>CM065736.1:49120137-49227637 GCA_033310375.1 Conus canariensis | reverse complement strand
GCAAGAGTCCCTAATAATCGGCGGGTACTCGCAGACTGCGGCCGAGAGGGCAATTTTTCAGCCCAAGCCCATAAGGAGTGCCCCCATGTCTGCCTGACCTCAGAACATGGTTACCCAGGCCACGGTGATCGCGGTCAGGCAGCGCTCCATTGCCAATCGCCCCACATCTTCAGGAGCCGTCCCCCGGCGACATAGGCTTAGACCCGTTGTCACCCATATGGCTGGAAGGTTGACTGCGCCGCCCGACACTGACCTCTCACATCAGTGTCCCTCAAAGAAGAGCTGCAACCTCTCCCCTGGCGTCCACTGCTAGTCTATGCCACACTCACAGTGGACGGTGAGTGTGTAGGTCTCATCACTGTTGCTTTTTCTATGGAAGCACGATCCACATGACCCTTCATTTTCCTGTCGTCTGCTGGGCTTTTCATTCCTAAATCCTAGTGCCCTACCAATGGCGTAGAAACACAAAGAGTCCACAAGTCATGCACCATTCTGCTATTTTTGCTGACATATGGCATTGAACTAATTTACTGACCCCAAAATCCAGGATAAAATCGCCTTTTTTACATTCTAAAACCTTTTTTTTTTTTTTTTTTTTGCCACAAAGCGATTTTCATCTGTTCAAACTTGAATGTTACTACATGACCTTTCCTGTGACCCCGAACTCTGACCTGTATATTTACTGTTTACTGTTCCCTGTCTCGTTTAAGATTTCCTTCAAACTGAATTACATGTGGCTGTCTGGCAGGGGCCGGTGTCTGGCTGGACCAGTTTGGCAAGGACAGATAACCTCGTGTGTTCCCTCCTTCCAAACCTCTTTTTCTCTGTCCACTGGGACGACTGTCTCTTGTCAGCTGATCGTGCTCTCTAGTTCTAAATATAGTGTATGTTTCTCTAGTTCTAAATATAGTGTATGTTTCTACTATCGCGGCTGGTTGCGGGTCGGGACGGCGATTTTAAGACAGGAATGAAAGCCAGAATGTTTTCACACCTCTGGCTACGGCTTGGCGGTGCTTCCGGCTGGTGGCCGTTTTGCAGGCGGTTTGTTCCCAAACACACCTTGGAGCTTTCAGACCAATCACAGCTTCGACCTCAGGCCAGCCGCTGATCTATGTGTGGGCGTGTCTTATTTCCCGCGTTTTTCTCCTCCGAGGGTCGGCCCGCTATTGCGCGGGGCCGCTATTGCGTGGGGGCCGCTATTGCGCGGTGACTATTTGTCATTCAACCAGTCTCTCAAAACAGTGTAACAGAAATAGCCAAAGCCAAGAGACGCAGCCTAGAGAATACTGTGCTGACAATCATTCAAACGTGTTCCAGGTCTGTTGTTTGTTAAATTCTCTCAAATGTTCTTTCCCTTGACAACTTTAGTTAAAACTACCTAATTTGCAACCAAAAATACCGATTTTGTGCGGGAATCCAGAATAAGGTATAATATACGATGCAGCCTAAGGTATAATATACGATGCAGCCTTAGGTATAATATACGATGCAGCCTAAGGTATAATCAAAGTAAGCCACAATGCAGCCTAAGGTATAAATACACAGTGCTGCCTAAGGTATAATATACGTTGCAGCCTAAGTTATAATGTACGATGCAGCCTAAGGCTGCAACGTATTTTATACCTTAGGCGACACTGTCGTTTTATACTTTAGGCTGCTAGTCTTCATGGCAAAGACTATGTATATTATTAAACAAGAACAGAAAATAAAGAGGTGTCACAGAAAGAACCATTCTGTTATTCCACAAAATTACTTTTGCAATCACAACATTCAAAACATCGAGCTCAAAAACGCTACCTTATAAACAAATCTCAGGTTGTCATAATATAATACCAACAAATAAACTGACAAACAAAATGTTGACATTGCATTCATTCCAATCTTGAAAATAAATTCAAAAGAGTCGCTGGCATCCTGAAATCATCTTTCGTCTTCTCAAAGAAAAAAAAAACTAACTAAAGTAACTTGGAATAACAAAAATAATGCATGAGTAAATGCCAGTCACTTTTCGCATTTTCCAAAGACCTGGACAAAATAAAACCAAGAACACCTGTTCTCTACCTTATTATGAAAATGAAAGAAAAAACATATTAAATTAAAAGAAAAAACAACCACCTTAATTCTTAAACAAAAAAATAAAACCTTAAATTTACCTTAAACAATAAAGCAACCAACACATAGAGCTTGCTAATAAAACGAAAAAAAACCAAAGATGCAAGTATTAAAAAGGTCTGTTTTATCCTTGATAGTTTATAAATTGCAGCCTTTAGCATTACGCTCTCCATACTTCAACAAACAAAGAAAAAGAAAACCCAAAAACATTGTGCTTCTTGATTTCTAATCACATCTTGGGTAAATGCATGACATTTCTTATAATCACATTTTATATAATCAGGTACACACATTAAAAAAGTATATTACGAACTAAACTCAACAAGAAAAATGTCAACAAAATCAATGCTTTAACACGTCACTAAAGCGATTCCACCAATAATGACCGTGACATCACTGTTTATTACAAAGTACAGTACACTGGAATCATTTTGAAATCAAAACTTTGTCCATTGCAATAAATGCAATACTTTTTTATTTATACTGGATTTAGTCATCAGCATTCAAGCACCCCATCACACTAAAATCTCTGGCATTTCCTGGTTTTCCCTCAACTCTGTGGGACAGAATGAGCGCAATCCCAGTTACCTATGGATTCCACATGCAGTGTGCAACTACATTCCAATACTGGTGCAGATTCCTGTTCCCTTGCTGAAAAGCCGCTTTGAGGTGCTGGATCCTGTCGTCCAGTCGTCGCCACTTCCTTTTCCTGAGCGTGGGAGGATGCCCGAGGCTGGCTGCAGTGAGGCTGGACTCCGCTAGCGACTACCGATCCTTCAAGTGAGTTAGGAAGATCCAGATGTTGGGATGGCGAACTTGCACCGTGTCGTTCAAGGAGCGATGATATGCTTTAACAAAAAAGTATAATGCTGAATAAAGTGTGATCTTTAGTCTCTGGTCATGAGCTCTCGGATCAAAGTTGTTTAAGGGTCAAACATAAATTCAATAAGCTATAAGGATTAAAAAAAAAAAAGTCTGCTTAGGGGGTAACATAGCACCAAAAAGTTAGGAGGTAGGCGTTTTTGTGTGTGTGTGTGTGTTTTTTTTTTGAAAGGTAAAATCGATACCGATTTGAACTGTATTAATTATAAAAAGCGAATACAAGCATAGGTGCAGAGCGCTAGATGACCGTTTTATGCTTATGAAAGCGAAAAAACTGTCATTTTGAGGTGATTTTTTACATTTCTTTTTCAGACCTAAAAAAAGTGCTACGGTCGGGGTGTTAAGCTAGGGTCGGTCGGATTATCTTTTTGGCCTAAGAAATCGCAAGCCATCTGTCAATTTCTTATTTATTTGTATCATGCATTATATGGAAGCTGTGCCCCAATCACTTTTGTATTTGCTCCGGTATACGGATGTTTGATCACACTGTAGCATATTTATGTGGGTTGGTCGCTTTACACAACATTATGCAAACTTTCTACAGAAATCTTTAGAGGTGTGCTTCAGTCTGTCCGTCTGTTTTTAGGGCATTGGTAAACAGATTCCCTCCACTCGACCAGTTTCTGACGTACGTGCGTGGGAATGACATCAATGCCGGGGCGCCCTTTCCAACAACTCTGTGGAACTGGTACACTCGAGGGATGGATTCTCGCACCAACAACAAAGTTGAAGGTACAGAAAAACTATTTCAACCTTTTCACCTAAAATGCTCAAAACGGATTATAGTGCGTATGTTCTCAAGATATAATCATTGTGTCTAAAATACATGTGCCTGGCAATGAAGGGGGCAATATTGAAGTAAAAGGGCGTGTATAAGACCAGGTAAGGGGGACGAATAAAGTGTATAGAAAGGACTATGTGAAAAATGGATGATCAATGGACGGTAATCCTACGCCATTGGGACTGATACGTACTTCACTCAAATGCAAGAACACTTGTACTACGTGATAAGAAATAAGCACTCAATTACCTCGTTTGTGGGTCATTCTGCAGCACCGCAAAGTTGCGACGAACATGGGCCCGAGGAAGAAAGCCGATTGCCATCACTTTCCGGATGAGCTTTTTTAGCCTCCTGCTCCTCCGGTAGGCTCCAGCCAGGTGCAGCTCTTGCACTCGGCGCCACAAACTTCAACATAAAAATGATATTAATAGAGGCAAGGTACGTCTGCTGTGCTAGCCCTGGATAGTTCCAGAAGGGACCGACGTTTACCAACTGTCCTATGCACATTTTCATAATTATACATTGTAAATATTAGAACATAAACAGTATTGTGGTTTTAGACAGTTGCCAAAATCCAAACGGAGGAAGATACGAGAACTTCAAATTAACGTTTTGGTACGATACATGTTCTGCAATTTTAGTTCTCATTATGCCTATACAAGAAAGACAAGAAGGGCAATGCCCAAATGACTCATGTGCTGTCATAACTAGCTTTGACCTTGAAATGCCCTTGACCTTTAAATGATCTTGAGCTTCAAGGTCTCATAAAACTATTTATAAGAAAACAACAATGCTCATTTACTTCTTCACAAATAAGGAAGAAAAATTAAAAACATTCACAATGTTTGAAAATTTTCACCTGTGACTTCGACTCCTAAGATCAAGAAGGTCACTCCAAGCAAATGTTAAGTAAGACCTTCACATAATTTTCTTTCATACAAAGTTGCAAGTTCCTAGTATTCACAGTACGCAAGATCCAAACTTATTTCGAACATACTAAATTTCACTATTAAAGCAGCACACTGTAAGTGTAAACTTGACCTTAGAAGGTGGTCAGTCTAACAACTGTGGCCAAGAAAGACTCAATCCTTATGATAACTTTGCTCAACTTGGGCTATGTTTGGCTTCATATTTGAGGAGCTTAGAAGCAGACTGATCTATCTCGAAAAATGTCAAATTGACTGACCCAAACTTCAGATGTCAATATCTGATACTTTGACAGTTTCTGGTAGTGTAGAAGTGAGCTAACTTCAGATAGATCTAAATACTTCCAGAAGCCCTGGAAAAATCACCTGGATGTAAACTGATCTAGCTGAAGTTTAGATCTATCTTCCGTTACCCTGAAAAAAGTGTTTTTCGAGATAGATCAGTCTGCTTTTAAGCTTTTCATTTATGACTAAAGGAGATTAAATAGTGAAAAAACTACCAATTTTGTGCCTGTCTTACCTTCACATTATCTTGACCTACAGGGCAGGGTGGTGCTGAAAGGACATGCTTAGAAAGATCTTGTCACATACTTGCCTCCAACAAAGTTTGAATCTTCTCATCTTCATAGTCTTTGAAAAAAGGCCAATTTTAAAGTTTTCACAGACGGATGGACAGACGTACAGAATGACAGACAAGGGGAATGGGGGTTGGGGTGGTGATTTCAATGTTGTACTCACTTTTGCGAGAAATGAAAATAGCATCCTTGTAATGCGGGTCTTGGAAATTCAATGCCAAAGGCTGCGTAGATTGCTGTTTCGAAATCGCACACCACAGTTTGCCATTCGTTTGCCCTCCTCAACCTTCTGGCAGCACGTTTAATTTGGATCAAAACTTGACGGTAGTGCCCTACTGCCCGTTGTTCCATCAGTGCATGCAATAAGGGTACGGTGTGTCCGTCCACGTCCCCCAAAATAGTCAGGACTTGGGTATACGGTCTTGGGCATGACCTGAACGTCGCGTCCACAAAAATCGTGCCACACCGCATCAGTTTGCGGAGGCACTCGTCCGTTGCAAAAATCAAAATTCCCCACTGGGGATCGTTATGGAGCAAGAATCGGTCAGAGAGCCTTGGACGTCAACATCATCGACCGTTTGGGGAATCTGTGGGATATGGCGGGCCCTCTCTCGCTTCATCATTGTTCGGACCGACTCAAAGGACGGGAGATCAGGGCAGTCGCCCCCACCCTGCCGACGAATTCGTCGGTGTTCGGCCGCTACCTGCGCCTCAAAGACGCGTTTGGGTGGTAGGCCAGGAGTGGTCGACACCTCCTCCCTCAGTCTTTGTGTGAATTCTGACCGTGCGATTTCGTTTTCATCGGGCGGGTGGGTGTGCACACCCACCTGCGCTCTGACATGGATGTTTGGCTGAGCCGCTTGAAGATTGAACTGGTTTGTGCGGATGGAGGCTGTGCAGGCCGGATACCGCCAGCACCTCCAGTTAAACGCGTGTGCTGTGTTTTTCTTTTTATGATATTTATACTCATCGAGAACAAGGACTTTGCCTCTTTTGCGTCTGCCCTCGATCAAACGTGCTGCCATGTTGCCTCGGAAGTTGGCAGGAAAGGTGTCAGTCACGTGATTAGAAATTCCCATGTCACATCACAAGAAATTCACATGATTGTTTATACTTTTGTAGGTCCGTGTAAATGGTGTGTCTGGGTTTTTAGACTGCTTTTATTTTTGTAAATGTGCTATATGAAAAAAGTCATTAGCTTACTCTCCAATGAGAAAGTGCAAGTACAACAGAAAGTAGATTTTCCAAGAAATCAGTAACACCCCCACGGAACAGCTGCTCGGTAGGCCCCGTCACCTTGGCAGCTACTCCGCTTCTTATAGATGATGTGTTCTTAGGTCGCGCAATAGCGGACCCGCGCAATAGCGGCCTTTCTCCGGATGCTGGGAAGCAAAACGAGTGTTCTCGCTTACCAGATTTGCTGAAGCGTAAAGGGAATGTTCGTACGCACTGACACAACTCCAAGATTATGTGACGGAATGGTCTGGTCCCTCTGAAACTGAATGGCTCTCACTCACCTCAAACAGACCGCCAGTCTGTCTGCGTGAGAAATGACATCTCGCTCTTTTTCATGCTATTCCCACTTGGAAACAGGGCTGGACTGAACTGTTCAAGTAGGTGAGAACAAAATGCGATAGCGAAATGTATCCACTTGATGGTTGCTAATGGTTTTTTGTTTGTTTGTTTTTTAATGCCATGCACCAGCCAGTCATGTTGTTTCTTTTGTCCGGTGTGTATCGACAGGCCAATCGTTCGCGCTACATGCCTATAGATCTGCATATCATTAGCGCTACATGCCTGTAGATCTGCATACCATTAGCGCTGCATGCCTGTAGATCTGCATATCATTAGCACTATATGCCTGTAGATCTGCATACCATTAGCACTACATGCCTATAGATCTGCATAGCATTAGCACTATATACCTATAGATCTGCATACCATTAGCACTATATACCTGTAGATCTGCATACCATTAGCACTAAATACCTATAGATCTGCATACCATTAGCACTATATACCTGTAGATCTGCATAGCATTAGCGCTACATGCCTGTAGATCTGCATATCATTAGCGCTACATGCCTGTAGATCTGCATATCATTAGCACTACATGCCTGTAGATCTGCATACCATTAGCACTACATGCCTATAGATCTGCATACCATTAGCGCTGCATGCCTGTAGATCTGCATACCATTAGCACTATATACCTGTAGATCTGCATACCATTAGCGCTACATGCCTGTAGATCTGCATATCATTAGCGCTACATGCCTGTAGATCTGCATACCATTAGCACTACATGCCTATAGATCTGCATAGCATTAGCGCTGCATGCCTGTAGATCTGCATACCATTAGCGCTATATGCCTATAGATCTGCATAGCATTAGCACTACATGCCTATAGATCTGCATAGCATTAGCACTACATGCCTATAGATCTGCATAGCATTAGCGCTGCATGCCTGTAGATCTGCACACCATTAGCACTACATGCCTATAGATCTGCATAGCATTAGCACTATATACCTATAGATCTGCATACCATTAGCACTATATACCTGTAAATCTGCATACCATTAGCACTATATACCTATAGATCTGCATACCATTAGCACTATATACCTGTAGATCTGCATAGCATTAGCGCTACATGCCTGTAGATCTGCATATCATTAGCGCTACATGCCTGTAGATCTGCATATCATTAGCACTACATGCCTATAGATCTGCATAGCATTAGCACTACATGCCTATAGATCTGCATACCATTAGCGCTGCATGCCTGTAGATCTGCATACCATTAGCACTATATACCTGTAGATCTGCATAGCATTAGCGCTACATGCCTGTAGATCTGCATATCATTAGCGCTACATGCCTGTAGATCTGCATACCATTAGCACTACATGCCTATAGATCTGCATAGCATTAGCACTGCATGCCTGTAGATCTGCATACCATTAGCGCTATATGCCTATAGATCTGCATAGCATTAGCACTACATGCCTATAGATCTGCATAGCATTAGCACTACATGCCTATAGATCTGCATAGCATTAGCGCTGCATGCCTGTAGATCTGCACACCATTAGCACTACATGCCTATAGATCTGCATAGCATTAGTACATGCCTATAGATCTGCATAGCATTAGCACTACATGCCTATAGATCTGCATAGCATTAGCGCTGCATGCCTGTAGATCTGCATACCATTAGCACTATATACCTATAGATCTGCATACCATTTGCGCTACGGTCGTTAGTCCTATGCGTCAATCCATGTCGTCGATAGCACTAATGTTTTGTTGATGTTATTGTTGTTGTTTGTTTGTTCGTTGTTTAGTGCCGCTAGATTAAGGACTGCTCGGTTGTCTACCCTTGCATGAGTGTATTCCAATATCTGCCTTTTGTTGCTGCTGAATCTGCTTTCTTTCTTTCTTTTAAATTTCTTCTCATCGGACAAGAGACCAACAGCATTACAGTTGTCAAAGAGGCTTCTATGTTTATTATACTCTCTCTCTCTCTCTGTCTGTCTGTCTGGTACTTTCTTTTTCCCAAATTTCATTACCTTGATTTATATCGTTCATAGATCTAAACCTTTTCCAACATCTCCTTTATTCCTGTCTACTGTACTGTCTTTCCATGACTTCTCCAGCTCTTACTGTCCCTGTCCCACCGCACTCCTAGCTCCCCTCTCTCTCTCTCTCTCTCTCTCCTTAACAACTTTATCAAATTATTTGTTAATCATTTCCATCCACCTTACTGTATTCGAAGTCACAGTTTTGAGAAGCCGTCGATACGCTGCGTGCACCGAATGCTGCAAACACGCTGACTTACGTGAGCGTGCAACTTTTGTTGGCAAAAGAGTAAGAGAGGACTAGTGAAAAGACAGAACACAGAAGGAACCCACATCAAGAACAAACTTCGTAAATATTGTAACGAAAAACAGCAACATTCAGTTCAACTGAAATGTTGCTGGTAAACTCTGTCCTCTCCCTTCCCTCCGCTCTCTGCCCTCCATTGCCGTCACGAGCACAAGGAATTGCTGTCACAGCAGGCCAGCAGGTCGTCAACAGCCTTCCGGTCCGCTGCCATCAACAGACACCTGGGACGTGATCTCTCAGGGAGGTGTCGTCAGCATACTGACTCTGAACAGTGATCTCTCAGGGAGGTGTCGTCAGCATACTGACTCTGAACAGTGATCTCTCAGGGAGGTGTCGTCAGCATACTGACTCTGAACAGTGATCTCTCAGGGAGGTGTCGTCAGCATACTGACTCTGAACAGTGATCTCTCAGGGAGGTGTCGTCAGCATACTGACTCTGAACAGTGATCTCTCAGGGAGGTGTCGTCAGCATACTGACTGAACAGTACTACCCAGTTCCCTTTTTTTTTTTTAAAGAAAAAAAAGAAAGAAAAAAAAAACTGGCATGACTGTAACAAGAAAAATATGTAAGGACTCAAATATCGAAAAAACAAAAAAAAAGAGGTTTGGGTTGCGGGTGGGATGGGAAGAGATCAAAAGGCGAAGAGATTACAGAAGCAGAGAAACAGTGCATGATAGCACAAAAGCGCAGACACACACACACACACACATTATCTTGTGAGTGCGTGCGTGCGTGCGTGCGTGCTGTGGTGTGTGTGTGTGTGTGTGTGTGTGTGTGTGTGTGTGTGTGTGTGTGTGTGTGTGTGTTCAGTTTCTTCAGTTTAACGTCCTTCCACTAAAAGTGATATCAGACGATGTGTTGAAGTATATGGAATGTGCGTAGTAACTGTGTGGTTGTTTCTTGAAAATGTGTTGTATGAATAAACATTTCTTATGATATGAGTTGAGATTGGAGATGGCCAGATACAGGGACAAAGTGTGGATGTGAGTGTATGTGTGTGTGTGTGTGTGTGTGTGTGTGTGTGTGTGTGTGTGTGTGTGTGTGAGTGCGTGTGTGCGCGCGGGTGTGTGTGTGTGTGTGTGTGTGTGTGTAAGAAGGGAGAAGGGGGGCGGAAGGGGCCGGCAGACTGGGTGATCGAACACTGCCTACGGATTTCGTTTGTGTGCCCGATGTGGTTGGGGGCTCATCGGACAAACTTCATGGTGCGCTTGGAATACAGTTGGTGAAACCAAATTGATTTGTTTGTTGGCAATGTTCTCTCACAGAAGGATATAATCGATTTATATGACAAACTTATTTTCACAATGGTGGACATGATGATTTAATATTACTACATTATTTACACAATGGAGGACATGCCGATTTAACAGGACTATATTATTTTGACAATTGATTTTTCAAATCTTAAATAAATGTTAGCGAACCGCCCAGAGAACGTGGACAAACGAGTCACAAGACGAAACACAACTAGTTTCGACCTCTTAGGTCTTCATCAGGTGAGACATTAACGAATCGTTAATGTCTCACCTGATGAAGACCTAAGAGGTCGAAACTAGTTGTGTTTCGTCTTGTGACTCGTTTGTCCACGTTCTCTGGGCGGTTCGCTAACATTTATTTAAGATTTGTTTAGATTTCCGCCTGCAGTCCTCTCGCTTTGCAACTAGATCTAAATTGATTTTTCATTTTTAGCTGGACTACATTATTTACACAATAGAGGACATATTGATTAGCAGGACTATATCATTTTGACAATGGAGGACACATCGACTTAATCCCTTCACTGCCACAGTATAATAGCACATTTGAAAATCTGTATGCCGTGGTAAAATTTAGCTTTTTTGGGTAGGTTCAATGAAATGGTTACTGCTCACTTATTTCTTGACAGATCTCTTTGATTTTTTGCATGTTTTGTTGTTATGCATTTGTCTACAATGTCCTGTCAAAATGGCTTGATTATGTTGATAATTAGTATAGCAGAAATTGACATAATTATAAACATTTTACCAAAAATAACAGTTTTCGAGTATACACAAACACATTGCGCCAAACAGAATGAGTCAAAACACTGAAAAAGTGGTCTCACTATTTATTGAATATCAGCACTAACACATGACAGTCATATCAATCCCAAGGAATGTTGTTCTTGATGATAATCTGCTCATAATTGGGGGTACTATTTTTTAGGTAAAAAGGGGCATAATCATGCTTTTCACGGTATGTTCACTAACATATGTACATTACTCATCTATTTGTTGAGTTATTTGTTAGATTTTTGTGGATTAGTTACTTATATCCTTGTCTACAATTTCACATCATTCTATACTGGTTTTGTTGGTTATGATGATGGTTCACACTAATAACATGTGATAAAACAGTTTTTGTTTTGTTTTCAATGTGAGAGTTTTAGAACAACTGAGCATATAAAAGCCCACTAAACACAACAAAAATACCTTTTGGTGTTAGCTCAACAACATTACAAACACCTGGGATTCATATTGTTGTTAATAAATGTCCCTCTGTGTAACAATCTGTATGTTACTGGGGGTACCCCAATTCTACTAGAAAGGTGCATAATTTTACTATTTGGGGTAGGTTCAGTACCTCAATCACTGCTTGTGTATTTCTTTACATATGACTTAGATTTTATGGCTTCTCTTTCCTTATACCACAAACTTTGATGCTATATTACAATAATGTAGTTTTGTGGGCCATTAGGGGATGGACAGGGATACATATGTTTGTGGTTTTACAAAAAGAACAGTTTTCAAGTATACATAAACAAATTGCACCATATAAAATCAGTGTAAACAATGAAAAAGTGGTGTGACTAATTGTTCAACATCAGCACTAACACATGACAGTCATATAAATCCCAAGGAATGTTGTTCCTGATGATAATCTGCTCATAATTGGGGGTACTATTTGTTGGGTAAAAAGGGGCATAATCATGCTTTTCATGGTATGTTCACTAACATGTACATTATTCATCTATTTCTTGAGTTATTTGTTAGATTTTTTGTGGATTACTTACTTATACCCTTGTCTACAATTTCACATCATTCTATATTGGTTTTGTTGGTTATGATGATGGTTCACACTAATAACATGTGATAAAACAGTTTTTGTTTTGTTTTCAATGTGAGAGTTTTAGAACTTCTGAGCAAATAAAAGCCCACTAAACACAGCAAAAATATCTTTTGGTGGTAGCTCAACAACATTACAAACATCTGGGATTCATATTGTTGTCAATAAATGTCCCTCTGTGTAACAATCTGTATGTTACTGGGGGTACCCCAATTCTACTAGAAAGGTGCATAATTTTACTATTTGGGGTAGGTTCAATACCTCAATCACTGTTTATTTATTTGTTGACATATGACTTGGACTTTATAGCTTCTCTTTCCTTTTACCCTAAGCTATGATGCTACATAATATAACCTAGTTTTGTTGGCCATTAGAGGATGGACAGGGATGTAACAAAATGGTGGTTTTACAAGAAAAGAACAGTTTCTGAACACACACACATGTTACAACACTGACAAAACCTTCTGTTAGTGTTTATTCAGCATCACTGTAAGTATACAGTGTGGTCCAAATTGTTATAGTATAATACTTATTGGTAAATGTTCAAAATGACAACCATGGAAAACAGTCTGAAGAAAAAAAATAAACAATTGTCTGTTGAAAAGAAAAAAGAAAAACACACACACATTGCATGCATTTGTTATCACACAAAACACTGTAGGAACTGTGTTAGTTTTTACACAAATACTTACATTACTGCCAGGCTGTCTTGTATAGGAATCCATCACTTGCCATACAAGGTCTTGGACATAATCCTCAGGTTGTCTGCATTCCCTGCTTCACAATTTTACTCCACGTGGTCTTCTTTCACTGATGGCACTCGGTCTGGTCACAGCATTGACAAAATCATGAACACACGCACAGGTGAGAAAAAAATTCACTTCCCGGAACTTTTCATGCAGATGATCCAGAATGGGAAGAATCCTGTAGAGCCGGTCGTACCCTGGATCACCTTCAACTGGTACGGCTGCATTGTCGTTGAAATGCAGAAACTGAAGAAGAATCTGAAATACAGAATAAAAGTTTCAAGATAAGTAAGCAGACCCACAATTGGGCACACACACACACACACAAACACACACACACACACACACACACACACACACACACACACACCAAACAGACCCACAATTGGGCACGCACACACACACACACACACACACACACACGACACCACACACAGTAAGCAGACCTACAGTTGAGCACACACACACACACACACACACACACACACACACACACACAACACACGCATACACACAAACAGCTTCCACACACACACACACACACACACACACACACACACACACACACACGGCACCACACACAGTAAGCAGACCCACAGTTGAGCACACACACACACACACACACACACACACACACACACACACAACACATGCATACACACAAACAGCTTCCACACACACACACACACACACACACACACACATACACACATACATTACACATATGCACAAACACACACTAACAGTATCACACACACATGAATGTAAAAACACCACAATGATACAAAACAAAAAATCTGCTGTGGATGAGTGCTTCTGTGTTTTACAAAATGAACAAACTTATATGGAAAACTTGCATACAGAAATAAATAATGCTTAGGCGCGCGAACGCTCACACACCACACACACACACACACACACACACACACACACACACAGTCCCACCTATCTATACAGTCATTACTTGCCATAATTATGTGGTTTCAGTAGAATATAGGGCAAAGAAGAGAAATACAGAAAGTGAATAGTCGAGAAATGAAGAATCATGTAGTAAAAACAAAAACAAAAACAAAACAACAAAAGAAAAATCGAGCTACTTGCCTGAAACCGGTTTCTGGTCATGAAGGAACTGATGACTGGAACTTTGTACAGCTGAAAATTGGCACAGTTGACTTTCAGACCAGAATTCCCAGTCAAAACAACAGCAAGGTTGAAGGGCTGTGCACCTCTTTCTCGCCATTCTTTGATCAGCTGTTGCTGACCACGCCCCATGCCACGCCCCCCTGCCGCTTCCACGGGACCTTCTCCGTCGTTCTGAGCCCGTACCACGTCCACCACCCCGTTCGTCAAGAAAGGAAGGGGTGCAGTGCTCGTTGACGGCACGCGTTCGGCAATTTCCGCTTCGTCACCCACGCTAACGGCGCTTTCTTTCCTGCTGCATTGTGTACAGTACAAAGAAGCCACGTCATCACCAGCATGTATCTCCGATAAAAGTGGATGGTGCTGATTCCCATCCGTCTTCTCCTCATTGCTAGTATCAGGATCCGATCCTCAAAGGTCTTCTTCGTCACTATCTTGATACTTTAGAACTTCATCTAAAACATCAAGGCAGTGTAACGCTTGAAAACGGGACGCGTCGACGAAGTGCTAGGTTGAGCTGCCATCTTGAATATGCTTATCAGCTGATACTTCTCAACTCGCAATTTGCATATCATGTGGTCAGTTGGGCGGTCGCGTGAAGGGAAAGGGGCCGTTCCTTGACACCAGTAGAAGAGGTGAGAACATTTTAGAGGTCGTCTCCCAAGTAGATTTTTTTGCTTTCTGTTACGAAGTTACGGCGAGACACTCTCGTCCCGGGCGTAGAGATTTTCGGTTTTCTGGACTTTTCTGACGAGCGTTACTCGTTCCAGGCAGGGAACGGGTTAACAGGACTATATTATTTTGACAATGGAGCACATATCTTACAACTTTTATTGACTAATTTTATCATCTGGACAACATACCGATTTAACTCGACTAGCCTACATCATTTTCACAATGAGGTTAGCACTTCTGAAAAATGAGCATAAGGATGCCATAAATGTATGGTAGTGCACACTGTATTAGGCACCAAGTACGAACACAGATGTTTCCCCCTGTTAAGTGCTGATGTTCCTCATGTCACAGGTTCCCTTAGTTTTCCTCCATTCCTCTGTTCTGGTTTTATCTTTCTGTTTGCGTTTTTTCCCTACCCCCTTCCTTCTTTTATATCCTTTCTTTCCTTCCCCCATCTTTTCTCCACTTTAGTTTTGACCAGATTTTTTCCCCTCATTGTCATTTATGGAAACCAAGTGCAAGCCTTGTCAGTTGCACATTCTGCTATCTGCGAAGTCAAGCCTTGTCAGTTGCACATTCTGCTATCTGCGAAGTCAAGCCTTGTCAGTTGCACATTCTGCTATCTGCGAAGTCAAGCCTTGTCAGTTGCACATTCTGCTATCTGCGAAGTCAAGCCTTGTCAGTTGCACATTCTGCTATCTGCGAAGTCAAGCCTTGTCAGTTGCACATTCTGCTATCTGCGAAGTCAAGCCTTGTCAGTTGCATATTCTGCTATCTGCGAAGTCAAGCCTTGTCAGTTGCATATTCTGCTATCTGCGAAGTCAAGCCTTGTCAGTTGCATATTCTGCTATCTGCGAAGTCAAATCCCAATCAAAGGTCACCTGATTAGCCATGTTTCGTTGGAGAGCAGAAAAAAGCACGTCCAACTCTCAAAGCCTCAGGTGGCCTACCATCATCAAAATATTTTTTTCTTTGCAGGAAAAGGGACGGGGGGGGGGGGGGAGGGGGGGGAAGGGGAGACAGAAGGGAGAGGGGGGGGGGGTAAATTCTGTAGTCCTTTATGTTCTAACCTTTGAGTGGATTTCTTTCCCACAGCCATACATGGCCTAGGGGTAGATTTCTTTCCCACAGCCATACATGGCCTAGGAGTAGATTTCTTCTCCACAGCCATACATGGCCTAGGAGTAAATTTCTTCTCCACAGCCATACATGGGCTAGGAGTAGATTTCTTTTCCACAGCCATACATGGCCTAGGGGTAGATTTCTTTTCCACAGCCATACATGGCCTAGGAGTAGATTTCTTTTCCACAGCCATACATGGCCTAGGGGTAGATTTCTTTTCCACAGCCATACATGGGCTAGGAGTAGATTTCTTTTCCACAGCCATACATGGCCTAGGGGTAGATTTCTTTTCCACAGCCATACATGGCCTAGGAGTAGATTTCTTCGCCACAGCCATACATGACCTAAGTGTGGATGTTGTTTTCTGTCCCATCCTCTGCGCCACCTCAGTGGCATTGCACCCACGCCGCTCATTCCGAGCCCCTGTCCACAGCCACAGCCACAGCCCAGCCCGGCCCTGCGGGGCAGTCGGCACCGGCAATCCACAGGGAGCAGTCAGTGTCAAGTCGTCAAGCGGCAACCCATCGGAGTACACTGCACTGCTGCCTAGTGTTCCGATCTAACACACGCAGGACGCCCACCACTAAGCCAATTACTGACGACAGTCGCGGAGCCGGTGTGAGTGAGGTCTGCCTCCGGAAGACGCCACCACGTCCATCCGGCAACAGTCCCCATAAACTCTCCGATACCGGTGACCCCAACGAAACCAAACCAAGGCAACAGACGTGGAGAGGACATCAAAACTGAGGTCACCATGAGAGCAGGGCATGAAGGGCCACAGACTTTGAGACTTTCTTGTTTTAAATACTGGTCGATGAAAATGAGGATGATGAAGATTATGCTACGGATTTCCATTCCGGTCTGAGACTGCATGACAGGGCTGTATTCTATGCTTATTTTCATAATACATCCCGGCGTCAACCAGGCCCGAGAAATCTGCAGTGTTTGTATAGAAATTTGAACAACACTCTCAGAGACGCATCCATGAAGTGGATGAAACTCGACTGTGTGGTCCCAGTCTTCCCGTAGCAAACTCAACTCTGGGTAGGAGCCGGTCAGGGCAGAAAAATCCCACATGGCTTTGATGGGAATCGAACCAACGACCTCCAAGCCGGGAGTCCGCGACACTAATCACTTCACCACGGCGGCTGGTGCCTCTGTGGATTTTGTAATAAACTCCATCCATAGCCAGTTTCTGTTCAACAGGTACGGCTCATGCTAATTCTGCAGTTCAGTAGTAATGGTAGTCAGACCAGGGCTCAGCTGCTGGTGTCCTGTGTCAGTAGTAATGGTAGTCAGACCAGGGCTTAGCTGGTGGTGTCCTGTGTCAGTAGTAATGGTAGTCAGACCAGGGCTTAGCTGCTGATGTCCTGTGTCAGTAATAATGGTAGTCAGACCAGGGCTTAGCTGGTGGTGTCCTGTGTCAGTTGGATAAGAACGTGCATCACTGAGTATCATCTTAGTGACTTGGCAGCAGTGCAGTGCCTCACACGGAGTTATTGGTTGCTCTCTATCTGTCCTGAGGCCGGAACAAGAACCTGCCTGGTTGTAGGTATGTATGGGGAGCTGCATGGAACGCTGTGAGGTGCTGAAAGTGAGGGGAAGTGAGGGAACAAAACCTATTTCCGCATTCAGTTCAAGGAAGCATGCCTACTCTATGGTCCAGTTGCTACTCGTCACAACTGATCAGTCCAGGACGAAAACTTTCTGAGCATGATCAAGAGGATGTACAGTATTTGTATTATGACTATGGGCAATACGGCATCCTCGGGTACTCTCAAGACTAGTCACTAGGTCAGTTTACAAATCCTTAAATACCCCCTGACCACATCCCATACTTGTGCAGTTACTCAAGTAACAACTGCTAATGTCCTATGGCACTGTGTCGTATCAAGAGCAATATAGTGCAAGATTGGGAGCAAATGCAAGGTCGTCATGAATTGTCTGGTCCACAAAGATACAGCACTGAGATCACACACTTAGCCAGCCTTCAGGTCTACAAGGCTGCTCGAACAGACAAGGAGCTTACAAACTGTTCGTGTATTCCATTTCAGTTCTCTTCCATTCTCTCTTTCTCCATTTTCTGTACAGGTAACGTTAATGAACAAGTCGCAGAACAGAAGATGCGATTGTCAATACACGATGTTCGAAAATCCGCAGCGGGGAGGTAGTCGGTCATACTGCCTGCGTAGTGTTACCTCCCCAACACAGGACACCATGCCCATTATAGCTTTCATCCCAGAGTGTCCGATGTCGATGGTGTGTGTGTGTGTGTGTGTGTGTGTGTGTGTGTGTGTGTGTGTGTGTGTGTGTGTGTGAACACATGCAAAGGATTAGCTCATGATTACTATTTTGATAACTTTAACAATCTGTGTGTGTGTGTGTGTGTGTGTGTGTGTGTGTGTGTGTGTGTGTGTGTGTGTGCACTTACATCAGGCAATGTCAAGATGATCATGATTTTGACATGTGGAAGAAGTAACAATTAACCGAAAAAAAAATGCTACAACAGAAATGTGCTTTCCGCCCTAGATAACCCCCAAATTTTCATTATTTTATTTTCCCATTGATATTGTTGGATTGTACTTTCAGTTTCAGTTTCATCAAGGAGGCGTCACTGCGTGCGGACAAGTCCATATACGCTACACCACGGCCACTGAGTTTGAGACCACGCTGCGCATGATTTAAAGCTGATGGATAAATGTATTAATAATTACGATGAGAGTATTTAAGAAGAGGGTCTTGTGGCTGCAACTAAGCAGATGTCTGACCTACGCATTAGCCCAACGCGCTGGTCAGACCTTGAATACCTACCTAACATTGGTTGTGCCATTTTTATCATTATATGTGTGTGTAGTGAATGTACACATGTCTTGGTGTGTGTGCATGGGCCCATGAGTGTGTGCGTGCACATGCGTGTGCATGTATGCGTATGCATGAGTGTGTGTGTGTGTGCACACACGTGTGCATGCGCACTTGTGTGTTGTGTGTGTGTGTGTGTGTGTGTGTGTGTGTGTGTGTGTGAGCATACGCATGTATCTGCGTATGTATGTGTGTATGTATGTGTGTCTTTGTATGTGGGCTTTTACGCATGTGAATGTGTAAGCACGTGCACTTTCATGTGTATGCGTGTATGTGCGTGTGGGTGTGGATGTGCACATGCACACATGTGTGGGCGTAGGAGCAATCGTATGTACACTCGCGTATTTATCTGTGTGTGTGTGTGCATTCACTTGTGCACGTGTATGCGTGTGCGATTGCGTGAACTTTTATTGTTTGTGGGAAATGAATGTTCAGAAGATGACTTAGGATCAAGAACAAGATCAAGAACATCAAATTCAACATACACGTGCAAGTGCACGCGCGCGCGCGCGCACACACACACACACACACACATAACAATAAGAACAACAACAACAACAACACACACACACACACACACACACACACACACACACACACACACACACACACATGCACGCACGCACACACCATCCAGTTCATCATCCAGTTGAATGGCCTCAATCATCATGTTGATTTTTCTGCCATTGTAGAACTTTTGAGATGATTGCCTTGCCTTGCCTTGCGCCCTTAACTCCTTATGGAGTTGTAGGGGCGCCGCCTTGATGCGCTGTACACCACTTTCTTTCATCTGTCCCGGTCATGAGCGAGAGCCTGGGTTTCAGCAAAAGGTTTGCCTGTCCACTCTGCAATATTGTCCGCCCATTTTTTCTTCTGTCTGCCTCTCCTTCTGATCCCCTCCACGGTCCCCTGAAGGATTATTTTCGATAGGCCACTGGATCTTGTTTTGTGACCATACCATCTCAGCTTCCGTTTCTTCACTGTAGTGAGCAGATCTTCATAGGGGCCTAAGTGTTTCTGGATGGTCTGTCGGATTTGTTCGTTGGTTATGTGGTCCAAGTAGGAGATGCCCAGGATGTTTCGATAGCATCTCATCTCCATTGTTTCTATCTTCTTTTGCAACTCTGCTGTGAGGGTCCATGTTTCACAAGCGTACAGGAAGATCGACAGTACCAGCGTACGCACGAGTCGAATTTTGTGCTTCATGGTGATGTTTCTGTCCCTCCATATTGGTTTTAACTTGGCGAGTGCAGACATTGATTGTGCAGTTCTTGATAGCACTTCCGGTCGTGATCCATCGTCAGAAATGATTGCCCCTAAGTACTTGAATTGGTTGACAGTTTCAAGTTATGGCCTTTGACAGCGATTTCAGTTGTTATGGTGCCATATTTGTTAGTCATCAGCTTGGTTTTCTCTGCGCTGATTTCCATCCCATATCTTGTTGAGGTGTTGTCAAGGTGGCTGACTAGTCTGGCCAATTCTTCTTCATTTCCGGCAAGCCCATCGATGTCGTCTGCAAATCTGAGGTTCGTGATGGTTCTGCCTCCAACGCTGACCGTGCCTTCATGATCTTCAAGGGCATCTATCATTAGCCTTTCTAGGAACACGTTGAAAAGGAAAGGAGATAGGAGACAGCCTTGGCGAACTCCAACAGTTGTGTGGAACCAGTCTCCCATCATGTTGTTGGCGAGTACTGCGCTTGTGGCATTGACGTATAGCTGCTGGATGATGTGGGTCAGTTTCTCTCCCATGTTGAACTTCCTCATGGTGGCCCACAGTGCACTGTGCCAGACTCTGTCAAAGGCTTTTTTAAAGTCAATGAACACGTGGTACAGTTCTCTTTGGTGCTGGAGGTGTTTCTCACAGAGGACTCGTAGGTTGAACATTTGCTCTGTAGTGCTCCTGCCTTTGCGAAAGCCGGCTTGTTCTTCGGCGATGAGTTCTACCTGAGGTCTCAAACGGTTTAGGATAACTCTGAGCATGATCTTGCTTGCGTGGCTGATTAAGCTGATGGTTCTATAGTTCTGGCATAGTTGGAGATTGCCCTTTTTTTTAGGAAGAACTATGATCAGCGATTGTGTCCATGTTGTAGGCCATTCACCTGTCTGCCATATTTTGTTGCAGATGGTGGTCAAGATGTCTACTGTTGCCTCTCCTCCATGTTTTATTAATTCAGCGGGTATGTTGTCTACTCCTGCTGATTTTCCACTCTTTAGTGTTTGTGTTGCGGCCCTCACTTCCTCGCACATTACTGGATGATCATCGTCATCTATGGGTTTTTGAACGTCCAGAAGCTTTTGATCTCCTTTAATTGGGTGGTTGTACAACTCGGAACAATACTCTGTCCATCTCTCTGTGATGTCTTTGTCTTCCGTGAGAGTATTTCCATTTTTGTCCTGTATGGTGTTCACTTTCGCTGTCTTCGTTTTAGTTAGGTCTTTCACCACTTGGAAGGCTTCCTTCGTGTTGTTTCTTGAAAGATTCTCTTCGATGAGGGTGCATTGATCAGTGATCCATTGTTGTTTTGCCTCCTTCATTGCTCTTCGTATGGTTTTGTTGATCTTTCTATACTCTGATCTGCCCTCAGGTGTGGACTTGCCTTTTTTCAGTTCTCTTCTTCTGTCGCGTAGGTCTAGAATGTCACAAGTGATCCATGGTTTTTCTTTGCGACGGCTCTTTCCTAAAATTTCTTTTGCTGTTTCCACCATGATGGAATTGAATTTGTTGGTTATTGTCTCCTGGTGTTCGGTGAGGAGGAGGAGTGGTGCAAACTTCCCCCCAGTTGCTGCCTGGAATTCCTCAGAGATAGCTGGCTCTTTCAATTTGTCAACGCCAAATCGCAGCCTCGTGTTCACGCCTTTGTGTATTCGCCTTAAACGGGCTCTGAATGTCATCATGACAAGGTTGTGGTCGCTGCCGACATCTGCACCTGGGAAGGCTCTTGTTTGTTGTCTGTTTATTCCAGTCTTATGTCTTCTTTTCACCAGTATGTAATCGATCTGGTTATGGCACTGTCCGTTCGGATGGTGCCATGTTGCTATACGGGATGCTTTGTGTTGGCCAAGCATATTTGAGAGGACCATATTGTTGATGCCAGCAAATTCCAACAAGCGTAACCCCCTCTCGTTGGTACTATCATTACAAGAGGGGCCGATGAAATCTTTCCAGTCTTCTACTGAGTCTCTTCCCACCTTGGCATTCCAGTCACCCTGTACGATCAAGATGTCTTTCTTGTCTACTTTGTCAATGACGTCTTGCAGCTGTTGGTAGAACTCCTCAATCACCTCATCATCATATTCTGTTGTTGGGGCGTATGCCTGTATCACCGTGATGTTGAACGGCTTGGCACGTAGGCGGATTGTCATTAGCCGGCTTGATATTGGTTTGCATGCCATGACTGCATTCTTGATGGTCTTGTTAA
This sequence comes from Conus canariensis, assembly GCA_033310375.1. Lineage (NCBI taxonomy): Eukaryota > Metazoa > Mollusca > Gastropoda > Neogastropoda > Conidae > Conus > Conus canariensis. The sequence goes on along the minus strand of CM065736.1, from coordinate 49,205,421 downwards.
CTAAGAATGCAACGCCGTTAGTGTGTGTGTTCTCTTCGCCACTGTAGTAGAGTTTGTGTCCGTCGTCAGTGTCAACCTCGCCAGCGTTCGTCCATCTAGCTTCACACAGTCCAAGGAGATGCCAGTTGTATCTTTCCATTTCATGCTCGAGTTCTTTTACTTTTCCGATTTGATGTAGTGTTCGGACATTCCATGTGGCTGTAATGATGTTCGCTCTGCCACGGAGAGTTTCACCAGTAGCATACTTTTCACGTCCGCCCTGGTGGGAGACGGATGGCGCGGTCCTTGGAAGCCCGGGCGACGACCGACCCGGTATGATTTTCTGTTGTTGAGTACTCATCATGAGGCGTGTCTTGGGCATTGAAGATCTGGCGGAGCCCATCCCTCTCCAGATCAGACCACAGCCGATATCCTCCAATATTCGGTGGCTCGCCTTGGTCTCGAACACATGGCCGTTGAACTCGTCGTGGAGCCCATCCACCCTGGCCGGTGACTTGCATCGAGGAAGTCTTTCGCCCAGTGATGCAGTGTTAGCATCACCCCCTCACGTGGTTTAGCACGCCAGCTGAGGTGAGATCCCGGGGTATGGCGCTAGGAGCCATCGCGTGAGAGTTGGGGGATGGATGAGGACCAGTATGGTGCAGCTGCCAGACATCAAAGGTACTACCTCTATCCAGAACCCCCTATACCCCCAGATGATTGCAGAGTGAGAAAATAGAATTGTGGATAGAAAGTGAAAGACCTAGATAGTGAGAATAAAAACTAACCCTAACTCCTAAATACTAAGTGGGTTTACCTGGCAGACTACTACATCAAAAAAAAAAAAAAAAAAATTGGGGGGGGGGGGGGGGGGAGGGGGGCGAGAGTGGGGAGGGAGGTCAACCTACCTAACTAAACTAACTACTGGGTGGCACTCTGGACTTGAAGGTGTCCAGAGTGTCAGCTGCCACAGTAGTACTTGGCAGCTCGTTCCATTCCTGGATGGTGTTCAGAAGGAAAGAATATCGTCTGTAGTCTGTCCTGCACTGCATCTGAACAAGTTGTTGAGGGTGGCAACGTCGTCTTCGTGAGGGGGCGTAGTTGATCTTGTCCATGCTGAATGCGGCCTCGTTGTTCAGGATCTTTCTCAGCATGGTAAGTCGGGCTACTTTCCGCCGGTGTTGGAGGGAGGGCCATTTGAGTTTGTCGATCATGCAGGTGACACTCGAGGTGTTGTGGTACCTGTTGATGACAAATCTGGCGGCTCTCCTCTGGACCGCTTCAATTTTGTTGATGTTTGATTCATCATGTAGGTCCCATACTGTGCAGGCGTACTCCAGTATGGGACGTACGAAAGTCTTGTAGGCCGTCTCTTTAATTTTAGTGGAGCTCACTTTCAGGTTTCTCCGAAGGAACCCCAAGGCCTTATTGGCCTTGAGGATGATGTTGTGGATGTGGGAACCCCATGACAAATCTTTGGTGAGGGTGACTCCGAGATTCTTGGCCGAGGTGATATTTGACAAGGTGTGCCCATGGAGTTTGTACTGGTAGTTAGAAGGATTTTTTTTTTCTGGTGAAGGATAGGGCAACACACTTCCCCAGGTGGAACGCCATATCCCAGCTCTTCTCCCACTGCTCGAGGCGTTGGAGGTCTTCTTGTAGCTGGCGTCGGTCATGTTCTGTAGCAGGGAAACGATAGACAACGGTATCGTCGGCGAACAGACGTGTCGGTGAGGTGAGTTGCTCCGGTAGGTCGTTGATGTATGCCAGGAAAAGCACTGGCCCAACGACGGATCCCTGTGGAACTCCTGATTGCACACTGACAAAGTCTGATGTAGCGCTGTTAACGATGACTGCTTGACGTCTACCCCAAAGGAAGGATTTGAGCCACTGGTTGATCTTATCAGTGACACCATAGTGTCTAAGTTTGTGGATCAAAAGGCTATGGTTTACTTTGTCGAAAGCTTTTGCGAAGTCCATGATAATTATGTCTGACTGCCGTCCCTTTTCTACATTTTCATTCAGTTCCTCAGTGAAGTCCAAAAGTTGCGTCTCGCAGGATCTTTTTCTACGAAAGCCATGTTGCTCGGATCTGAGAATTTTGTTGTTTTCTAAGTGGTCCATAAGGGCACTAGTGACCAGGTGTTCTAGGATTTTACATGGCACACTGGTAAGGGAGACAGGACGGTAGTTTGCTGGATCATAGTGGTTCCCTTTCTTGTAGATGGGCGTTACGTTGGCATCACACCAGTCTGATGGTACTGCACCTGTGTCGATAGAAGACTGGTAGATGAGGGCTAGTGTCGGGGCTACTTCATCTGCAACCTCACGCAGGACTCTTGGGTGGATGTTGTCACGACCACAAGCCTTATAAGGGTTGAAGTTTTGGACGATTTTGCGGACGCCGGCCTCTGATACAGTGATGGTTGACAGCGTTGTATTCAGGTCAACAGGCTTCATCTCCACCTCGGCATCGAACTCCTCATCAATGTAATCCCGCCCATCACCGAAGACAGACTGCAACTGCCTATTGAAGACTTCGGCTTGCGCCTTAGGCTCAGAGACGAGTTGTCCGTCGGCTTTGAGGGGGAAAAGCCAGGCTTGGAAGTGCGCTGGTGTTTGATGAAGGTGTAAAATTTCTTCTGACGCTGTGACACTGACTCAGTTTCAGCGGCGATCGACTCGTCAATGTAGGTCCAGTAGGAACGGCGGATCATGCGTTGGATTTCTCTGCGCAGTTTTTTTTAATTCAGCCTCGAGTTCATCAGTCCCCCTCTTTTTCTTCTTTTTGTAAACTCGTTGTTGTCGTTTACTCTTCTTCTTGATTTCTGCTGTAATCCACGGTTTACTGTCTTTGGAATGGGCTTGCTTGAGTGGGATGTGGTTCTTCACTGCTGTCTCATAGGCCGATTTGAATCGGCTCCACAGTTCATCTGTTGAAAGGTCTCGTCCTTGAAGGTTGTTTGTCAACTCTGTGTGCAGAGACAGCATGTCAGCCCTCATGCCCTCCCAGTTGGCTTTGTTGTACAATGGTATGAGTCTCTTCACTTGCTTTATCTTTTGAGAGTGCACATTGAACTCACAAAATGGAATGTCATGATCTGAAATGTCAGGTACTACTTTGACTCTTGGGATGAGCTGTGAAGAGTTTGTAATGAACAAATCCAAAGTGTTCCAACGGTCGGTGGCGGGGTTGTAGCGGGTAGGTTCGAGGACCATCTGTTCTAGATCATGGTCCTGCAGCATGGTCATGAAATCTTTGTGAAGTCTTGGGTGGGAAGAGTCAGGTACTTTCAATGTCAAAGTAGCCCAATCACAGTCAGGGAAGTTAAAGTCCCGCTAATGAGGTAGATGAAGTTTGAGGTCGTGGCCAAGCGGTCGAAGGATTCACCGAGCTTAATAAGGCTGGGTTCATCACCTTCGTCCGGTTGGTAGTAGGCACAAACATGAAGAGTTTTACGTCCGTGTAGTTTGATGGCTGCCCAGATCATTTCACAATCAGTAGAAAGTTCTGGTACTTCATAACTCTTGAAGTCAGAGCGAACTGCGATCAAAACACCTCCGCCATGTCTATTTCTGTCTTTTCTATACACTTTGTAAATATCAGCAGGTAGAATTTCATTGTCAGTTACTTCTTTATCGAGCCAAGTCTCTGTCCCAATGATAATATCTGGTTTCATGCTGTCAGTCATAATAGGTCTGAGGTCTTTTCCCTACTGATGAGTGGAAGTTGACATTGACAGCCCTAAGGGGTCTCTTCATCCATTTGTTTTGCTGGCTAATTCTGGTTGGTGTTGATGCGTGGTCGGGTTTGAACGTTGACTCTGTGGGAGTGGTGCACGATAAGCTCGTGTCATCTTGGTGTGGTAATGAAGTATCTGACCACTCGGCTCTATAAAGGTCGAAGACAGTTACACTATTGGGGTTGCCGCAGATGACACAATGCCATGAGATGTCCTCATCTTGCAGTTTGTCATAACTTAAGGTGGGTATACTTTGGCAGCGAGCATGATACCAGATGCCACAAGTGTCGCAAGCGACCCCTTTCTCTGACCAACTGACTGAGACGTCACAGGTACCACAAGGGTAGTGGCTCAGGTTCGCGCCTAATGTGCTTGCAGGGCCAGGATTTGGTTCTGGAGCGTAGGAGAGTAGGAGGAGGAGAGTACATAGGTACAGCTTAGTCAGGATTTTCTTATGTGGAGCCGAAAGGTTTCCATGGTGATTATTCCAGCTCACTGATAAAGAGTGCGTGAAGAGGCCGAGACCATTAGTAAAGGTCCGACACAAGGTTTTCTGGCTAAAGTTGAGTGCTTCATGATCAAAAGTTTGGTGCCAGATTTCACAAGGAACGAAAAATCTCAAGATGAATGCAACAAAAACACACTGAAGAAACGTGAAGCTGAAGTGAAGCATTGTTCATGAAAAACAAAACATATTGTGATTGGATGGATGACTTTAAGAACTGAAGCAGTGATGAAGGGTGAAACAATGAAGCCGAAGCGGAATGACGTTCCACAAGTCGAAAGCAAACTTGAAAAAGTACTCACGTCTGACAAGGTGACACACACAACTATTGTTATTGAGATAGAACAAGTGCACTGCTACCAAAACTTAACTGAAATTTCTTACTAATGTCTTAAGTAACTATGCTGTTTTTGGCATTAATTATCACGGTCTAAGGACTAAAGAATTTTGAACGAAAGACCAAAAGTTTGTGGCTAGATTTTCAAAGCTGCCATAACCGGAAGTGACGCAATCATCTCCCACACACACACACACACTCACACACTAAGGCTTGCACACTCACGTCCATGGACTCTCTAATTAACATGCATGCATCACCCCACTGATGAACACACACCAGCACAGACACTTCTACAGTACATGCTGGGGTCACTGAGAGATTCAAAGTCGTTTCTCAGTTGACATGTGTTTGATAACTTGTGTCTGTTATTGGAAAGGCCCAGTATGAGTTTGCCCCAAAGTCTAGGAATGTTCGCAGAGTTGGCCTTGAGATTATTCCAATGTTTGTTTGGTTGGTGGTGTTTCTTGCTCTTCCCTGAAGTCTGGATGTGCGTCCACTTTCTCTCTTGATGTTCAGATCTGAAAGATGGTCTATGGTATAGTGGCTTTGCTCTTGTTTGCTTAAGTGATTCTACAGATTTCTAATCACATCAGATCGGCCAAGCTGTAATCCAGCTCTTATCGTTGCCTTGCCAGCCAGTGTGTGCTCTCTCGTTTTCCTTTAACTCCTGCATGTCCAGGGCAGTACATCCATATGAGTCTCTCCAATGGAAGGTTGCGTGTCAGTTCATGCCAAGCATGGCTTCCCATTCCACTCTCCACTTTCTGAAGTAGGTTCATGGAGTCAGTCAGTATCATGGCTTGTCGAGTTTTAAACTGGCCTGTGGACGAAACCCAGTGGAGTGCTTGTATCACTGCTTCTACCTCCATTGTTAGACTTAAAGTTGTTAAACTGTGCACGTCATATTCCAAATCTAACGGTAGGACTTGGGATTTCTTCCCAGAAAGCCTCAGCGTCCAACCACTACCTCCTGAGAGTTTGATTCCCGCTGATGGAACTTTTGTACAAGAAAGACATTCCTACATAACCGTTTATTGTGAGAACAAGCAGAAAGAGAAATGCAATACTTTATGTGCTCTACATTAAAAAAAAAAGGAAACTAATATTTTTGTGGAAAAATTCTAACTGGTCAGAAAAACGTGCATGATATTTCGTTAAATGTCGATTGTCATTGTGAAACTTTTTGTTTTGGTAAAGGGAGTACAAAAAAGTGGATTTTTGTTTCCTCAGTCTCTCCTTTGAATATATGGAGTAGGTGCATGCGTACTGAGTGAACATGCTGTGTTTGTGACCGAGTGTATGCAAATCTGGTGTGTAATTAGCTTCATTTTACTTCTTGACATTGGGCTGTGCAGCAGATTTATTTCAGTTGTTTTCATTTCTAGACACTTTTTCTTTCTTTTAATATTGACTGCTCAATTACATGGTAGTAGAGTAACATGATTAATATTTTCCCATTTTCCAATCAATTATATTCTATCAATTGAGCACTCACTCAATGAATCACACGTGTGTATACACATGTGCGCATGCGCTAACCCTGAAAAGGGAAAGACATGCTCACACTAGGGGTGGTGTGGAGCACTGCAAGTTCTCTTCTTTATCAACCATTCATTTCATGAAACACACACACATGCATTCATGCTCTAGCCCAGAGAAAGCGAGAGCTCTTCATGTTCTCTTTACTCCTGATCACTCTTCACTGTCGTCTTGTTCCCCTAAGAGAAAGAACTTTACTTGCAATGGAAATACAGGCGTTGTCCTTCCCTGATTTTTTTTCCCCTAACAGGTCTGTTGGGAACTTTTAAGTTTTATTAGGATTATTCAAGTATTTGTTCTTGTTATGCTAATGTGAACCGAGTGTGCAGTGAAGAGTTGTCTACTTCAGAGTCTGGGTTGCTATCCATGACGTAAATATATGCATTCATACACACATGCACGCGTGCACACATACACAAACACAGAGTAAACAGGAGCAGACTCACATTTTATTACTAAAGGAAAAACAGGAAAGTCATCAAAGTGGACAGAATATGGGTTACACATAAGTTTTCATAAAGTGTGGATAGTTGTACCAAGTATAAATTACTAAGTTGAGAAGTATGAACATAGTTCCAAAATAATGATAAAAAAAGAATTAAAGAAAAACATATTTCACAAACTCTGTGTCAGAAAATGATTTCTTAAATATCCACCAACAGATATGGGCAAATTTCCAAATACCACCTTTGGGATAGGCAGCGTTTTTTTTTTTCTTCTTTTTTTTTTTTAGAGGCATGTTGTTCATGGCCCAGCCAATTCCCTGTTAGCCCATCAGGGCTGACAGCTTTGAGAAAACTTTCATTGGTAGCACATAGTCATTTCAAATTTGAAAACGACAACAACAACAAAAAAAGTATTGACATCTGCTGCTGTGGTACAATTGTTTGTGTTGAAGATTTGCTGGTTGGGAGGTCTTGGGTTCAATTTCCATCAAAGGCATTTCTTTTGGGCTTTTGTTGTTGTTGTTGTTTGGTTGGTTGATTGGTCAGGTTCTTTTTTGGTTTTGTTCTTTTTTTTTTTGTTCAGGCCAGCTGCTACCCAGAGCCCAGTGTGCCATGGCCTCAACTGCTGGAGCTGGAGTTACACAGCAGAGTTTCATCCATTGAATGGGTAGGATGAGCCAGTAACAGTGTTGCTTAAATTTCTCACCAACACTCCAGTTGTCTGTTACCTCTGGGCCTGGGACAGTCCATCATGCAGTCTCCGACCAGAATGGAACATTGTAAGATCATCTTCAACATCATCTTCCTCACTGATCCTATTTTACAGTCTCCGATTCTGTGGCCCTTCATGTCCTGTCTCACGGTGACTTCAGTTTCCTTTCTATGTCCATGGCCCTGCTGAGTTCCTGTTCAAGTTGTCTGATGAGGTGAGGCCATCTGCAGTGGGCCATTCCTTCATACTAGCTGTGCATCCCAATGATTGTTTCCATTAGGAGGCCTGTTAAATGATGTTCTGCTTATGTTGGATCAGAACAAACAGCATTAACAACTAATGAAGTGTGTCCTCTGGTGGACTGCCTTGTGCCGAGCTGACAGAGGTTGTGAGACAGGACAAAGCTAGGTGTGGCTGTGTGCCAGGAGCCACAAGTGGCCTGGGAATAATGTCAATGGGTGTTGGACAGGGACACAAGACAGAAGGCGGGTGGCCAGGGAAGATGAGGCAGTTATCAATCAAAATAGTAATAATAATAAAACCACTGACAAACAAAAAGCACATTGTAGAGCCCACATAATGGAATCTATGTTTTACAGGCAAGCTTTTCATGTTAATTACAAATCAAAAACAGGTAAGAGAGAAACACATTTTGAGTGAACTGCAAATTTCATCCTTGGAAGTTATCTCCTCGACTGCTACTGACAAATTCACATGAGGAATTGCACTAATTACAAGTTGGAGTAAAGTACATTTATTCACCTTCAAATCTATATGTAAAGGAAGAAATTACTCTGTTGCTAATTTGTTTTTGGAAAAGTTGTGTTAAATGCACAAGCAAGAGAGTAAAACTCAAGAGAGAGAGTGGGGGAGAGAGAGAAAGGTGGAGCACCAATACATGAAGAAAGTGGTGCAGAAGAGAAAATAACCAGAAGGCATGGAACACCAGTCGTCATTTCGCCAAATACAAGGGTTGTATTTAGGACTCGGACACAGTGTGACACAACCATTGTCTGACCATTAATAAGAACTCTGCCGCCCCCCAAAAAAAAACAACTGTCATAATGTTGCATTATGTGACAATCTGGTACATCAGGTTCCACACAATAAAAATAACCATGATTGCTTTCAGAACCAAGGACACAAACAAGCTCTATACACATGTGGAAGTAACAGTAGAGCCATCTGTTGTTAACAATACACATGTGTCCTCTATATGTAGGAGGCTGTTGTTGGCAACATTAATACACCCTTTTTGTGTAGGAGGCTGTTGTGGTAATACTAATATGTTTTTCTTATGTAGGAGGTTGTTGTTGCCAATTATGTTCTTTTATATGTGAGGCTGTTGGTGATATGATCATGTCCTCCTTATGCAAGAGGCAGTGTGTTCTTTAATGCAGCAGGCTGTTGTTGGTAACATCAATATGCCTTCTTTATGTTGGAGGCTGTTGTTGGTCACATCAATATGCCTTCTTTATGTTGGAGGCTGTTGTTGGTAACATCAATATGCCTTCTTTATGTTGGAGGCTGTTGTTGGTCATATGCCCCCCTTTATGTTGGAGGCTGTTGTTGGTCATATGCCTCCCTTTATGTTGGAGGCTGTTGTTGGTCATATGCCCCCCCTTTATGTTGGAGGCTGTTGTTGGTAATACTAATACACCCTTTTTATGTGGAGTCTGTTTTATTCATAATGTCTTAAATCTTAAATCACTCATTATATCTAAAAATGTGATAATAAAGGAGGATATTTGGGACTGCATGCAAACATCCATAACTTCCTAACTTAATGAGCAATTAAACAATCTAACCCATACCGATGTACAGATGTGAAAAACCTCTTCAAATCATATGCAACATTTGGCTGGGTGCTGTTTTACAATTTGAAATTCAAAGACACGTTTACATAATTTCAACCCCAACCCCCCTCCCCAAAGATTTGGTGTCCCAACAATAGCTCGGTGACTGCAATGAACCAGCAGCAAGTATTTACTGAAAATTACCTCTGCCACCACTAGGGTTGTCAAACGGTTGTAAACTATGGCCAGTTCCACAGACGTTCCTGAGAAATACACTTCATACTAAAAACAAACAAACAGGGAACTATCCACTTAACCTGAATCTGCTCTGCCTCACACTTTTCATCTTGCAACATGGTCGTTGATCCAGTTGATTTGGTTGCCCATTCTAACCTCTTCAGTAAATGATACTTACTTAGGAATAATCTATCACTGCCATCTTGCCTCCCATGTTTTGCTAGGAGTGACATTAGACCCCATGTCTAGAATTGACAGTTAGGAAATGAACTTCAATTGCCAACATACCTTAAGGACGGCAACGTCTACTCCTGTAGATGGCATGCCATTTGTGGAAAAAAAAGCAGGGGATGTGCTAGGGCATAGGCCAAATGAAAAGAGGTTCAGCAACATTTTGTCTTTTTCCTGAATCCTTCCTCCCCCTACAGTAGGCTTTGCTGCAGCCACTAATTAAGTAAGCTGACAAGTCCATGTGGCAGTATCTCTATTTTTTTCCCCAAATGATTTTTCCATGTACATGTTTCTGTCCCTCCTCGATATGAGAGTACACACACACACAGTTTTTAAACTATTCATTTTGCATAAGAGGGAGTAATAAGGCCTCTTATGTCGAGTATATTGCATTCCATTCAAAGTCCTGTTTACAGCCGTCTTGGACTCTGGCCCCACCATCTTTCCCCTTCAGCTGAACCATAACGCAGGGTGGGCTGGTAATTCAGTTGGATTCTAACACCCACCTGTGTTACAATAACTGTTCTTGTGTGTAATTTGCTTTCTGATGACACCAGCACATTATGTGACAAATTTGGCCTCAGCAACAATGCAGGAACTGTTCTTAATCAGGCTTCTTCCATGCTCCCTGCATAATTCCAACCCCACAGGTATCACAGCTAAAGTTGCCCTACAAGCCAGCTCACACATATTTACTTTATGCATGGATCTTTACACCGAGCACTGATGCATTTGCTTTCAATACTCTCAGATACGCCTTGTAGCATGCCCTTTTTACCTTATTGCTCAAGTGTTTTAGGCCTCAAGTCTCTTCGCACATGCACATATGCTCTTTGTGTGCATGTTTTATTAAATGGCAAGTATCCTTTGCATTATGATGCAGAGTTTATTTTGTCCCTTGCCTTATGGTAAATGGTCTATTTTGTCCTCTGCCTTATGGAGCACAATATATTCCGCAAGTACTTTATACTTTCATGACGCTTCCTTGTGGGATTCTACCAACAGTAACAAAGTACCTGACATTTCCATTTCAACGCACTGTAAGAAATTTTCCTCCACAAGGATCTGGTCAATGTTACTGATAAACAAACTAAAATCAGTTGCATTTTTGACACTACAAAGAACAGCAGAATGTGCCATACAAAATGCCAATGGTGCCTTTCAAGAGTCAGCTGACCTTCAAAACATTAAGTCTGAAACTTAAAGTGTGTGTGTGTGTATGTGCTTGTCTGCACATGTGCATGAATGTGTGTGCATGTGTGTGTGTGTGTGTGTGCGCACTCAAACAGGTTCTGTCATAACTTACTTGAGACAATATTAAAATGTACGCAGGAAAAAAAAAAGGACCACAGGTACAACGACCCACGGTGCATGTGGATTCCAAAACCTCTGCATGCAGATTTTTCCGGGCTGCTGGAACAACATTAATTCATATCACACCTATTCATGAACTACAGTGCATGCCAATGAAAATAAACAGTATCGCACCTATACTGATACCAATCACACAGCCAACATATACTGAATTGCTCATGTTTACTGAAGTACTCACCACAGAAAAAGGCATCTTGAGACCTAGCATTCAAACAGAAATAAAACATGAATATGAATCTAATACAATAATCCATCAGCAATACAGCAATCCATCTCTCTCTCATAATCCAACATTTTTCCTGTTGAAAACATTTACTTCTTTCACTTATACGTATTATCACTTAACTTTGCATAATAAATAGATTAAGTTCTTTACAGTCCAAAACCTTTTTCAACAAACAATGATTAAAAAAAAAAAAGTTTTGCTTCATCATTACTATTTTTTTTTCCTGTTGATTTTTCTCAGACACCCTATTTCCTGTGGCTGCTTCCACCACACAGTCCACAACTATTTCTGACAAATATCGTCCTTAATCCCTCCTTCAATTGACTTGTAGCTTTCCTTTCATAAGGTACTTTTTCATCCAATCTTCTGATCTAAGGACTGCCAAACAAAATTCTGGGATTAATTATTTCTTCATTCAGTTTCTTGAAGAACATGTAAGCCAAATCCATGGGGTTTGTACCCAGTAGATAACTCTAGCTCCCTTTCATTGTCACAATCATTATATTTGAGTAGAAACATTAGCAGCAACTGACAAAAAATAAAATCAAGAGAGTCTAATATTGCAATGACTGTAATTTCTTTATCTCCGAGTCCGACATAGTTTTATCATGATAGTCTCTGAAAAAAAATGTGTCTACCAGAGCACTTTCTTCAAGCTGGTTGAGCCAGAACTACTAGTCGAAATTCTGACCTCCAGCATACCCATACCGCCTTACCAAACCCATTCAGCATTCAGCCACATAGCCTTGGAGATCATGTTTATAGCCAAGCTTGCTGGCAAAATACACAGTCAGCAAAGAAATCTGCCTGTATAGCACAATGCATCTACATCTTTTAGGACCAGCCCCTAATGCTGTGAAAATCAATGCAGACACCTACACCACTGTGCCAGCAAATGGCGACAGTGTGGCGATTCAAACTGGTCGCAGCATGGAATTCTACATGTGTACTGCCCAAGCTGCTGAAGAGGAGGAAGCAGTGTCCCCAGTACTGTACAACTCCTTCATATCCCCATACTGCCATTTATGCCAAGTATATGAATGGCATAGACAAACTGGACCAAGCAGTCAAACTAAATCAGTGGTACTGGAGAGTGAAACCAAGGTACCTAAAAGCAGCTTGTGCAAGGTTAATATAACTAAGACTATTAACTGATCACACAAAGCTGGGAATGTTAAAGAAATGTTTCTGAAGGTCCATCAAAATGGACCTGGTCCATACTCATTGGTGTATGTGCTTGTTGGCAAGATAATGCAAAAACAGTTAAATATTCAACTGAAGCTAAAAAGGCCATCAGAACAAATGACAGACAGCTTGTACAGAACGATCTGCTGGTGTCCACTCTGGATATGATGACAGTCTCACTATCCAGTCACCAAACCTCAGCTAAAAGGCTCACTGTATTGCAAGAAAAAAGTGTACAGACTTTCTACAACAAAAATAGGAGAATGTGCTACAATTCAGAACAAACAGAGGATGACAGTAAAGAAAGATATAAAAAAAAAAAAAAGGCAAAGCCAGAGTCACAGAAAAGGGGACATTACTGGCATAAAGTTCCCACAGTGCCAGGAATCTGAAGAAGCCAAGCATCCCCACAATGATGAACCCTCACCACTGTGCACCACTGACACACTCCTCACGTCACTCTTGTTAACTCCAAGCTCAACTGCTCAATGCAACATCTTTTGCACAGCAGCCGCCAGCAATGAGATGTGAACAAACACAAGAAGACCAACTTATTTTCGTACACCTTTCATGCACCTCATAATATACACACAGTAATTTTCATGCATGAAAAAATGACATCAGCTGAAGTTCCTCTTCATCTTCTGTGCTTTCAAATTCTTGAAAATTTGCTCATTTTCATTACCTTTCAACAGGCTGAGCACAAGCATTCACTCAGACCAGAAGTCATATATGTGCTGATATCTAACACAAACCGAGCGTAGAAATGACTATGCAGATATATAAAGAGCACAGAACAGTAAAATGTATAGCTCTGCCCATGACATCACAAAAATCACAGAAATACCATGATTGAACCTTTGACAACAAACAACAAAACGAACACAATGTTTTTTTATATTCAAGACTTAGCACCAAACATGTCATTTTTCTGGCAAGATGGACATATACAGGGACCCAAGAGTACTTGAGGTCACAATACAGCACTGAAAAGCCACAATGACTCTTCTGGAAGCACTGGTGCAATTTCCAAATGCATTCTTAGAAATTACTAACACATACCTGACGTATCGATGCTTCTTACAGCTTTGGTACATATAGTAGTAGACACCTGTGCCACTGTATTATGACTTGCTTCAACATGTTTAAGAGCTCTGGCACATTCATCTCCCTCCAAATAAAAATTTACTATCTTTAAACTTTTTTCCCCAAGGAATCATTTGTCACCATCTGTGCGTGATTTACCGTTTCTCAAGTGCTTGCAACCAGGGTTTCACATCATGCACAAACGGGGGTAAATCATGAACTTAAATCAAAAATCAAGTACATAAAAAAAGCAAAAAGAGGGTATGTATGTGTGGAAAAATAAATTGTAGGATGTTAGCATATACTGGTTTTACAAGAGGCCTCCTTACTGATGATGTTCAGTCAAAGCTATAATGCACGTAGTTCTGTGAAGGCTCATTTTCCTTAACATATCTTTATTCATCACTGAGCTATACAGCGAAGGTATTACATCCAGTTTGTCAGAAATGGAATGCTGATTGGTTCTACAGTTTGCTGTCCTCAGTTATGAACATAGCAGGTGTGAAATGCATGCAAACAAATCTGAAGCGAGTCTAAACCAAAGAAGGCAAAACAACCAAAATGAATACATTGTCAAACTTCAGGTTTTTCCAGCCATCACCACAAAAAACATCACCCGAAGACACTGACAAAACAATAGTGCTGACGCAATGTTAACAGAGGAACCAACAACAAAGATTCTGAATAGCGGAGTGGTGGACACTGAACTCTTCATGTTATGCAGTCAGCTCACATTTTCACATCGCAGAGGGATAGGAAGCTTTCAGCCATCAGCCTTTGTTCACCATCAAAAGTAAATGGAAAACCCATCATCTCGAGTGTCGAATCAACACCAGTAGTCAGCAGATTCACCTTGCCGAGCCCCTGCCAAGTACCTGGTTCCCTGGGGACTATGATCAACACAGCCCAGTTCATGACTTGAAAAAATATGTATAAATCAAATAGTAAATGAAGCTTCAACACTAAACAGCAACTAAAACTGACAAAACACCAGTACAACAATAATTAATCTCACTGATGAAAGCTGCATTTTTCAAATACAATATGACACAATGCTTTGCTTTTAAAAACCCCCTGATTGTTTTGTTGGAGATAAGAAAATCCCCCAAAATCAAAATTTAGGGTATGAAAACTCTTACATTTTTCATGATGTGAAACCCATATGTTGCTATTTATATCACACATTGCTATGACTATCATGCTGCCTGCAGTTTAACTGTTGTGTTCATTCTTTTAATATTTGGTTGAAGGGAAACAATACACAGTGTACAGTCACTGAAAAGGTTCGGTTTTATTGCTTTGACCATCCATGAGCAATGCAGTGGGAGCATATATATGTTTTTGATGTTGACCTTACTACCACTTTATCAATGTGTGCAGTTTGTAGAACCTAAGGTTACTCTACCAACTGGTTTCAATCAGTCAGGAAGTATACCTAAAACATAATCTGTAGGTTAGTTATCCATGAAGTATCTCCCATGCCAAGTGACTGTACTGTCTGTGGGAGATGTGTGGCACCTCACTTTTCAATTCACGCTCTGTGTTTTGTATTAAACTTTCCTGGTCTTTCTCATACTTTCTTTGTGCTCTGGCTGTTACCATGGAATCTTATGTATTTTCATGACACATTTTGGAATATCCGTTATAATAAAATGAAGCTTATTAATATAACATATCACTATCCATAAGCATTATCATTCACTGAATTTCAGGAACATATTGAAAAAACTATGCAAGCATAAACATTTCAGCAACATCACTCAAACCTCCTCATTAGGTCAATGGCACCCAGCAATGACTAGAATTTAAAGTTACATGGAACTTAAGTACTTCACAAACACTTAGCATGAATTTCTGGTTAAAGTCCAAAGCTTTCACTGCAGAGACAGAACAATTTTCATGATTGCATACAGCTTTCCTATCCTTTGGGGGAGGGGGGGGGGGGGGGGGCACTGGAAAGAGGAGAGCAGGAGAGATAGAAGGAAATGTTGGGATGGCAAGCCACTAAGGGGGGAGGCATAGCCAACCATCTCCAGCTCACTGGTATCTATAATCAGATTGGTTTCCCTTTCTGAGATTTCATACTTTTAGAACTTGTTACAGTCAAATTTTGAATAAATATGGTCTGCTGCTAATTATTTGCTCTACTCAGGCTTAACTAGACTTAACCAGAAATTCAAACACACACAAATGCTTGAACCAATACATCTCATACAACGCGCTCCTCTCTACTCTTAAAAAAATAAATATCTCTTCAATTTTCCAACAAATTTCTATCCTGCACTAGAGAATAAGGAAGAGTAGACAGGGTGGGATTAAAATCTATAAAAGAAAAAAAAAAGAGAGTGTGTGTGTGTGCATGAGTGTGTGCATGTGTGTGTGCATGTGTGTGTGCTTTGCATGAGTGTGTGCATGTGTGTGTGCAGGATAGGATGTGGATGAAGGAAGCAACAAATGAAGGAGACTGGAAAGGGGTCAGGTAGTAGATGTGTTGGGTGCAGTCTTTTTCAAATTCCTTTATTCTACCTGAAAAAAGCCATTCAATGGGCATTCTACAGCACCAACTTTTTGTATTCGATGTGGAATATCAGACCATATAATTGCAAGCAATCTAATCACTGTTACTAGACTATCTTCACCAATTCATTACCCAGATCTTAGTTCTTTTATAATCAAAGCAAATGTCTATAGTGTAGAAATAGTGACTGTACATGATGTATACAATTCTACTTCAGCCAAGAGAATTCATGACTGATGAGTTCTGAGTATTCAAAACAGTACACACAGTACAGACAGCTAATCTTCCGTCGGTAAAATGATTACTTCCCACATGTTCAAAACTTTTCGAATTTATAATATACGCTTGCGCATTCTTTTGAAATGAAAAAATAACGCACTTGAAACTTTTATCATACAAAAGTAATGCTGATAGCCAAGTGTAATGCAATAATGTGTGTGCGCTCAGTTTCAAGCTCTCTGGTAACTCTTTGAAGATTATATTCAATGACAAAGTAGTGGAACATTAAGGCATTTGTAGGAAATCTTAATACATGAGGTGGTCAGTTCTTGATTATCATTATCAGACTTCATATCTTAAATACCAATGCCAGTATCATTGATATTCAGATAATTTAAATCAAGAAAAGAATAGACATACATGATACAAAAAAAAGAGAAAAAAATGACGTCATAATCATAAATCTTTTAAAAAATTCAGTGAAGTGGCAGCATGATTGTGACAGCATAATACTGCTTATCCAGTTCCAAAGCTTTCTTGTTACCTCATGTGAGTGAGTGTGTATCAAAATGTGTGAGTGAGTGTGTATCATAATGTCATTGACAGTCACTGTGTACACCATAGTCTCTATAGTCTGTAGACTGTATGCTTATGTGACTTTTCTTTAAATGATGTTTGAAATAAAATGGAACAAAACCTACAAGCACACACACACACACACACACACAGACATACACACACGCACACACCAACACAGTCATATCCACCACAGAACTGGCATTTGTGGAACACTATCACACGACAGTGACACTTTGCACAGGTGCAGGTTTAGGAAGTGATGGCTCGTCAACCACCCCACCCCATTTGAGGCGATACTTCTTGTTGCGCCAGGCGACGGTGCGGCTGCGGTGGCAGGTTAATAGCACATACGGGGACAGCAACTCTCGTAGCAGCCATGCTACAAAAAATTCAAACTTGGAGAATGGCAGTGGTCCTCCCTGAAAATAAAAACCTGACTGAAGTACCAATTTCAGTTCACTGACACGACATCATTCATTATACAATAACAGCTATTTGCACCAGGCATACAAACTCGGGCAACATTCACAGGAAACAGTAAAAACACATTTACATAAAACTTGCCAACAAATTCAACTATAATGTCTGATTCTTCAAAGGATGGTGTCAAAGAAACTCAAAATTGTTATATTCAAATTATTAACTTTTATATTGTTCAAGCATATATGATCATTTCTTCATTATTACATCCACGAAGGAGAACGTGAAGTCGGCCACTTCTACTGATTTGTCTGTCTGTTGACAAAATGACTCAGAAACCATACAACAGATTTTATCAAAACATGACAGAAAGATGGAATAGGGACCATGGACAAACTCATTTTAGAGCAGGTCTGTTGAGGAGATGCAGATTAAAGGGCAGACCCACAATTCATTCAACCTACGCAGATGTCTGCACACTCTTATATGTCTTTAGACCAGGACAATTTGCTCTGTGTGTGTGTGTGTGTGTGTGTGCGCATGGTGCATCCAGCCCTCTGTCTGTCCGTCTCCAGTGCAGTTTGAGTTGTTGGGTATATAAACCCACAGTTCAAATTGTTTCTTCTGCTGTTTTCCAAATCTCACATGCAGACTCATTAGCATACACAGAGCACATCAAGAGCATAATCACTTTTGCACTAGAAATTCACATTAAACACATTTTTAAAGCAACACATTATAAAGTGACGAAATGTCAGGATTCCAAGAAAAACAAAAACCACCAGCTAAGACCAGATTCTCAGCATGGTGCTGATGTCTATCTGCACAGGCTGCCCAGAATCACACTATTGCCACACACATGTTGTGAACTTCTGAAGTTCAGGGACCAATTATCACTAACTGATGGAAAGTTCAGGGACCAATTATCACTAACTGATGGAAAGTTCAGGGACCAATCATCACTAACTGATGGAAAGTTCAGGGACCAATTACCACTAACTGATGGAAAGTTCAAGGACCAATTATCACTAACTGATGGAAAGTTCAGGGACCAATTATCACTAACTGATGGAAAGTTCAAGGACCAATTACCACTAACTGATGGAAAGTTCAGGGACCAATTACCACTAACTGATGGAAAGTTCAGGGACCAATTATCACTAACTGATGGAAAGTTCAGGGACCAATTATCACTGACTGATGGAAAGTTCAGGGACCAATTATCACTAACTGATGGAAAGTTCAGGGACCAATTATCACTAACTGATGGAAAGTTCAAGGACCAATTATCACTAACTGACGGAAAGTTCAGGGACCAATTATCACTAACTGATGGAAAGTTCAGGGACCAATTATCACTAACTGATGGAGTCATCCTCAAGGGAAGTGTTCTTTGTTCCTGATTTCGCTAACTTTGAACGCGTCTTTTCTTTAAATCTCTCCCCTCCCCCCTTACCAGAATGCTTTACCAACGATCATCACGCCAGAATAACTCTTTGCAATCTGGGGGTAAGACAGAGATCAAACATGTGCCAATTACCATTGCCTCTTATCCAGGGTTCTTTTTAACTCAATCGAGTCTTGTTGGACGCAGATCTCCGACACTGTTCACATCTCTTGAAGGCGTGTCGGACGCATACTTCCGACAGAGTTTGACGATTTTTAAATCATACCGCCTTTCATTAAAGGGCAACAAATCTCACTTCAGGGACAGCTTAGGGTTTTTTTGTGCAGTTCCTTCCCTTAGACCATTCTTCGTGTATTCTGTAGTAGTTTTATATGGATTTGAATTGTTCTACTCTCAATTCCTGTGATCACACGATTTTGAACATGATCATATGATTTTGAGAGAAATCAAGCATTTTGTGGTCAAATGCCTGTATTTTATGCAGTTGTCATGAATGTACTATTCTCTGTAGGTCCTACCAAGATTGAAGTGCTCAGAAGTGTAACTGAACTTGTGTGGGAGGTCAGAGGGCATGAAGAAGTGGATTACAGTGTGCAAAAAAAAGTTTGGTTTTTTTGCAAATGTGTATCAATTTGGATTACTTATATCATGTGAACTGTGTTGATTCCTCACTGAAGGTAAGCATTTTTGATAAATATATTGTTTTTTCTATCCAATGGTGTATGTTTCATACTCCTAGGTGAAGTGGTTGATTTTTTGAAAATTGCCAAAAATCCTGTGATCGGAGGGACAAACTGGTCCATTTTGGCTGTGACTGGACTGAGTTAAGAATCTGACCCTGGTGCCAGCCCTCTCCCATCCACCTTTGCCAGTCACCACACCCATCTCTTGTCACCAGCGATGCTGGTCAGGAGAGTTTTCTGTTCATTTTGCTTTCTTCCTGGTTACAAATGCAATGCATGACGTGACCCATGGGACACATACATTCCACAGTTTAGTTACGTAAGTAAGAGATCTTTCACAGTTCAGTAACGTACACCTACCATATGTACAATGTACACATTCTAAAAAATTCTATACCCATCATTCATATAACAAACACATTCTACATAATTACTACACCTATTGTCTGTACAACATAAACATCCTAACTGATTTCATACGAGTCATGAATACAATGTGTACATCCTACAGCTGCACAATATAACGTTTCCCATTCACAGTTCAGTTGTGTCCTATTCTTGATTCAATACCGATCATTTGAACCAATGTCTCAAAAGTATATGAAATCTTAGGTAATTCTGGAATTGCTATGCTAGTTTTTTAAATTCCAAATTATCTTCATCAATTCAGGAAAAGTCCAAGGCACTTCTAGAAATGACTGGCTCTCAAGCATGCTCCGCAAATGTGTTTTGGGAAAAGATGGCAGAAAAACAGTCATGAGCAAATGGCAAAACTAAGTAAGGTTTAAACATACAAGGAGAATACCATCAAGCAAAATTGTACTCCAGCATAAATCATTCCCAGTAGGTCCTACCAAAAGCCTTTACCTCAAAATGTGCTTCTGTGCACAAACGGCAAAGAGGATGGATATCACTCACATATAGAGAAACATACTCAAGAATTGTGTCTTATGGCATTAGTAACTTTGCACATTTGCTGAATACTAGATGTTTTACCCTTTATCTGCCCCTCCCCCTCCCCACACTCCCTCCCAAACTGTCTCTATTCTTTCCCCACCTCCCCTCATTTTCACCAAACTAATCACAGTTGTTTCTCTTTGACCAGCTTCAAATTCTGACATTACTTCACAATATAACAGTTGTAATGCAACTGTCCAGTCAAAAACCCAATTTGCTTTTGATTTGCCCTGTATGTTAACAAATCATTATTCCAACGTTGAAGACAGATTAAAACTGTGGATCTGCATAATTTATAATGGGAAAGAATACTGTCAGACAGATAAAAGATGCTTTACAGATTCCAAATGTGATCGGTGAAATACAGGGCGGGGTAGGATGGAGGGGGTGGGGACTGAAAACATACTAGGCAGAGCTCCCCTGGCTATCGTTTTAGTTGATGTATGTGACCCAAACAGCCTGATTATACTAGTCCTTTATCTGTTAAGCGCTGCTGACTTCATTGTCTTCAAATCCCACCTCTGCACTCTGCCTCCCTCCTTCAGCTTCTCTCTGTACCTCTTCCCTACCTTCCCCTTCCTCTACAGCCAGCTTTCCCCTATCAAACTCCTCCCTCACTGTATAAGTGTATTGCAGGTGTGCAGACATATGGGCTCAAAAACATTCCAACCCCAGATATTTTCAGTCATGTCTGCTTAATATTTGGATCAAGGATATTGCCGCCTCAAATACAGATAGAGAATCAAGTATGTACGAGAGTTTTTGCTTTTGTGCTTGTGAATGATTACGTTTTATGATGTATTGTTGCAGGTGACGGTGGTTGTGGGTGGTGTGTGATGCTTATGATCATGCTGATGCTGCTTGTGAGATGATTATGGTTGTGGATGTTGGTGATGTTTGGTGACTGTAATGCTGGTACTGTATGCACATGTGTCACTTTGTGTGCGTGTTCTGCCTTTCGTTATGACTGGAAAAAGTAAGTTGTCTGCACTTCCTCTTTTTCTTTTTTGTGAATCAGAGCGAGGCATACCTTTCGCTCCATAATACATGCTGGAGAACAGCTGACTTGAAAAATCCCTGAAAACAGGCTGGGTTCTAAGGGCTGCCTAGTAACTAAAATGGAATCTAAGCAGCTTTAAAGATGGTTTTGTGGTCTCTCATGATACGACAAATGATTATGCAGAAAGCAAAGAAACCAAAAGAAAATCTCACACACATACACACACACACACACACACACACACACACACGTGCGTGCGCACGCCCCATACACACACACGCTTGAATTCAATACACTTATAGAAAACAAAATAAACAAACAAAAAAAGAAAGAAAAGAAAAAAAGATGATCTTAATTGGTGTCTGTCTCAACAATCATGCATATAACCTGGTAATGAAAGAACAATATCCTTTCTACAGACCTGGTTACCCGTTAGAAATTCTATGAGTAGGTTTTGGGTCAAAAGTGTGTACAATTGTGTGTAAAATGTGTAAGCTTTTGCAGCGCAAAGTAGCTGCCTAGGAAACAGTACTGAATGCATTCAAGACATTGGAAACACTGAAAATGTATTATTATAAAAGATGTATTTTCATGAAAGGCATTAAAGTGGCTTCACTCACAATCAATGATTGTCACACTAATCCGAGTTTCTTGCCAGTGTCCTCTGACGGGCAAAAGCCTTTGCTCAGAAAATTTACAAGAACATTAAGTGATGCAAATTATATTACAAGACTTTTAACCCCTTCCCTGCCACAGCATAAGTGTTTTTCTGTACTGCTGTGTGCCGGGGCCAAATTTTGCTTTTTGCAGTAGGTTCACTCATCTGTTCACTACTCGTTCATTTATTGAGATATCTCTTAGATTTTTTGCATGTTTTTTTCTTATACCCTCTGCTATGATGTGGTATCATAATAATTTGATTTGGCTGGTCATAAGTATGATAAAAATCAATATAATCAACTATTTTTGTAATAAATTGACACTTTTTGTGCATACACACACACACTGCAGCACATCAAACCAAAGAGAAAAGTGAAAAAACTGGTGTTCTAATTGACTGAACATTATACAAACATCTGGTATTCATATTACTGCCAGCAAATGTTTTTCTGTGTGGTAACACATGCATAATTGGGGGTACCCCAATCCCAGGGTAAAGGGACAGAATTTTGCTTTAGCGGTAGGTTCACTAATCTGTTCAATACTCATTCATTTATGGAGATATGTCTTTGATTTTTTGCATGATTCTTCCTTATTTCCTGGTCTATAATGAGATTTCATAATATTTTGATTCTGTTGCCAAATAGTTTGGTAAAAAGTATTATGATAAACTTTTTTCAAATAAAATAATTGTTTTTGAACAATCACACGCATATTGAAACACATCAAACCGCACAAAACAATGAAAAAAACGGGTGTTTGTATTGGCTGAGCATCATACAAACATCTGGTATTGATATCACTCCAATCAAATGTTCTTTTATGTGGTAATACATGCATCATTGGGGTTACCCCAATTCAGGAGTAAAGGGACAGAATTTTGATATTGTGGTAGGTTCACGTATCTGTTCACTACTCATTCATTTATTGAGACATCTGTTAGATAGTTTGCAGTTTTCCTCCTTATAGCATGAGGAATTATGTGGTATCATAATATTTTGATTTTGGTGGCACTAGTGTAGTAAAAAGTAACATAATCAACATGTTTTGTTATAAAATGACAGTGTTCGAGCACACACATACACACTGCAACACATCAAACCACACAACACATAGAAAAAATTGGTGTGAGTATTGCCTGAACATCATACAAACATCTGGTATTGATACAACATTGTATTGAATCATTGCCAGCAAATCGTCTTCTGTGTGGTAGTACATATATCTTTGGGGGTACCCCAATCCCAGGGTAAAGGGACAGAATTCTGCTTTTTGCAGTAGGTTCACTCATCTGTTCACTACTCCTTCATTTATTGCTTTATCTATTAGATTGTTTGTACGTTTTCCCCTTATACCCTGTGGCATGATATGATGTCATTACATTTTGATTTTTTTTGGTAAGTAATATGGTAAAAAGTAATATAACCAACTTTTTTGTGATGAAATGACTGTTTTTGAGTGTATACAAACACATTGCAGCTCATCAAACCACACAAAAGATTGAAAAATATGCTATTAGTATTGCCTGAACATCATACAAACATCTGGTATTGATGTCATTGCCAGCAAATCTTCTTCTGTGTGGTAATATATACATCTTTGGGGGTACCCCAATCCAAGGATAAAGGGACAGAATTCTGCTTTTCACAGTTGGTTCACTTATCTGTTCACTACTCCTTCATTTATTGCTATATCTATTACATTGTTTGCATGTTTTCCCCTTATACCTTGTGGCATTATGTGATGTCATTACATTTTGATTTTGTTGATAAGTAATATGGTAAATGTTTTCCCCTTATACCTTGTGGCATTATGTGATGTCATTACATTTTGATTTTGTTGATAAGTAATATGGTAAAAAGTAATATAACCAACTTTTTTAGTAATGAAATGACTGTTTTTGGGCACACACACATACATTGCAGCTCATCCAACCATACAAAACATGGAAAAAATTGGTGTTAGTATTGATTGGACATCATACAAATATTTGGTATTGATATTATTGCCAGCAAGTCTTCTTCTGCATAGTACTATACACATCTTGAGGAGTACCCCAATCCAAGGGAAAAGGGACAGAATTCTGTTTTTTGCAGTAGGTTCATTCATCTGTTCACATCTCATTCATTATTTGAGTCTATATCTCTTGCATTTTTTGCTCTTTTTTTTCTTATACCCTGTGGTATGCTATCATTTCATAATATTTATATTTTGTTAGCAATCAGTATGGTAAAAATTGATAATATCAACTTTTCTGTACTAAACTGACTGTTTTTGAGGACTCGCATACACATTGCAATATATCAAACCACAAAACAACTTTGAAAAAAATGATGTTAGAATTGATTGAACATAATATAAACATCTGGCATTGATATGACTGCCAGAAAAGTCTGTTCTGTATGATAATACATACATATATCATTGTAGGTACCATAATCCAGACATAAAGGGACCAAATTTTGCCTTTTGCAGTAGGTTTACTAATGTGATCACTAAGTATGTCTCATTCACTTAGGTAAGTCTTACACCTTTTGCATGTTTTTATCTTGCATCTTTGGCTATAACCTGATGTACTAATAATCATATTTTGTTAGTAAACAGTATAGTAAAATTTGATGAAATCAAATCTTATGACAGTTTCAAAATAAAAACAGTCATATTGCTGTATATAAAACCACACAAAACACTAGAAAAACTGATGTTAGTGTTCACTGGATGCGAGAAGAAACACCTGGTACTCACTCAGTACATGTTCATAACCCGTACACTACTTCTTTCTGTACATCTCGCAGGTTTCTGGGGTTGTTCTTGGGTTGAGCAGCCTCACCAATATAACCCAGTCTGATTATTTCCACCAGTTGAACAGTCTGGTCACACTCATGAATAAACCAGAGTTTCAGAAGAAACACCACCATGGAGACAAAAAAAAAGAAAAACACACACGCACTCAAGAATATAAAAACACAGAGATAAAAGCACGCACTGACTAACTGAAGAAGATCTATGAAAAAAAAAATGCACTGCAAAACTAAGCTGTGCTACAGGATCCACACTACTCCCAGTAGTTGAACTTAGTGTGATAATCCATGTAGCACTGTGGATAGCACAGTGCAGGCTTGGAGGGGCAGTGGGGGACCGCACATCACGCCTGATCTTCAGCTTCTTGGTGCAGACACTGCAGGCCCTCTGTGGTGCTGCCTTGTTGGGTGTCGGTGGGATGGGGAACATGAAATGCCTCTCCGTCAGCCTCACTTCATCGTCGGACTGGTAGCAGAGGTATAACTTGATCCCGAACCTGGCACGCTTGAGGGGGACGTATTGGCGAAATATAAGCCTACCCTTCTAAAGGAGTAGGCTTTCATCCACACACACCGCTCGCCGTGGCTCATACACCTCCTGAAATTTTTCATGGAGGTGGTCCAGTGCTGGACGGATCTTGTACAGCCGGTCATACTGGGGATGGTCTGGTGATGGCATCGCGGAGTTGTCGTGAAAGTGGATAAATTGTAGGATGATCTGAAATAGGATTGAACAACATTTGATCAGTGTGTGTAAACAAACACACACACACACACGAGAAACAATCAAGTACACATACACACATTTGTACACACACACAGACACAGACACACACACCACATAGAAGCACAAACACACACACAAACAATGACACAAATACACCACATAGAAGTATACACACATACACACCACATAGAAGCACACACACACACACACACCATAAACAATGACACACAAATACACCACATAGAAGCATACACACATACACACCACATAGAAGCATGCATGCACACACACACACACACACACACACACACACACACACACACACACACACACACAAAACAGAAGCACACACACACCACACATTACAGAGAAGCTCACACACACACACACACACACACACACACACACACACACACACACACACACATCATCCTCATCTATTGTAATGCTAAAAAGAAAGACTTAGACATAGAAAGGAGTTGGAGAGGGAGGGTGGAAGGAAAATGAGAACAAGTAAACAGAGAGAGAGACTCAGAGAGAGTAAAGAAACTTACTTGAAATCTGTTTCTTGTCATTACTGAGCTGAAGACTGAATGCGGTACAGCACCTTCTTCGACCAGTACAGCTCAATTGCAGGCAGTTGCACGATTCCCATCAGCAACACCAGGGCCAGGAACGTTTTTAGTTCAGCAGCATCAACAGGTTCCCACTGATTTGCTCTGGAATACTGGGGCAAGATTGTCGAGCTCCACGCCCTCTTATTTGATGCTGTCCAGTGCCTCTAGCTCTTCCCCTGCCCCTACCACGACCTCTCATGACAGGAGGGGGTGCTGTGCTGGTGCTGGGAATCGGCTCTGGTTCTGATTCTTGGTCGAATCATGGCCGGTATCGCTCGCTTGACCAACACCACGTGGGTCGAAGTCCGGGTCTTCTTCTTCGTGACCGCCACGTGTTCCGACAAAAGTGGATGGTGCTGGTTACCATCCATCTCTTCCTCATCACTATCACTGTCACCTGATGCTTGGAAGTCTTCGTCACCACTATCAATATCATTCAACACTTCATCTAAAACTTCCAGTGCGCTATAACGCTTCAAAACAGGTCGCCGTGTCGAGCTTCGTCTCTGATCCGCCATCTTGATTATGATAATCAGCTTGACCCTTCTTGAATACTAAACCGACAATTTCCTAACACTTCAGTACACCGATAAAGGGATAGAACTGTTATTTAAACACCCCAATAGAGTCAGGGACAATTTGTAGGGTTATTTCCCGTGCCGATTTTCGAAATTTCGATGACGAAAATACCCCGTAATAGACACGGTTACGGGCGTACAGGATCACGGAAACGACCCCGTAATAGACACGGGGCGGGCAGGGAAGAGGTTAAATAACTGTCTCTTCACTTTTTACTATAATGATGAACATAACTGGAAAAAAAAATCTTGATGGAATCTATTTCTTTCATATGCTAATATGGGCACTTTTTCACTGTCTATTGACGAGCTAAGCAGTCTTTCTGAAGAGCACAATAATTATGATGTGAATTTTATTTAAGATTTTGGTGATTTCAGCTCTTTTAAATTGTCAGCTGAGAGGCTGTGAACTGGATCTACTGAAGAACAGTCATCATTCTTCAGGATGAGAAGACTTTCAAGAGTTTCATTGGACACTGTGCTTCCTTGGGGGAGTTTGGAGTTTTTTGTCCCTCTGCACGAGTAGTTTGATGTTCCAGTCTCTCATTAGAAGAAGTGCCAGCAGAACTCGACTTCACAAAAGAACTTTGAATGTTCACAGCCTACCGTTTTCTAGAATCACTGCTTCCCTTGTGACTTTTGCTATTGATGTGCTGCTGAATGTCAAAACGACCACTGTGAGCAATCGAGATTTTACAGTTACACGTGGTGCCATGTGCGAACGTATCGCCCTTCTTTGATGCAGTAATAAACTTGAAAATTGTATGATATGCTGGTTTGTATTTCTGTTCATACTTCTTTTTTTTTTTTGACCACAGCTTCCACCAATGAAGCTGAATTTTCATTGTTTCATGGGCGCGAGTTGAAGCTGAACGAGAAGCCATGTTGATATGCATTCATAGAGGAAGGAAGTGCGCATGCACCATGGGAACTTTTGAAAGTTGGATCAGACTCTTGGATTCCGCCGGATTATGTGTTTAGTGCATTTTCGTGAGCTCAGTCATCAAAATTTCATACAATTCGGTTTTCAAATGTACAATTGTATAGCTGTATTGAATTTTGTGAGATTATATGCAAAAATTGTAAAGTGCACAGGTCTGTTTCTATAATATTGTGGACACAATCACTGTCACTTTGTGCATCCCACTTCTTGCTGTTCACCACAGGGTACATGACATTACTTATCTGGGTTGTCACACCTTTGAAATAAAGAATCCATGCACATTCGTTCATTCTGGGGAAAAAAAAGGAAGGAGGGGGGAGAACATTTACCCAATCAAGAAATCCATTCTGCTGTAGTCCGGTGCAATGCATGTGTTCAAAGAACTCCATTAACCCTTACACTGGTTATTTAACAACGTACTATTAAGTATGTTGTCTGGTGAATTTCCAGAAGGAAAGTTTGAAAAGAATAGTTACGTTTGTATGATATGCATAACTTTTCAACGGTTACTATTTGAACATGACATGCAGAATAAAAATTGTTAGTAATTGAATAAAGAATAATATAAAACAGAACTGGGGTGCTTGTGAGTGTTTGATTAGGTGCTGACCTGTCCAGAACGTGAAAATAACAGGTGAAAACAGGTGGCACATCCTGCTTGTCATTCTCACGAGCTTGTTCACAAATAATCCAGTCTACGGTGTTCCACAGTATCCAGAAATAAGTCAGCCTTTTTCAAAGGAAAGTCAGTGTGGATTATACCCGTCTTTCATGCAGGTAATTCAGGTAAGAATGAATAAGGTACAGTTCAGTTTTCACATTGAAATCTGTGCTGCTAACACACAAAAAAAAACCCAAAATGGTCACTATCAACAAATGTAATAGTCAGCCCACACTGTCGTCATTTATGTTTGAAAGGTTTAGGATCATCTGTAAGCGCTACACCGAGTTTTTCTTCCCCACTGAATTGCATCTTGAGATTCCCCTCACCCTTAGGCACTCATCCAGTCACTGTCCGTGTCGATCTCAAAATCACGATTGCATGGTGCTTGATCTAAATCAAAACTATCACCCATCAGACCCAGTTCATTCAAAATGTCCATAACTTCTTCTTCACCTGCTTTTTCCACAAGAAATTCAGCAAAAACATCTTCAAGCAAGTTCCTAATTCTATCATGTTCTGCTTCGGGCGCCGCCATTTTTGTTCGCCAGACGAGTCGAGTCGCACTATGCATTACAAGCTGCTACTAACCATAAACTAAGCTAAAACATTGAAAATCCATGTTCCGGGGCTCGCTCAGTCACTCATGCAAATTAGTTTGTCACTGAGCCATAGTTTCGTATCTGCGTGTGTCTGTGAAACTAGGCTCGCAAGGCTCACCCTACAGCGCGACTTTTGTCGCGACAACCAGTGACGGCCATGATGCAATGGCGCGACTTTTGTCGTGACAACCAGCGTAAGGGTTAAATCCACAACTGGCATAGTTCAGCTCTTTTTTACAAAGTGAAAAAGTAACAAAGTGCCCTTCTTAACTAATTCACTTTCCGATAACAAGTTGAAAACCACTGATCGAAATTACTCACTTTTGAATTCTTATCAGTCCAATCATACCTCCAACAGTACACTTGACAATAACTTTTTATTGTGTCTTCCTGAAACATCTCACCTAGATTTACTATTTGTGACAAGCCAGGCATCGGACCTTCCCTTTTGAAGAAGCCGCCTCTGTGTCAAGAGAGCAAAACCTCTCACAAAGGGGCCTTAGGCATTTTAGACAACAAAAATGCCGTGCGTAGTGGAGAAATAGGTCATCGACCGATTAACAGTAGTGCCCTCACCTAGTGCTTACGGTTGAACTGTGTCAAGAAGGCTGAAGTGGTCAGGTGATAGAGGAAGAACAAAGGAAATAGGCAGAAAGTATCTTTTACAGAGATCAGAAACATAGGTGCTTCTTGTGCAATAATCTTGTAACACAGACACAGCTACAGCCTATGGTCGATTTTGAGGCACTGAAATTTCTTCAAGAAATCTGATGTATGTCATTGTTTTGGCATCTTATGGAAGGCAGGTAGCTGAATTTTGAGTGCACTGAATGGCATTATTTCAGACTAATCTTGACAGGCAGGAAGACACCAATATTTCCAACCCCTGTTCTTGTAGGAAAGGTCTGACCGAACTGATAAGATTCAGTACAAGAAAGGATGCTTGGCAGAATTTGGCTATGTCGTGCTTCAGAGTCGGATGCGTGTTCAGATGAAGGCCAAGATCAGGAACACATGGCATGAATAAAATATCAGTGGAGACTTACCGACAGATGAAGATGGGGATCTTGAGCCATAGAGGGTTTTATAAATCGTGTAGCCTCTGTTTTTTCCTTGTTTAATTTCTTATACATATATATATATATATATATATACACAGACCACAGCAAAAAAAGACATACCAATGTGCATACTTGCGTGCATGCATGAGTGTCTCTGTTCTTCAAGAATCTGTACAAATGACTGTGTTCAAACACATACATGTGTGCTTGCCCATACATGCTTCTGTGTGTGCTAGAATTTTTCCTTTGAATGGGCCATCTCCTGTCCAACACTCAACGATGTTTTCAAAAAACTGTGTGACTGCAAAATCTCAAAGTTAGAAGGGAAAAACTAAAAATGCATTCCCCTAAAAACGCATAGGCAAGCAAAGAATTAAAAAATCATACAAATCAAACCTTGCAAGCTGTATATTGGTGAAATAAAGGATTAAAGTGAGCAACTCAAAGATTAAAACTTACCATGACAACACGAAACATAAGGTAATCCAGTAGGAACCAGACCAGAACATGCAGCAGGAAGTATCCCATGGCAGAGAAATCGAAGAGGTACTGCACAGCCCAGGAAGCTGCCACCCCCATCACTATACACTCCGACAGGGGCTCCAAGATAATCAGTGTGGGAAGCATAGAAGAACGAAGCTGGGCCCACCTGCACACATGGAAAATACTCAGACTTCAATACACATTGCCAGAATTATTACAATGCTCTGGGAAAAAAGCCACCCCTCCAAGAGACAGAGAGAGAAAAACCACAAACAACAATCACCTTAGAATGCTTTATTTCCACCACCTTTATCTAAGAATTTATTGCAATAAGCTGCAACTAATTTACTGCCTCTGCAAATAAGGGTAAGTCTTCATCTGTGTCTGATGGTTAGCTGGTGTGCCCATCCATCATGTCTAGTTTCATTTATTTTCTTTGTTGTTGTTTTTTGTTGTTGTTGTTCAGATAAGTAAGCCGCCTTCACATTTCAATTTTCACTGATGAAGATCACATGAAAAAAAATACAGGTCAGTCCCAAATGATAACAAGTGACAAATTGCCATCAAACTATTTTCTTTTTTTTTTTTTAGGATGGCAATATGACGAATATAGATTCTTCTAAGTTTATTCATGATCCCTATATGACTTTACTGTCAATTAATAATAAGCAGATAATAGGACAGGTAGTCTGTTTTGATGAAAAGTAAAGTCTCATATTTTGATCATGAATAAAAGAGAGAAAAAAAAGCCACAATAAAAAAAAAAGTTCCGATTATGTGTAACGCCCAATAGCCAGCAGCAGACCCACCATGTGGTCATAGATAATGGTGGGACCTGGTCATTTTATCATCTTTTGACATATCTTCTCTTTGACTGTTGGTGTCTGTCTTCTTTTTAAGCTGATTCAGTAACATACTTATATTTCTGTAGGTGAATACAAGTAACTGACTCTTCAGTGACAAAAATGATCACACACAGTCTGACTGCTGTTAGCAATACATTTTTTTTCCCTTACATTTCTATAAAATTTGATGTACTTCTGGCCTGTACTTCCTTCAACAATTTTTTTTTTTAGCATATCAATGTTCTTTTTATTAGTCCACTCGAGTGGCAGAAAAAGTCTCCAAATGTCCAGTTCACTTGTATGACCAAAATTCAACAAGGAAAACTCTGATTTGACAATCAGAACATCACCTGCCTGGACTGCTATGTTTTAGTGAAATTAAACTGTTTCTCTAATGAATTCTGCTACCTCTGGGATCTAATTTTGTGATGTAAATGCTATATTGCAAGTAAATCCTAACAGCTGACATCTGTGGTCACTAACAAAAATGACCATCACACAGACTGATGTCTGCAAAACAAACAACTCAGTAGACATATCTATAAATGTCTGAGTGAAAGTGATTAAAAAAAAGTAACAGTTGATTTCAAAGCTCCCGATCATAGAGCACACAGTTTCTTTTTCTTTCCTTTTTCTTCCAGTTTCAGGTCGACCATTACATATAAGGCAGATGTTCAAGTGCACATCCAGCTCCCCCCCCCTCCCCCCTCTCTCAAAAACACACAGACATACACACACACACATGCAAACACAATCATGCAAGGGAGGAAAAGTTTTGAATCTGTTACCAAAAAAGGAATGCTTTAATGAATACAGCATTCTGACCGACTCAAAAGTTTGGAACCAAATAAATTCAGGAGAAAAAAGTGGCTTTTCAGACAGCATTGTGATTTACTGAATGAAGTGTGCGATAAATGGTTTCCTCATGAAGCTGATCTTTGTAAGTTTCAGGATTTCTTGCTGGCAAAAGGATTCTACATCTTATTTCTGACAAGGACTTCCAACTGATATCAGAGCACAAACAGCACTTCATACTGATATTTGGCTCATAGCCTGGTTCTAGTCGTCAAAGTAGAGGCAGATATATTTGGACAGCTCTGACACCCAGACTGCAGTGTCTCAGACTTGCTCTTTTTCTCTGCAGAACGATCTGATTCCTCTGTTTCATTTTTTCCTTCCAGAGTGGAAAGTCATCAGCATTAGTCACAAAATGACTTGCCATTTCTAACAAAAAGGACAAAACACTATTTAGAAAAAGTTGTCTCACTGGTTCTGATCAGTCTAACAATGCATCAATGGTTCAGTCAAATACAAGAGTGAGAAAGTTCTTTAGTTTCACATAACACAGGCTGCATATCGCTCTTGAGTCATCTGCTTGTGGAGTATAGTGACAGGAATCTTTGATGATGATAAAGGGTGAACATATGCACAAACAGCTTGAGATAAGAGGTGAAAACCACGCAATCAACAAAATTTCTGATGGTATTTTTGATTCATGAAGTATGAAACAGACATATCTATTTGTGAATCCCTGGATTTTTTTTTTTTTTTACTTACTATCCATTCATTTCAGTTTAATCAACAACAGACTTCGCCTTTTAAAGCATGTGACTAGAAAGAAAACTGTGAACTTAAGCCTCAATCAAGCAAACCAGTTTCTGCCAATGCTCAGGAATAAAACATAAATGTATCACAGAGTACAGAAATACTGTAAATAACTGCAGGCATTCTGACTCACTGCTTCACCTCTCTCTCCCTCTCAGATGCTCACCTGTTTGAAATATTAGTAACACAGATTTTTATTTACTGTTATCTCTAACTGTAAATCATAAACAAGTTTTATTTTCAGCATGACAAATGGCAAATTTTCTCATTACTCACATCCTCAGTTTGGAGTTTTCAGCCCACTTAAATGCAACTTTTACAAAACAATATGAAACCAAGCCAAACTCTGCATACAGATACATCATGTAATCATCACTGAAGACAGAATATATTTATCTTCGTGGTGGGATTAAAAACAGTCACATAAATACCTCCCAATGGTGAACCTTGGGAGTACTTGAAGGAAACAAAGAATCATGTAACCCGTATGCGATGTGCATTAAGCTTTTAAGACATACAACTTCAGGACACTTCATTGGCCCTTGTGTCAGATTTCTGATATTTGAGTTGAAGTATCAGTAGCTGATGGTGAGAATACTATATGTTTGATAGTGTGGAGACAACAATTTCTTGACAGATATAAATCTTCTATAAACACACACACACACACACACACACACACACACACACACACACACACTCTGTCAGCAACACCTTTTCTTTGGGAAATCTGCTGCCTTAACTTGTAAGGGTTAAAATCAGAATTCCAGTATGCCTACATGCACTATTTACATCAAACTAAAACTATTTTTCCCTCAAACATACAGTACTTGATGTAAAACAAACAAAACAAGAACCCCTGGAAGTAGCACCATGTTAACAACAGGAAAAAGTTGATACAACAGGCTGAAGTAGGACTCTTACCTGACTAGGCGATCATGAAACTGGCCTATGGAGTACTGGCCACAGTTCTGCATGGCAGGCATACTACACAGCCTTATCTTGAAGCCTCTACAACAGCACAAGGCAAAAAGTGTTAAAAAAAAGAGAAAAAAAAGCACTCATTTTAAAACTTTCACACTTAAAATATCAATGTTCCATGTATGCAGCTACAGATCCAATAATAAATAAACTAATCTATCATTTGTGAAACAGCCACAAAGGTGGGCTATCTGCAAAATCAAGTGCACATGGAAACTAATCTATCATTTGTGAAACAGCCACAAAGGTGGGCTATCTGCAAAATCAAGTGCACATGGGAACTAACAGCAAGTGGCAACAGTCTGGACAAACTTTAATCCAACCCGCAGAAAATACAATGCAAATATATCTCCCTTTGCTATCATCTCTCTTTCAAGGACAATTCATTCTCTTTTGACCGTAACATCCCTCACCCTCTTTCCACTCCACCCTCCCCTTCCCCTACTTTTTTTTTCTCCACACCCCTCCTTTCTACCCCCTTGTTAAACACCCCTCAAAACCCCTTCCATGGAACACAATTCATGTCCACTTTCTCTTCCTTTCTGCATCACAACTTTTAGCAGTAAAAAGAATTGTTGCATGGCTTGAAAGGTCTACACTGCCTGCCCTAACCATCAGACAGAAATGAGAAGACTTGTCATCATAGACCCCAACAGTCCACATTCTCCACCCTGTCAGACAGAAATGAGGAGACTTATCATAGACTCCAGTGATCTACATTCCCCACCAAAACCATCACAGACAGATATGAGGCATCATCAGAGACTCCAGTGGTCCTTGTTCCACACTCGACCTGTCAGACAAACGGAGGCAGACTCTGCAATGGTCCTCATACCCCAGCTCAACCGTCAGGCAGGATAGAGGAAGACCTGCTATGAAGGACTCAGTGGTCCTCATTTCCCAACATAACCAGCAGACAGGACTGACAAAGACCTGTCATCATGTAATGCTCCTCATTCCCCATCCTAGCCATCACCGGACACTGAGGAAGAGCTACATTCAAATGGTTATAATTCCATCGGTTCTAAAGGATCCCACTACTTCTCTGGCATGGGGAGTAAGGACAGTTTGCAGGCAGCAATCTGGGCAGTGTATATGCAGGCACATTTGTATGCATGCATGTGTGTGCATGCATGCTTGCGAGAGAGTGTGTGTGTGTGAGAGAGAGAGAGAGAGAGAGAGAGAGAGAGAGAGAAAGAATGTGTGTGTGTGTGTGTGTGTGTGTGTGTGTGTGTGTGTGTGTGTGTGTGTGTGTGTGTGTGTGCATGCACACATGCATGTTTGCGTCCAAATGTGTATGTGCATGTGAGGCCACAGAGGCACATGAATAAATAAGTTAGTGCTTTAAAAAAAATTACAAGGGGAGTAAAACAGGGTGATGTGCGTAGCCCCATCCTGTTTTCATTGTTTATCAATTATTTGGCTCAACAAATTCATGAAAATGGTAAACATGGAGTAACATTTGATTTAACAGAATTATTTATTATGCATTTTGCAGATGGTGTTGTGTTGTTGTCTGAAACTCCAATCAGTTTTCAAAATCAGTTATATTCAGCAGCTGAGAGACTGGAACTAAAAGTGAACATGGAAAAGTCTAACATTATAGTATTTCATAAAGGAGAATATCTAGCCGCACGTGAAAATGGTTGTATGTAAGCATCCAGTAGTCTGTTGTCAAAGGCATACAAATATTTTGGAATTACATTTTTCAACTAAGCTTAATTTTAGGTTTACTTGCCAAGATCTGGTCAGCCGAGCAAAAAGATTGGTTGTGAGCATTCTGTTCTTAATGTATTAGTTTAAAAATTACTCCCCGAATATATTTTTTGAATTGTTCGATTTTTGAATTGTTTGATACACAAGTTCAACCAGTAGCTTTGTATGGAGCTGAGATATGGGGATTGACAAATAATCAAGAAACTGAAAAGGTACATTTATTTGCTATGAAAAAAAAATGTGCATGTTGATCAAAAGACTTTTTTTATGGAGAACTTGGAAGGCATCTTATTTACTTAAATGCTTACATGAAAATATTAAGTATTGGTTAAAAGTAGTTCAAATGAATGATAGCTCACTACCTGCTATGGCCTTTAAAAGTCTATGTATATACTTGATCAAAGAGGTAAACAAACATGGGCAAGTAGTGTACATAAATGTTTACGTAATTATCTTTTTTTTTCTTACGCATGGATGCGCTAGGGTGTCAGATGTGCAGAAAGCTTTTTGGCTTGTTTCAAGCAATGCATTATTAACCCGTTGACTGCCCTTGCATGAATGGCGTTTGAGGTGGTTTCTGGAAGGCTGTGTGCCGCACATCGAACGCTGTTCGAGGTAATTTCATCATCAAAATTTGGCAATTTAAATAAGGGAAGCAAGGAGAAAAAATGGTTTTAAACGGTTGTAGGGGCCCTAAAGGATGGTTTCTTCCCTTTCACGGTCGCTGACTGACCAGCTCGTGTCCGTTCAAATGGACGATAACTTTGGCAAGGTTTGGCTGAGTCATTTTCGGTTCAAGATGGTGAGTCGAGCAGGCAGTTCGTACAGGCGCGTGCCGTTTTCAAACGATCTAATGCTCTTGAAGTGGTTCAGTAAGTTATTTGAGACCATGAAAGTGATGACGAAGACTTCAGAGAAGTGGAACGAAGCGATTCGGAGGAGGAAGAAGGTGATCACAATCAATACCACCCTTTGCTATCGGAGATTGGTGTTGATGACGAAGCTGATCCCCAACTTCGAACCGAGCGATACCGGCGCAAGTGGGGCCGAATCGGAGAGTGATGAGCCGATTCTGTCTGCGTCGACTGCCCTCTCCCTCCTTTCATAAGAGGTCGAGGTGGGAGTCGAGGAAGGGGAGGGGGTTCAGGACAATGGCGAGGGTCCAGTGTGAGAGGGCTTGGCAGAGGAAGAGGGTGCAGCACTCGTCTGAACTTGTTTCAGAATGGACAGATGCAGATTCAGTGGACAGTGTGTGTGTGTGTGTGGTGTTTGTGCATGATGTGTGTTTGTGTGTGTGTGTGTGTGGTGCTTTTGCATGTGGTGCTTGTACGTGTGAGTGTGTGAGTGTGTGTGTGTGTGTGTGTGTGTGTGTCTGTGTACATGTGTGTGTGTGTGCGTGTGTGTGTTGTGTGTGTTGTGTGTGTGTGTGTGTGTGTGTGTTGCTTTTGAATAGTGCTTGTGCACAGTGTGTGTGTATGTGTGTTGTGTGTGTGTGTGTGTGTACCCAATTGTGTCAGTCAACTATAACTGTCATTTATTGGCAGTAGTGTGGGATCCTGATCCTTCTGTCCGTAGGTTCTGTGGTGTGGTGTATTCTCTGCGACCTCTGTGACACTGGTGTATTTTTCAGTTGTTAGTGTGCTTTCATCATCTGTGGTGTGGCCTTTTTGTAGCTCAGTCCTATCTTTAGTACTAATAGTAGTCTTTTCTTTTTTGGTGTGGTTGGTTTTGCAATGTTTTATGTATTACCTTCTGTGGTGATGGCTTTTTATCAATCGCATTTAGTTCATGAGTGAACAAAACTACATACGTGAAAGAAAACAGAATAACTGGAAGTTACACTGAGTGTTGTTATTGTTATTTCATCTCTGCTAAACAAGACCAATTCCCAAGAGGCTTGCAAGATGTGCAGACTGATGCTGTGGATAATGTGTAATTCTCATCTTCTTTCCCACTTCACCTGGACTGGAGTGCCCCCTATGATATGGGTTGCTAAGCATTTTATGCATTGTCAAGCTTTATTGTGAATACAGATGTTTGTCCTGAAGTTCAAAGGATACTAACACCAGTTTTTGTGGTATTTCATTGTGATTTTAGTGCTATAGTTTTGTTTATGTTCTGAAAGTGTCTGTTTTTCAAACAAAACATTCATCATCATATACATTCTGGTCTACTCATTACAAACAAAATCAAAGTATTGTGATATCTGGCTGTAGCCAAGGATATAACAAGAAAATTTACCAAGTATCTAAGATATATGTCAAGAACTGAAAGAGCAGAGGGCATATTTGTGAACCTACCGAAGAAGACAAAATTGTGTCCCTTGATACCTGGATTGTACTGTACCCCAGAAATGCATAAATTTATCATATAAAACAACAATTGTGGGTTGCAAATTCACTACCAAACATTTACACAGGTGTTCAGTAAACACTAAAACCACTTTTTGCTGGGTTTGTGTGTTTTTTTGTTTTGCTGCTGTGGGGTTTTGTATGCTTGCAAAGTATAATTTTTTTTTTAAACAGCTGAATTATAAGATTATTTATTGTACTCAGAATAAACAAAATCAAATATTATTTGCAGATATTGTAGCTCTAGGTATAAGAAGAAAACATGCCAAAAATCTAAGAGATATCTCCACAAATAAATCAGCACTGATCAAATTAGTGAATCTACCGCAAAAAGTCAAATTTTGCTCCGGCACACAGAAGTACAAAACTGATACAAAATAGCGGCAGTTAAGGGGTTAATTGCAGGTGACAGGAATGGGAGCCTCATATTCAGATTTTCATTGTATAGATTGTTTAAAGTCAATTATTTGATAGAACCATACATTTCACTGTCTATGGATAGTTCTGCAAGAACTGCGATAACCAAGTTTAGTTTTGGAGTATCTGATATCACCAAGCACTCTCAAAGATATTGTGGAAATGGAGCTACCACATGTCGTTTACGAGGTTCAGCAATAGAGGATGAAATTCATTTTGTTTTTAGCTGTCCAATGTTGAATGACCTAAGAAATAAGTTTTTTCCATCATTATAGAAGACCATCTAATTTTCGTTTAGTATCACTACTGTCCATAAAAACAAAACTTTAATAAGAAACTTTAAAAAAGAAAACATATTTGTCAAAAAATTCATTTTGTATTGTGTCTTAACTAAGCCTTATACTGCACACTGATCTGAGTTTATTTGTATTTAGGTCTGTTAGGGAAGGTGGGGTTTTGTTTGTGTATGTGAAGGTGTGGTTTTTGGGTTGTTTTGTCTATTTAACCTTTTTGCGATGTGCCGCGCGTTGGTGATGGCAACTCAGTCGACCTGTTCATGACAAGCCATTCCGTGGTGAAGGCAACGCTGCTGTACTCTCTGGACGTGCCGTGCCTCTGTGACGGCACAACTATAAAAAAAATCCCCTGTTCTCTTGTCTATGGTCTAAGGAATGCAGCTGCCCTAAATATTTAGAACAGGATTCTAGCCACTGGAAGGGTAAGTTTGCATGCACTAGCGATGACCTTTGTGACCCCAGAGTAGTCCGAACAAAGAGACCCGTCTGGCACTGGGAATAATTTCTGCAAAAGGCATGTGTGGAATTTCCTGCCTCGCCAACATATCGGGCAGAAGAAGAATGACATGGGGTGTTAGAACTGGTTCAGCAAAGTGGTTCAGAGGATGAGGGGGGTAAAGGTGTACAAGTTTATCGAAAAGAATCTGAGCTTCATTTATTTGCTCTGTGTATTTAATAGTTTTATATGTCATATTGTCAGAAGCCGAAACAGTGAAAAGTGTGTACAGTGTGCAATGATTTAATTTCCTTTTTTTTTTTCCCTTAACCCGTTCGCTGCTTGAAAATGTTACAAACAAAGGCTTTCCCAGTGCCAGGGAAATCTAATGATTTGGGGGTAATAATTAACAAAAAATTCTAGCTCAGAAACTACAAAAGATATAACAATGAAATATATATGATTTTTGAAGGAAATTGAATGAAGATTTTGAATCTGGGCTTCTTTTGTTTTAATTTTGATAATAAAAAAGTATTTAGACAATTAGATTTGGATAGATTTTTTTGCACGATCAAAAGCATATGTATTTACCACTACATCTTCACATCCAAACAAGAACACAAAGCAAAAAAGTTGAAAATAAAGTTTGTATTGTCACACTACACCTGTGAATGAAAGTAAAACAGTTTAGAAGTCTATCAAGACGCTCACACTCTATGCAGACAGGTCAGTCCACGACCACGCCCCCCTCTCCCCACCACGCCCCCTTGCTGGACTTCAACCCTCTCTTTCACTGCTCCTCTTCCCCTACCTTTCCCTCTGCCCTGTGCCGCGCCGCGAGCAGGCCGCGCTCCCCTCTCACGCTGACTACCACGTCACTGACCACTGGCACGCAGTGCAGAGTACACACTAGGCGAGCTCGTTCGACGCTGGCAAACCAGTCAGCTGAACACACATTGAGGTCACACAGCCCGACACAATAACTGACGAATACGGTTGGCAATTCCATCACTACCATCATCTCACCTTCATGCTCGAGTGAGTCGTTGAATAAAAGATTATTGTCTTTGTCAAAAATCATTAGCAGAGCCTGCTCAGCTGTGTAAATACGTTGATTTGGTCGCTGCGCTTGTCGAAGGTTGCGCCGCCATCTTTGCAAGCGAGATGAAGTGCTGGCTGGTCATCCAGTCAGTGATGAGAATAAATGGGCTTTCCCCTCACGTGTGGTCATTTACATATCATTTTAATACTACAGACATATAAGGCTTACTACGCACACTCTATTTAAGTCCGTTGATAGAAATAGTAACGAATGAAAATTCAAGAAAAATGCATGACGTCAGTGGACGGCCCATAGGCACTGGGAAAGCATTTTTAATGCGGCGTCGGCTGACGGCTTAAAGGCACTCTACGGGTTAAATTTCATTTGGATTACACACACTGAATACCTCAGGCTTTCTCTGCATCTATTCGAAGTGAGAGCGAAATTCTATGCCCCTTTTCTTCCTCATTTGCTGTTGTCATACTAACCAAACAAACGTAAACAAGATTGTGTTCTCCTACATTTTACTTATGTTGTTTTCGTAACTGTAAGTCTATGCTCAATGCAAGGTTCGCGTTTTACCCTTTCCGTTAATACATAACAACAATTGCTTGTTAGGTTTATATTAGGGGACGTAAAATAAAATCAAAAAGTGCGAAAACTGCGCGTCTGCAACGGCTGTACACACGTGCAGTGCACGCGACTGCAGGGAAGTGACGTTGCTCTGCCGCGCCCGTCGTGAAAGTATTAATCTGGCAGTCACTGCTTTGAATCCTGCAATCAGTACTGTGAACCTGCATTCACCTTTTTAATCCTGCTGTTGACACTCTGGATCCTGCCGTCACAATTCTGAATTCTACAGTTACCTCTCTTGAATCCTACAGCCACTGGTCTGAATCCTGCGATCAGCACTCTGGATCCAGCAATCACTTCTGAATCCCCCAATCACTATTCTTGATCCTACAGCCCCAAGTCTGAATCCTACATTTAGCATTCTGGAACCTGCAGTCACTATTCTAAATCCTGGAGTCACTACTCTTAATCCTACAACCACTTGTAAAGTTCCCTGTGATGCAAATCCCTATCATTATCATTTACAGTCACACTCAGCCCCAGCCCTAAAATCATATTTCAAAACTTTTCATGCAGCCACTTATGAAGTTTCCTGTGACCCAAATCCCTATCAACGTCATTCACAGTCACACTCATCCCCAACCCCCAAAGCAAATTTCAAAACTTTTCAAAGTTGAAACAAAGCCCCTTGCTAATGAGAGTCACTTCTGCAATGGCATCTTTCCTTAACCCTTTCACCGCCAAAGGCGCCATTTGGCGACAGTGTGTGTCACCGCCGAAGGCACCTTTTGGCGACCAGGTAGGGTTACCTAACTCCCGATATTCTCACTCTCTAATCTGATGACACAGAAAGCCAGAAAGGAATGTCATAGTTGGGTGATTCCCTGACCTATGCTCACAGCCATTTTGCTTCATCAGAGCGCTGTTCAGTTAAGTGTTCTTTATCAATTTATTCCCATTGTTTTTCCATTCACTATGACGTCACAACCAAGCACTTCACCTACTCAGCCTCACTGTACATTTACCATAGATCAGGTGCTGGAAATATTGAAAAGACAGTCAGTTTATACTGAATAAGATAAAGAACACCCGGTTTGTGAGCAGCAAACATCTGGCTACTTGAAAGGGGGGGGGGGCTTGACCGAATTATCACAGTGGCTGACTGTTGGAGGCGTGCCAACTGGCTGAGCAGTGCTCAGTGCATCACACGCACACGCGCGCACACACACACACAAGAGGCCCTTGAACAAGCTTAGTGTTGCTGGCTCTGGGCCAACTTTTTGTGCCTATCACACAGTGAGAGAGGCCTTATAGGGGGTGAGTGGCAGCCACGAGATAATGAATGAACTGCAAGCCCAGCGAAGGGAGCGTGGCTGACTGACTGACATGTGTCAAGAGGTCTGCTGCAGAGAGAGTTGGAGTGGTGGGCTGTCCTATCAGACTCGCTCGCAAGGTTATAGAGACCCACAGGCAAGTGAATGACTGTTTTCATAGGAAATATTGCTTTTAAAAATGGGAGTGAAAGGGATGTATGGGCATGTGTGTGTGTGTGTGCGCATGTGTGTTGTGTGTTCCCTTTTTCTTTCTTTCATGTGTGTACAAGTGGGACATAAGAAAGTGTGTGTGTGTGTGTGTGTGTGTGTGTGTGGTGTTCCCTTCTCTTTTTCTTTCTTTCATGTGTGTGCCAGTGGGGTGTAAGCAGTTTGTTGTGTGTGTGTGTGTGTGTGTGTGTGTGTGTGTGTGTGTGGGTGTGTGTTGTGTGTGTGTGTGTGTGTGTGCATGTATGTGTGTGTGTGTGTGTGTGTGTGTGTGTGTTTCTCTTCTGCATAACCTCATTAGTCATATCACTAATTATTCCTCTGAATGTTGTTTCAGGAGTGCTGGTGAACAAGGATGATTTTCAACCTGTGGACTTCTTCCAGCTCTTTTTCTGCTGTTGGGGTATGTTGATTTATTGCTGTTTTTTTCATTTTTCTGTTGGATATTACATACTTTCTGGTCTTTATTTTGTGAGTGGAGTATTTTTCCTTTTTTGTTCAGAGTTTGATTGCATACTTTCTTCTTTTTTATGTTGACACTAAAGATAGCATTCAATTTTTTATTCTGCATTTTTTTTCACTTGAAATTACCAAAAATTTGAAATTGTTGTTGTCTAACCATTACTAACATTCTATAATTTAACAAAAGTACAGTTTATTTCCTCCATTTCCAAAAAAACAGCATGAGAATTGGCTGCTTAGTTCCAGAGATATCCGCATTTCACACAAGCTGGTATGAAATAAGAGATTTTCTGAAAAATGGCTGGCGATGGGGATTTATGCAAAATAGAATGTCTGGCGGTGAAAGGGTTAATAAAGGGCATGTCTTATTGTTTAAAGTTTCCCCACATGAAAATTAAACTGATGGTCTCCCCTGACACTG
This sequence comes from Conus canariensis, assembly GCA_033310375.1. Lineage (NCBI taxonomy): Eukaryota > Metazoa > Mollusca > Gastropoda > Neogastropoda > Conidae > Conus > Conus canariensis. The sequence continues at coordinate 49,162,422 of CM065736.1, read as the reverse complement.
GGCATAGAGCCAAACAGTAGTAAACTGATGATGGCAGAGGGGCAGCATAAGGCGGATAGAGGTATATGTCCACATCCATTCCAGGCAATATGCCAGACTTGAATAACCAACCATCCCAGGAGAGTGGGAGAACATGGCCTATCTAGTTCTACATTGCACTACAAGAACAACGTAAGTTGGTACTCCTGATGACAATTTACATAAGAAATATTCAATGATATGAATATAAAAATCATGAAATATTTCCACTGAACATGAACACTATAAGGAAAGTTTTTGAACTGGTATCTATAATATTTACAAAGAACTGCATCTCCATGGAAATAAGATACTTTTTCTGTTAATATTATGTTAATACTTTGTACTTTCCATGAGCTAAGACTGCTGCACAAATCTGACATGGTAGAATATTTGATACTACATAATTTGTCTAGTTTTTATTATCGTAGCCCAGACAACCATACATGTTGGTTTTTTTTCCTGTGCTGTCAAACTTATACTGGAAAAAGGTTACATCCTGAACAGGCCAGAACAGGAAAAAGCATTAGATCCTTTAGAACAAACAAACAATAAAAGCAATTCATGACATGGTAGCTAAACTATTGTCATCCTTACGGCTGATAAGACTAGGTTGTGCTTAGAACATCATACGCTCAGACCATCAGTCGTTACAACTGATTTCTCAGTAATGGATTTGTTAAAACTGTGGACTACTTCTGGTTCTTCTTCTGCTGTTGGAGTATGTGGATTTATGGTTGTTCTTTCATTTTTCTGTTGGATATTACATACTTTCCGGTCTTCATTTGGTGAGTGGAGCATTTTTCCGTCTTTGTGCAGAGTTTAATGGCATGCTTTCTTCTTCTTTATGTTGAGACTAAAGGTAACATTCAATTTTGTTATTCTGCATTTTTTTTTGCACTTGAAATTATCAAAAATTTGAAATTGTTGTTGACTAACCATTACTAACATTCTATAATTACAAAAGTACAGTTTATTTCCTCCATTTCCCAAAAACAGCATGAGAATTAGTTGCTTAGTTCCAGAGATATCCGCATTTCACACATGCTGGTATGAAATAAGAGATTTTTTGAAAAATCGCTGGCGATGGGGATTTATGCGAAACAGAACGTCTGGCAGTGAAAGGGTTAAACAAGTCCAAAAACAACAACAAAACTGTTTGACTGGTGTCAGACAAATACATATTGTACCAATACAAATGAACTCACTGGTTAAGAATGGCTTTAGCAATGAAGTAGTCCTCAGCCAGGTATTTGCCAAAGGCAGCAAGGCCCCCCTCCCTGTCTAGAACGTCTCTTCTGAGCAGGCAAGACATGCCTGTGCTGCAGTTGATTCCCACGGCATGAGCACTAAGGCAGTTTCTTGCCTGCATAGTGCCAAAGTACACCTGCCACAAGATCACTCACAATGATAGCATAAAGAATCAGAGAGAAAAACAAATTGGCAGATACAATTCAAAAGAAAAAAAAAGAAAAAAGAAAGCAAGGAAGGAAGGAAACACACAGCAGAATTATATAAAAGGAAATAGAAAACAGCTGAGCCTACCTGTTCATAAGTTGCAGCAAATCCTTTCCTGGTGCACATAAAAGGCATCTGAAGGACAAGAGCTACGTCAGGGGCTAGCTCAGCCACCATGTTGGTCAGAGTGGATTCTTCCACTGAAACATACCAGGTTTCCTTGTACATCTTTTTTTCCTGCCTAAATAGTGTAATTATAAAATTCAGATCTACTCTCCCTTTTGTCACAGTTTCTGAAGCTATAACAGCACTGTTGCAAATTTCAAATTGGTAGGTACCCTTTGAAGAATTTGAGTCATTGCTGTATATGTTCTCTTTTGAGACATTTTCTAAATTAATTAATTAATTAATCTATTCATTCATCATGTACAGGGATTACCATTACATTCCCAACAAAAGATACATATGCAACATGGTGACCATTAGCTTTTTTGAAAGAATATTTTTTCAAAGCAAATCACACTGACTTTGCGTCTTGTCTCTGTGTGCCTGTGCGTGATTCTATATATATGCTTGCATACATGCATGTGTGAGTGTGTGGTCATATGTGTGAACAGTGATCTCTTTCTCTAAAGGTGCGTGTCAGTGTGTGAGCTTGTGTGCGCGCGCGCGCGTGTGTGTGTGTGTGTGTGTGTGTGTGTGTGTGTGTGTGTGTGTTGTGTGTGTGTTTGTGACGTGCGTGTGTGTGTGTTTGTGACGTGCGTGTGTGTGGCCATACATCTCTCCAGGTGTGTGTCAGTGTGTGAGCCTCTGTGTGTGCATGTGCATGCGTGTGTGCATGCGCATGCGTGTGTGCATGTGCATGCGTGTGCGTGTGTGTGTGTGTGTGTGCGTGTGCGTGGGCATGCCCATGTTGTATGTGTGATCATTTCATTATTTTTTACATAAAGCACTGCTGCTACTCTGATTTACTAAAATACATTCACAAATAAGACAAGTTTATGAGTTCCAGAAGTCAGTATTTACATTGCTTTCAGTTTCAACATCTGAATGTTTGGGAGCAGTGTTATAAACACAAAAGCATGCTTTTGTTTGTTTCAAAGCTTGTTTGTTTGTTTGTTTTGCTATGGAATGAATGGTTAAATGAAAATGAACTCATTTTCTCCATCAACATGTACCATGAAAAAATGGATGCAAAGATGAAAGAACAGCAACAATCTTAGATGTGGACACTGTACAAGTAGTACAGTATATTTCCTTCTAATAAATGAACCAATGCACAATGGAGTAGTGGATATACTCACTTTTAATTCCACTGTCAGAGATAACAATTGCATCATATTTTGCTGCCTCATAGGGTTTGACCATGTTATTGATTTTGCCATTGGCTCCCACTATTCGCATACCTGAAAACAAATCACAATCAGATTTAATTAGCTCCCACTATTCGCATACATGAATGTGCACCCTCTGTTCACAGGCCTGAAAACAAATTACAATCAGACTGAATGTGCACCCTCTGTTCACAGGCCTGAAAACAAATTACAATCAGATTGAATGTGCACCCTCTGTTCACAGGCCTGAAAACAAATTACAATCACTGAATCAGATTAACTCATATGACTGAGTAAATCAAAAACAGATTAGACAAAACAATCAAAGGAACATATGAGTTGTTCTTTAAAACTGGTCACCAAGCCCCTCGACTGTCACCTTAATGTTTCCCCCCCTGTGTGTGTGTGTGTGTGTGTGTGTGTGTGTGTATGTGTGTGTGTGTGTGTGTGTGTGTGTGCACATGCGTGTGTGTGTGTGTGTGTGTGTGTGTGTGTGTGTGTGTGTTGTGCGCATGCGTGCGCATGTGTGTGTGTGTGTGTGTGTGTGTGTGTGTGTGAGACACGACAGACAGACAGACTGAAATTGACACAGACAGAGAGAAGATAATACCTGCGTGTGTGTACACAAATGCGTATGTGTACTGTAAGACAAGTTCTTATCACTGACAACTATTGTATTGCTGGAAATGTAGAAAGGCAAGATGTGTACCTGGAAAACATAATCTGAACTGAAATGGAAGTAGAACTACTACCCTTTCCCCCATTCCCCCTCTCCTGCTTAACTTCAAACTGATTGTATAGAATACAAATGATACACAGCTCAGAACACAGTGAATTTTTTTTTTTTTTTTTTTGAACAGTGATTCCTATTTAATATATACATATTACAAATAAGCACAACATTGTGTCTACACTGTCAGTGTCACACATTAAACTTACTCTTTTGGAGCGTTTTCCTTTTTTTTTTCAAAATCAAGTCAGAGAGAGACAGACAGACAGACAAAGAGACAGACAGACAGACAGACAGAGAGACAGACAGACAGACAGAGACAGAAAAGAAGATAAATCACAACCCTAGATTCCTAAAGTTTTCTATATAGAAGCATAGGAATCGACATCAACAGTACAAATAAATTACATATCCAGAAACGACGCTTGCCTTTTAGCTGCCACGCCAGGCTTTGCTCAGGACTACATACAAATCTTAGTTTTCAATAAAAAAATTCATATTTTTGCCACCGGTCAGGTGTTCCAGGTACGCCATAGACTGACGTGCACCAGCAGTGATGTGGTGTACCTCATCAATTGTGCACGCTGTGGGGACACGCAGTACGCTGGGGAGACGGGACAGCCACTAAAGAAACGCTTTTATGGCCACAGGTCAAGCATAAAAAGTGAAGGGACCAGAGAAATGGAAGGCTGCCGTGCTGAAACCCTGGTAGCCAAACACTTCCAAGCCAACAACCACTCCATGGTGGACATGAGGGTTATTGCAATAGAACAGTGCCACTCCAAGAATGCGTGCAAACGCAAAGTCAGGGAACGATTGTGGCGCCACAAACTGAGAACAAATTACCCCGACGGCCTAAATGTATGGGACTAGAGCTCAGGTGGTGTCCACGATACTTCCCCTGCTGCCACTCGGACAAACTCTGTGTGTGTGTGTGTGTGTGTGTGTGTGTGTGTGTGTTGTGTGTGTGTGTGTGTGTGTTTGAAAGAATGAAAAGAAAGAAAGAAGGAAGGAAAGAAAGAAAGAAAGAGAGAAAGGAAGAAAGAGAGAGAGAGAAAGAAAAAACAGAGAAAGGAAGAAAGAGAGAGAGAAAGGAAGAAACAGAACAAAAATCTTCCAGGTTTGACGACATAAACGTGAGACCAATAAATACGTATAGACGATGACGTATGACACGATAAACGTCAAAGGAGGACTACTAGGTGTTCCAAGGTGACAGTCCTGATGAAGTCAAGTAAAGACGAAAATTTGGCAGAGAACTGGTGTTTTTTGTTGTGATCAAGTGTATATTTTTGCCATTTGTTTGCAAAATCAACATAGTTCAAATTCATTTTTGCAATGCATTTTTCTACTTGGTATTTGGTTTTTTAAATATTTCCTGAAGACAGGAAACAGAGGAAGCACCTTTTCAAGTCTGGATTTATATACAAAGAACTTTGTAGAGATAATAATGTAATCGAGTACGATATCAGTTTTTATCCGAGAGTCAGTGCCAAACAAAACAAGTTCCTTTGATAATACAATTTCAGGTACACTAGAGCAATTGTCTTTTAAAGAATTCTGAAAGTCAGTCCAAAAATGTGTTGTCACGTCGCATGTGAAAAATTGGTGATCTATAGTTTCCTTTTCAGACTTAACAAAAAGTACATTTGTTATTTTCAACGATGTTCATTTTTTCTAGAACAATATTTGTAGCCAGGATCCTGTGAATTAATCTCATCTGAAACCATTTCAGTTTAATTTCTTTATTGTGTGTGTGCGAAGAAATATATTTTTCCAGTTCAATTCTTTACCTATTTCATTGTTCCATTTCTCACAGCATCTTGGTTGTGAGTTATCTGCATTTAAGATATCATAATAAAGTCGAGCTCCTTTCTTTGTGCTCCAGATGATACTGAGAGCCTTTTCAGTGGTCATAGGCATATTACTAGCGAATCTGATATTCTTTGTTCGAATATATTTTCTGACAGATTGTACACAACCTAGGTATAGCATAAAGTTTGTTTGAACGGTATGCTTTTGCTTGAATTCTTCATATGTCATGAACGACCCTGCTTGGTTTATTAAATCCGCAATACGATATACATCTTTGTCTATCCAATCCTTGAAACATATACTTTTCCCGTCTATTTTAATGTTTTTATTGTAAAAAATGTTTTCAGCCAAAACATCACTAGGATCCTCAGTACTTACTTTGTCACCAAAGATTTTATATGCTTGGAAAGTGTCACTCCAAAAGGCATTAGTCTCTTTTCGGGTAACTGGTAAAGCATAACCATATTTTTCAAGATCTTTTACCAAAGGATACGTTGTTTCTATCACAGACTTCCATTTATGATTACTGAATTTAAGTTTTCTGATCCATGTAAGTTTCAATGCCATTATCATGTGTTTAAGTGAAGGTATACCTAATCCTCCATTTCTAATATTTTTTACTGTTGTTTTTCGGGCTATCCTATCTTGTTTGTTATTCCATACGAATTGAAAGCATTGCTTTTGAAGCTTATCCATAAAACTGTTTGGTGGATAGGTAACAAGATCCAAAGATATATCAATTTTGAGAGAATCAGTGATTTTAAAACGGCTACCCTGCCAACAGGTGTAATAGCTCTCTTACTCCAGGCGTTAAATAACGATGTTATTTCGAGAAATTTGTCTTTGAAATTCAGTTCTAGGCAGTGTGATAGTTCTGGGGTGAACCATATTCCAAGGATCTTAAACTGTTTTGGATTCCAGTCTATTTTTAAGTGTGGCATATATCTAGTCTTTGATAACACTTTGCTTCCTAGCCAAACTGCCTTCGTTTTTTCGATATTCATGTACAACCCAGACACTTTTGCGAATTTGTTTAAGGTCTCTATTGAATGTTCAGATGATATTCTGTCCCCTTCGTTTGTCAACTGTGTATCGTCTGCAAACCGAGACAGCTTGTGTTCAGTTTGGTTAATGTGTATTCCCTTTGTTTTTATTTTCCCTGATCATAATGGCTAATATTTCTGCGGACAATATAAATAAATAGGGAGATATGGGGTCACCTTGTCGACAACCTCTTTGTATTTCGAACCATGTTGAGCTCTGACTGTTTACTATTACAGATGACTTGATTCCCTTATGAAAGGTCATGGACAGTGAAAATATTTCAACATCACAATTTTGATAACAGGAAAATTTTGAGTTTCTCGCATGTCCTGTATAAAAGCACTCTCTCTCCCAGTTAAAAAAGTTGGATAATTTCAGTAAGCTTAATTTCAAGTACACCCTTTTTCTTTCAGTTTCAGTTTGAAAAAAATTGGATCATTTCAATAGGCTAAACATCCTTGTAAGGCAGGGTTCACATAACAGCAAGCTAATTGCTTGATTTCAAATCTGCACTGTTTAAGCCTTTCACTCCCAGCCGCGGATATAGCTGCGGTTCAAGTGTCATCGCATAATTGGTTCATCTGACTGGTCACATGATATTGTTTACTTGCTTGCAAATGGCGGCTCCCATACAGCATGTTTGAAGTGATTTCTCAGCAAGTTTTGGGTTGATTTTGACGCGTTTTTTTGTGTTTTGTAAAGTGAAAATTAGTCGAGCAGATCAACATGGCTGCTAGAAGATTTATTGCCGAAGAGGTAGTGAGAATTGTGTTTGAAATGCCGTATGAAGGTGAAATTAACAACGACGAAAGTGAAAGGAAAATGAAAGTGACTTGGTTGTCGATCATCCTGACAATGGGTCAAGTGATTCGGATTATCGGGATGAAGATATTGATCTACCAAGTACATCGACAGGTAGGGGGCGTGGTCGTGCTGGTAGTGGGCGTAGTTGAGGACGTGATAGGAGAAGAAAAAATGGTTAAAATGTGACGCAAAAATTGTTAGAGTGTGACGCCAGTGACAGTGGTTGACAACACTTGTTTTGTTAATTTTTTGCCAGTTTTTTTGTATGACGGGTGAAGTGCTAGTAAACGTCGCATCTCTAGCCGACATTGACATGCATTACTCAATGCATCCCTGAACACACTGTGCGCTTTTTTTTGTGTTAGTAAATAATTGAACTTGGTTCTTATGTCCTATAGATCTGTGCACAATTCAATACCATTTCCACCTATGATATATTGAGACTTGAATTTTCATGGATTTTTTTTTTCAAAATATTGTTTATTTTTTCATAAAATCTAGGTTATCTTCCCATGATTGTGAGTTATCTCATCCTGTCAACATGAAACATATGATAATTATATTCTCCATTCATTTTCCTTCAAGAAAATGTATACTTCTGTATGCTACAGAGCAATACTTGAATTTTTGCGATTTTTTTTGTAAGGTTGGTGTTTTTCCCCCCCAAATTACAAACAGTTCTGGGAGTCAAAGGGTTAAAAGAAAATGCTTTGTATCCAGTCTGTCTGAACATCGGTCAAATTCCATTTTTTCATCTTACCTGAATTTTGGCGTTTGGTCTGGACTGGCTTTTCAAACAATTCCCTGGGCATAGATCTACTACAGACTGTGTATATGTGGTGTGGTGTGTGTGTGTGTGTGTGTGTGTGTGTGTGTGTATGTGTGCATGTGTGCGTGCATGTAAGCATGTGAGTGTGTGTCTGAGAAAGATAAATCTGAAGAGAAACAGAACAGCCTGAATGACAATCTTGTCATGTTACTCACCTACATCAAAACAGAGACTGATTTAATGTTCATAATTGTGTCAGCTGGTTTGATTTTAGATGAACTTATGCATATCCTTCAGAAACTTTGGCGGGTAATGCCTACTGGGATCTCACTCCTTTTCAACCATAAAACAAATAGGAGAAAAATAAGTTGAAACTGGTCATCACGCTGGTTTGGTTTTGTCATAGGTAACACTTCTGTCATAAGAAACACACAAAATGAATTATATTACCATAGCAGTTACAGCTAGGCAATATATTTGAATGCAGATATACCAAAATATCAATGCAAAGCTTCATGTTTTCAGTTTCACTTCAATTTTAGTTGGTGTCTGCTTGAACTGTGGGATGAGAGACCCCCTGTGATGGGCATTTATTGTTGTCACACAATCTTACATGTCATTTGCTAAATAGAAGCTTAGAGGCAAAAGAGATGTAGGCAATTTCAATGCAACTGAACTACAGCACACAAAATGTATAGGGGGCACCATGACATCCAAGTACATTAATCAGAAGAAAGGATTTCTTATTTGATTTACTTATGACATGTGACAACAAATCTGTGTCACCACATCTTTTGTCTCGCAAGTAACATGTGAAAGTTACATTGGTCAACATACTGACTGGTTTCAAAATTTTGTTTTATCATTTTGCAATACACTTCTAGACTGCCTTTCTTAAGAAATAAAGACTTTTTGCCACTTTGGTAAGTCTTCTGTGTGCTGTTGTGAACTGGTTTTTTTTTTTTGTTTGTGTGCGATAGCATGAAACGTGTGCATGGGACGGTGTAAACATTTTAGAATGTCACTATAATCAACATGATTAAAAAATCATTATACAGTGTCATTCAAGGTACGTGATAGAATCTATCTTCATTCTTTACACATAACATCTCATATTCTGTTAACACAGGAAAACAATTCATGTCATCACAGGTCACCTGTAATATGCTTCCAAAACCAGATTTTAAACTGATCAAAATCTAAGTAAATGCACACATTAATTCATACAGAATCACTTCAGTGAAGTGGAGAAAAGATGGAAAAGGCAAAAATAATGGCAACTAGCAATGTTTTATTTTTTACTTTTTTAGAAAAGCACTCTTTGATAATGCCTCATGTGGAAATTTTTTAACCGTTTTCTCTATGGGGTGTCACTTTGTACAGCAGACGGACTTTTCTTCAGAGAGTCAAAACGTTTTGGCTTGTTGATGAGGTAGGCTGTGTAGTTTGTTGTTAAGGCTGTCTTCTTCAACGGTGCAAGTGATTCACTGGCAGGAAAATGTTGGAACCCATTTTCTGAATCAGGCATTTTGCTACTAAAAATAGATTTGTGATGTATATATATATATATATATATATATATATATATATAAAAGAAGATAGCAAGGCTGAAGATAGCAAGGCTTGAAACAAGCTTGTAGATTTTAATACTTCATTTTTAAAAAATATTTTTTAACAGATTGTCAAGTGCGTGAAACCTCTCACAAAAGGCATTAAACGCTTAGAGGCAAAAGGGACGTTGTACGTAGTATACAAATAGGTAATAGAACCATTAACAAGTATGCCTTACCCATCGCACACGGTCGAGCCGTGTCAAGGAGGACGAAGCGGTCAGGTGACAGATGGCACCTAAGGTAGTAAGGAGTTCGGACCTGCCCGACAGCGAAAGGGGAGAGGAACGTAACCACTAGGACCTCGGTGCACCAAGTGAGCGCTAAATACTCAGTCAGCTGAGGTTCTTTTGTAAACAGTCAGTGAAGAGCAGGAGTCTTCGACTCGTTCGGATGGTATTGCCGTGGGTCACTGGGTTGGTTCTATTGTCAGGCTGGTTGAACGCGCGTGGATGTTGTTATCGTAGCCCTCTTTAAGATAATTACTGTGTTAAAGTGGCCTCCGAAGTCGGCGGGGAATTTTCGATGTCCATCTGGTGCCAAGTATTTGTTTGCTAATCAATTAGGTAGGGATGTGTGTAAATGCTGATGTGTGGAAGAACGTAGCGAATGGGGAATTCAGGGTACTTGTGAACTAGGGGTTTGAGAAGCAGTATGGACAAAGGCATGGCCCGAAGGGGAATCCTTTGTTTCCATCCCTATATAAACTGAGGGAGAACAACGTGAAGGGAAGAACACCAGGAGAGAGAGAGAGAAGGCAGAGGAGAGAGAGAGAGAAGAGAGAAGGGCGGGCAGGACAGAGAACGGGTCGAGAGAAACGTGGTCTGGGAGATAGAAGAGACAGCAAAGTCTTAGGGAAAGACAAGCTGGAAGAGAAGAAAACTAAGTTTGAAGCCCAGAGGTGGGTGAAGACAGACAAACTGAATTTGAACCCAGAGGTGGGTGAAGGAGACGAAGAAGAAGAGTTCTACGTCGAGATCCCAGAGACGACCACGAAGACCCAGTCCTGAAACCTGGAGCCAGTCAACCAAGGGCATCACCATCAACTGATCAAGCAGTGCTGAAGAAGACGTGAAGAGACTTTTCAAGAACTGTGGTGTGGTGTGAAAGCGTGGTTGTGTGTGTGAAAACCTGGCCAGGTAAGAAGTCATTTTTATTATAACCCGGGATTAGGAAGTATTGATCTTTTATGTGTTGATCTGTTCATTTTGTGTAACTGGATTTTTCATGTTTGATTATAATAGCATAGAAATTGGATTTCTTGTGCTCAGTCGTGTTAGGAGAGAAACGAATGCGTGACATCCCATTCCCAGAGAGAGGTGAATGTTTGGTGGGCGCATGAGTGTGCATATGCGTGTATGAGTGCAAAGATAACCTTGGTGTGTTAAGCCTGACCAATAATACATCAACTTAGTGCACTTAAGCAATACCATCACGATTTCCCCCGTCCTGGACACAGATGTTGCTCCCCAAGGGGTTGAGCACCTTCAGATTTTTTAAGGACACTTTTATATTGTTCATATATATATATATTATATATATATATATATATATATAAAAGAATCCTCATCATTGTCTTTTTCTCTACCTCCTGTATTGTAGGTGGTACTTCATAAAAATTCTCATAGATCTTTTTTCTTAGCAAGGTTTCTCTGTGGAAAACAAAAATTTTGAGATTTTGGACTACCCGGTAATAAAAATTGAAATGTCATAAAGCTTGTTTGGCATTTGACACTAAGACAGTGTTCAAATATATTTCTTTATTTAATTCAATTGCTTGTTTGGTGTAAGCAACAAACTAATTCAAAAGAAACTAATAGTTTCATTTCTTCAATTCTGCATGTGCGACATATGTCACATATGTTCAAAGCAACCAAGGAATCGCTAGAGTTGAACATTTAAAGGCAAAGTTCTGCAAACTGAGGTCAATGGGCTTATTTACTGAAGTAAATATGAAATGAGGCAGTTTTAACATATGGGTAAAAAATGCTTTCATGTGTTAACAATAAAATTAAGAACTAAGTAATATTACAATTATCACAATATTCTGATGTTAGAATTTTTAAAAATGCCTCTTAAATTACTAGAAACTACAAAAACATTTCTAATTTGACAGCTTAAAGTTATGTTTTTATTGTCAATCTATTCATTTTCCTGTTATTCTACAGTAAACTGAATGTCATATGAAATTCACATTAAAAAAAAAGTAACCTCCACCAACTGGGTATTCGTGGGTTGAATATTATATATCTATCTGCCTTATGGTGCTTTTCACCAAAACAGTGCCGGTATGAGAAGAAGATGAATAATGTTTACTACAAGTATTAGAATTTGAAGCATTTTGATTCATGTTGCACAAAATGTGCAGAGTGCATAGGAACATGGCTCACTTGATCACAAATTACAAGAGACAACATGTGATTTTCTTAAAAACTCATCAGTCAACATTTATTTCCACTCAAAATGTGTGCCAGTTTATACATTTCTAACTTCAACTGCCATCATTAGCTTAATCAGAACTAATTAGTTATTACATTTATTTCAGCTGTGGACAATGTCATGTTTTCTTTTTTAGTTGATTTTCTTTGATACCATGTCAAGATTAGCCTTTGTTTCATTTTTACTTCCAGGTGGTGGATTATCAAGAATCTATGTCTAATACACATGCAGTTTGTCTCCAGCCACAGTCATCATGTAGTAGCACTGGATATTTTTTGTGCTACCGTATTCTGAATACTGTTTTCTTGAAAGTAATGACATGAGAAAAATATTTTTCTTCAGTTTCAGATGACGATTTCTATCAATTATCATTCACCATATCTCCACTCTTCAAACTAAAATTAAAAACATTAAGGAAAACAAGAGCTATGTTAAAAATCACAACCAAAAAAAGTGCCAAAGAAGGATCAGACTCTGCCTTTAAGGTTTGTCCCCCGGAACTGCTGAGCCTGATTCTGACTCTGAGACTGGGTCCACCTTGATAGTACTTAGTAAATACAGATGCAGCTTTATAATAATGTTAAAACAACAACAACAAAGTCTTCAATGATACTGTACTGGAGTCAAATAACTTACCGATAAAAAGTTTAGCATCCACTTTTGGGTAGCTCTCAATCAGGCTTTTGACAACCAAGATGGCTGGGTCATTCTCAGTCTCCACACTAAACAGGAGTTCATACTGAGGACAAACACACAAATTTATCCAGTATAAAAACCAGGTACTTTCTAACTATACCAAATACAAATATGAACAATATGTTCCATCACAATATTCTGCTCTGTTAAATCAATGATTATATTTCAAAGATAAAAGTCTGATTAAATATCTTAAAATCTGCCATATTTCACAGAAAAATCATCTATATTTTGCTCAATCCATGGCATTTGCTAACAATCAAAGCTATGATGCATGTATGCTTCATAGTTCAGTTTGAAACTGATGATTTGATACCTTCTTTCAAGATGTCACCTAAACCTTGCAAGTAGTCAGTTAATGTTGCTTTTTGCTTTGACTTTTTTGTAAGTTTGCAAATTAATTGGAAACTTGTGTTCCTGGTCAATGATTGGCATACTCAAATGATGCATGATCTTGACATGACCAGTTGTTCTTGCTTCATAATAATAATAATGATTATTTATAGCGCTTAATCTTAAATCATAAGCCCTAAGCACTTAAAAATGGTTAAAGAAAACATAAATGAAGCCAATAAGAAGATGAATGTTACAATAAGTACCATGCACCTACAAACAAGGGTGCATACTGATACACACCCACACAACACACGATCCCACACACGCTGTCTCACAACAACAGACACAACAACATGCGTGCACACACACAATGTGCACACGCACACAGAGTCACAGTCTCACACACACACACACACACATCAGTCGCAGAATCAATTTGATGGGCAAAGGAAGGGGAAGAAAGAACTGCTATTGATAGGTGAAGAGGGTTGTTTTAAGAGATGCCTTGAAGGAAGACAGAAAGTCTGGACTGCGCAAAGATATTGGGAACTTATTCCAAGAAACCAGACCCTGAAAAGAAAACGAACGATCACTATAGTTTTAGTTCGAAATCTAGGGATTTTGAGCAGAGTGTTGTCGGTTGTAGTGTTGTTCATCAGTTCATGATCAGCATTAGACATATTCAAAACATAACAATCTGGGGTGCTTCGCATTAAAGAACCATATGCCAAGGTGGTTTGCAAAGTTCACTGAATATAACTTAGTCAGACAGACACAGACACTGTGAGATCATGGAACTGAAAGGAGAAACAGATTCATACAGACAGAAAGGCAGTCAGACAGAGCAAGAAAATAAGACAAGACATAAAACACACACACACACATCAGAGAATGAATGAATTAATGAAGGGACAAGAATGGCATTTGGAAGAATGCCATGTTCTCCCAGGATTGGCCTTGATCTCGATAAAATTACCACTTTGTGTTATACAGCGCTCTGTGTGCCCATGCCCAAGTTCTGCCTTAAAAGAAGGAAAGCCCCTTCAATATTTTTTAGTTCTACCTAAAGGAGGTAGTGTGGGCGAGTGTTGAGAGAGAGAGAGAGAGAGAGAGAGAGAGAGAGAGAGAGAGAGAGAGAGAGAGAGAGAGAGACAGACAGACACTGACACAGTTTTTATTGCCAATAGCAGACAAGCCCTGTTGGCAAGGGGGTTACAATTACTGCATTACTAGATTGCGCCAAGTATCTGCAATTGAAAAACATAGAATTCAAACAGTTTAACTAGAAATTCAAATCTATAGACGGTAACACATACCTACACGTATACAAACTCATTCTCACACACAACGCACATGCGCACGCAGCGCACGCGCGCACACATACACGCGCACACACACATAGGCACGCACGCGCGCGCACACACACACACACACACACACCACAGACACATAAACACTTGCACAAACTCACTCACTCATCCCGCACACCCGAGTACTCCATTGTTTTTCACCATCAAGCCATGAAAAATACATAGTAAACACTGACAGTGAATTCATACATCGTCACAGATTTTACTAATTTTTAGCTCAACGATTTGTTCGTAATATTCTTTCTTCGAAAATCACTAGCTTCTGCTACAAATCTTGCAAATGAAGGTATTATGTTCATTCTTGCTGTCATTCTTGCTGGATAGAATTGCTATAATATCTTTTCTCTGTGCAGCTGGCTCCCTGAAAATTTTACATCTACTTCGAATATCTGCGTAAGCAGGACAATCAAAAACAAAATGCACTTCGTCTTCAGTGTTATTTCCCTCTACACACATGGGGCATGCTTTGTTGTCCGATGCTTCAAACCACTTTTTGTTTGCATTGAGACCCAGTGTTCTAGTTCGAAATTTTGTTAAGTTATATTTATGCCATTTGTTTGAAACAATCATGAGATATTTTTCCGTTTCCAAATTACTTTTAAACGAGAGAAACCATTCATATTTGTCATTTTCATCCATGCTGGAATGCCAGTTTTGTCTGTAAGAACAAATTAAATGATCCCTAAATTCGGATAAAAACTGTGCAGTACTGCCTACTCCCTGACAAAGCCAAACGATACCAAAACCATTTTCTGTTAGTATTTTCTTTACACGAGACACCCAATTAAATTTTCCTATGTCGTGTTGTAGCAAAAGCATTTCATACGCTTGACTGCAGAGTCTGGTCGTAGGTAAATGAACCAATCTTAACCAGTATTTAATTGATTTGACATAAGTTTGTATAAACAGAGGATATCGACCGCTTTCACCATAAACCATTTTATTTGATGCATGTAACGGTACACGCATAATACGCTTTACTGCGTAAGTGTGGACTTTTTCCATGTGGTCGTTAACTAAAAGGCCCCACACCTCTGATGCATATGTCAAAACTGGTTGTATTTAGGTGTCGAATAATTTCCAAAACAAAGCCCAGTCATCTGAATTCAGTCTTCTCATTGTTCTTAAAATCTCAATGACCCCTCTCTTTCCTTTCCTACACATTTCTATCCAGCATCTATTTAAGCTTAATTTCGTAGTGAAAAACATCCCTAGGTATTTATAACTATTTGTCACTTTAACTTCTGATCTGCCGTAGAACCATCTTTCACGTTGTGCTAAATGTCCTCCATTTCTAAAAACCATGATGTTAGTTTTACTTAGATTTACTGTTAGTTGCAATCTATCAGATACCTTTTTCAAAGCATCCAACTGATTCTGCAAACCAACAGGTGTATCCGCAAGGAGAACAACACCATCAGCAAACAACATTAAAAATAGCTCAGTAGCCCCTGGTAACATTTGAATCCCATGTTTTCCATTCACTGAAATATCTACTGCAAGCTCGTTAATAAAAAAAAGCAAATAACCGAGGACTGAGCAGACATCCTTGTTTTACACCACGTGGACAATTGAAATAATCAGTGTAAATACCCTTTTCACGAACACATGCAAGGACAGAATCATACATTTCTCGCACAGCTGCATACAACTTCCCATTTACACCACTTTTCCTTAAAACATTCCACAAGACATTTCTATTCACAGAATCAAAAGCTTTCTGGAAATCAACAAAGGCAACATATAATTTTGTCTTTTTTAACAGGTATTTCTGGACTAAGGCATACAATGTAAATAAGTGGTCTATTGTACTGTATCCAGATCGAAATCCTGCTTGTTCTCCTACAATTTTCTCCTCTCTTTCTGCCCATGCAGTTAATCTTTTATTAAGAATATGTGTATAAATTTTGCTTAGAACACTTGTCAGTGCAACCCCTTGGAAATTATCAGGATTGTTATTATCTCCTTTTTTGTGAATAGGGATTATAATTGATTTTGACCATGAGAGAACTATAAAATAGGCATTCTGGCTCACCCACCTCCGCCAGCTCCAACCGGCTGAAGCCGGTTTCGCTGTTGCTCCGCCGGCTTACCCAGAATGCCTATTTTATAGTTCTCTAATAGTAAACACTTTACAAACATACATAATGTGTAGGATTATCTGTTTTTAACACTAATTTAGAAAACTTTTGAGACTTTAGTTTTTGCTTAATCCTTCGTTTTTCTTGATCGTCTTCAATAACATCATTTTCACGCATACATTCATCAAATGCGTCTCTGTCTTTCATGTGGAATAAAACTACAGTCTTTAACTGTTCTCTAAAGTCTTTTAAAACTGAGTTATATTTTTGACATAAAATCCACACACTTATCCCAGCATGTCTTCCACTGAAAGCCAGTTTTGATAAAGTGTTTCTCTTTTTAACTATGTCTCTTTCTGCCGAACAGTCATCTATAATAAATAGTGTCTGAGTTCCTTCAAACTGTCTATAAAAGTGTTCTAAGCACTCGCTAAGTTTATTGCTGGGATCAATCAAATAGATTTTATCATCCGTCCATATAAACCTTCTGTCGTGATATGCTTTGTTCCATTTGAGTGTTGGACAGAAAATTACAATATGATCAAAATTATAACGATAAACTGTTTGTAATAGGTCGAGGACAAATATTGTTTTTCCACAACCAGTCTGTCCACAAATCAATGAACAATGAGGGGTTTTTATCATAAAGTTTAACATCGGCATTGACACCAAAGTCGTCTGCTCCATAGTTTTAAAACAGAATTTAATCTAATCCAGTTATTGTTTTTATCATACTCTCTGTCAAAACTTGTTCAGTATAATAAAAACCTATAAGGCCCAAATGTGTAAGATTAATCCAGTTTAGTTCTGTAAGATCGTTTCTATTTAGACTAATATCAATTTTGTTGCTTGTTGTTATGACCTTAATATCCTCGCCATTGTAAAGAACAACGACAGTAACTTTAAGTTTGTCAACGTCTAAGTTTTGCCAGCTAATAAGAATTCCTTTCATAAGATTGTCACTGACGCCCAGAGCTCCATTTCTCGCCTCATCTTTTAAGACAGAAATTTTAAATATCATTGTGAACGTGTTTCCTAATTTTGTGCGTGGAATGAACTGTAATTTTGTAGAAGCTTTCTTTAAAACCGATTCTCTTCTGTGGAGGATGTACTGTTTGTCCCCAAACGGCTTTATTTCGATCTCTTTCCGACTGTTGTCCTCTGGCATAAGACTTACATGTAAAGGGCCAGAGTTCAATGCTTTTCTGAAACTTTTTTGACGGTCAAAAAATGTAAATGGGCTTAAGAATTCAAATTTTATGTCCCATTCTAAATATGGTTCTAAGTGCCATTTGTTGTCAGTTTTTCGAACTATTTTATATTCATACTGACCCGCATTATTTGCTTCTACATTGCGTAGTTGTTCTAGTTTAGGAAACCTTTTGTTGTCGTCAACCTCTTTGCGCTTATAATAACCATCTTTAGTGTACTCAAAACCATACAAAGTGCCTATCTCACCGTTTTGTTCAAAGTCCTCAACGTCTGCAAGGTCTTTTAATTCTAAAGTTACACACCTCTCAGGCGCTAATGTGACCCCCGAATCGTCTGGTCCACGTGACATTTTTTAAAACAACGTATTATTTTATTTCCAAAACAATGTGCAGGCTGTCACATTTGACGACTTTTCCTGTTTTATCTGTGATCTTTATATTAAATGATCTGACCCTCCCACAAGCTAATCTTTTAAACTGTAAATTAGGGAATTGTATAATTTCATAATCGCAATATGCAGCTTTCCCTGATGGAAGAGCTCTTAAAACAGTTGAGGGCCTTCCATCATATAAGTTTTCATCAGTGCTCAGCTCGTCCAAATGAACATAGAGTAATGAATGTAATGCAAGATCGAGCGGGTTTTCTCCCTCATAAGTAGTTTTGTCTGGTGTAACTATAAAAGTATGAACGGCATAATTGTCAGTTGCAAAGCCTAACATTTTAGCTAGCTCTCCATCAAAAAGGTAACTTACTTCTTCTTCTTCAGGTTTGAATGCTAACATTATTTTCAAATTTGCATTGTTAAGTTTGAGAGTAATGTCGAAGTTACTCATTGCTTCTTTTAGCGAGCAAAACCCGTAATAACCATTAGGTATGGTTAACTGGCTAACTAAGTTTCCTCTATTGTCAAATTTTGAAATCTTATTATTCCTCTTGGATTGACTTATATTAAACCATACGACTTTGTAGAATATTTCATGGAGTGCGACCCTTTGGGTTCCGCAGTTATTATCAATAGCATATTCTAAAAACGAAGGACTGTCTTGAGTTGTTATTGTTACAAACATTTTTAAAACAAATTTAAAAATGAGTGCATTCAAATATACTAATGCAAAATATTCTGTTGGACCGCACTACAGTCCTAAAGATATAACAACTGACACCCTTGACATTTCTGTGACTCAGTCTGACGCCTTTCAAGTAAAGGTTAGTACTCCATTAAACAGATATCTTAACCCCCCTATTAAAAAAGACTACATCCCGAAAGTGTGGTTCAGTCATCCGATGCAGTTTTATCAGAACCAGTTAAACTTTGCTGTGTTTTGTGCTTCAACTGGGTGTGGAGTGTCGTATGCTGATCATTTAAATCATCCTGTTCCTTTGGTGAGGTCAGTGTATAGATTTCATTTTTATTACACCTTCAGACGTATTTTGTCTGAACTGCAAGCGCCATTACCAAATGACAAAACGTTTAATCCATTCAGCAACAGAATAGATTACAAGGCTTTTGAAAGGATCTGTAACGAATTTGATATTGACCCAAAGACAGACTTTAGACAAAAGTTGGATCTTAATCATGGTTTAGGCACCCTTTATTATTGGGGCGTGCATAGAAAGTATAACTATGATTGGAATCCTCCTTACACATCTTTCTCTTCAGGCACAACTGTTCACCTCGGGTCCATAGAGCAAGAGCATAAAACAGCATGGACAACATTTATTTTGGATACTTCTAAGGGTCTAACAAAAGCGGGAATAGAACGAATAAACGACTCTATTCGTACTTATGTTTGGTGTTTGCTAGGTTCGCAAGCACAAACGAGATCAAACATAATTGATCCTTCTACTGGCTTTGACGCCCAAAAACAGTATTTAGCAAATTTAGAGGATTCTATTAATTCTGCAATTGATTTGCCTTCAAGTATTAAAAGGTACCAAAATGTTTTGCAATACGCAAGATCGAAAGTAGACTTTGCTGTTGGCACTGGTTTATACATGCAGCCTTCTGACCTCAGACTCCAGATAGGAACAATAATAAACTATAATAATGAAATCCTTGTGGCTGGTAAAGAAGAGAAGGTCGGAAAAAACGACATAAATTCTAAGCCAGCAATAGCAATAAAAAAAGAATCCCCACCAATCCCCAAGGCCCCAAAACCCCATCCAATACTCCCCTCAAAACCCCACCCCCAACCAATCCCCATGGTGAATAAAAGCGACCCCCATGAATATGAAAAGACAGCACTTGTTATTGGATTAACTGCCCTAGGATTACTTGGTCTTTATCTTACTATAAAGTAACCCAACTATTAAGACAACTAATGTCCATAAGTGCTCAGCCATAAAGCCAACTACTTTACTTGCGGCAGACAAAAGCCAGCTAACGATCCCCCCTATTATACCAGGCAAAGAATCTATTGCCTTACTGGCTAATTTTTTTAGTAAGTTTGCAAGGTGATCGAGTTGTTTTTTTACCCATGATTTATCTGATGGTGGTGATGGTGGCGGAGGCACTAACCCTTGCCCACCGCCGCCTGTAATAGCCAACACCAGTGTACTTATTGCAAATCCTAAGGCTGTTATAACACTCGCTAATGTGATTCCTTGCTCTCTAAACAGTGTTCTTATTCGTTCTGCTAACGTTGTGTCTTCATATAAAATTCTTTGGATAGTTTCTCTTATTCTGCTCACTTGAGTTCGTAATTGTTCTCGGTTAGTAGACAACACTTCTAGTCTTGCTGATCTCTCTTGTTCAAGATTATTTAGTCTTTGGGTTATTCTTTCTTTAACACCAGGTCCTAAGTTGTGGTCATCAGCCTCAACTAGTTTTTCTTTTTCTCTTTTTATATGCTCATCTAGTTCACCCAGTTTTGCTAAATTGTTTGTTAATTCGCCTCTGATGCTTTTCAAAGCATGATCAAGGGCCGTTATTTCTCTCATAGGTAGCGGCGGATCGTGCATAGTTTTTAATACTGTTTCTTCTGAAAAACTGGTTTCTGCTTGTATTATTTCGTCTGCTGTTGGGCTTAAATCTTTAAGGGGTATGTTTTGAATTTGGTTTTCTGTTGGGAGTTTCTGTAGTGTGTTTTGAAGTTTAGCAACTGCCTCACTGTCTAATCTTCGCGGTTTAGCAATGCCAAGGCGATTTTGATCGCTCACACTGAGCCTTTGTCTAATTGTAGTCTTTGCTAAAAACTTTGATGGGTCTGGTTTAGATGTAAGCTGTACAGGTTGTCCTTGCTCGTTTTTAAAAATCAAATGGCCATCTTTTGTTTCAAAATCATTAGGGTCTATAAAATCAGGAGGTTCTTGGCCTAAACTTTGATAAAATGATTTGACCTTACTTTCTGTTAATTCACGCCGCAATGATTGTAATGGATGTGTCAAAGGCGTCATTTCACTCATGTCGTCTCCAGGATCAAAAACATCATAATCTTCTTCTGCCATGTTTTTAAATAATTAACTTTTTATTTTGTTTTATAAAAAAAAAATGTCACAAGCATATGGTTCGATTCTTGACCCGCATAGAAGACTGAAAGAGCCCTTTGGCGTGAAGGGAAATAAACAGAATATTATTGTTCCAAATAATCCATCTACTATTGATTCAGATCAAATTCTTACTGTTAAATTTCCAGACCTAGGAGCAGATGAAGTGATTGTGCCGGGATCTGCACAGCTTACTTTTAAAATAGAACTCGAATCAGCAACAGACGAAAACAGGACAGTAGTCCAGAATCTGGGACGGGCAATCGTTAAGAAAATTTCTATAAAACTTGAGGGGCAAGAAATATTTTCTTTACACAATGCAGACATATTTCTAATCTATTCTGATCTATGGCTAACCGATAATGAAAGGGCCGATCTTGCGTTTCAAGGAATCGAAAATAACGAAGCACTAAAACACAGAATAGACGCCGAAGATGCTAAAGCCGGCAACAAGTATGAAGCTGTAAGTTTTGCTTATGGAAATCGCTTTTCTATACCCTTAGATTTTGAGTTGTTAAAAGCGCATGCGCCATACTTTCAAGGAGCATTAAAAGACAGATTGTCATATGAACTAACTTTTAATGAATACAAACGTGTCATTAAATCTACAGACACTGATTCCAAGTACAGCATTTTCGACATCTCGTTAGAGTTTGACATTGTTAGCAACCCTAACTTAGCAAGGCTGATTGAGCAACAATATCAGTCAAAATTAGCAATATATTACGAAAGAGTGATTCATCATACTAAATATCCTAAAAGCAGGGCAGACACAATATGGAACTTTAGTTTTAGCGCCGCAGCACGATCCCTTAAAGGTATTTTATTGCTGTGTGAAGATGAAGAACCATTCAAAAGACAAAGTGAAAAGTTTATCAATCCTAAAATAACGAAAGTACAATGTTCAATTGAGGGTAGTCCTAACCAAGTCTACGGTAGCGGGCTTAAACCTTATCATCATTTTGATGAAATAAGAAAATTGTTTGGAGGCGGGAGGTCTAGAAGTCCAACAGTAGACCTTGCGTCTAAAGATCTACACCTTCACAGTGTTAGACTTGATGAATATTTAACAACGAAATACGGTTTATGGATTGACCTAAGGTCAACAGAGGATAATCAGTTGCATGGGAGTGGGAGAACAGTTAAAGACGTAATAAACATTCAAATTGATAAAGAAAAAGAGAGTGATAAACCACTTAATGTACATTTGTTTTTAATATATGATGCGCAGCTGAATATTCAAGATAACAGATTGAAAGATATCCAATACTAAATTATTTTTATTTTAAAAAAGCATGTCTGTTACGACTTATCCAAAAGTGCCCAAAGAAGAGATAGTAAGCAATTCTGTTGCTGTAGACATAAAAACTTTCAGATTAACAAACATAACACAAATGCAACAAAAACTAGAGCAGGACCTTTCAAAATACAGCAAAACCAAACGAAGGTATTCTGCTGTCTTTAATGCTGTTACATATGTTAATACTGGAGCATCGATCACTAGTGCTCTATCAGCAGGAACAAGTGTAGGTCTCTTAGCAACAGGCGTAGGTGCACCGGTAGCTATACCTCTAGGTGGTTTGTCTTTAACTCTTGGCCTGTGTTCATTGGCTGTAAGTGCTGTCAGCAAAAAAATAAAAGCTAAACTCCAAAAGCACACAGCTATGGTTCAACTAATAACAGCTAAACTTAGTTCCTTCAAACTGACAATAAATAAAGCACTTGCCGACTCGAACATCACGGATGAAGAATTTAGTCGCCTACAGGCTGATTTTGAGGACTACAAAAGACAAAAGTTTGATCTTCAAAGAAAGGCAAGGGCAACTTTTTCTCAACAGCCAGACACCGACCAGATAAAAAAGGAATGTTTAAAAAAAGTAAACGAAACATTAAACTCTGTTCTAAACAGCTCACATTAACAACCCCAAAGGGCGTTTATACTTTAGTTTATGAGTCCAAGCACAAAAAGACCGTTGATATTGATTCTGATTAAGTTTTTTTTTTTTTAATTTAAATAAATATTTTGAGTTAGAAAAGAAACTCAACATGGATAAGATATATGAAGGTTCAGATGAATTGTTTGAAGCAATGCTCGAGGAAGAGCGTTTGTCAAGAGCACTAAATGAGATTGATTTAGAAGTTATTAATCCAAAAAACGTGCGGGAAAGCGTTGTACACGCTATTTCTCAAGTTCCAAGTAAACTAACAATAAACCCTCCAGTTAAAGTAAGGTTAGTTGTTTTAATCGACTATATAACAATAAATGAAGAAAATCTAGAAGTCTGGGTCTCGACTAAACAACAGACTATTCTTTCTCATAATGACTTAACACCTGGTTGGGCAGATCAGCTGCTTACACAGTTTGATGTGGCCGCTGAAGAAGCCAAAATGAGAGGCTCTGGTTGGTCAGAGGGTGAAGTCCTAGACATCAGATTAAAACAGGCTAAGTATGAGCCGATTGTTGGCAAGGCTTACATTCCACTACCTCCATCATTAGTTGCAAAGAAAGCAGTTTTGAACATAAAAAATTCAGACGACAAATGTTTTATGTGGTGCGTTCTTGCTAGGCTGCATCACGTTGCCAAAAATGCAGAGAGAGTATCTAACTATTTACAGTGGGCCAATGATCTTAACTTTAACGGCCTTGAATTTCCTATGGCTGTAGACAAAATTGATCAGTTTGAAAAACAAAATCCATCAATAACTGTTAATGTCTACACATGGTCTGAAGAAACCAACCTTCTGCCAATTAGAGTGTCAAAGAACAGTCCAACAATAGGCGAACCAACCAAAACTCATGTAGACTTACTCCTGATGCAAAGCCTTAATGGGTTGCACTACACTCTAATACGCACAATGAGTAGATTACTAGTGCATACTACAAAACAACATAGCAAACAAGAATTCTGTAGAAAATGTTTAACAAGAATTCCGTCCGTTCAAGCTGCGAGCGAACATATAAAACATTGTATTAGCCCAGTTGACTGTGATACAGAACTAATTACGCCCGGAGAAGGCAGTAAAGTTAGTTTTAAGAACTGGAAACGGTTGCAAACTAGTCCATATGTTGTTTACGCAGACTTCGAATCACTCATTGTTCCTTATGAAGGACCAACCCCACAGAAACTTCCTAAAACAGTCTTAATGAGTAATCATCAGATTTGCTCATTTGCCTTCATCATTGTTAGGTCGGATGGCGCCCATTCAAAGCCAGAATTATACAGAGGACCAAATGCTGCAAAATACTTCTTAAAACGCATGCAGCAAGTGCGTAATGCCTGTTCTAATAATCTAAACTTATCTGAAATCATAATGACGCCTGAAGACCAACAACAGTATGACTCAGCCACTCACTGTTGGATTTGTGGGGCGGCCTTGGTTGCCACCGCAGAGAATCCAACAGTAAGAGACCATGATCACATTAGTGGAAAGTTTAGAGGAGCAGCACACAGTAAATGCAATCTTCAACTAAAGTTTGAACCAAAGACATGGAAGCTGCCTATATTCTTTCACAACTTGCGAGGTTACGACTCTCACCTTATAATGCAAGCAGTAACCAGCGACTTCAGGGTGTCATGCATTGCACAGTCATCAGAAAAGTACATGTGTTTCACTTTAAATAACATGTCTTTCTACGACTCTATGCAACACATGATGGGTTCATTAGAGTCACTGGCTATGTCCTTAAAGTCCTGCCCAATAACAGAAGAATATTTTGACCCAACTCTTGTTAGAAAGGGCGTTTACCCTTATGAGTACATGAACAGTTGGCAAAGGTTTGACGAAGATACACTTCCGCCTAAAGGCGCGTTCTTTAGTAGTCTTAGAGGAAAGGACATCAGTAATTCTGATTATTCTTATGCTCAAGATGCGTGGCAGAAGTTAGAGTGTAAAACGATGGGAGACTATCATGATTCCTATTTAATGGCGGATACCTGTTTGTTGGCGGACGTCTTTGAAAATTATAGGAAGACCTGCATGAAACATTACAGCCTGGATCCTGCGCATTACATTTCTGCGCCCGGGATGAGCTGGGACGCTTTCTTAAAATTTACTGGAGTACAAATTGATTTATTGTCTAACCTGCCAATGCTTCAGATGATTGAAAACGGATTGCGTGGGGGAATCAGTATGGCGTCGCACCATTACTGTAAAGCAAACAACAAATACTTGGACGACTATGATCCAAGTAAAAGGTCTAACTATCTTATGTATTTAGATGCAAACAATCTGTATGGATGGGCAATGGCGCAATCACTTCCATTACGCAACTTTAAAATGTACACAGATACGAATAATATTCAAAAAGCATTAAAGTGGTTGGGCAGTTTGACGCCAGATCAACAGTGTGGATACATTCTAGAAGTTGACTTAGAATATCCTCAGAAACTCCATGATTACCATAATGACTATCCATTAGCAGCAGAAAGTCTAAAGATGGCAAAAACAGAACCGCCTAAACTTGTGCCTAATCTTCGTGACAAAAAAAATTATGTCTGTCATTACAGACTTCTTCAATTTTATTTAAGACATGGTTTAAAGTTGACAGCTGTTCATCGTATAATTGCTTTTGATCAAGAACAGTTCATGAAACCATACATCATGAAGAACACTGATCTCAGAACTAAATCCGCAGATGCTTCAGAAAAAGACTTTTTTAAGTTGATGAAACAGCTGTTTTGGAAAGACTATGGAAAATCCGCACAAGCGTAAAGATGTTAGATTGGTCACCAGAGAAAACGATGCAATTAAGCTAACTTCTAAACCTAATTATCAAGACTTCAGAAGATTTCATGATCAGCTTTTTGGAATAATGATGAAAAAAAAGAAAGTCAAATTGGATAAGCCCGTTTTTATTGGGTTTACTGTTTTAGAATTATCAAAGCTTTTGATGTTAGAATTTCTTTACGACTACTTTAAGCCCTTGTATCCAGAGTCCAGAGTTCTGTACACAGATACAGATTCCTTTGTTATAGATATCCCTACTGAAGATATCTATAAAGACATGGAATTAGAAGTAGCTAAAGGGCATGCGGGATGGTACGACACATCTGATTACCCTAAAGATTCGCCTTTGCATTCAACTGTTAACAAGAAGGTTTTAGGTAAGATGAAGGATGAATTATCTGGAGGTGTGATCAAGGAGTTTGTTGGTTTGAGGTCGAAAATGTACAGTCTTTCAAGCCAAAAAAAAGTTGTTAAAAAAGCAAAGGGAATATCTCGTAGTGTTGTGCAGTCAAGCATATCCCATGACAATTACAAAGAAGCATTGTTTGGCAATAAGACTTTTCATCATGACAATTACAAGCTGCGATCTAATCTGCATGAGATTAACACAACAGTTGTAACAAAACGGTCTCTTGACCGCACTAACACAAAAAGAGTATTTGTTAATCCAGAATTTTCATATGCAATTGGTCATTGGAGAATAGTATAATCATATGGGCTTATATTTTTCAGCAATCGCACGTTCAATTATATCATCATCTAATTTAGCAAAATTAATATTATTTATTAATGCTAGATGTGCTTTAATTTTTTTTGTCATTTCGCAATATTCATGTTCCCATACCCATAAATCAAAATAAAAGCTTTGGGGTTTAAAGCGATTGTCTGGCGATTGTTCTAGCCAGAGATTGTCAATCTTCTCAAATACTTCTTTAATGATATACTGATACTCAAATAAATCTTGCATTAATTTTAAAGACTTTCCCTTCGCCATTTCTGCCATTTCCCTTTGAGCTTCCATTTTAAACCCAAATGTATTTGCGTAGATTAAAACAGTTCTTTAAGCTTAAATATATCACCAACCAATTCAACCATATTATTATCCATTACTGCTAAATGTGCTCGAATTTTTTTTATCTTTTTAATATATTCTTGCTCCCAATCAAAATTTGAGGTTTTGTCTAGCATGGCATGATCAATCTTCTTAAATATTAGTCTAATAGCAAGATTATAATCAAATATTTCTCGCATTATTTCTAAGGACTCTTCCTTCACCATTCTTGCTTCCAGTGCCATTTCACGTAAGGATTCTTCCTTTTCCATTCTTGCCGCCATTTTAATTTAAATTAAAAAATAATTAAGCGACTGGAACTGTGTCTGGAGGGATTATCTGCAGTTCTTCCTTCACAAAAGATCTTCGGGGGGCTGGTCGTTTTGTTGTGTCAGTTTCTCGTAAATAATACACGGGCGGATTCATCTTTACAATTCTTTTTATTTCATATGGATCAACACTCCAAACTGGATCTGTTGCCCTAATGCGAGTGTCCCCTTCTGCTTCTCCCGGTAAATAAAGGTACCTTACTTTCAAACCAAATGGTAATAGTTTGCTTGATGAACTGGCGTCTCCTTCAACAACATTTATTTTTTGTTTTTTGATTGCTTGTACTGGTTTTAGACCTTTAAATTCTTCATTATTCATTGCACGTAGAACTGAGGGCAGTCTTCTAACCCATTCTGTGTTGCGAGAATTGTCAATCAGCTCTCTGTGATACTGGTAGGAAAAAAGCCTTTCAGATAACTGTTTGTTAAAGTTTTCAACCAAACCCTGTGATCTGTGAACTCCTGGAATGCCTCTTTTAATGGTAACTCTATGTTTTAACAATAATTGATTCACTTGACCTTTAAATTCTTTTCCATCATCGACTTGAATCATACGAGGATAAGTTAAGGGTCCTCGTTGATATATCAGTTGTATAGCGACAGCAACAGCAGAAGCACTCTTTTGTGTTAATGGTTCAGCATCTTTGTATCTTGAAGCTATGTCAATGACTGTAAGTGCGTACTTAAATCTTTTTCGTCTAATCGTATCATGGGGTAAATATAGAAGATCCATTTGATGGGTGTCGTTCGGTATTGTGTTGACAAAGTGTGGTCTTTGTATTCGTTTAGGCGCTGGTAAATAAATTTGCCAAATCGCTTGTTTAGATAACCATTCTTTTGCTGTTTGTTCACTGACTCCCGCTGCTTGGCTAAGCTTTTTAATTGCTGTTATTCCCTTCCAATATCCTTTTGGAGAATAATAGATTTTGTACATTTTTATTCAGCCAATACTTTGTGCAACAAAATACACAGCGGTCATGCCAAAGACAATAAACAATATTTCTTGCATCTTTTGTTTTTCTGATGGTTGATAAAAGTCGCTAAATTTTGGTGGGGGCAATGTTTCAACTTGTTTGCCTGTTACTAGAAAATATTCTTTTATTGCCTGGTCAACATCTTTAAATGTGTAAGCTGCATGTCCCTGTTGTTTAAGTCTGTCGTTAATAAAATCTAACTGCTCCATTCTTTGCTTTTCATAGGTGTCTTGTGCAGCAGCTAGTTGCTCCATAGCTTTGTTATGTCTTTTTCTCTCGCCGTCATCCCGTAGTTTACTAAATGCGTAATTACTTCCGCTAAAAGCAAGCGCATTAACCACAGCACCACCAATCATCATTACGAGTGAAGCCATTTTTATAAATGTATTTTTTTTAATTTTACATATTGATACTGTCTGGAATTATTCCTTGCTTAACTAGAAAATCTTTCGTAGCAAATGAAGCTGTAATAACAGCAATCAGCTTTGCTGAGTCTTCAAAGTCTAGTTTGCCAAGATCTGCTGGTTTTATTTTTAACAGGCTTTTACCAAGCATTGTGTATCCTACACTTAGGCCTCCAATAACAGCAGAATGGTATACAAGGTTAGTAATAGTTTTTTCGGTGCTCATTTTTAAAAAATAAAATAATATTTATTCATTAATAAAACATGAACTGTGATGATTTACTTCCTGAACTTACAAATGATCAAGTTGATGACCAAGCTATTATGCGTCAAAAGGAAAGGCTGTATTCTTTGGCGGCGTGTGGAAAAACAAAACAGTACCTTGGAAATGAATTCAGCATAGAACAGATTCAACAAATGTCGCCACAAGACATTGTAAAGTATCACAACAGGTATGAAGCGCAACTGGGGTCAAGAATGGTAAAAAGTGTTGGGCAAACGGTTCTTAGTTTGTACACTAAACTAGTTAGTAGATTTGCTCCCATTGATTCTGAACAAGATTTTATGTATGATTTAACGCAGGATCCAGTTTTAACAAAGTCATTAGAGTCTCTAGGATGTGATCTATATTACAGATTTGGAACATTGTTATCGCCATTAATCATGGGATTAATTACTTTTAATCATATAGATTTTGTTTCCCTTCAAAATGACCGAGCCAGAAAATCAGCAGAATCAGAAAACATTGAATCAGGTGGAGAAAGTGACTAGTAAAAAGCCTCCTCATCCTGGGCGTGTTGCAGCAGGAAAAAAATTAGCAGAGTGGAACAAACAAAAAAAATTAATGTTCCAAGCACAGAATATAACTCATAATGAAAACATAACATCGCCAACGCCAACAGTTGTTTCAATGCCAGCTGTAAATACACAAGAACAAGTTGATTCAAGACCTACAACACCAAAGTCGTCATGGAATATTGAATTTAAAACAGTTGCCATTTTTGGCGTCATTGCTGCTGGGGGTGGTTATTACGGTTATAAAATATATAAACAACGCCAGCAAAAACCAAAGCAGTCAAAAAAATTTCAGCCACTAAATACAGAAGCCGAACAAAAAAGCATGCCAGAACTGCCAACAACAAAATCTCATTTTGATCCATTTGATATGCAATAATATGTTAAGAACTTAATAAATAATTATAAGTGACTTGAATAAGAACTTGATAACGACTTGATGACGACTTGATAAAATCTTAAATAAGAACTTGATAAGAACTTGATAAGAACTTAATGACGACTTGATAAGAACTTAATGACGACTTGATGACGACTTGTTAAGAACTTGAATAAGTACTTGAATAAGTACTTGAATAAGAACTTGTTAAGAACTTGATGATGACTTGTTAAAAACTTGATGTTGACTTGTTATGAACTTGAATAAAAACTTGTTAAGAACTTAAATAAGAACTTGAATAAGAACGTGATGCCGACTTGAATAAGAACCTAGAACGACTTAATGACAATTTTTTTTCACAATTAATTGTTACATTCTTTTCCGGGGAGACAACTCCCTTCTGCCTTTATGTAGTATCTAGGTCAGACATGTCTGGCCCCGGCTTACTCAACTGCACAATAGCCGAGTCGAAGCGCCGCACTGTTTGCTAGTTCGTGTCAAGTTACACATAAGGGCGTCAGGCCGCCACGCGGCATTGTATAAATTTAGACGGCGTCGTTCAGTACAGGCGTTAGACGTCATTGTATAAATTTAGGCGGCTAAATTTCTAAACATATCAAAACATGTTTCTTACCTTCCCCCAATCACAAGACTAGATAGAATCAGCTGATTAGTAACAGTGATGACATTTCCGCCCAGCACTTGTGTTGTTAGCAACTAAACCTAGCTGTCTTGTCATTTGCGGGTGTGCAGTGCAGTCGTGTTTTCAGTTAGAAAGTGTTGTGTTATGTCGCAAGACAGTATCTCTTCTGAATTAGAGATAGAACTTCTTGAATCACAAACCGTTCATCAAGAATTGCTATTTCATTGAAGTCTACTCCATGAGAAAAGAACTAAAAGCAATGTTTTCATATAGTGAGGAGATAAGGCAGATTGGTCCACTCCCATTCAACTACCAATGCAGCTTGAAACACGATCTTCTCAAGAGCCACAGCAGGGAACGGCCGCGCTCTAGCTAGAGCGCGTGAAATGAATATTAAACAGGCACACGTCACAGCCTATAGCAGAAAGCCACGCTTTAACGGCCGCGGTCTAGGTGGATCGTCGCTTTGTCACGTCCTATTCAACAGGCTGCCTATTCAGGCGGCCGCCGGGTGTACTTTATACAATTGTCTTGTTTGTTGAATCAAGCTTTTAATAAGTGCACTTGGTGGCTGCTTAGAATAATCTTCAACAACGTGCCACGATTCTACGCTTGTGTGAACACACATCCCACCCCTTTCAGACACTCCCTATTCAGATAGCTTTCAATAGCCAGTCATTCCTCACAATAGAATGAAATCCCAACTTGGTTGACAAATAGCCCTCCTAAGAATAAAGGCATGGTTAACCAAGTCCCCATTGTTTTGTTTGTTTACTTCTTAACGGTCCAGTGACAGAGAACTATAAAACAGATAATCCTACACATTATGTATGTTTGATGTTTGATGAATGCATGCGTGAAAATGATGTTATTGAAAACGATCAAGAAAAACGAAGGATTAAGCAAAAACTAAAGTCTCAAAAGTTTTCTAAATTAGTGTTAAAAACAGATAATCCTACACATTATGTATGTTTGTAAAGTGTTTACTATTAGAGAACTATAAAATAGGCATTCTGGGTAAGCCGGCGGAGCAACAGCGAAACCGGCTTCAGCCGGTTGGAGCTGGCGGAGGTGGGTGAGCCAGAATGCCTATTTTATAGTTCTCTCCATGCCTTGGGAAAGATTCCCTTACCAAACAGTGAGTTAACCAGAGTTACTATGAAATCAATAACAACAGAGTTGGCACATTTGAACATTTCACAAACAACCTTGTCTGGACCAGCGCTTTTGCCACATTTCATATGACTGATGCTGTTTAATACCTCATCTCTTGTTATCACATTGTTAAATAATGGTTCTTCTGTACATAGATCTTCATTGTCTACTTCTATATTTGAGTCTTTGGAGTCGTTGTTAAAGCCATTGAATACATCAAAAAAGTGATGATACCACTGCTGTGAGGTAATTTCGTTGTAGATGGCTGGTTTTCTACTAATCAATCTCATTGTTGACCAGAATAGTTTGGAGTCATGAACTGGTTTTCTCAGCTTGTCTAATCGCTTCTCATCGAATTCTCTTTTCCTCTCTCTTTTCATTGTTGTGTATTCTTTTCTTTCCTTAACATAAAGTGTTTTACGTTCTTTTTTCAATTTACTTAATTTAGCTCTCTGATATTGCTTCAAGCATCTTTTGACAATTCTTTTCTTTTTTCCACACTCGCTGTCAAACCAATCATTCACTTCTCTCTTCTTTTTTCCCACAGATCTCACCATACAACTAGCAGCACTACATAAGGCATTCATAAACAACTCTAAACATGAGTTAACATCAATGTTAAGGAATTCTATGGCTCTTTCGATACACTGTTTAAACTCTTGTGAGTTAAGTTCCTCCCTATAGGTTTCTGCACATTCTTCAGACCATATAATGCGCTTTTCTTCACAAAACACTGGACTTTCTTCTTTCTTATCAATGCTACCAATATTCCATTTCATTTCCAATGGTAGATGCCAAGAGAACAAACAATCCCCAACCTTCATACTGCAATGTTTGAGCAGGTCTTGTGATACAATAAAAAAATCAATAACACTGCTACCACTAGGTGACACAAAGGTGAATTCTCCTTTTGAAGTGTCCCCATACGTTCCATTCACAATTTTAAGATCAAACATGAAACATACGTCCAAGAGAGATTTGCCAAACTTATTTATGAATAAATCCTTAGAGCGTCGCACTGAAGTATTTTCTATATTTGCGTTCAAATTTTCTATACTAATGTTAGAGTCAC
Source organism: Conus canariensis (assembly GCA_033310375.1). Classification (NCBI taxonomy): domain Eukaryota; kingdom Metazoa; phylum Mollusca; class Gastropoda; order Neogastropoda; family Conidae; genus Conus; species Conus canariensis. The sequence goes on along the minus strand of CM065736.1, from coordinate 49,129,690 downwards.
ACTCGTCATCGTCACTATCATCATTATCAACATCAACAACATAATCAACATCATCATCCTCGTTATCAGCAGCAGCAACAGCTGCTGCAGCATTATCATCATCATCATAAACACCAATGACAACATCATTATCATCATTTCCAACACTAGGGAAGACATACATTCGGCTTTGGGTTGTTGGCGGCCTGTGCGGGCATTCAAATCCCCAAATAAGAGGATATTGTAATCGTTATTCTCAGTTATTTCCAGCAAAGTGTCTTCCAACCACAGAATTCCATCTTTGATAACAGAGTTATTGTATGTCGACCCTCCCTCAGGCACCACATAACATGCAACTATCAATACATCTTTGTTTACATTAAGTACCTTTTTTTTTACTTTTAAAACTACCATGTTGTCACCATTTACACTGATCTGGGTCACATAATCTTTGTAGACTTTTCTTATCATTAGAAGAACGCCACCCGAATTACGACCTTGTTTGGACAATTTCTTAGCAGGTGCATGGAATTTAATAAAATCTTGAAAAATACCAGAAAAATCAAATTTCTTGTCGACGAACGTTTCTGTTTGGCAAACCAAATCAAAGCCATTTACATAATTTGTAAAAGATACATCACACAGTTTACTGTATAAATTTTCAACATTGTAGTTGAGAAATGATATCTCATTTACCTGATGGTCTAGCCTGTCCTATTTCGAGTTGTGTTTAGAGCGCAGAGATCTGTCACTGCCACTTTTCGTCAGAAAGGTGTTCAATCCTGTCTGTGTGCACGAACCACTTCCTCGCACTGCACTGTGTGTGGTCACTCTTCCCTGTAAACGCCGTGACCCGTTGTTGTCTGCAGTGCCAGAAGATGGCCCCCTGCCTGTTACACCACGCACACACTGAGACACGTTCCCTGTCACCTGATGACGTGGCCCGGCCGTGGAGATCCTGCTACTGCCAGGTGAACGGTCACTAGGTCGTCCTCTGCTGCACAGTTTCTTCACCGAAGCAGACATCTGGCTTGAAGGAGAAGGGTCATGCGCCACGCTGTTCTTGTCATAGGACTGGTCGCAACCTCCTCTGATGTCCTGTTGACTTGGAGGAAAACCCCCGTGTCGCCGGCACACACCGCACGCTGATCCCCTTCTGTTCCCACCGCAACCACTGCTTCTGCTGCACCTGATTGGCTGGTGACTGGTCTGACGTCACGATGACGACGAGGGGAATCCCCGGTATCACTGCCATCGGTCCCGCGCCGACAGCTTAACTTTCCGTTCGTACCAGCCGTGTCCCTGTCACCTCGTGCCGCCTCCGTTGCTGCTACTTCTGCGTATGTTCGCGGATCGGGTCTGCGCGGTCCGACCGTCAATTTGCCTCGCACAAAATAGGCTGCCTTTCCCTCTCGTTTTGCCTTTGCCACTGTCTCTGCCTGTCTCCTCGTCAGATCGTTTGCCAGCCTGACCCCTTTCTTCTCCAGTTCATGGCGTAATTCTCGATTGCGAATTAATTTCATCTTTCCATTGTCGAAACTTCACAATCATTGGTTTGGGATCACCTGCTTTCGACTGACCTACCCTATGTGCACGGACAATGTCTTCATCTGTCCATGTTTTATCTCCACTGACACTGTTTAAGACGTCAACAATACAGCGAGCACATGTGTCGTAATCTTTTTCATTGGGTGGGATACCAAAGAAGCGCAGGTTGTCTCTTCTGGAAAAACTTTCCTGTCTGTCGAGCTCCTCTGTCATTTTCACTAATTGCTCCTCTAATCTGGAAACTGTTGCTGACAAGTTCTGTGTCTCTTCCCTACCCTCTGCCATCCTGTCATACAGTTGATCTAAATCCACAGACATGCTTTCCACTGCAACTGACAGTCTGTTTTGCTCCGCTTCCACTTGGCCACAGCGATCGCTGATCTCTTGGCATTTCTCCGATACTGCTTCTAGTTCTGACTTAATGTCGGACAGCTCGCTGCGTATGACGGAATTCTGTTCTCTCTGCTGTTCTCTGTTCTGTTTCAATTCCTCCTTTTGTTCTCTAAGCGCTAACAGGATTTCCGCAACAATATCAGGACAAATGGCACTGCTATCTTTAGTCGGTATTCGATCTGTGTTGCCATTGTCTTGTGTTCTGTTTGTCACCGTTTTTCTGGGAACTGGGTCCTGGGTTCTCCTCAATATCACCACTCAACAACAGTTTTTTCAGCAAAAAGCCAACGTTGACAACACAGCACAACACAAGTACATCTGGCACATGTAGGTCACAATGACCTGGGCTGTCAGCTTTACTCGAGTCGAATATGTCGGAAGTAACCACCATTGTACTTCTCGGCACGTCCTGCAAAAAGCTGACTTCGCATGATTCACAAATACACAACTTGTATGCAAGTTCACGGAGAGGTTGAATCACGGCCAACACTGACCAGAACCACAGCACTGCAGCGACAACACTCCATGTTGACAGTGTCACACACACTTCATCGCTTTCCCGCCCTGAACATGAATGCTGACACAGTTTGTCACTTGACACTCTGCCACAAAAAATTACGATTCTGGCCCGCCACAACGACAAGTCAATCATTTTTTCTCACAGAATGGCTCACTGATACACTGCACTGCAGTAGCTGACACTGGTGTACTTTCCTGACTCAATTCACCTCACAAGCGGATCAAATATGACGGAACTCTCCATGGAGACAGCCGTACCGCCGCCATTTTTTTTCTCGCCCCGAGAGAGAGAGAGAGAGAGAGAGAGTGCGTGTGTGTGTGTGTGTGTGTGCGTGTGCACGCGCATGTGTGTGTGTGCATGTGTGTGCGTGCCTGCGTGTGTGCGTGTGTGTGTGTGTGTGTGTGCATACTACAAGCGCATACATGTATGGACATGAAGGGGTGGGAGTAGCCAGTGAGAACACAGGCTGTGTCTAATAAGCAATTAATTGCAAAAACAAGAGGAAACTGTAGTATAAAAACAAGACAGCTTCAAGAATACACATTGCATGCAAATATAGGGAGATGAAAACGAAACCTACCATAATGCTGCAATGGTACAATCTGAAGTATGCACAGAAATGGAAAGTGGGAGAAAAATCATCCGAAAGCACAGAATTTTCCCATCAGGTCAAATTGTTGTGAAGTTTAAAGGCCACAGAAGACTTCTTAGAGCATGACCCTGTGACTGCTTTGTGTTTGGTCATCTCTTTCCCACAGCGGTAACTTTAAGTGTATTATCGTCTACACACCTACAATAACAATGAATTGGAATAATGATTGATCAATTGAATACTACTTCAACTTTGTAAAACTTAACTGTCATCTCCAAGGAATGCAAGGTGTCTGGTACTGATTTTGCCACAAAACATAAGCTATTCTAAAATAAAATACGATGTAAAGAGGGATTGATAAGCATCTTAATGGATGAGAACTGAAATTACAGTTTGTCAATCAAAAAACAAAACAAAACAAAAAAAAAGACCTCTGAGCTAAAACTTACCACATGCGCACAATTTGAATGATGCAATCAGGCATGATCATTGATACCCCTCTTTTGACTCAGCATTTTCATTTTAATTTGCCTGTAAAGTGTAATACTCTTCCTTTTTCACCTGATACTCTGGAATGTTCAATGTCCATGTGTATACCAGCATTACCCAGAACCATTTCTATACATCTTTTTTTAAACCTCTACCAGTGTGTGTGGTCGCATTTTCTCAAGGCCATCCCAACTGTCATCGATTTTCACACAATTAGCAAGAGCATGAGAACTTCTGTCCTGATCTGATTTAGGAGATACTTTTTGACCAAATCAAAAACATGCCAAGCATTTCCACCTTTCCTTAAGAAATTACTTCTACAGTATGTAGACATGTATGTCTATTCCTAAGTTGCAAATCCATTTTAAACAATATGCAAAGGTTGCCTTTTTCCACTACAATGACTTCCTGTCACCACACCGATCCCTCCCATAAACCCCTACTATATATCCAAGCCCCACCCACAACCTCCCCTACCACCCCCACCCCTCCAAACTTGTTTCCTTGTCTTCTACTAGTTCTAATATAACATAAACTGTAGTGTAAGTGCTAGACCTTAAACCAGTGCAGTAAAGCTAATGGTCAGCTGCTTATGTATTTGGTATTATATAGAATGAGATGCTTTTCTGTACTTCACACACACACATACACACACACACACACACACACACAGATAGAGAGAAAGATGTTCAGAGAATGAGAGTGGGAGGGAGGGAGGGAGGGAGGAAGGAGAGAGACAAAGAGTGTGAGAGTGAGAGAGAGAGAGAGAGAGAGAGAGAGAGAGAGAGAGAGGAGAGAGAGAGAGAGAGAGAGAGAGAGAGAGAGAGACTGAGACAGACACAGAGAGAAAGAGTGAGGAGAGAGATGGAATGATTGATATTCTGAAGGAAAGGAAGTAAAGCGGAACCATCTTAATGGTACTTTCACTGGCATTAGTCAAGACCTGTTTCAATAGACTGTGTAAATGGAATGGTGTCATTCGTAGGCTGGGGTGCTATCTCTCTTCCTGTTCACAGGGTGTCTTCTTTAGGCCAGCAGCCTCTATTCCGGACTATATAGTCCTTCCAATATAATCCAAACGCTGTTGTATCCCCAACCTCAACACACTCCATACACACACACACACACACACACACACACACACACACACACACGTAAACACTCTCTCTCTCTCTGTGTCTCTCTCACACGCACATTTTTTTGTGAAAGAGTGAGAGCTTTACAAAGTTCCTGCAGAGACTCTTTGAGTGATAATGGCATTTGGTGACCATTTTCTGGTGACCAGCTTCTCTAACATGAACAGATAAAATTTATCCCTTCATCAGAAACAATTCACATGCTTAGTGTTCAGAAACAGGCTCTAAGTACGCAGTGAAGCAAGAGAACGTGTGGCTAGTTAGACGGGCAGCCAATCAAGCACGGGTCACAATTTTTACTGGAATCCTTGAGGTTTTCGGCCTCGCTTATGTGGGCCTTAAAAGTTGTCAAAACACACCATGAATTCATTCTCAGACATTACAGGACACAGGTCAGCTAATACATTACAAGACCACGGACCAACTGCAAGACAATGAGAAGGATCTGCCACAATTAACAAAAAAACACATGAAGAGTCTCACCTTAGGGTAGTTCAGTTTGAAGAAAGTCTCAATGTTGCTTTTTAAGTGTGGGTCAACACCTGTCAAGGGTTTGATTATAGACACTCCAGGCAGTTCCTCGTCAGGTTGTGGTTCTACTTTTTTGTAAAGATGGCGAACTCTGTGAAACATGTAACTCACTTTGAATGAAGGACCCCTACAAAATAAACCAAGAGATTCACTCGTTCCAAACACATTCACAGATTTCCACCTAGGGTAAGCCGTTTTTGACAAGGATTCTTAGTTATATATGCACAACCAACTGGAAAATCGTTTTGATACATTTTATTCACAAACTTATTGTTCATAAGCCCACAAGCACATGTACGCGCGCTCTCTCTCTCTCTAGAGCTCTCTAACAATAACATACAAATGCACGCATGCATGCATGCACACATCACACACACAGATACACAAATTACACATCATATTTCTATTGTATTTCTCATTCACACATACATGATACACACACATTTCAAACAGACTTGACTACAAGTATTACATTTCCCATCCAAACACACAATCTGTTCACCTATGTTGCCAAGTCTACATATATTATTTGTATCCTGAAACAGGCACACATAAACACACCACCACTACCAAGGCATAAACATGTGTTTTGTCTGTGTCTGTGAGTGAGCATGCATGTGGGCACATGCACACGCGAGTATGCCTATACGTAAACGTGTGCGCATGTGTGCGTGCGTGCGCGGGCGTGTATGTGTGTAAGCACACACTTGTGTGTAGGTGTGTGTGTGTACAGGGAGAGGTGGGGCTGGGTTGGATGCACTGGTAAGAGTTGTTTTTCTGAGTAGTTTGGTCTAGAAATTTTTTATGTTGAAAACCTGAAAATCATTTAGATCAGTTGCACTTAAGTTGCATACTAATCACAGACTTGCTAATTCACTTCACATTGTAGATCCAGTGCTGAAATACATGAGACATAGGGGAAGATGTAGACTGCTTGATGGTCTGCTTAGATTTATGAAACAACTCCAATACATGATACACACACTTCTCTAACAGACTTAACTAAAAGTATCTCACTTCCCATCCAAACACACAAAACCTGTTCACATATGTTGCCAAGTATACACAAGTCTGTATTATCTGAATCCTGAAATAGGCACATAATTATAAACACACCACCACCTAGTCCAACACAACATGCATATACACCAGCACCACACAAATCCACACTAAATGTGTAGGGTAGTGGTTGTGGCAGTATGTGTAAAACACCAGTGTCACAAGTACAAATGCTGTGCGTGTTTTGTCATGTGTGTGGGTGTGGGTGTGCACACGCACATGTGAATATATGCGTATGTGTTTGCGTGTGTGTGTGTGTGCTGTACATGTGAGTGTGAGTGTGTGTGCGGCGGCGCGCGCGGCGCGTCGTGGTGTGTGTGTGTGTGTGTGTGTGTGTGTGTGTGTGTGTGTGTGTGTGTGTGCATGCGCGCGCACGCATGCGTGTGCATGCACTTGTGTATGTGTGTGTGTACTGGGAGAGGTGGGGCTGGGTTGGTGTATTTGTAAGACTAAGACTAGTAAGAGTTGTTTTTTTTTTTCATGTAGTATGGTCTAGAAAGTGTTTTATATTGAAAAACCTGAAAACAATTTTGATCAGCTGCGCTTAAGTTGCATGTTAATCACAGACATGCTAATTCACTCCACATTGTAAACCTAGTGCTGAAAAACACTTTTTTTTTTTGACAGACATAGGGGAACATGTAGGTAGACTGGTCAATGGCCTGTTTAAGTTTATGAAACAACTGCAATCAGTGAATCACATATTAGAAAGAACGTTCATAGATGGTTACATAATAAGATATTCCTGTTCATATCAAACAATGAAAGCAAAAACTTTTTCTTCAATTCATGCTTGATCTTAAGAGAACATATATCCAAATCATCAAATAATCATTTACCAGAAATTTTATGATGAGTCTAAAATTAACAAGAAGAACTCATGACCGTTTAACCAGTGTCATTTTTTGGGGGGGTTGGTTTTCTTAAGCCAAACGAGCCCTCTTACAGTGAGTTTTAGCAATTTTGTGCCAAAAGCTGAGATAATCTTTGTTCATTTGTTGAAAAATGCACACGTTTTTCTGTATATTTCTGCTAGTGTGATCCATTACACAACAGGTATCCTTCATCGTAATACTAATTAATACTAGATCTGTTTCCAAAACATCCCACAAGCAATTAAACAATACCTTCAGGCAGACACACTTTCTCAGTTTCTGCCCTCCTTGACCATGAGAGGGAAAGCTTGTTCAAGTCATCCTGGCTAAAAGTAAAAACATCACATTGCTGCCAGGCACCACTGACTGATTCTGATTTCCCCTGGGCCTGATCAATGCCAGAAGTTTGCGGAATGATTGCGGAATGATTAATAATACCTTCACTTAAGTACAAAACGGAAACCTGTATTTAAAACAAAAACAACTCCGAATAAATAATGAAATTAAGCCCCATACCACTTAGTCAATCCAACAACCTCTCATCATTGTGGGCATGCGAGGAATTCATGTGTGAGCATCTCGTGCCAACGAGGCGTACACCTCTCGAATCTTACCCATTTAAGCTTCCGAAGCCGGCTCAAAATAATTTTCGATTACTTGATTACGTTTCTTTCAACCAAACATATAATGCTCGTGAATGTTTGATCTAAATAGTAAATCTGGTACACAATGGATCAATGATACTGTTTTACATTGAAAAGCTAAAGGCTGTGCTTGGGCTTAGTCTTAGGTCAGGACTTCCATGACCAGCATCCTTTACTTCGTTTTACCGTTTTTACACATACTTTTTTTTGTCCAAAGAACTCCATACTAACTGGTGTTGCTATGGCCCCTAATTTGACAGAATTTACACACACGCTTCACAAACCCTCATCTCTTTTTAGCACACATGGTCTCTCTATGGGGAAAAAAATTGGGGCTCTAGGCTTACCGGTCAAGAGTTGGGTTTGTTCCCCAACTTGGAGCTTGTTGGACAGATCGGAACCCGAAAAATTGGGGAAATCTTTATCTTCCTCAGTAAATATCTGCCATCTGAATTGTTTATCTAACGTTATCGTTTGTTCACATCCCTCATATTACTCAGCACACTGTCTAATGGCACGGTGAATGTGTAACAGATTGATCAGACAGGCCTAAATTTATTTCTTCCGCCATGACTCATTATTCAGACTCTCACGGAGACGGTCACTTCTTAGAAGAAAAAAAAATTAAAAGAGCAACTTACCCAAACGATAGTGCCAGCACATGAATAAACCAGTCAAACAGAGATCCCAGGAAAATGCCAACAGCTATTATTGTAGCAGCTACATCCACAAAAGACATATCGACATGATTCTACCAGGTTGCGTGAGCCGACACCGACTGTCTCATCTCGGCACAGCCTCTCGTGTGTGAGAAAGATTGCTTGACATGGACTTGCCTAGGCTAGGCCTTGGCCTAAAGCGCCGATTGGCTAACAATCAGAACGAGGCTTGGGTATGAGAACACTTACTGGTCAAAACCTTGGATTAAAAAAAATGATAACACACACACACACACATACACACACAAGCATGCACGTACCGCGAGCGCGCCCGTGCACGCGCGTGCACACACACACACACACACACACACACACACACACCACACACACACACACACACACACAGTATATAGTATTCTTACGCAGAACAGGTATATGAAAACATCAGTCACCAAACGGGTATCATCAGCATAGCCTTTGTGGTATGAACAGTGATTCATAAGTCAGGCATATTCAAGTACTCCAGCATATATTCATATTCAACATTCATGTTCATAAAGCAGGATTTGTTTTCAAGGCAGTGAAGAATAGGAGATAAAGTCGTGGCAGAGAGAGAGTGAGAGAGAGAGAGAGAGAGAGAGAGAGAGAGAGTGTGTGTGTGTGTGTGTGCGTGTGAGAGAGAGAGAGAGAGAGAGAGAGAGAGAGAGAGACGGAGAGACAGAGAGAGACAGAGACAGAGACGGAGACGGTGAGACAGAGAGACAGAGAAAGAGATGCTCTAATATTGTGAGAGAAAAAAAAAAAGGTAAACTGTAAACACACACACACACACACACACACACACACACACAACACACACACACACACACACACACACACACACAACATGCTCTTTCGCGTGCGAAAAAATAACACTATCATTCATCACCCACTCCTTCCCATGGAGAACTACACACCCCGTTTTATAGTTTGTTAAATCCATGCCGTGTTGTTATGACAATATTCCATTTATCCTGGAAAGATTTTGCAGCTCTCACTATTAGTTTCTTGTTACTGCCGGGTATTTAGTCTCAAATCCTTCAAAGTTTATGAAGTAGGCTAACCATCTTTACAAGCTGAAGTATAGAT
>CM065736.1:49050137-49115137 GCA_033310375.1 Conus canariensis | reverse complement strand
TTGTCTACGTAGTGTCAGTACACCCATTGACATGTTGTCTACGTGGTGTCAGTCACTACATCCATTGACATGTTGTCCACGTGGTGTCAGTACATCCATTGACATGTTGTCTACGTGGTATCAGTCACTACATCCATTAACATGTTGTCTACGTGGTGTCAGTACATCCATTGACATGTTTGTCTACGTGGTGTCAGTCAGTACACCCATTGACATGTTGTCTACGTGGTGTCAGTCAGTACACCCATTGACATGTTGTCTACGTGGTATCAGTCACTACATCCATTGACATGTTGTCTACGTGGTGTCAGTACATCCATTGACATGTTGTCTACGTGGTGTCAGTCAGTACACCCATTGACATGTTGTCTACGTGGTGTCAGTACACCCATTGACATGTTGTCTACGTGGTGTCAGTACATCCATTGACATGTTGTCTACGTGGTATCAGTCAGTACATCCATTGACATGTTGTCTACGTGGTATCAGTCAGTACACCCATTGACATGTTGTCTACGTGGTGTCAGTACATCCATTGACATGTTGTCTACGTGGTGTCAGTCAGTACACCCATTGACATGTTGTCTACGTAGTGTCAGTACATCCATTGACATGTTGTCTACGTGGTGTCAGTCAGTACACCCATTGACATGTTGTCTACGTGGTGTCAGTACATCCATTGACATGTTGTCTACGTGGTGTCAGTACACCCATTGACATGTTGTCTACGTGGTATCAGTCAGTACACCCATTGACATGTTGTCTACGTGGTGTCAGTCAGTACACCCATTGACATGTTGTCTACGTGGTGTAAGTCACTACACCCATTGACATGTTGTCTACGTGGTGTCAGTACATCCATTGACATGTTGTCTACGTGGTATCAGTCAGTACACCCATTGACATGTTGTCTACGTGGTGTCAGTCACTACATCCAATGACATGTTGTCTACGTGGTGTCAGTACATCCATTGACATGTTGTCTACGTGGTGTCAGTCAGTACACCAATTGACATGTTGTCTACGTGGTGTCAGTCACTACATCCATTGACATGTTGTCTACGTGGTGTCAGTACACCATTGACATGTTGTCTACGTGGTATCAGTCACTACATCCATTGACATGTTGTCTACGTGGTGTCAGTACATCCATTGACATGTTGTCTACGTGGTATCAGTCAGTACATCCATTGACATGTTGTCTACGTGGTGTCAGTACATCCATTGACATGTTGTCTACGTGGTGTCAGTACACCCATTGGCATGTTGTCTACGTGGTATCAGTCACTACATACATTAACATGTTGTCTACGTGTGTCAGTACATCCATTGACATGTTGTCTACGTAGTGTCAGTACATCCATTGACATGTTGTCTACGTGGTATCAGTCAGTACATCCATTGACATGTTGTCTACGTGGTGTCAGTCAGTACACCCATTGACATGTTGTCTACGTGGTGTCAGTACATCCATTGACATGTTGTCTACGTGGTGTCAGTACATCCATTGACATGTTGTCTACGTGGTATCAGTCAGTACATCCAATGACATGATGCTGCCTTTCAGAAGGGAGTGCTCACACATTTTGGTTCTGAGACTGCGTAGTTATTGTTGCCAGTACCAGACTTAATACACAGTGTCCTGCATTAAGAACAGGCACCCATGAACACCACCAGTGACACCACCCATGAACACCACCAATGACACCACCATCAGTGACACCACCCATGAACACCACCAGTGACACCACCCATGAACACCACCCATGAAAACCACCAGTGACACCACCAGTGACACCACCAGTGACACCACCCATGAACACCACCAGTGACACCAACAGTGACACCACCAGTGACACCACCCATGAACATCACCAGTGACACCACCCATGAACATCACCAGTGACATCACCAGTGACACCACCCATGAACATCACCAGTGACACCACCATTTACACCACCAGTGACACCACCCATGAACATCACCAGTGACACCACCAGTGAACACCACCCATGAACACCACCAGTGACACCACCAATGAACATCACCAGTGACACCACCCATGAACACCACCCATGAACACCACCAGTGACACCACCCGTGACACAACCAGTGACACCACCAGTGACACCAACCATGAACACCACCGGTGAAACCACCCATGAACATCACCAGTGACACCACCAATGAACATCACCAGTGACACCACCCATGAACACCACCCATGAGCACCACCAGTAACACCACCAGTAACACCACCAGCGACACCACCCATGAACACCACCCATGAACATCACCAGTGACACCACCAGTGACACCACCCACGAACACCACCAGTGACACCACCAGTGACACCACCCATGAACACCACCCATGAACACCACCAGTGACACCACCAGTGACACCACCCATGAACGCCACCCATGAACACCACCCATGACACCACCACCAGTGACACCACCACCAGTGACACCACCACCAGTGACACCACCAGTGACACCACCCATGAACATCACCAGTGACACCACCAATGAACATCACCAGTGACACCACCCATGAACACCACCCATGAACACCACCCATGAACACCACCAGTAACACCACCAGTAACACCACCAGCGACACCACCCATGAACACCACCCATGAACACCACCAGTGACACCACCAGTGACACCACCCACGAACACCACCAGTGACACCACCAGTGACACCACCCATGAACACCACCACCATGAACACCACCAGTGACACCACCAGTGACACCACCCATGAACACCACCCATGACACCACCACCAGTGACACCACCACCAGTGACACCACCACCAGTGACACCACCAGTGACACCACCCATGAACACCACCAGTGACACCACCAGTGACACCACCGTTGACGGAGCATAAGTGCGGTCTCTGCTTTGCTGGGTTGCCCTGCGATGAGCTGATACTAACAGTTTGATGTGGATTATCGGCACTGAGCTGATACTGACGGTGTGGTGTGGATTATCTGCTGTGACAGGATGAACTGGTTGCATGAGTTAGCCGAAATCAGCAGTGTGCAAGTAGCAGGCCTCATAATATTCCATTGAGGAGCACGGAAAATCACAACAAAAACAAAATATGTTGTGTGCTTTATTGCACTGCATTGCATTGCATTTTACCGTTTCATACAGTACTAACATTGTAACCTGGATTCGTCCGATCCAGAACCCCCTCCTTTCATCCCCTTTCCCCTCCCTACCGCATTCCCTCCCTCTTCTCCCTCCCTCCCTCCCTCCTCCCTCCCTCCCTCCCTCCCGGGGAGACAGAGAGAGAGAGAGAGAGAGAGAGAGAGAGAGAAGAGAGAGTTGGCTCTTACTTGGAAGAATATCTTAGGCCACTGCCTTTAACCATCAACCTCTCTTCCTCCCAATATCCTCTTCTGTATTCACAGAGCCAAAGGGATTAAGCAGGTAGGGAAACTCGTGTCTAATGACTGAGCGATATTCCTGCGTTGCATTCTATATGCACAGAGCAGAAATGGTGGCCAAAGCAGTGTGGCAGGAGTGTTTGATTCGGGTGACTGGGGTGTCTGAGTCTGCCTGAAGTAAAAACATTTCGCAGCAATGACATACTAGCCCTAATTAGGTTGATTAGGACGAACAAGTAATTAGGAGCGAAGACACAGTGGGAACCCAAGAAGGGGGGAGAAAGATGGAGGGGTGCAGTGGAAGGTAGGGCACTGGGCTACCGTGGAATCAGCATCTACATAGATTGTTTGTGTCCTGTAAACATAACATTTGCCACATCACGATCAGCAAGAGCAGGCATGAATTCTCGCCCAGTGTCATTGTCAGTGTCGTCCTCACCAGACGGTAGTCCAGTGTCATTGTCAATGTCGTCCTCACCAGAACGGTAGTCCAGTGTCATTGTCAGTGTCGTCCTCACCAGAACGGTAGTCCAGTGTCATTGTCAGTGTCGTCCTCACCAGAACGGTAGTCCAGTGTCATTGTCAGTGTCGTCCTCACCAGAAACGGTAGTCCAGTGTTATTGTCAGTGTCGTCCTCACCCGAACGGTAGTCCAGTGTTATTGTCAGTGTCGTCCTCACCAGAACGGTAGTCCAGTGTTATTGTCAGTGTCGTCCTCACCAGAACGGTAGTCCAGTGTTATTGTCAGTGTCGTCCTCACCCGAACGGTAGTCCAATACTAATGACCGATTATTAAGGCTCTGCGTTCTCAGTTGAAGCTAAGGTTCAAGTCTGCCTACGTTTGGTAACAAAGATCATGTGCACTTAATAATCGCAGGCTGATGTGCAGAACCATTCTGATGTGAAGTTTGCACAAACATCTCCCCCATGTAAATGCTACTGCAAGTGATTCCATTCCTGTACCAGATTGCCCTGTGCTTGGGAAATTTTTTTTTTTTTACTACACGATTTTGCGGGGGACAACTTTTGTGCTGTGGATTCCCAGTCTCTGGTGGGTTCTCAGTAGACTGTCCTTCCCTGGACAGACAGTCTCTGGTGGGTTCTCCGTAGACTGTCTCCCTGGACAGAGCAGTCTCTGGTGGGTTCTCCGTAGACTGTCTCCCTGGACAGAGCAGTCTCTGGTGGGTTCTCAGTAGACTGTCTCCCTGGACAGATCAGGCCTAGGGTCTAGCCATGGGGTAGAACAGTCCCGCTGGTGCTTGACTCTAACTACAGGCCTGTCGTCTTTTCTCTTTCTGGAGACGGCATTGTTCACGTGGCCAACACTTTGATTCTATGGCTATGTTAACCTTCGCATGTAGAAGAACGTAGTCTAAGTGTCTCTCCCCATCCCTAATCCTCAACGTCACACTCATTCCAACCCAACCACCACCTCGCACCTCACCCCACCCCACCCCCACCTCTCTCTCTCTCCCTCCCCCTCTCTCTCTAAAGATCTATTCACACCGAAAGACAAATTCTGTGTATTAAATCAAGGATTAAGTTAATACAAGACCGGATAGTAACTCAGAAGATGTGACGAAAAAAAGGAACCATACCATTTGTGTTGTCAGTATAGCCTCAAGAAAACTAAACGAGATAACTGGGAGAAGACACGCCCCATCCGCCCACTTCAGCGCTCCCTCCCATTTCCTATCGCCGCCCCCTCCTTGCCGCCCTCTCTCTCCCTCCCCCTCCCTCCTCTCTCTCTCTCGGTATCAGTGGACGTCATTGTTATCTGGTGCTTGACTGCGCTTACGACAGTCAATCTGAAAACAAAGGAAGCAAAACAGCGTCACATACCTCTCTCTCTCTCTCTCTCTCTCTCTGTGTGTGTGTGTGTGTGTGTGTGTGTGTGTGTGCGTGAGACACCTACACCACCTACAAGCAGTCAGTGGCTGACCCGCCACTCCGCTATGCCCTTATCGTACTCACCATGCCCCTCACGCCCTTACCACACAGGCGCAGCTGACAGTGATACATCAGCATGGGTGACGTTGAACCTCTGATGACAAATCAACACGTGTCTACACACACACACACACACGCACGACGCACAACACACACACACACACACGCGCCGCGCGCACGCGCGCACACACACACACACACACACACACACAGAGTTCAAACTGACGCTCAAAGGAAGTGCTTTGTTGTTTTGTGTTCAGTTCACTGCTAGGTGGCGGGAGAGAAAGACAGACGGATGCATTGAAGAGTGGGGGAAGGCACACACACACACACACACACACACCACACCGAGCACTTGGCTGATTAAAGGGAAAGAGACTTTGTTCGTTGTGCGTTGTTGAATAGGTGGTGGCTAAGGTACAGAACAGAATGTGGTGACTGGAAGACCGAGAGACATTGGTGGGAGTGGCAGAAGCACACACACACACACACACACACACACACCACCACCACCACCACCGCCGCCGCCGCCGCCGCCGCCACCACCACCACCACCACCACCTAAGGCATCAGTTCACCCGCAGCACAAAATCAGACACAAGGCACACACAACAAACAAGGAAACATCTTTGCCTCTGTGTTATGCGAATTGGTGCCGAAAAAGTAATTCACTAGGAACTCCAATGGGCATAGTCCGAGCACAAGGGGTGTAAACGAAATCTTTCTTTTTGTGAATCAGAATTTGCCGATTTCTGCCTCGTTCCCCACAGCATAACATTTTCGGGAGGCTAAAATCACTGTCAGTAGATAATAAAAGAAAACTCCTCCTCTCTCTCTCTCTCTCTCTCTCTCTCTCTCCTCTCTCCCCTCCCTCTCATCTCTCACCTCTCACACCACGCACGCACGCACGCACACCGTGGCAATTTCAGCTAAGTGTATGTAGAATTGTCAGCTTTTTGTATGCCGGCTGCTCATCTTTTTGTTTGTAGGCCTGTCAGATTTTTGTTTGTAGGCCTGTTAGCCTTTTTTGTGCAAGCCTTGACATTTTTGTTGTTGTAGTGCTATCAGCTTTTTTCTGTTCTGTTCTTTTTTTTCAGTGGTCCTTTCAGAGTTTGTTTTATATGTGGTGGAATCCACCCCGTAACTGAAGGTGGACTGACTGTAGTGGGCCCTACACCCTGTGTAACTGCAGGTGGACTGACTGTAGTGGGCCCTACACCCTGTGTAACTGCAGGTGGACTGACTGTAGTGGGCCCTACACCCTGTGTAACTGCAGGTGGACTGACTGTAGTGGGCCCTACACCCTGTGTAACTGCAGGTGGACTGACTGTGTAGTGGGCCCTACACCCTGTGTAACTGCAGGTGGACTGACTGTGTAGTGGGCCCTACACCCTGTGTAACTGCAGGTGGACTGACTGTGTAGTGGGCCCTACACCCTGTGTAACTGCAGGTGGACTGACTGTGTAGTTGGCCTACACCTGTGAACTGCAGGTGGACTGACTGTATGGGCCTACACCCTGTGTAACTGCAGGTGGACTGACTGTGTAGTGGGCCCTACACCCTGTGTAACTGCAGGTGGACTGACTGTGTAGTGGGCCCTACACCCTGTGTAACTGAGGTGGACTGACTGTGTTGTGGGCCCTACACCCTGTGTAACTGAAGGTGGACTGACTGTGTAGTGGGTCCTACACCCTGTGTAACTGAAGGTGGACTGACTGTGTAGTGGGCCCTCACCCTGTGTCTTTTCGACGCGAATAGTACGACCATGTGCCGTCGACGCAACATTTTTCACATCACGCCACTTCGTAAGTAGCTCTGGCCAATAATGTTGGCCACATATTTAAACTGGACCAATCAACGTATTCTCACTGTTTGATGGTGTTAGTTGATGAATTATAGGGCACAGATTTCAGAAACTATGTGGGTGGAGGATCTGTAGACGGTGCCTTTAGAGTGGGGAAGTGCATTTGGTATTTCAGTTGGTGTAGCTGCTCTCTCCACATCTGTTCACATGATTCTTTTCACATTCAGTTTCCACGTTGTAATCTTTGTACGTCAATTGGACTTGGGGGGTTTCAACCCAACCTTGTGGTTGGATGCCACAGTCCAGCACACCACAAGCAGACCGCCCTTCCTTCAACCTGTGTGATGTCACAACAGCAGCTGACAATTTCGGCGCCCAGAGAATAAAGACAGGGAATTGTGAAATCAAAATCCTATAACCCTTCGATTAAAGCAATGGAACAATGAGAATAGTTGACTGGTCAAGTAGAACCACTTGTATTCACCATGGGGAGTGGGATGTAGGCCTAAAATGTTGCGTCAACCGTAATGAGATTGTATTCCCTGTACTTGGGAAGAATGTTGTGGTATGTCTGTCAGCTGTTTTATAGGTCTTTCAGTATTTTACTGTAGGCCTGTCAGATTGTGGTATGTCTGTCAGCTGTTTTATAGGTCTTCCAGTATTTTACTGTAGGCCTGTCAGATTGTTGTCGTATGTCTATCAGCTGTTTTATAGGTCTTCAGTATTTTACTGTAGGCCTGTCAGATTGTTGTCGTATGTCTATCAGCTGTTATACGTATATGTCTTTCAGTATTTTTCTGTAGGCCTGTCAGATTGTTGTCGTATGTCTATCAGCTGTTTTATAGGTCTTTCAGTATTTTACTGTAGGCCTGTCAGATTGTTGTCGTATGTCTATCAGCTGTTTTATAGGTCTTTCAGTATTTTACTGTAGGCCTGTCAGATTGTGGTATGTCTGTCAGCTGTTTTATAGGTCTTTCAGTATTTTACTGTAGGCTTGTCAGATTGTGGTATGTCTGTCAGCTGTTTTATAGGTCATTCAGTATTTTACTGTAGGCCTGTCAGATTGTTGTCGTATGTCTATCAGCTGTTATACGTATATGTCTTCCAGTATTTTACTGTAGGCCTGTCAGATTGTTGTCGTATGTCTATCAGCTGTTATACGTATATGTCTTTCAGTATTTTTCTGTAGGCCTGTCAGAGTTTTGAATGCAGACGTATCTGCGTGTTGTATCTGCCTGTCAGATGAAGTCCGATCAGATGTTTTGTAGCAGTCCTATCAGCTTTATACAGATAAGAGATTATAGGATTGTCTGCTTTTTGTATGTAAGCATGTCAGCTTTATGTGTGTGGGTCCATCAGGGTTCTTTGTTCCTTTGTTTGTGTGCAGGCGTGTCTGCTTTTTTGTATGTAAGCCCGTCAGCATTATGTGTGTAGGTCCATCAGGGTTCTTTGTTCGTTTGTTTGTGTGCAGGCGTGTCTGCTTTTTGTATGTAAGCCCGTCAGCTTGTCGTTTGTTCAGTGTGTCTGCTTTTCGTAGATCTGTCAGTTTGTTGCTGGTAAGACTATCAGCTTTTGTATGTAGACCTCTGAGCTTTTTTTATGTGGACCTCTGAGCTTTTTTATGTGGACCTCTGAGTTTTTGATATAGACTTTTAAGCTTTTTTATATGCAGACTTTTGAGCTTTTTGTATGTAGACCTCTAAGCTTAAACAAAAAGACTAAAGTAGATGTGATTTGATCGGTATGTGTTTGGAGAGGACGGGGGAGTGTGGCAGGGAGTAGGGGAGGTAGAGGGGGGAGAGGGCTGGGAGAGTTCGGAAAATGGTGTTATACTTAAATTGTCGTGGGTGTAAAAAGACTTTTGAAAAAAATCCAAACATTAAATGTTATTATAATGCATTGATATTGTTGTTGTTGTTGTTGTCAGACCTGTGTATGTGATTCTAGTTGTGGCAACTACGTGTGCATACCTGCTCATTTTTTTAAAACTCTTGTTTCATTTCTATCCTTTTTCTTGCCGTGGATGACTTAGAACTGCCAGGAACACCCACCCACCCACCCACACGAGAGAGAGAGAGAGAGAGAGAGAGAGAGAGAGAGAGAGAGAGAGAGAGAGAATTACATGCAACAGCCGTGTGAAAGAGACAAAGCAGACTGGTCAAAAAGTCCGAATTGTGGTGCTGATGCGCGTCACGTCATGTTGGAGGTTTCCGCCCTTCTCTGGTTTCGCTCAGTGTGACAGGTCACCGCTAGCATCAGCTAGACCTACTCCGGCTGCTGCACGCATTTCATCATACGAAGCCCCCCCCCCCCCCCCCCCCCCCTCTTCTCTCTCTCTTGCTGTCCTGTATCTCTGTTTTTGGTCCACACCCGCTCTACCTCTCCCCATAGATCTGTTCCATGTGTCTGCCACTGCCTTCTCGCATATGCAATATTTGTGATTATGCTTGTATTCAAACTGTTCAAGATTTAATCTTTACTATATCCTTCAATGTACTTCTTTCAGTCAGTCAGTTTTTGTTTGTTCTCTCTCTTTCTTTCTCTCTCTCTCTCTCTGTATGATTCATATTCTCATTCACTTGGCATATGTAGGCCCTGTGCGTATGTGTGCAGTGTTCTTTTGCTCGATATGTTTTATAATAGATAAATTTTGAATTAAGCTATTCCTACTTAAATACCTTTTTAAAAAAAAATATATACTATTGCCTGTACCACCCCTCACTCCCTTCGCCCCTCCCCCTCCTCCGCCCTCTCTCTTCCAAAACTTTGTCACGTTCACTTCCTTGGTTGTTTTTAACTGTCTTCTATTTTAGTATGTTTGTATGTGCCCCCACCCGACACCCCTTCTTCCCCTCTCCTTTTCATTGATATTACATTATCATTACGTGACTGATGTTTTTCAGATATTATTTTATTTCATTGAATATTGTAGTCCCATCCCACGGCGAGGACTGGATTTTAAACAGAAAAGCACATCAGTGCTGTTCCTATTATCCTCATAATTAAAGAATCTTATCCTCCTTCTCTCTCTGTTTCTCTGTCTCTATCCCTCTCTCTCTCTCACACACACACACACATTGGCACCAGTGTTAGTACTTGTGCCAACGGGTTTGTTGCACAGAACAGCTGTGACGAAAACGATCTGTTCAGAGTTAGCGCAGCGTACAGCCACAGACCGTCCTATTTTTCTTCCACTTCTTCTCGACTAGGTTCCGTAATGTCACAGGCCTAGTGCAGTGTCTGGAGTCCTGATCTAAACGTCATAGTCCAGTGTCTGGAGTCCTGATCTAAACGTCATAGTCCAGTGTCTGGAGTCCTGATCTAAACGTCATAGTCCAGTGTCTGGAGTCCTGATCCTAAACGTCAGAGTCCAGTGTCTGGAGTCCTGATCTAAACGTCAGAGTTCAGTGTCTGGAGTCCTGATCTGTCTGAAGTTCAGCGGTGGGTGGCCAGCACGCTCAAGAAAATAAAACGACATGAAAAACCAGAACTGTGTATGGTATTGTTGGTCCCTGGTGATCCAGTGGTGAGGACGGGGCCAGTGTGGTCGGTGTGTGCCATCTGTCCTCCACAGGCAGGCCATGTGACCACAGCACTGGCATCAAGTCCATCTCAGTCTCTGTGCTGCCGACACTCTTCTGGGCAGGGCACAAATTCTAAATGACCCCAGATGAATCATAAGACACTAACAAGCATGGAAACGCGCGCGGCGCGCGCGCGGTGTGTGTGTGTGTGTAACAATCAGGATCTGAATTTCAGAAAAAAAAAAAAAAAAACATATAAAAACTGTGTACAGGCTAAACAAGTTTGATTGACATAGGGTAAACGACAGCGATTATTTATGCATTTTTACATTTGGGTACTGCTGTGCTAAAATGACGCATGCGTACAGATACTGTACTTTTGTAGCTGACTTCGGTGATAACTTCAAGCATCTGATAATATGGCCTACATTTTGTTTGTCGTCATTGTATGGGGCTCTCGTTCTTCAATGTACGTGATTGTGTTTGATAGCGTACTGTGTCACTGTCATCAGTACATTGGGTCTTGTCCATCCATTGGCGGGGATATGTTTGTCAGTGCAAGACGCTCTGTTTGTTAGAGTACTGACAGTGTTTGTTAGTATACTGAGTCATGTTCATCAATGTATGGGGTCATGCGTGGCAGTATGTTTGTCAGTGTACAGGGCCATCTTTGTCAGTGTACAGGGCAATGTTTGTCAGTGTTGTCAGGGTACAGGGCCATGTTTGTCAGTGTACAGGGCCATGTTTGTCTGTGTACAGGGCCATATTTGCCAGTGTACAGGGACATGTTTGTCAGTGTACAGGGCCATGTTTGTCAGTGTAGGCATTCAGTGTACTGGGCCATGTTTGTCAGTGTAGTCAGTGTACAGGGCCATTTTTATGTGTCAGTGTGTTCAGTGGTCATCAGGGCCATGTTTGTCAGTGTACAGGGCCATGTTTATCAGTGTAGTCAGTGTACTGGGCCATGTTTGTCAGTGTAGTCAGTGTACTGGGCCATGTTTGTCAGTGTACAGGGCCATGTTTGTCAGTGTACAGGGCCATGTTTTCAGTGTACAGGTACATGTTTTCAGTTTGTCAGTGTACAGGGCCATGTTTTATCAGTGTACAGTACACTGTTTGTCTACAGATGTTGTCAGTGTACAGGGCCATGTCTGTCAGTGTACAGGGCCATGTTTGTCAGTGTACAGGGCCATGTTAGTCAGTGTACAGGGCCATGTCTGTCAGTGTACAGGGCCATGTTTGTCAGTGTACAGGGCAATGTTTGCCAGTGTACAGGGCCATGTCTATCAGTGTACAGGGCCATGTTTGTCAGTGTACAGGGCCACGTTTGTCAGTGTACAGGGCCATATTTGTCAGTGTACAGGGCCATGTTTATCAGTGTTGTTTGGTTCCGTCGGGGTCACCGGTATCGGCGAGTCCATGGGGACTGTCATTGGACGGACGTGGTGGCGCCCTCCGGAGGGAGAGCTCACTCACGTCGGCTCCGTGACTAAGCAATTATTGTCGTCAGTAGGGGGCTTAGTAGGTGGTGTCCTGCGTATGTTAAATCAGAACAGGCGCCACTGAACACCATCGAAGTGACTTGGCAGCAGTGCAGTGTCTTCCTCCGGTGGGTTGCCTCTTGACGACTTGACATTGACTGCTCCCTGTGGATTGCCGGTGCCGGGGCTGCGGCGAGGCTGACTGGGCTGTGGCTGTGGACGGGGTGTCGGAATGAGCGGTGTGGGTGCACTGCCTCTGAGGTGGCGCAGAGGTTGGGACAGCAAAAAAAAAAAAAAAAGAATAAGCATATACATTTTGAGTGTACACATCAAGTTTGTGAACATGTATGTGTGGATGTTTATGTGTGTGTGCTTGCATTTGCACAAATTCTTATTCACAAATACAGAGGTGTATGAGTGTGTGTGTGTGCATGCACAAACAAATGCTGAACTTTATACTGATTATCCAAGTTACGCAATCATTCATGCAAGCGCATGCATACACACACACATACACACCAGAAAGACTGACAAGGCATTGAGAAGTGAACACAGAATTTAATATTGGACTAGGCACAGGGTGGCACTCATGACCAGCATACTAATGCCATTGTGTATACACAGATGAGAAAACAGCTGGCGGCATTTTGTAAACACCCCCCCCCCTCCCCCCCAACTACAAAAACAAACAAAAAACCCACCACTTCCTCTTCAGCTCTTAGTTCTGACTTTGATCAGTAATGTCAAAACCGTGTATTTAAATTTGTTACATAACTCATATCAGAAACATATCACCACAGCTTTTTAATCAGAATACAACAAATATGTAACTACAAATATATAACTGTGTGTGCATGTTGTTTTGTGTGTGCGTGCACCATGCATGCTCATGTGTACATCTTTTACATGTTTGCATGAGATGAAGACCATGCTACGTGTCCTTTACTCTTGAGAACGTCACATAAAGAGACAAAATTTAACATCACAACAGATAGTGTTGCCACACAATCCACATGACATGTAATACGCTGTATAATACATTGTAAAAAACTTCAGAGGGACTGGTGCAAGGACACAGGCAGGGAACCCCCTGCAGAGCAAGGGAGAGGGGTAGGGGGATGCTGGTCAAGCCAGGCCATGGATCGGCCCATTCTCTGGCTGTGGTCAAGTAGTGCTGGACCAAAGGCTCCAACATGCACATTGATCCCTGTGTGTGAAGCCACCATTGACCTCACTGCCAACCATCACAGTTTTATATGGACTTGACAAATCATGGTTGCTTCTTCTTGCTAACTTCTTCTGCCTGAACTGATGAAAGAAGTCTCCAGTCATGAAGCAACTTGTGCAGTTTCTTTGGGAAATATTATTAAAAATTTGAAGTCAAAGCTATAAACAGAAAGAAGTGGCTGATCCACACAACAGCAGCCACATTGTGCTCCATGTTCCAGGACGTGTCCATTGGACTGAATGCTGTCCGCTGCCTGGTCAGGAGCTGCTGACCTGAAATCCTGCCATCTGTAGACAGGTCAACTGATGAAGGTGGAGACCTGAACTTCAGTTGGGCCCTCAGTGTTCCCAGCACACTACATGCTGGCCCTTCGTCTGTGACAACATGACTGTCTGGCACCCTCTTGACAGTGTCTGTGACACATGACTGTCTGGCACCCTCTTGACAGTGTCTGTGACAACATCACTGTCTGGCACCCTCTTGACAGTCTGTGACAACTGACTGTCTGGCACCCTCTTGACAGTGTCTGTGACACATACTGTCTGCACTTTGACAGGCGTGCAATCATGTCTGGCACCCTCTTGACAGACAGGCTCACTTCCTTAACCCATTCTGCAGCAAGTTTGTTTGCCATTCATTCTGCCATTTTTTTCAGGGTGTATGTGAAGACTGTCCTTTAAAACATGTTAAAAGTCCCCTAACAAGTTACAAGACTGACTTTTGATTGGTTTTTAATACCTCATTGGGACCTGGTTCTTCACCAGTATGTGTATGACTGCTAGAGTGAAGCTTTTGTGGGGCCCTACTGTTTTGAAGACTTTCCTTTTACCAGTCTAAAATGTTCCTTTTGTGCAAAAGAAAAGAAAAGAAAACAAAACAATCACACTTGTTCAAACATAGATGAAAAAAATTGTCATTTACAGCTTGTGTCTGACCTTGAAAAAAAAAGTCTTCAACATCTTTCAATGTACATTTTCAGCCTGGCTTTTTTTCTTCTTCTTTTCTAAAACACACCCTTACTAAGTTTTTTTTTTTTTTTTTTTTTTTTTAATGCCATGCTTATTGAAAGTCATTCCTACCAGATTTCTCTTCATATGCTCCCCAGTCTAAGTGCCACTTTTAACATGATTAATGACCATATATGTTTGCTTTGACTACAGATTGCTTTGGCATTCAGAATACAGAAGTTTAATGAAAGAAAGCAGGTGGGTTCTGCATTCCATGGTATTGGTCATGCATCTACCCCTTCTGCATGAAGTGCCCCTGGCTCAGTTCTTTGGGCAGTTTTACATTGTATACACAAATTTCAACTGATGTCATTTTTCAGAACTATCTTCAGCGTGTATGCTGATGACGCTGAACATACAAGAGTGCGGGATCAATCTGGTGCTGGTGTTTGGTGGTGGTTTTTCTTATTTTGGGGGAGGAGGGGGCAGGGCATGCAATCATATCTCGTTGCTGTGAAGACTTGAATACTTGTCAACAACAATTTAATGAACACATTAGACTGAAGCCCTCACAGACACTTACAAACAATAGGCTGTTTAGAAAGGCTAGGTGTCAAAGATCTTAGGCTTTCTAAGTGAGTCTAGGTGTCAAAGATCTTAGGCATTTCTAAGAGAGACTAGGTGTCAAAGATCTTAGGCTTTCTAAGTGAGACTAGGTGTCAAAGATCTTAGGCTTTCTAAGTGAGACTAGGTGTCAAAGATCTTAGGCTTTCTAAGTGAGACTAGGTGTCAAAGATCTTAGGCGTTCTAGTGAGACTAGGTGTCAAAGATCTTAGGCTTTCTAAGTGAGACTAGGAGTCAAAGATCTTAGGCTTTCTAAGTGAGACTAGGAGTCAAAGATCTTAGGCTTTCTAAGTGAGACTAGGAGTCAAAGATCTTAGGCGTCCTAAGTGAGACTACGTGTCAAAGATCTTGGGCTTTCCAAGAAAAAGCGAGGTGTCAATGATCTTAAGACTTTCTAAGAAAGACTAGGTGTCAAAGATCTATCAGAATCCTCAGATTATGAGGGTAGCCTCCACCACTCCATGACAAGGGAAACAACTGAATGAAGCGCCAGTATGAAGCTCTTCAGTCGGCTGCTCTACCAAGGTTGGCAGCCCGTAGTGTGAATGAAAACGTAAATTGTAAAGCCCTTTGAGCTTGATCTGTCACTGAGGACAGTTGCTACATAAGTACTTTTAATAATAATGATAATAATTCTAACAACTGAAACAACAACTAACTTGGTTACATCCCTTTTTATTTCCTGAATTGACCACCGTAATTCACAGCTAATATGTGTCCCTCTGACGAAGTTCAGACAGTGATAACTTGCACAGTATACATTTTTTTCAGGACACCAAAATGTATTACATCTCTCCTCTTCCCAGAATTGCACTGATTACGATTGTACCTTAAGCAAATACCACCCTGCCCCTATCTTCATTAACTTAGGTTTTGTACCATCGTAGTCCTCCTCTCTCTCTGGTGACCACTGCATCTTTGGCATTCCTAACAACTGCATAAAACTCTGTAAGCGATGTACCTTTACCTACATTGGTCCTATTACCTGGTACAAACTCTGTCTTCTGCCTGCCATATACAATCTTTGCCATCCAAGTCAGCATTCAAAAACCACCTGTCAAGTAGCAATTACAATTAGATATAATTGTACAAACGTTTGTTATTTTCCAGTGAGTATGAGTGTGTTTGTGCATGCATGCAAAAGTGATTTCTTTTGGCCGGGGTGTGTGTGTGTGTGTGTGTGTGTGTGTGTGTGTGTGTGTGTGTGTGTGAATGTAATGCTGTGTAGTTGTCAAATGTTTTGTGTGTGTGTGTGTGTATGTGTGTGTATGTGTGTTTTTTTTATTGCTCTTTTTTGGTCATTCATTTATATTCATTTGAAACAGGGGACTACAGTAATCCAGAAAATTATCACTATTATTCCACATAAAAGCTGGATTCCATGACAAAGATGACACTAAACACAATGATATTAACAGTTCTTTGTTTCCATGCCATCCAGTCTGACAGCTGAAGTCGATGTGTATGAGGGGAGTGTGTTTGAATAGGAAAGACTGAGTCCTGTTGCTGATGGCCAAACAGACCATGGTAACCATGTAATTAATAAGGACACATTAAAACCTGAAGCAGGTACCCTTTTAAACCCCAGATGACAATGCCAAACAAAGTATGTTCAGGACACTAAATAGACCAACGTAAAATCATTGATCACCATCACATATCAATTAAATCAAATACAAAAAATGAATATTTTCTTTAAACGCAAGTGGAACATGTCTGAACAAGGTGTGGATATAACCTGGAACCTGCAGTCACAAGGTCATGTCTGTCATATAAATCCAAAAGAAAAAGTGTCAAATCGTTCATCACACAGTATGCACAAAGACATTATTCACTTTCATAAGTGATAAAAAAAAAAGTGTGACCAGTCTTTTGGCTGAAAAATGTTCAGCATTTCCTTTTTGGTATCTGAAAGGAACTCCATTAAGTCATAGAGGTCTGATCAAGCTTAATGTCAGATTCTTCTCAGGTAGCGATCTTTTATGTTTTTAAATGATGGCTACAAGATAGTTCTCACTTGGATTCCATGTCATGTTGACATTTGAGGGAGTGTGGTTGGTACTAAACAACTTGTTAATAAAAATTAAAAGTGAACTGTCACTAAAAAATGTCCTTTTGTAATCTAGTTCACTAAAAAGATGTGGAAACTTTGGTGGTCATCTGCTAGAAGCAAAAGCGCATACAAATTATTTATGAACATTCTATGTAATACAGACCCAGCTTCTCACCAAACTCTACTAGCAGCCTTACATGAATAAGCAGTCTGAATGATTTCCCATTACAGTTCCTTATAATCAACGGTTTTGGCCAATTTCAGTTGATCAATCAGAATTTTGTTGTGATGAAGATCATTCACTGCCTCAAGGAGAACCAGTCATAATGCATGGGAAAAATCTGTTTCAGACCAACAAATTTGTTGTCCACACATGGAGTTTCCGACTCCTTCACACCCTCTTTCTTAGCAATACCCCCTTCCTCCCCCCAACTCAGGAATATGCGTGCATGAAACTGTGTTTTAACTACTTTCATTGAAAAAACAAAAAGAACATGACCTTATTTTAAAATGAGGGTACAGAACAGGCTTGCAAAAACTTCACTGGTAAACTTTTTTCTGATGATTAAAAGAAGAAATGAAAGCAAAATAAAATCATATTAAAAACCATACCATAATGAAAACTTTGAAAAGAATTAAAATGAAAATTCTATTCAAACAACACTACATACAGTGTAATTTCTTATAATACCCAAAACAGACTTTAATCTATAAGAAAATACAAAAAAAAAAAAAAGAATAATCATTGTGGTCGCCAAGACTGACCAATAAAAAAAATAATAAAATAAAAACAAGCATCATCTGTACAATCAGCTTTCTGGATTCAACAAATCTTTTAAATGTAGTTGCACACTTATTTCAGTGGCCATCACATGAGAAGATGTCTTTTCATATAAATCATTTGAAACAGCAAATATCATTGGCTGTCTACAACATCTTGAGTTTTATTTAGTCATTTCAAAATGTGCAAGCTGATTCTACATGAATAACTGGCTTCATTTAAACAAAATCTTCTCTCCTCTTGCAAGTAAGTCAGAAACACTTAGATGTACAAACAATAATTTAGGATTCTCTCACATGCGTTGCAGCAGAAGAGAAAATGTACCGAGCAAATGATAAAAGACTGACATGGCCCTTTTGAACATGAACATGTGACACAGATCAGACAGACCAGTCTCCATATCCACAGCATGCCTCAATGTGGTGTGCAGGACAGGAGGCTAAGACAAGTGGTCCTTGGTCCTGCAATGCCAGAAAGGCGCCTCACTTCCAGCTGATCCAGCTGACACTGTCAAACAGCTAGCACTCCACAGGCACCTCACTTCCAGCTGACACTGTCAAACAGCTAGCACTCCACAGGCACCTCACTTCCAGCTGACACTGTCAAACAGCTAGCACTCCACAGGCACCTCACTTCCAGCTGACACTGTCAAACAGCTAGCACTCCACAGGCACCTCACTTCCAGCTGACACTGTCAAACAGCTAGCACTCCACAGGCACCTCACTTCCAGCTGACACTGTCCAAACAGCTAGCACTCCACAGGCACCTCACTTCCAGCTGACACTGTCCAACAGCTAGCACTCCACAGGCACCTCACTGCCAGCTGACACTGTCAAACAGCTAGCACTCCACAGGCACCTCACTGCCAGCTGATCCTGCTGACACTGTCAAACAGCTAGCACTCCACTGGTGATAACTGATGTCAGCACACTGACCTCACAGCAAGGTGCTGCTGTTTTCACTATTAGCAAACCTGAACTCTGCCTTTCTATTAGGTACCATTTACTCCTGGTCTCAGCTCAAAACTTCAAGCAAATCACGCATGTGAATACATCAGTATGCTACAGATTTACCATTATCAACATATACTACTAAGCGAAAGTGAGAGTGTTTAGTTATGAGGAAAAAAAACTTGTGGTCAGGTTTTATCAATTGTTGTATTGATAGCTATCACTTATTTTAGCATTCTGTTTGGACCTTGAGACAAAGTGATTGTATCTTTGGAAACATGCAACACTTATTTCTGTTTGTACATTGAGACAAAGTGATTGTATCTTGGAAACATGCAACATTATTTCGTTGTACATTGAGACAAAGTGATTGTATCTTGGAAACATGCAACACTTGTTTCTGTTTGTACATTGAGACAAAGTGATGTATCTTGGAAACATGCAACACTTGTTTCAGGGTGATGCCCTCCTGACTGTACTCCTGCTGGCCTGGGGGCCATGAACACCACAGTCTGGATTCAAACTTCTTACACATCTCTTCTTCTTCATATGCACAACGCCAAGAACCTCCAGGTGGAAGTTAAAGCAAACAGCAAAAATATATTATACAGCGTGAAAGTGAAATGAATTTGACAAAGCTTAACATTGTTATCCTTTTAACATCATTTTGCACGCAACTATCAGGGCAACTGATTCAAGAATCATAATCTGTTAAAGTGCAAATAACTGAACTGAATACCCAAAATACTGAGCTGGACGGAATCACTTGACGTGCGTTGCTCCCTTCCCCCCCCACCTCCCATTCTTTCCCCCCTCTCTCTCCCTGCCACATCGCCCCTTCCCCGCAAATTCAAACCATCTCCTTCCAGCAAACACATGTACACATTATACAACTGTGCGATGAATATCTACTCCGCATTTTCAATTCTTTCCACGTAAAAATCCCAAATACATACATATTTCCAAACGTTCACTCATAGGAAACAATCACAGAATTTCCACATAAACTGTGACAACAGGATTTACCACAGCATACTTCAGAATGAAGTCAGTCCAAAGCTACATGCCTAGTGAGAAAAAGGCCATGAAACAAATACTAGCAGTGGAACACAACAATGGGTCAACATGTCTTCTGACAGAATTGACATGAACCCTCCAAGCCATCCAACAAAGAAAACAGGAAAAACTAGAGTGAAATACACTCCAAAGCAACAAATGAAATGTTGCTAATCAGATCAAACACAGAACAGCCAACAAATAAATCAAACTAAAAAAAAAAAGATGAAAATATAGCCATTAATTGTTTGAGAGTGGCATGCAAATCCTGCAAGCTCTCCACAGTCCCCAACACAAAGGACAAACCACTGGCACTCAGTCATCTGTTCATGTAAACATTTCCTGTTTTGCTCCTGGAGAACTCCACCCTAAACTTCTTGGAGGTACACCACCTTTAACACCAAGAAGAGATTCTTTTCCTATACACAGATACACTTACAAAAAAAGTAGTGAAAACCTTTATCCAGTTCAGTAGTGCTCCACTTTCATGCAGGGAAAAAGTGATGAAATACAAAGAAATCAGAACATATTTTTGTCAGCACATATACATTTTGCGATGCATAGCCATCAGCTGAAAGGGAAACTAATCAAAAGTCATTTCTAACAGCACGTGTACATTTTATGGATGCATAGTTATCGTATGACATCATGCAAAGAAATAAAAACACATTTTAAACAGCATATGTCCATTTAAGGATGCATGATTCATGAGCAATTGTGCAAAAATGTCATTTCTACTGACCTCACAATGTCTCATTCACCACTAAAGCCCAGGCGCCACATAAAGCTATACCATGACTATCACCACATAATATATATATATATAAAGAGATTTATGTTGCACAGCCCTATCATGAGAAAAAAAAAACCCACCTACACCTGTCTACTTACAAGATGTGCAAAACTCACAGAAAGCGTAACCACTGATACCCTGAAGGCAGCAGAATCAGGCCATTCTGAGGACAACAGTTCCAGACGACCACCACAGTCCAAATCATGCTGCGGAGGCAGACAGTTGATGAAGCAGACGGCTTCAGCCCTCTTCAGTCCATTCTCAGCAAGGCTGACAGGTCAGCAGGTCAGGAGGAGCCTGGCCAGGCTGTCTGCCCTACCAGAGTCCTGGTCATGTGAAACACCTGTGAAGATCACAGTGTGCCAGGCCAATGACTGGGGGTTACCCATCTTTCTCTATGGATGTCAGATACCTGCAGCTTATCTCTAGTCAGATCAAGTACTTCAGTTATCCTCTGCATGTCAGACAAGGAAAATCAGAAAAATGACCATGTTAAGCTATGAGTTGACTTACACACTTGCAGACAAGAACCTCTCATAGCAATTAATTGATCAAATGCTGTCAGTTTTCCTAGTACGACCATATACCTCACCACGTCACTTGTGAAATACACTTCAGGGTCCAGCGGGGAGTGGTCATCACAAAAGTGGATACAGAACATTCTGGATGGACAACTTAAATGAGGGGACTGACAACACCACTTCTTAGCTCTACCCAGGTGTACATGACTGGCAGACTGCAGGAGGTAGAAGTGCCTGGCTGTTCAGGCATCCATCACAGCACCTCTGTTGGACCTGTACAGTGTACCGTAAGCCTGAAAAACAGAACTCATGATGGAAGATCCCTACGTACAGAACATCAAAGTATGTGAGTGTGTATGTGTGTGTGTGTGTGTGTGTGTGTGTGTGTGTGTGTGTGTGTGTGTGTGTGTGTGCATGTGTATTTATTTTCCCATCCCAGTGAAGACTTCTCTTCATGAAACAGATGGCGGCCTCAGAAGGTCTCATTTCCTGAGGTTTGGAAATGACATCAACATGTTGCACAGTGCAAGTATACACTTTTCGGTTCCATCAACACTTTGACAATCTGAGATTTAAAACAAATTCCAGGCTTTGATGTCTTTCTTGTATAAAGCTACAGAATTAGATCAGTTCATACAATGTTGATTTTCTAGTCTTCATAAAATACACAAAATGAGACAGCGTGTAAAGCAGTGTCCTTAAAAGGTATTTCATGTGAGGTGCATATATAAATATGTATGTATGTGTGTGTGCATGCGCACACACGGGCAAACATGCTTTCATATATATATGCTGAGAAGTGACTTAGTGGAGAAGTGACTTAGTGGACAAAGATACGTCTAAGAAAAGAGGAGATCCCCAGTCCATGGTTACAGTCTCAAAGGCGAAGGATTTTTTCTCCACTGATCTACAAACCTTAGCCACAATCTAAAGAACAGGGTGTTTCCTCCACTAGTCCACTATCGCAGAGCTAGTCATGTAAAGAACAGGGTTTTTCCTCCACTAGTCCACTATCGCAGAGCTAGTCATGTAAATAACACGGTTTTTCCTCCACTAGTCCACTATCCGAGAGCTGGTCATGTAAAGAACAGGGCTTTTCCTCCACCTAGACATGTAAAGAACAGGGTTTTTCCTCTACTAGTCCGCTATCCGAGAGCTAGTCATGTAAAGAACAGGGCTTTTCCTCCACTAGTCCACTATCCGAGAGCTAGTCATGTAAAGAACAGGGCTTTTCCTCCACTAGTCCACTATCCGAGAGCTAGTCATGTAAAGAACAGGGTTTTTCCTCCACTAGTCCACTATCCGAGAGCTAGTCATGTAAAGAACAGGGTTTTTCCTCCACTGATCCATTTGACCTTAGCTACAATCTGAGAGCTTGTCATGTTGAAAGGACAGAGTTTTTCCTCCACTAATCCACCTGACTTTAACACAGTTTGAGTGCTCGTCTTATAAGAGACATTTTTGTGTGCGTTTCATCTACTACTCCATTAATCTTTAACACAGTCTGAGAGACAGTCTATTGCATCATTGATTAAGGACCACGTTCAGCATGTATTTAACTCATAGCAACAGGGGAGTTGACCCTGGCCAAACTAGGTAGAAAACACTTCTAGACAGGTCCGTAACACTATGTTTAGACAGGAGAAATACTGAATGGCTTCAACTATGGCAACATGTCCTGCCATGGGAAAGCTGCTGGAATTTCACACAGATTTATCTGACCTGATCCTAGGTCATACAATGCAATGTGTCATGTGAAACAGTGCAAACAATATATAAACATGACATACACAGTCCTTGCAATACATGAAAATATCTTGTCATTTGTATAATATCACACTATTCTACAACAGTCATGAAACTATCACAAGTCTTTATGATGGATTTCTCAACTTAAAATTCCATCTAATACACACACAAAAAGCAAGAAAAGCAGCACCATGCAATTTACAGTGTTTTTTCTACCATTATAAAATGAACCTTTACTTTTTTCTTGACTGGTCAAGAGTGCTCTGGTGCCCCATAAATCTCTGTCTATGTTACATAACAATGATCAATGGAAAAAAAAGACTAAGTCAACAATAACATTTAATCAACAAAAACCAAGTGAATCCTGGGGGGCATTTCAGTATATAAACATTTCGATGATTTGAATTAAGAGAAAAAAAGTAATGTTAAATAAACAACTGTCACTGCGATCAAACGTAAAGACAGCAGTACCCAGAAATTGACAAAATATGTGGGTTAGGCCCACAGTGAATCTTCACACTGATATCAAACTTTGATTTGAAACAATCCAGAAACACAAACATTTAAAATTAAAAAAAAAAACAACCCAGTACCACAATGAATATTCACGAATGAACAAACCAGACAGTTTTAAATTTGACAAGAATGTTTTTAAGTATTTCTACACTCACTTCAATTAACATGTCTTTCATTGTTACTTTGTCATTACTGTGAGCTTCAGATACAATAATGAATAATCTTCGAAACAACAGAGATCACATGACATCTGATTTTGTTTGTATAATAGGATTTTAAAAAATTCTCATAATCATCCTTTTTTTTAAACAACCTTGTTCCTCACACTATTACAAACATGCTCAGTACTCCAATGAGTCCCCGGTATTGTTGCCATTCTCTGAAGCTGCCTACTCTTTTTTCAGACATCTCCCCTCTTTCTTGGCCCAGGGGCAGGACGAGTTGAACACAGATCTCATGAAGCTCACTGGGTGGACATTAACTGACAACACT
The DNA here is from genome assembly GCA_033310375.1 of Conus canariensis. Classification (NCBI taxonomy): domain Eukaryota; kingdom Metazoa; phylum Mollusca; class Gastropoda; order Neogastropoda; family Conidae; genus Conus; species Conus canariensis. Next base: position 49,091,260 of record CM065736.1, on the reverse strand, counting down.
TTGAAAACATGACTTTGAGGATGCAGTGACCATAAATAACCAGACTACAATTTCAATACTGAAAAAACATTGAAAATTAAGTTTGAAGAAGAACTTGACGAATGATTCAAAACTGCAGGGATGTGTTTTAAGAACCTGCATGTAGCTCACTATTGAAAAGGTGTTAAATGACGCATATACCAGATAAAAAAGACCTCTTATGATGCAATAGAACATTCAAAAGTTTTCACATCTGTTCCTGCATGCACTGGTTTTCCATCATAACAAAAAAGGGGACCTGAAGAACAACAAATAACTATGGGGTGGGGGAAGTGAGATGATAAGGCAGGTCAGACAAAAACACCCAGAAAAGGAAAAAACAAACAAAAAACAATATTAACAAATGAACATAATAATGGTAACAAATCAATAAGAGCAAAACTAGCAGCGATGACAACCAGTGAGGCATAACAGAGATACCCAAAGCATTGTTTCTGGTCAACCAAGGACTTCAGGACATGTATGCAAAGTGCCAAAATATGCAGTGCACATAAATATTGACTCCTTGTAGAACACAAATGGTATCCCAAAATACAGGGGGGGGGGGGGGGGGGGAGGGCAGACAGGACAGGAGAGGGGGTGTTTGTGGTGGGTGTGGGAGGCTACAACAGATCATCAGGCATCAGGGTCTAGAGTTACTATCACTAGTACAGTGCTCACAGCCATCACTGCCCAAAGCTGATCATCCAGCACTTGTAACCAGATTTGTTCATTCTTTTCAACGCCCAACCCAGTCTTGACAGCAGTCAATGGATACCTGCACCAGTTCAGAGGTGGGAAAGACAAAGTTACAAGGGAAATGGGATGGGTCTCATTCTTGTAATGCTGATCACATGAAAGGTGAGCTCTCTGAACACCTCACTTACTAATGACCACTTTGGTTATAGTATAAATCTTCATAAGTATCAAATAGTACAAAAGAAGGAACTATTTCACTTTTGAGATCTTCCCATACTCTGTCAGTCTGCAATTTCTTACAAAGTCTAGAAGGAAAACAGTGGTTCTTTTTCAAGTGAAAGAGATCACAATAAGATGCAAAAAAGTATATATAAGAAATGTATATAAGCATATTAAATTACAAAAAAAAAAAATTTAGAAAGAGAGGGGGTTAGTTACCACCAAGGACATAGACAAAGTACAGGACTTTGTTTGTTTGTTTGTCTGTGTCCTTGGCGGTAACTAACCCCCTCTCTTTCTAAATTTTGCTTCATTTTCCGCTCTCAGTCACTCCGTTTTGAAACCTACAATATAAAAGCATACAAAAAATATAAATCAAGTCAATAATATAAACACATCAGTATTGTTATTCAATATCTAGCTAGTTACATGTCTCACAATCAAGTTCAGTCAGTCTATCTTAAGTTTTGATAGTTTTATAGTGCATGTTTTAGGATCTATCTTTTGCAGTATATCTTTTACAACATATCTTCTGTCTCCACAGTTTAAATGGTTATAAGTGAAAATAAAAATGCTTGAACTATTGTGTTAATAACAGGAAAAAGGGAACATCACTTTCCTAGGAATGACTGAAAATGACTAAATAAAAAATTCTTAGAGCTCAGGCTGCTTTTGCTGAGACCATCTTTTTCTGTCGTCACATTATTTACATGCCGGAAATCATTCCTTCTCATTATATACAGGTCTGAAATTCATTCCTTCAGATTATATACAGGTCTGAAATTCATTCTAATTATTCCAATCATAAAATAAACCAGCAGGCCACACTACAACTAAGCAGTTTACATAAACAGGGAGATGTGCTTATGACTGGTGACGATGCAGTAAGTGGTGGTGATGAAATGAAATATTTCACACACAAAAAAGACAAAAAAAAACACAATTAACTAGTTCACATTTCTGTCTGCTAGTACCATGCAATAATAAGTCAACAATGATTGAAAGCAGATATCTGCTCCATCAGAATACAGGCACAATGCTGAGTTGTTCCACTTTGAGGACTTGGAGTACAGGCAGGGCTTTCAGCACTGTCCCACAGGCTAGCGTACTCTGTGTCCGCTGTTACTGACAGATAGCTTTCTCCAAGCGGTTGGCCGACCCAGACTTCTTTGTGGTTTCTCTCAGGTAGGAAATAAACCCATCTTTTTTTAGGTCCACCGTGATCACCTGTTGGATGACACATGTTGCACTTTAAGCACAAAAACTAACACATAAGTAAATTCGATAGAAATTTGAAAGAACAAACACATAAAAATTGTAAACAACACACACAACCACAAAAAAAGAAGAAAACCAGACACAAGCTTTTTGAGTCAGACAAATACATGCTAAACTGTCATTAAAGATCATGAACTTAAGTGAAATGAAACAAAATGTCTACTCACAGCCTAACAACCTGAAGATCATGGCCACAGAAATAATCTTTTTTTTTTCTTATCCATACATGTAAAACTAAGACAGGAAAATGGTTTGAGAAACATTCTTTTCATTATGTGTCTTTCTGTGGGAGTGAACTGTGCCTTGCTGCATTTTTCTTTATCACTAACTGCTGCTATTAACTTTGCAGACTGCTGGAAATTGCATATCAAGCAACACATACAAAGTCCAAGAGCACTACTGACTGATTACAAGCCATGACAGGCAAAACGTCCAAAGTCATAACTGAGTGTGTGATGGCCTGAAATGGGAGGACTGGAGCCATCAAGTGGAGTTTGAACCACAAAAGGATATGTCCTTAACAGTGTTGTTCCTGACCAACATTACAGGTGTCTGTGCTGCCTTTTCACACTACACCTTTGTCTTTAACAGTGTTGTTCCTGGCCAACACTACAGGTGTCTGTGCCTTTGTCTTTAACAGTGTTATTCCTGGCCAACACTACAGGTGTCTGTGCCTTTGTCTTTAACAGTGTTGTTCCTGGCCAACACTACAGGTGTCTGTGCCTTTGTCTTTAACAGTGTTGTTCCTGGCCAACACTACAGGTGTCTGTGCCTTTGTCTTTAACAGTGTTGTTCCTGGCCAACACTACAGGTGTCTGTGCCTTTGTCTTTAACAGTGTTATTCCTGGCCAACACTACAGGTGTCTGTGCCTTTGTCTTTAACAGTGTTGTTCCTGGGCCAACACTACAGGTGTCTGTGCCTTTGTCTTTAACAGTGTTGTTCCTGACCAACACTACAGGTGTCTGTGCCTTTCAGCCAGAGCTGAATATGCTGTGAAACACAGCCCTCCCTTGCAGTCTTAGACTAAATCAGAACTCTTTAGTATTAATGTCATCATCCACATTGATCATCATGAAAAACAAGGAAAACTTCTAATTTTGTGGTTAATGGGGGAATGATACTGTATGAATTTTGTGACAGTCTCCCTCTCCATTGTGGCACTAAGAGTGGCTGCACCACTAAGCAAATATAGGTCATCAGTAGACAGTTTAGTTAAGTGGTTTTTGTTTGTTTACAAATATCTGTTTGCTTGCTTATGAATATAACTATGTTGGTTTATTTACCAGTTTCAAAAGTGATCAATTTCATGTCAGATTCTGTGATAAACAATTCCTTGAGGTACTGTATGTACTAAAAGACCTCCCCTTTAACCCTTTCACTGCCAGATGTTCTATTTTGCATAAATCCCCATCGCCAGCCATTTAAAAAAAAACAACTCTTATTTTATACCAGCATATGTTAAACACGGATATCTCTGGAACTAAACAACCAATTCTCATGCTATTTTTTGTGAAATGGAGGAGATACACTGTACTTTTATTATATTATAACATGTTAGTAATGGTTAGTCAACAACAATTTAAGATTTTTAGTAATTTAAAGTGCACAAAAAATGCAAAATAAAAAAAAATGAATGTTACGTTTCTTCTCAACGTAAAAAATGAAGAAAGCATGCCAACAAACTCTCAACAAGGGAGGAAAAATACTCCACTCCAAATTGAAGACCAGAAAGTATAGTATATCCAACGGAAAAATGGAAGAAACAGCCATAAATCCAACTATTCCAATAGCAGGGAACACACAAACACAACACACACATTCTTATGCCTAACTGGTACACATGTAACAAAGAACAAGATTCAAAGCATATAAACGTACTCCCAGTTTATCCTATTCCATAAAGAGGAAAAACCGTCTTGGGCTGGTGTAACTGTTAGTGATGGCTATTCTGGTAAACATCGGCCATCATCTGTGACCTATAATGAACATACTTACAAATTTAAAGATCAAGTACTTTCGAAGATTTTTCCATAAAGAAGAAAACCATCATGGGCCGTTAGTAACGGCTATAACGGTAAACTTAAACATCGGGCATCATCCGTGACCCATAATGAACATACCTACAAATTTTCAGAAATATCTGCCACGTACCTTCTGAGATATTCCATAAAAAGGAAGAACCGTTATGGGCCGTTATAGCCGCTAGTAATGGCTATAACGGTAAACTAAAACATCGGACATCATCCGTGACCCATAATAAACATACCTACAAATTTTCAGAAAGATCGGCCACATACTTTTTGAGATATTCCATAAAAAAGAAAAACCATTATGGGTCATTATTGCCGTTAGTAACAGCTATAACGGTAAACTAAAAGTCGGGCATCATCCGTGACCCATAATGAACATACCTACAAATTTTCAGAAAGATCGGCCAAGTACTTTCTCAGACATTCCATAAAAAAGAAAAACCGTTATGGGCCTTTACAGCCTTAGCAATGCCTATAACGGTAAACTAAAACGTCAGGCATCATCCGTCACCCATAATGAACATAACTACAAATTTTCAGAAAGATCGGCCAGCACTTTCTGAGATTTTCCATAAAGAAGAAAAACCGTTATGGGCAGTTATAGCCATTAGTAACAGATACAACGGTAAACTAAAACATCGGGTATCATCCGTGACCCATAATGAACATACCTACAGATTTTCAGATAGATCAACAAAGTGCTTTCTGAGATATTCCATAAAGAAGAAAAACCGTTGTGGGCAGTTATAGCCGTTAGTAACGGCTATAACGGTAAACTAAAACATCAGGCATCATCCGTAACACATAGTGAACATACCTGCTAATTTTCACAAAGATCGGCCAAGTACTTCTTGAGATATTCCATAAAGAAGAAAAACCGTTACAGGCCATTACAGCTGTTAGTAACGGCTATAATGGTAAACTAAAACATCAGGCATCATCTGTGACCCATAATGAACATACCTGCTAATTTTCACAAAGATCGGCCAAGTACTTTCTGAGATATTCCATGAAGAAAAACCGTTACAGGTCGTTACAGCCATTAGTAACGGCTATATCGGTAAACTAAAAAATCAGGCATTATTCGTGATCCATAATGAACATACCTACAAATTTTCAGAAAGATCGGCCAAGTACTTTCTGAGATATTCCATAGAGAAGAAAAACCGTTACAGGCCGTTCGCTAGTAACGGCTATAACGGGGTAAACTAAAACATCAGGCATCATCCGTGACCCATAATGAACATACCTGCTAATTTTCACAAAGATCGGCCGAGTACTTTCTGAGATATTCCATAAAGAAGAAAAACCGTTACAGGCCATTACAGCTGTTAGTAACGGCTATAACGGTAAACTAAAACATCGGGCATCATCTGTGAACCATAATGAACATAACTACAAATTTTCAGAAAGATAGGCCCAGCAGTTTTGTCTAGAGCGAGTGGAACACATTTTGACCACGGACGGACGGATGGACACACACACACACAGAGCATTTCTTCGTTCCCATTCTAAAGTACTCCCTGTTCTATAAGAACTGGGAGTACAAAAAGAGAACACACAACACACACACACACACACACACACACACACACACACACACACATCCCTTTCACTCTCACTGTTGAAAGCAAAATTTTTTTTGTGAAAACAGTCATTCATGTGCCTGTTGGTCTCTGAACCCTTGAGAGCCATTCCAGCTGATTATAAATCCCACTCAAACATGTCACTGCTGCTCACCTCTGACACGTGTCAGTCGGCCACGCCCCCCTTCAACCTCGACCACAAAGTGTCGGCCCACAGTGTGTGTGTGAAGTTCATTGCCTAAAGTCTTAGTTCGCTCCCTCACATATCAGTCAACAGTCAGTCACTGCTGGCTGGCTCAACGCCAAAACACTGGGCAAACGCGGTGAGCCGGCATCTAGTCTGATCTCTCGTCAGCTCATCTCTCCCAACCACTTGGCCACGGTCCAATGCCTCACGTTGCAATAATTCGGTCAAGCCCTCACTATCGCATGTTTCCTCGTGACTATCTGGGTCTTCTTCATCTGAATCAGGAACAACTGACCGTCTATTCCATATTTCCAGCACTTGATCTGTGGTAAATGTACGGCAAGGTCGAGTATGTAAAGTGCTTGGTTGTGATGTCATAGTGAATGGAAAAACAATCGGAATCAAGTTGATAAAAACACTTTACTGAACAGTGTTCTGACAAAGCAAATGGCTGTGAGCACGGGCCACACCATCCCCCAACTATGACGTTTATTGCTGGCTTTCTATCTCATGAACTTGGATTGTGAGAGTACTGGGAGATAGGTAACCCCAGTTGGTTGCTTTTCGGCAACATTGGCGGTGAGCCACGTTGTTGCCGAACGGTGACATCGGTGGCGTAAAGGTACTTATAACAAGCATCCATTTCAAAAAGTGTGATACAGGAAGAACAACTGAATTGGTGAATGTATGGGAATTGTCTTCATGATTACTGCAAATTCATTGAATCAAGAAGTGAATTCATGACAGAGTTGCCTACAACAGCTTTGATCCAAATACTAACACAATCTCCTTACCTGTCCACCTCGTGTCACTCCTAAAATGCCCTGGGTGTCGGTGTTGAGACTGGTGGTGAAGATAACATCCACAGAGATCCGACTGCAGCATAAGCACATGGCCGTCTCCATGTCACACATGTACAGGTACCCATACTTGGTCACCACAAACAGCAAACCATACTCTGTTGATACCTGCACACCATCATTCTTGGTGAGAAGATATTCTGTATTGCTGTCAAAGATATATATTTGTCAATAAGCAACTGACTGTTTAATCATGCTGTAGAAATACCCATCTACTAGAATGGACCACAGCCACCACGGTTTTTATTTGGATATGAGTACAAAATAAAGCCCACGATAGATTTTGACGGCACTGTGGTTGCAACTGCATTTAAATGGCTATACTCATTTTGTAGGCGCTGTGGTTACAACTACACTTACATGGCTATATCCATCTTGTAGGCGCTATGGTTATAACTACATTTACATGGCTATACCCTTCTTGTAGGCGCTGTGGTTACAACTACATTTACATGGCTATACCCATCTTGTACGCGCTGTGGTCACAACTATATTTAAATGGCTATACCTATCTTGTAGGCGCTGTGGTCACAACTATGTTTACATGGATTACCCATCTTGTAGGCACTGCGGTCACAACTATGTTTACATGGCTATACCCATCTTGTAAGCGCTGTGGTCACAACTATATTTACATGGCTATACCCATCTTGTAGGCGCTGTGGTTACAACCATATTTACATGGCTATACCCATCTTGTAGGCACTGTGGTTACAACTACATTTACATGGCTATACCCATCTTGTAGGCGCTGTGGTTACAACTACATTTACATGGCTATACCCATCTTGTAAGCGCTGTGGTTACAACTACATTTACATGGCTATACCCATCTTGTAGGCTTTGTGGTCACAACTATATTTAAATGGCTATACCCATCTTGTACGCGCTGTGGCTACAACTACATTATTGTTGCCACAGATCAGCAGCAATCCTGGCATGAGGCTGCCTAGAAATATTGGTTAGAAAACTAGCAGTGGGACAAAGAGCACCACAGCAATTTTACCTGCATAATTGGGCCTGAAACTTGGCATGATCATAGGAAGTTAAAAAAGTTTAGTTAAATGTACTCAAAATTTATGTTGCCCTAGCAACCAAGTGACAGTCATGTTGGAAAGAGGACATAATTTTGTAAACAAACAGGTTCCAACTGTTTTTACAGTTAATAAGATGAAATACAAAACCAAATTTGTTGAATGTGGTTAAGAAACATACAAAAGAAAATAGAAGCTGTTTGGCAGAAAAAAACAACATAATTCATTACATGAGCTATCAGACTTGTAGCACACTCTCCTTTTTGGTGTCAGGCCTACTTGCGTATCGTTTTCTTTGTTGTTGATGTTGTATATCACCTCTAACCTGACATGCCAAAGGCACTCATCAACTTCAGTTGCTTTGCCAGTTAATTCAAAGTCTCTTTCTGTGTCAAAAACATTGTCACTTGCGGTAACATCTCATTATTTAGGTCCTTGACACTGTTGCCGTTCATTGAAATTTCTTGATGAGCTAGCTCCGCTGTATTACTGCCAATTTAAAAAAAAAAAGTTTTCAACATCTAAATTTGCACAAAAACAGCCAAATGCAAATCAAATCAAGACTGAAAGATTGGTGAAGATAAAGACCTTATGAAACATGATAAGGATTGAAAAACATGGATAGGGAAGAGTTTTGGACTTGGTGTTCGCTGTTACAAATATATTTGGATGTCAGTGTTGAATGACACTTGGCCGATATAAGTCTTCTTGGAATACATTTATAATGAGTGAAGATGGCCATATTTGTCCTGTAGGCACTGTGGCCACACTGACATTAAAATGGCTATACTTGCCCTGTATGCACTGTGGCCATAAGTATATTAAAATGACTATACCCAACCCTGTAGGTGCTCTGGCACAGTTACATGAAGGTGGCTATGACGTCCTGTTAGCGTTGAGAGATAAACTGGATGACATTGGAAAGGACACGAAAAGGGAAAGCAGGGAGAGAGGGGAGCAGGGGAGAGGAATAGAGTAAGAGTGGGCGATGGGGGGAGAGGATTTATTGGGATGTTAGTGGATGGACAGAACCTATGACTGAAAAGAAATGTTAAATCTACCACACAACACACACACAGAGCATTAAAACACATATAGCATTAAAACCAACAATGTTTGGACCGTTTTACTGATTTGTTTATACTGAAAAGGTCATCCAAGACTGGAGTGCAAACCCTGTACAGTGAAATGGGATTCCCCATACAATGAACTTACACCATAGCTTTAACCCTATCTACATGCTCGGTTAATTATTTGGACCAGTACTATAAGCAGCTGAAGATGTAAAACTTAGGGTGCAACATGGAAATGGTTCTAATTTGCTTATCTTTAGGAGTACTTGCATAAAGTGTTCAGTGAAGGCTAAAACTGTATCACATATAGGTCTAATATATACCTGGACATTTAAATAAAACTTTGTTATCAACAATTTGATATATTTTGAAATAATTCACAAATACTGAAACAAATCTGTATACAAGGATGTACATGCACTTGAAAGAATTATGTTTTCAGGATCACTTTCTGAGGAGGGTTCAAAGTCTCACTATGTACCATGCTTTCAAATGAAGGAATAATGATATACCATAGTTTCAAATGAAAATGTACAAAAGCTTCAAATGAGAGGCACAATCACATCAAAGATAGAAATGATTTTACGCTGGAGGTTGCTTGTATTTTGAATGCTGTATTTTTATCATCTGTTTTTCACAAGTAATGTTTGCCTTTTTGCTGTTATTATCATGGGCCTAAGCAGAGCACGAATCTGGTTTAAATCATGTCACGGATTTTTGTTTGTTTGTTTGTTTATCTGTCTATAAAATCATTCAAATATGGCTGAGCAACCATGTATGATCAATATGCACAAGTATTTAAATGTTGAGTTGTGCAGGTGCCAACTGATGGAATGTTGAAGGAAACTGCATAATTTCAAGCCATGGTATATCTCCATTTGAAGTATGGTATATCATCATCATTATAATATAGTAAGGAAAGGAGGACAGTTGCAGCACAACAAAAGAGACAAGCAAGGAAAGCCTGCGCCAGCAAACAAGAGCAAGTCTCCCACATTCCCTGTCCAGGCCGTCACTGCACATTCTGTGCATGCATCAGCTCGATCAGCCACCTTGGTATTCATAAATCATCTCACCGCTCCTCAACCCCAAGATGACTGAAGTGGTTCTTGTCTACTCGATGGACAAATGGATGAACGAACAAATATAACATTCTTCTTCTTTCCTTCTCGTCTTTTTCTGTCTGCTGTCTCATGTTCCATGTACTTAATTAGAATTATTCCTATGCCACTCATATCAGCTCCATGTAAACAGCCACACTCTGGCTTGTTCTGTCGCAGCCCTGGCATCAACAATCCATAGAAAACAGTCAAATCAAGTCATGATGAGGAAACCCACCAGAGGAGATACTGCACTGTGGCTGAATTATTTTGGTGGTATTCATTGTTAAATGTACCTGTTTTGATCCATCTGTGGGTACCACCTACTAAGTCCCTGGTAGTTGTAGAACCAGTGTGAGTGAACGTACCCCTCAAGAAGACACTACCTCGTCTGCCTTAAAACAGCCCCCTGAACTTGCCAATACTGACAACACTGACACTAACTTGATGAAGGCATAGACATGAACAGGAAATCAAAACTGAGGTAACCATGACAGCAGGGAAAGAAAGGCCACAGAAAATGAGACTTTTTTCTAATGCTGATCAGTGGGGATGGAGGATGACGATGACGATGTTATGAAGTCCCATTTTGATAAGAGACTACATGACAGGATTGTACTCCACACTTACAATATACACAGCTGCCAAGACCTCAAAATCACAGAGTGCAGCATTTTGATTTTTTCAATGTTGCATTCCAAATTTAAGCACACCACTTACATAAGATATCATCAAAGCTGTAGTAGTGTAACACTAACATGTGATATCACAAAGCTGTAGTGGTTTTTTTTCTTCACTGGTTTCTTCTTTGAAACTGCCTCCACGGCATCCTCATCTCTGACAAGTCAGATTCAATAGCATTTTCGATCATATTTCTCTTTGCACACAACATCATGGTTGATTAAGAAGCAGAAATCTCAAGTTATTGCATTAAGCTGACCCACAAAAAAAGAAAATAGTGGACAATTAAACCAATTGACAAAGCAACAAAACAGCACTTGCCTTTGGTGAATTTTCCTCTGCTTTTTTCCCTTCTCCTTTCTGAACCTCTTTGATAAATCTACATTCTACTAATCTAGGTGGTCTCCATTCCATTTACTAACTCCGTGGAGCATTTCTTTTTTTTTTTTCAACTTTTGTGTTTTAGCATTTAGTCACAAAGCGTAGCAGCAATGCACTGTCAACAAACTTGTAGCATGCTACGCAAAAAGCACAGCACTTGGAAGCTCAGGATATATGCAAGCATCAGCCAGGCTTGAGAGATAGAGACATCGATGTCAACAAATTGTAGCAACATTCTCCTACATGCATCCATTGAGTGGATGACACTTGACTGTGTGGTTTCTGTCTTCCCATTTGGCCCTAGCAAACTGAACTGTGGGTAGGAACTGGTCAGAGTGGAACAGTCTCACAAACAATGGCTCTGATCTGAATCAAACTCATGACTTCCCAGCCCATAATTCACAATGCTAACTGCTCTGCCATGGCAGTTGTCGTTTTCAAACAATCATAAAACCTTGTTGATTAAAGGCTGATGTGGCACTGACCTACAAGAACACTGGGCATGGAAGATAAGGATATTATCTACACCAACATTGGGAACGAAAGGAGCGGATGTTATCCATATCAATATGTAGCATGGAATACTGGGATGTCATCAATAAGAACATGCAACATGAAAAGTAGTGATGTTATATATAAGAACATGAGGCATGGGTGGTGTGGACATATTACCTGCACGGATATAGGAAAGTCATAACGCTCCATGTCGTCCAGAAAGTGGATGTGGTCATAGACATTTCTGGGCGCAAAGTTTCCAGGCTTGTAAGGTCCCAGTTCAATTACATGAACCTGCAACATACAAACCAGATAAATGTTTTCCTTGTGTACGCCGCAAAGTTACCAGTTACTTCAGTGTGCATGGAACTTTGATCACCACTGAACTTTGATCACCACTGTTTTCACTTTCATGCCTTTCAATGTATTCTTGGCATGCATCATGGTTGATGAACATGAAGATCGTACCAACAAAGTAAGCACAGGAGGGAGAATCATCATCAACCTTCGTTTACAGATGACATCAATTATCTAGCAGGCAAAGACTAAGAACTTATCAAGTTGTTGAATGACTGGATGAAACATTAACAATACACTGCATGGATAACAGTGCCAGAAGACCAAGCTGACAGCCTGAAAAGAATTAAACAGAATGCCAGAAAAGAAGAAATGACTAGCTTAGAACCTAGGGTAATAATTCATACTGAAAGACCTAATGGCATCATCGTAATGGAATTACACATACATCTGATCTGTAAAATCAAGTCCTTTGATTTGAAAACAGGATAAGCACTTACTAACGGTGAATGCACACAGTCTCTTGTAACATTTCTACTTCTCAGAAAAACTCATATAAGAATTGGCAACAATGTCCAACTATTAGGTGACAGAAGTATTTAGAACATTAGTACAGCTTAGTATGGAACACAGAAATGGCAAAGTAAAACCAAAGTATTCAGAGCATCAGTAATTATGGTAAAATACAGAATAGAGACAACAAATGGAATAATACCTAACTATGGAAGCATCAAAGAGAAGATATACTGAGACATATTGTTTGAGTTCCTATACAAATTTCAAGACCTTGAAGAGTTTTGTTATTGTGAGAAGTAATGGTAAATTCACACCATGCAGTAATGGTTGGCATATGACAATCTTTTCCCTCTTTCCATTTCCTCCACCTCCATCCTCAATCCCCACACACAGACATGCATGTATACTCACACCCACACACAGACATGCATGTATATCACAGACACACAAACTCATAAACATGCACATCAGGCGGAAGAACAACTGACTTAAATCTGTGAAAAAGGTGAGGTTCAGAGGCCCTGGTGGGGTCTAGGGGCAACACCCTGGCGGAAGGTCCACTGAGGAGAGCCCCCTCCCCAGCTGATATGGACTTTGAGCAGGTTTTAAGTTTAAGATCCTTTCATAGTCTGTCATGAGAGGCAAATTACCACACACACACATACAAAGACACACACACACCATACAAAGACACACACACACATACAAAGACACACACACACATACAAAGACACACACACACAAAATGAACAGAAAAACGGCACACAAAGATATCCAAAATGGTGGTCTTGGACTATTGGAAGTAAAAATGTTTGCTTCCTTATTAAAATTAACGTGGCTGTAGAGTTCAGATCATACACCACAAATGGAAAACTATCACAACTCTCTGAAAAATATGGACCAGAATTACTTTCTTCTTTTTGTAAATCAAATAACAAATATATTTTGGACAGTAGTACTCGCTGTGTACACATACAGTTCATAACTGTAAGAATGTTGGTAAATGTCCTTGCAGATCCAGTCTTTTACAATAACAACATTCCAGCTGGGAAAAAGCCTATTCTGGGAAAACCATTGATCAATACAGGGATACACTGTATTGCTCATTTTTTGCTTGAAAATGGCCAGTTTTACTTCTTATGAACAATCTAAACGAAAGTGTAATATAAACATAAATTCATTTGTTGTTTTTTCCCCGTTTTTTTTAAAGCAGCAATAATTGAGCATGTACAAAAAACAAAAATAAAAGCTGAAAATAGTAATAAAAGTATAAATAAGCATACATGTTACAAAAAGCTGACATCAGTTTGCAAAGGTTCAAAACTGTATTATGACACATCTATAGATAATCATATTTGCCTCAAGTGCTGTACCCACTGGGATACAAAACTGAATGTTGAAAATGACTGGATAAAGGTGAAATGGTTTCAGCTGAAAAATGAGTTACGGATAATATACAGATGCCTTGGCACTAATGTTTTACTGAAGAAAATTGGTGTACTGAACAGAGATGGAAGTACTTTCTGTTAGTTAAGGATGGCATTATACAGGTGTTTTGGCGCTATATGGTTACTTAATGTTTTTGGAAAACGCTGTTGGATTTAATGAATGAAAAATGTCTGAGTTTAATTTCAAGATAGCCTTACTTGGATTTGACAAAAATATACGTATCGATCAAGTATTTTATTTCATTGTATTATTTGCGGAGTGGTCCACCCTAACTGCGGATCTCAAAGCCTGGCGTCTCACCATTAACGAAACTGTCTCCTCCTTCAGAAACACCTGCAAGGCCACCCTTGAGGACAGAAGGCGCAGGAGGAAGAACCGTGATGTTGCAACACTGAGCCCTGATCAGGCCTTTACCTGCAGCCGCACTGGCCTTGTCAGCAACGAGCATGCCTGCAGTCAACTCTTCTATAATCTTTGTCCACGAAGCCAAGCCTATATAGTATTTGCTAAACATGAGCTTTATCAGTATAGAATAGAACAAAATTTTCCTAGACAGCAAGCATTCCTTAATCAGCTAAAATATAGATATAAAACTTTTAGAGTACATTGCTTGCAAAAATTTTGTATATAAAGATTTCATCTCCTGTTGGATCTCATATAAACTGATGTTTGCAGACCCAGACCAAATTATGAATGCATGCTGACTTTGCATATAATTACTAATATAACTATGGCCCTGTAGAATTGTTATCATACTACCCAACATAGCCCCCTGGGCAAGTGTACAGAACCTTACAAAAACAAAACCTGTCAACTGTCATAACACACATGGCTTGCCTTATACGCTCGCTCTCTCTCTCTCTTTGCATGTCAGTCAGGTAATTTTTACCTGTTGTCTTCAAAATGTAAAGTGGTGTTATAACACGGACTGGTGTGTTGTTTATTTTCATTTTTACTATATTTTTTAAATCTTTCCTTTGTGTTATTTGTGAACTATCTTCAATAAAGATGCCTTCTTGGGGAACAAAAAAGAAACCAAAAGAAATCTGACTGCACACACACACACACACACACACAAACACAAACACACAAATGCAAACACATACACATGCGCGCGCGCACACACACACACACACACACACACACACACACACACACACGCACACACACACACACACACACACACAGGCATGCACACTTAGTTTTCATAAATTTCACTTAAATTATTTTTGAATAGGAAGAAATTGAAATTGGTGTTTGTCTCAACAGTAATGCATGTAACTTGATAATGCAAGAGCAACATCCTTTTTTGTGGTCTCAATTATTGTGCATCTATTTCTGGTTTAAAACTAAGCTGATCACAGAATACATATCACTTACCACTTATGAGGGCTGAAACACCATCAAAATAAAACCCATGCATGCTCATTTGATAATAAAAGGATAAAACATTAATCTGATCAAGAAACCCAGTCTGCTCTGATTGCATTCCAGTGCTCTTGAAGCATCAACAGGCTTCTGGCAGTGCACTTGTTCAAACAGTGCTGTTAAAACCATGCTCAGTGTAGTTCAGCTTTTTTAAACAAATTGTACAAGCAACAACATACCATTCCTGGCTTGATCATTAAAAGAAGAAAATAGTCAGAAACTGCTGATCAAACTTTTTGCAGTCTTTTCAGGTCACTACCATCTGCAATAGTTGAAAACTGTGCCTTCCTCAAATGTCTCGCCTCAATTTACAATTTGTGACACACAAGAAATCATATTTCCCTTGCAAAAGACGAATCCTAGGCATGAAACTCGACCAGAAAAATGTCTGAACAAATTGTGTTCAGCCACTTACTTGTCCGCCTCTGAACTGGTTTGATCAATGTATGTAAACGCGCAGTGATATACCATAGCAGCTGCAGGTGATATTGCCTTGAACACAGAATCATGGAAACCTGGACTGGAAAAAACAGATACTATACGAGACTCAGGATGGTAAAGCGTTTCGTGATTTTTTTCTTTTGTTCTTCTTGTTGTCAGTGGACTCTTTCCTACGATGTTTAGTTTATCCTGCCTCTGAAAGTCAGGTGGTTTTCTTGGAAATCCTCAGATCCAA
Organism: Conus canariensis; assembly: GCA_033310375.1. NCBI lineage: Eukaryota > Metazoa > Mollusca > Gastropoda > Neogastropoda > Conidae > Conus > Conus canariensis. The sequence goes on along the minus strand of CM065736.1, from coordinate 49,075,252 downwards.
GGAGTGTTCTCCAGCCTGGCACATGTACACATTCACACATAATATAGGCATGTGGGTATACATACACACTGACTGACACACACCTTTCCATGGTGCTGAGTATCTCGTGAGCTGACACAAAAGATGGTGGAGGGCTGAGGATTGTCAGCAAACTGGTAGTGGGAGAAACAGACAGCGTGAGCACTGATACACTGAGTGATGTCCTCCTCCACATTGTACAACTGTGTCACTCCTGAGATACGATCGTCCTGCAACATCACCTCAACTGTGCAGCTCACACTTAGTCAATCTCTATCCTTGTTAAAAAAGAAGACATTAAGAATAAACAGCATATCCTTTTCATCCAAAGATAATTTCTCAGTGGGCAGCTGCTCCCTCTTTCAGAAATCCCAGTTTCTGAAAAGCATTGTCAGAAATCCAAAACATCATTGGGTTAAAACAGATTTTATAAATCTATCATAATTTTTTTTCTGCTACACATCCTCATGCACTTGTTGCATGCATGTAAAGCACAGATCTACAGTCAGCTTGTGTGATTGCAAGCAAATACACATATGTGATGTGTTTGTGTCTATGCAATGACACATGTGTGGTGTGTTTATATGTGTGCTTGCAAGCACACATATGATGTATGCATGGTATACTTGTGAGAGTGAAGGGGCAGTGGAGAGAGTTTTGTATGCACTAAAAGTTCACTAACAAAAGGATCCACAGGGAAGGCTGGAAGAGCAAGGGGAGTTTGCTGGCTGAGAGCCGTTGGCAGTCACATAAGACAATGGGACAGGCATCAAGAACTTTCAGGCTTTAATGGTTTACATATTTCACCACTGGTGTTTCTGCACAGTTAATATGGATAAAGAGTGAAGCTTTCATACCAAAGAAAGTAAGTTTCAAAGTAAAATGACTGCAGACGGGTCAATTTGTTTCAGCACTGAGCTGAATGATGAACAAAACAAACATACATTCAAATAACAAGCCTCGGTCTTCTTTATGCAGGCTGATGACAAATAAACAAACAACAGAAGTTAACATACAGTGGTGACAAAGAAGTGTGGGTGAACAATTTCTCAGTGACTATAAAAACGATTTAAGGGGATGGGTTTTGAGGGAGGGGAGGGTCACATGGGATGAACAAGATGCTGAAATATAATTATAAGATCCTTCACTGACAGCACAGGGAATAACTGAGTTTTGTATTTTGAACAGCAGCATTTGCTTATGCCTGCTCGGTCAACTTTCATCACCTACTCTTGTCTCCTATGTTCAGTCCCTTGGGTGGGCCATCACACAGGCTGAAGACAGGCTTCACTGTGGAGTTCTCCTCCAGGAGAGTGGGAGGACTGTCACACCCGCTGAAGACAGGCCTCACTGTGGAGTTCTCCAGGAGAGTGGGAAGACAGTCACACCCACTGAGACAGGCCTCACTGTGGAGTTCTCCAGGAGAGTGGGAGCTGTCACACCCACTGGAGACAGGCCTCACTGTGGAGTTCTCCTCCAGGAGAGTGGGAAGACAGTCACACCCACTGAAGACAGGCCTCACTGTGGAGTTCTCCTCCAGGAGAGTGGGAGACTGTACACACCCGCTGAAGACAGGCCTCACTGTGGAGTTCTCCTCCAGGAGAGTGGAAAGACAGTACACACCCTGAAGACAGGCCTCACTGTGGAGTTCTCCTCAGGAGAGTGGGAGGACTGTCACACCCGCTGAAGACAGGCCTCACTGTGGAGTTCTCCTCCAGGAGAGTGGAGACGTCACACCCGCTGAAGACAGGCCTCACTGTGGAGTTCTCCTCCAGGAGAGTGGGAGGACTGTCACACCCGCTGAAGACAGGCCTCACTGTGGAGTTCTCCTCCAGGACAGTGGGAGGACTGTCACACCCGCTGAAGACAGGCCTCACTGTGGAGTTCTCCTCCAGGACAGTGGGAGGACTGTCACACCTGCTGAAGACAGGCCTCACTGTGGAGTTCTCCTCCAGGACAGTGGGAGGACTGTCACACCCGCTGAAGATAGGCCTCACTGTGGAGTTCTCCTCCAGGAGAGTAGGAAGACAGTCACACCCGCTGAAGACAGGCCTCACTGTGGAGTTCTCCTCCAGGAGAGCTAAGTCAACTCTGAACAGGCATTACCAAATGCTTCTGTTCAAAACATTGAACTCAGTGATTCCCAATGACGCCTGTGAAGGATTTAATAGTCATGTTTTCAAAGTTGTCTTTTTCATGCTATCTCCCCTCTTTCCCCACTTTGTTCTAACCCATCCTCCTAATTCATTTTCATAATAACTGAGAAACTGATCATTGACATTAATGTTTCCCCACTATATGTTTACTTCTGTTGTTTGTTTGTTGTCGTCCTGCCTGAAGATGACTGATAGTCAAAGCTTTTTATTTCAAAGTTTGTTGTCTTCATCCAGCGGTTCAGTACTTCAATATTTGTTCTCTTGTTTTAACTTCCACCAGGAGTTATTATGCTTTGGAACTTACTCACTTCAAAGTGACTGTCATCTTTTGTTGTGTTGTATGATAAGTTCAACTAATTTCACTTTTAATTGGTTTGGATCTTTAAGCACAGGCTTAAACATGTGCTTTTATTTTGCTCATTCACGGCTTATGTTTGGTAACTTGTTTCTTTACACTGTTCTCCCATTTCTGTCCTTCACTGCTCCCTCCCCACCACCTTGGGAGTTCACTGGATTGTGATGTTTCACATGGAGTACTGGAAACACCAGGAAGTTATAAGTGGTGTTGCAAGTTACATCACAGGGGAGACTGTCAGTGTCACAACTGCTGAAGACCAGCTCATTCAGGAGATGAAAGCTGACTCTAAGCAGGCATAAGCAAATGGTTGTGTGTAAAATATGAAATTCAATCATTCTCAATGCTGTCAGTGACCATTTAATATCCATATTTTGTCAACTTTTTCATCCCATCTCCCTCGCCCCACCCCACCCCCCCTCCCTCCCCCAGCTCTCCTCCTAATCCATTCCCTTAAACCTTCTTTTTAAAAATTAAGTAACAAAGAAATCGTTCACCCACACTTGTTTCTACCCACTATACATTTCCTTCTGTTGTTTATTTATTTGTTGTCCTGCCTGAAGAAGACCAATACTTCCAGATTTGTTATTTCAATGTTTGTTGCGTTAATCTAGCGGCTCAATACTTCAAAAACTGTTTTCTTGTTAAACAATGTAGTCAAACTAAAAGCAAATCTAAACAAACTTTTATCATTCTGGAAATGATTTAAGCACAATTTTCTGGACCTAGAATTCTGGTTCACTCCAGAAAACTTGCATCCCTACACTTGGCTGCCTTTCTGTGAATAAGCTTTCACAGAACATCTTCTTTGTGGATGAGTATGCATATGAGGATGAGAAGAAGGGACAAAGAGGGAGAAGGGTTAAACAGCAGAAGGGGGAAAGGGGAATAGACATTAACGTTCTCTTAGGCAGAAATCCTTACTTCAGGAATGAGCCCAGTGATAGCCAGCCACTTGACACTGGGATCAGCCTTGTAGCTGACGATCTCACTGAAGGCCAGACGATGGTGACGGCTGAACACACGTTCTGGGGGACTGTTGCCTGATGACCAAACACAACCACAATGATTGGAATTTCTCTACAGCTTGCTGTTCAACAGAGGCATCTTCAGTTTACTACTCTGAAGTTATGGCACTGTTCCATCAGCAATGTGTTCGAGACATTTTTTTAGTTGATTACATTACTGCCTTTCCACTATAGCTATGAACAAAACCATCTGTTACTAGCTAATACTCTGATTTCTGTTTACTGTTGTCACTGTTCTTTTTGTTTTGGATGAGGAAAGAGACCCTGAGATGGCAAGATGAACATTCTGTCTGCATTCTTAACAGGAAAGTTGTCCTCTCACCTGTCTTTGTTCATTTTTTGACACTGAAGACACTTCAAGTGAAACGCCTTGAGACAAGAGTAGCATTACAAATTCAAGTAGGAAGGCATCTGATTAGTTTTTGATTCATAAATGCTGCAAGATAGACTGTGATTGTTAACTAAAGGCACAGGATCACCATGGATGATGCCTTGATTAAGCAAAAGAACAGCAGACAGCTGTATGTCACTTGCAGAAAGGGCACACTGATGGAGATGCAAAACAAAGTAGAATACATTACTACCAAATCACCAAACATGAAGTCTGTAGAAAGATGAACACTTGAAATGGTTTCCCTATGAGTGATATATACTGAATGCAAGAGGGTAACATCATGAAATTTCATGATTTGTCACAAATCATGATGAGACATGGGGAGAACACATTGTGACATAGGACATGTCTCAACACATCAAACCATGGCAAGTCCAAATAGGAGTACTAATGTTTGTTTTGTAATTGTCAAGACACCTAGGGGACTCCCCCCCCCCCCCCCCCCCCTCTCAATTTATGGCAATCTGCCATACTGACAGAGTTTTATTTTATAACAAGTAAAAATCTATCCCTTCCACCCTCTCTCTTCCTCTCTCAATCCACCTCTAACCTTTTTCCCTCTCTCTGTCTCTGCCCCACTCTCTTCATCTCTCTGTCACTCTGTTCTTCTCTTTCCTCCTCTCTTACCATTCCTCTCTCTCCCTTCAGTCTCTGTCCTCCTTCCTTCTCCTTTTCTATTTCTGTTCTTTTTCTTTGTCTGCATTATTTGCTGGTTATCATTTTTCACCTTGAAATATTTGCACTAGTTTCTCAGTAATCAGTATCCCACAAAATGGATTTTGTGATTTCTGAAAGATAGAATGCAGTTTCTCTAAGAATATGAAGCATTTATTTGAGACTCACCACAGAAAAGCCTTAAGAAGACAAACGCCGCCACTGTCCATCTCAACCAGCAGTGTGCCAGCAAATGCAGCCTTAGAGCAGTCATTCCCCATGATGGCAGGCCAGTCGTTTTTGTTTAAAAATCTCTAGCATTAATCAAAATTATGCTCAACCACATGCCCTTGTTTTTGGTTAGAGAATATGCCATCAATTCATCAAAGATCTGAAGGTTATGAACTGTCAAATCACATATATGCTCAAAATCATAGTGAAGGAACTACCCACCAGTGGGTCAGCAAGATTTCAGTGAACATTCCTGTAGCACCATAAGCAATGATAGCAACAAAACTGACAACAGTAACAAACATACGTAAGGTGAATGCAAGTTCAACATATACTGCCATGATGAGTTTGAAAATAATTTGCTAAAAGGCTGCACTGGACAAGAACATACCCAAGGCAGACACACTGTCTTGTAATTTGTGCAAGAACATCCATGAAACACCAATGTTGCAGAAAATATTACTCTGGCTGTGTATTATCTGATTTATCTTAATTCCAGTGGCAGCAAAACAACAACAAAAACCTGACAGCCACCACTTAAAGTGACCTCTTAATGAAACAATTCAAGCTGTACATTCCAGATGTATGGCAAGAATCCAAAGACAATGTCACATCAGTGTTATTAACATGTGGACCTCACGCTGAAGGCCTCATGTTCACAGAAGAGTAGACTGTTTGTTTCCAGCAGTTCCTCCACCAGAAATGATTACAACATCCACAAAGGATACTTTGTCATGTTAAACAAGGTACAGCTTGCAAGACATATGCTCCTGGCCTGCCATGGGTGACTGAAATACTCAAAACTGCTGCATCTTGTCCTTTTCGTCCTTTTTATTCCTCTGATTGCTGTTTCAGGAGTGCTGTGAACAAGGATGATTTTCAGCCTGTGGACTACTTCCAGCTTTTCTTCCCTGATGCTGCATTCACGCTGATGATGACACAGTCAAACCACCAACACGCTTGACAGAGTGACATTTTTTCAACAAAAGTCACAGAATAAACAAAATCTTATTTTTTCTGAAGACCACTTCCTTTAACACTCACTTCATCTATGTTTTCCGACAGCATTTCGTTTTGCTACCCTATCAAGTCATAGGATAACAGAACACAACAAATACTTTTGTTTTCCAAACAAAACCTTCACAGTGCGCTGAGGAAGTTTCAGTCGCTCCTGAACGGGAACACGGTTTCGGTTTGCTAATAAATAAATATTGAATGATAAATACCTGACTGCCACCAAAAACAGCTGGAGTCCCTCTTCGGCCTTCTGGGTTGTTGCGTTGCCAGAATCACTGCAGAGACTGCCTAACCGGTTCAGCTCACCCGGCTTTAACAGTGCGCAGGTGAGCAGCAGTCAGCTAAACTTTCCAACCGGCGTCCGGACGACTACCTTCCGGTAAGCACGGTTGCACGAAAAATTGTGACTGGACGGGAAACGGTCCGTCACAAGATGATGACAACCATCCTGACTGCACTGCCTGTAGCTCCAGGACACAAAGAGGGTGGAAGAAAGTGCAGACCTGTTTTCAGTGTAAAACCTTTCAGCTGCCCATGTGCCCCACTGTCCGCTTTGAACTTTTATTACACATGACAAGATTTCTGGAAGGCCGCCCGTCAGCTGATCCATGGGCTGGACTAATGCCTCAGAGTTTGCCCAGTCATCTTGTGTACAGCATAGGCAGTAGGAATAGAGTCATTCGTAGCTGTCATTCTGTCTGAAAACTAAACCCAGGACATAATCACAAACTTGACACTTTCTTGTCTGTTACGCACTGCCATCACCAGTTTTCTGCTATTGGAGTATGTGGATTTATGGCTGTTTTTTCATTTTCCTGTTGGATATTCCATACTTTCTGGTCTTCATTAGGTGAGTGGAGTATTTTTCCTTCCTTGTTGAGAGTTTGTTCACATGCTTTCTTCTTTTTCATGTTGAGGAGAAAGATAACATTCATTTTCTTATTTTGCATTTTTTTTGCACTTGAAATCACTAAAAATTTGAAATTGTTGTTGACTAACTATTACTAACATATCATAGTATAATAAAAATACAGTGTATCTCCTCCATTTTACAAAAAACAAAACAAAAAAAACAAAAAAAAACCAGCATGAGAATTGGTTGTTTAGTTCCAGAGATATCCGTGTTTCACACATGCTAGTATGAAATAAGAGTTGTTTTTTTAAAAATGGCTGTCAATGGGGATTTATGCCAAACAAAACGTCTGGCAGTCAAAGGGTTAAAGACATCTGATAAAAGATACAAGGGAACCAGCAAAGAATTCACTGAGAAAAGGTCTCTATTACCTTGCCATAAATCCCAGTGGAAGACTGCAGTGTCGGTCACAATGGCAACAATGTCAGAACTGAGCCAGGTCCAGAAAGAGACTGGTTCATGGAGATGAGTTCGCCCAATCAACATCTTGGTGTCCAGGTTGAAGACCTCAAAACGAAAACCAGCTGAAACAAAAAAGATGTGTAATGTTCATATGTGTTGTTAATTACAATAAATAAACTCTAGACAGCTACCTTGCAGAATCCATTGAAACTTACAATTTAAAAGAGTCCAGTCTCTCCAAAAATCTCCATTAGGTTCTGTTGTGAGACTGACTCTGTCCCTCTAGATGGCTTTGTCTGTGATCATGAGGACCAACCTTTCCCTGCTGATCGACTGGGTGCAGTTGACATCAAACTTGACTAGTATCTCTTTGCCCATGATTTGTAAGGCCTCATTCTTAATGGGTGATTTTTAGTAACCAGTACAAAGAGACTAGGGGATATCATTGTTGAACACATGAAGACAATACTGAGGACAGCCAACCCAAAATCTTTATCTCTGCTAAAGTCAACACATGAAAACAAACAAACAAACATAGACTTTAAAGGATTTGATGCAGTCCAGGGCATACCTTTTAATCTATTTTTTCATCAGAATTTGCATATGATTTTTAAGTATAACAAGAAAAAAAACCCCAAAAAACCAGCACTGAAATTGTACTATGGCATTCCAATTTTCTGCGGCAGCATTCTGGCGCTTATTACCTTTCAAACTATGCTATACTCCTTCCTTCCTGACTTTCAAGTCTGCACTTAAAACTTATATGTCTTCAAATGCCAGATGCAAAATACCACATGACGCTTGTAAGTTGTCATTTATACACATTTGCTTGTGTATGAATGAGCTGTTCACCAGTTCTGTTGTTCTGTATGTGTGAGAGAGAGAGAGAGAGAGAGAGAGAGAGAGAGAGAGAGAGAGAGAGAGGGGGAGAGAGAGAGAGAGAGAGAGAGAGAGAGAGAGAGTGTGTAAGCGTGTGTGTGTGACATTGTGTATGTGTGTATGCATGAGCATGCGTGCGTACGGGTGTGTGTGTGCATATGTGTGTGTGTGTGTGTGTGTGTGTGTGTGTGTGTGTGTGTGTGTGTGTGTGTGTGTGTGTGTGTGTGTGTGCCCTGTGTTTGTACTATACATTATGTGTTAAATGTGTGTGTGTGTGTGTGTGTGTGTGTGTGTGTGTGTGTGTGTGTGTGTGTGTGTGTGTGTCCTGTGTTTGTACTATACATTATGTGTTAAAATGTGTGAAGAACTATGTTGCTAGGATGGCTACGATAGAAACTGTCCTCATCATCATCATGAGAAGTAACTTTCAACCCTGACATAGCGTCTAACTGTGCCCTTCCTAGCCTGGAATCAGTGACATATTTTGAATGTTCTGCACAAGATCTGGACTGTTTTACTTAAACGGTCACAACTTTGGATGCGCACATAAATGAACACACAATTACAAAATAAAATGCTTGGAACTATAACATGCAAATTTTTCTCCGGTTTTTGTTTTTCTTTGATTATCTAGCCATGCATGGTTCCTTATTTTAATATGCAGTGTAAACAGATTATTCATTACTTTGTCGAAGAGATTGACTTATTCCTCTTCTTCAGAGTTCTCAATGACAAATTCAACAAACGAGGTAGTAAGGGCACTGCAAAAAGTACTGATCTTTAAACAAACAAGGTAGTAAGGGACAAAAATGAAAGAGCAACCACTTATCTTCATTCACTTCAGTGCAAGATGGACGTTGAATTGAATTACGTGATTGCTCATTCATTTTCGTTGTCCTGAGTGTTTTGTATCTTGCCTGAAGAAGACCTAAGAGGTAGAAACGCATCATGTTTTGTCTTGTGATTTGTTTGTCCAAGTTTTCTTGGCGGTTCGCTATTGCTTAAATTTAAAATTTGTAAAATTTCATGTTTAATTCAGATTTTCTTCAAATTTTTGCTTAAAATAGAAGGGACCTCAGATTTCACCAAAAGACCTTCAGATGTTTCGAAAAAGGATTCTTAGGACCACTGGTTTTAAATGCTGTAAGGGACACTAATATTGCCGCATTTGAAATGAAATGCATTCTAGACTTCTGGTCGGGCACAGGTCAACAAATGAATTTATATTTGGTAGGGTGTCAGGCAGAAAGAGTTCAATCATGATTTGGAATCAAATGACAGCCAAATAACAACTGAAAGCAAAGCAGCTTTGCATGCTGGGCAGAAAACTGAGACTAAAAGATGGGCCCACGAACAAAAGATGGAACAGGTGACAAGATAAACGATTTATCAAGAAACACATAATTGCTTTTCCAGATTAAGCATTGGGCTCTGAGAGCACTGGAAGGGTGACTCTTGATATTGCACACTGCTTTGGAGGGAAGGGAGCAAGCAGATGATTTTGAAGCTGAAGGTGAAGTATGGTGAAGTTCAGTCACATTCCTGTTGGCAATGAAGTTGTTCAGATCCACCAGAACAAAAGCAATCAATCACAATCAAAAACAATCAATGCAACAGGTTCATGTGGGCCACTAGCTAGTTCAGTCTCAGTTTAAGTTCCAGTTTCATCAAGGAGATGCCTCTGCCAGTGACAAGGCCATAGCCTATACCACATCTTCTAAGCTACAAACTAAGCACAAGATTCACAGCTGAGGAACAAACAAATTGATAATTAAGATGAAAGGATTTAAGATGAGGGTCTCATGGACAGGACTACAAATTGATAATTAAGATGAAAGGATTTAAGATGAGGGTCTCACGGATAAGACTTACCAGATGTCTGACCCACACACAAGACCAACATGCTAGTCATATCTTGGGCCACTACTACAGTCATATATGTGCATTTGCATGTGTGCACACACATGTATATGAGCTGTGTGCACGTGAGTGGGCGGGCCTGTGTATGCGCAAGTATATGCGGTGTGTGCATGTGCACGTGCATGCATACATAATGTTAAGATTTAGAAGGGGAGGGTCACTGGGGGGGATGGGGGGGGGGGGGGGGGGTGTCAAAGCTTCCTTTAGGGGGTTTTGTACAATCATAACAGTTTCAAATTAGTGATATTAGTTTCAACAAATTGTGTGTACCATGTTATTACCACAACTGTAAACACTTCATTCATTTCATACCAAAAAGCTTTAGCAATAGTACATGCACCCACAAAGATAAGCACACTGGTCCAGAGGCCATGTTCCCCACTTCTCCTTACCCACTATAGTTACATGTGCACATGCCATGTTCCCAACTTCACCTTACCCACTATAGTTACATGTGCACATGCCATGTTCCCCACTTCACCTTACTCTCTCTGACATCAATACATCCACTCAATCTTTTACACACACACACACACACACACACACACACACACACACACACACAAACACACATTTTACCTCAAGGGGAACTTCACGCTTGTTCAAAGGAATCTTTAACTCTGCATAACACCATGGTATCTTTAATTCTGCATAACACCATGGCATCTTTAATTCTGTGTTACACCATGGTACCTTTAATTGTGTATTACACCATTTCCACGGCAGATTCTTTTAACTTGTATTGTGAACAAATCTTAAATAAATGTTTGCGAACCGCCAAGAGAAACGTGGACAAACGAGTCACAAAACAAAACATGCTGCGTTTCGACCTCTTAGGTCTTCTTCAGGCAAGACACAAACAAACAGGACAATGAAAATGAACGAATTTGTCACTTAGCTTAGATCTCTTCAGTGCAAGGTAGGCAGGCGTTGAATGAAAATGTATTGTGAATTATGAGAACAAGTAAGAAAACAGAACAATATAAACCACACATAGTTTGACCTGTGCTGATTGCCCTGCATTTTTGTATCCTTAAAACTAGGATGTTTTACTTACTTATAAATGTTTTTTTTTTTCCATTGCAAAAAGTACTGACCTTTAAATTGTGTCACAAAAGTCCACATCTTTTGTTGATATATCTGTGTGGTTTTCTGTTCCACAGTATCAAAAGAGATGTAGAGTTAGATCTTACCTCTGTGTATCACGATCAAGTCTATCAGTTTCAACATATGCTTCCTGATGATACTGAAAGGTACAACCTCTGACCTTTAAGAGCAATGATGGGTTGAGTAGGGTTCATAAGCACAGAGTCGGCACTGGTCTGTCCAGCATAGGAAATGGTACCCTCCTTGGGACTCAGCACTGTCACCTGTTGACATCAAATTACACACATCACCATCTGACGGACCACTACAATCTTTTGAACATTTCACACACACACACACACACACACACACACATACATACACACACACACACACACACACACACACACACACACAGAGTTCTGAGAACAAGATGTTAAATCCTAATTTTGTCACAGCATTAAACTGGAGAAGTCATGTTACCATACGACTGAAACCAGAAAGATCAGCTTATACTCACTTCAATCTCACCTTGAGACCTTTGTCAGGCAGAGATGTCTGCGAAACTGGTCCCATTCTTACTATCTGCTTTGATCTGTGTTCACATGGCTGAAGACCTTGTCGGTAGATATGAAGATGTTTAAATCCCACACTTTTGTGGAGTGATGATTCTTTCACCATGACTTCAGGGGCTTATCTAATTTTTGTTTTTGTAAATAGTTTTCAATGGCCAGCACTCTGATATTATTTTATTAGATCTGACATTTCTTTACAGCATTAGCTTTCTACTATGCTTGAACTAAGAAGCACATGTACTATTTTGGTGTTCTTGGATTCTGTGTACTATTTTGATGTTCTAAGATTCTGTTACCTAACACTCTGTTGGTTTCTCCTGAACAGTCCTTGTTGCAGCTGTCGCAAGTTAAATTTCAGCATGTTTCACCATTTGGTATTTGATCTTCAAGTGATCTATGCATGCTGACATCTTTGTAGCAGGCTCAAGTTTTCACCTTGTAAAATGTTGCCCTATTGGAATGGGATGACCAATGGCTGAATCTTTCTTCCCTTCTTTACACAGTTGCTGATGTTCATTTTGAACAGGAAGTTATAAACGATTCTAATTTTGTACTTGTTGGCTTTCAGCTTTTCTTCACATGCTCTGTTTCATTTTCCTGTTCTCAGTTTCTATGTTGAGGGTGTTTTTTTTTGTTTTTTTTCAAACAGTGTTGAAAGCTCTGCATAAGCTAGGTGGCTTGGTCAAAGTTCTTTACATCAAAAGCTGACCTCTGTGAAAATATTGATCATGGCAGCCAGGACAGAGGATCAACTAACTGGTTGTCACAACCACTACAAAATCATACCAATTCCAGTTTCAGGATGCTCATATGCATCCATGAAATACACCTTTTTATTGTTGTATTATTACTCTCCAAATGACTCTCAAATATCATGAATTTTGAAAAAAAAAAGGAATTTTTGCCTTTCTTAGGATCTTCAATGTACAGATGTTTGGAAAAACTAGGGAAAATATTCAGTAATATTTTCAAAGTCTTATTGCTTTTGTATGGGGAGGGAATTGTCAATGAATCTGTTGTTGTTGTTCATCCATCATTATCAACAATGACCAAGGACATAACACTAGACAGTATTAGGTAGGTTTGCTGCCTGTGACTGTGGCTATTCAGCCTAATGCAGGCACTCAAGGTTCTGCTGCCACTTGGGCAAAACTGGTCTGCCAGTTCGTATGCAATGTTTTCTCTCAACTGAAACCACAGGCTCAGATCCTTAAAGTTCGTAGGCAAAAAAAAAAAAGAAAAAAGAAAGAAACACCACCAGTCATAACCACCCATAACACAAAAAAACCCTCGAGGAAGGATTCTCAATTCAACTCGCTATCATCTTTAAAATCAAGAATACTTCATACACACACATGTTACTTTTTTCTTTTATACTAATATACTAATAGATTTTCAATTTTATTTCTGACTCTTTCCCATGGACTGTAATCACCTTAAACTTATTAAGATAGAGCAAGCTACCTATGTTGTCTACGCAAGCAAATTTTTTGCAAGGTTTGCTAAATTGGGCAGTCAAGTAGAAATGTAACTGTTATGTAATAACAACATGGAAAAAAGGCAAATTCTAAACATTAGATACACTTTGTACTGTCCCTGTTTACTCAAAGGTACGAAATAGGAATGAAATCTCTCTCTCTCTCTCTCTCTCTCACAAACACACACACCTGTGCACACACACACACACACACACACACACACACACACACACACACACAATACACTATAGTATATGCATGCACATAAATATGTGTTTATGAATATTTTCATCATCTCTGTACAAACTAACTTTAACAATGTTCATTCTTGCTGAAAGTGACACACATTATGTCAAAGACAAGGAAATACACACTCAGACATGTATGCACATACACACGCAAGTGCATGTACACAAACACATACACACATTTGAAAACAACAACAATTACAGAAGTGTGAAAGAAAATTTTTTTTTTCCCAATGGTTCTAATTCTCAATCAAAGCAGTTGGTGGCAATGGCTCTATTGTCAATTTTTTTTTTTTTTTTAAAGAAAGAAAGAAAAGAATGTACTGTGGCCAACATTTGATACACAATCTGATTAATCTGAACTGATGTCTATAAACAATATGGAAGTGGTAAAAGCTGCAAGTGAAAGGCAATCTCACTGCCCTCCGTAACTCTTGGCGAAATGTCTTTGCTACTGCATTATTCCTGAATAATTGACAGCTAGTCAATTTATCCAGAGGATTCCCACCTGTGCGCCTAAATCTCATGAGTTGAGTACTCAGTTTCAAAAGAGACAGCAACGTATTGCATGAGAAGCTGCAAAGAATCCAAAGCTTAAATGCTGTCTCTGAAAAAAATATAGAGTCGAATCTCATGGGATGCTTCTTTGCAAAAGCTAAAATGTCAAGAATTTCAATTTTTAACATGTCATTCTAACCATCACAAGTCATCCTCATAAATAATACTGACATAGTGTCAGGCGAAAATTTACGCCTAACAAGACAGTGCAGCACAGGCTGATAGTGTACGCTGTTCTTTTAAGACTCACCGTAGCTCTGCGGTTTGTCAGCTCTTCACGGCTGTCATGACGGACAGAAATCCACTTGTCAGAAGTGAGAGTAACACGTGACCATGTCACTTGCTCCCTTGGAACACCAATGTGGGCCAGCTGAAATACCAAATCAATCAAAGATCACTGCATGGCAACACTTGATCATAAACAACATGAGCACATTTTCTAGTTTCAGTTCTATCCCACTTTTCACAGCCCAACCTATAAGCTTAACACAAGGCCTTTTTAGGGCTGGGACCACATTAAAAGCAAAAAGAAAAAAAAAAGAAAAAAAAAATGCACACACAAACACAAGGCTTTAGTTTTTATAACTGTTCATAAGCCCTGAAATCTTCAAGGCAGATAACACTAGGCTGTGCAGAGTACATAAACCATTCTAATTTTTTCAATTTCAGATCAAGGAAATGGCATGGTAGAAATTCCAAACAAACAAAAGATGCTTAAAAAGTCACGTGTTGACAGATAACATAGGTCACTTATAAATGCAAGCTTTTGAAAAGAGAGAGAGGCATGGGCACAGTTCATATTTACTATGTGATTGTGAGGATATGGAGACTGACGTTTTTGTGGTTTGTGAGGCCAAAATACCAGGAAAGGAAACTTTTATAAGTCTGTGACTAGTGTGAGGACCTGGGAATATTTTTTGCTAAGAGATTTTTGTGTGGCACTTTTTTAAGGCCAACTATTAAAAGAAAAATATTTGTGAATCCGTGAGGACCTGTTTAATATTAAGCTCATGCACCAGACTGTTGCACAACTGTCTCGACAATACCAAGATAGGAATTTGTCCTTCTCTCTTTCTCACTTCATCTTGTGGGGTGTCAGAAGTAATTTTGTGCCTGTCCATCACCTATAGTTCAGTCTGAGATGTGAATGATTGGCTTTTGCGAATGATCGGCTATTGATTAATTTAGAATCGAAACAAGCAAGGAGTTGTCTCAATGATGTGAAGAAGAATAAAAAAAAATAGAGTTTTATCCCTGTGCTTTATTTCAAATATCGGCTTGGTACAGGTCAGTTCATTTCAATAGTTTTGTTTAACTTCTTTTGATGATCAAAGCTAAGTGACAAACTCGTTCATTTTCACTGTCTAATTTGTTTGTGTCTTGCCTGAAGAAGACCTAAGAGGTCGAAACGCGTCCTGTTTTGTCTTGTGACTCGTTTGTCCACGTTTCTCTTGGCAGTTTGCTAACTTTTATTTAAGATTTGGAAGATGACATTAGACCGATGACAAAGAAATAAAAGCTACTTCTTACCAGCTTTCAGGTATACACGATAACTCTTGCATACATACTCAACTGTCAAAACACACTTCATTTTTTGTACATGCTATAACAGTGAGAAAAATGCTACCAAAAGTGAAGTGGATATTGGCAGGGTCCAATCCATCAACAAAGCTTGAATTTATTTATTTATTTATTTTTTTATATAGAAAATGAAACATTATAGTTTCCAGTGATTTTCATAATAAATCTTCCTTCCCATTTATGAAAATTATATGTCATGTTCATATTCTATCTGTCACATAAGAAAAGAAAATGGTGTAGCCATGTATATAACCCTATATACATACTACACAATTTTCAAGTCCCTGGACTAGTGTGCACACAATGACACTTCCATGATTGTCACATGCACGATTTTGGAATGTGTGACGTTTGCATAGCCAGAGAGGATTTTTATTTCCGGTGAATACTTCTCAGCTGTCAACTTCAACAAGTTTGGCTGCGAGCTCAACACAGATCGTACTAATGGTGTTGGAACAGTCACGTCTGCTCCGTATTCTCTCTGTCCCTGCTTGTTGGTCAGGTATTGGGAAGTTTAATCCCCCCCAAAGGGGTTTTCAACTTGAGGCATGGGTCTGACCGACTGAGTGCACTGGAGGGGGTGTCCGTGCTGTCCTGAGCTCTTCTCCCTGCTGTGGCATCGCAGTCTTCTCTGAGGCCAGGATTCCCCTTTACTTCCCCAGTGCCTTCTTTTTCGACAGCCAGTAGGCCGTCTACCTTCAGAGCAGCCGGTGTCTTCCCTGGTATCTTCCCTCCAGACGGCTGACCTGTGCTCTTCGTTATGGACCTTGCTCCCCTGTGCCAAGTAGCAGGAGTGGGACCAGTTGTTTCGGATCGTGCTCTTCTGCGCCCAGTGTCAGAAGTGTTTTCATGACTGCTATCAACACATCCGCAATTGAGGTCAGTTCACCTTGAAGTGATTGATGATCATCACCACAAGGTGTGTTTTTTGTGTGTGTGTGCAAGTCTACTCCAGTTTGGACAGCAACACACCTGACCAGCGACTTGAATTTCGATGGGATTTAATTCATATCCAGGAGGACTCACCTGTTAATTTTCTTTGAAAAATGTGAGAAACTCCTTTTGTTGTTATTGTTTTGTGTCATTACTAGAGTTATGATTTTTTTTCCCAGCCTAAGAGGGAGCGTGAGTGTAAGTTTACACATGTTGACAGAAACAAATTAGTTTACATATTGATGTTGTTCATGTGCTAAAAGTTATTTCCATGTTTTCACTGTTTATTAAATATACACTCCTCGCTTAATTCCTGTTCATGCTGTTCTGTTGTAGGTGGTGTGAGTGATAGAATTGACAGAATACACAAACAACCTACACGCCTTCATACATTCATGAGACAGATTTCACAAAATTTACAAGCGCCCTTCATTCCACTCTGTGACAATGATGAAACTATACATAATACTGTTCCTCTCTTTCTCTCCCCCTCCCATTCTCTCATACACACAGAGTGACACACACACACACACACACACACACACACACACACACACCACACACACAACTCAGTCAAACACACACACACACACTTAAAGTTTTCTTGGCTTTTGTTTTCTTTCCTTTATAATTATAAGCTGTAAGGGGACATGTGTCCCATGGTGAAAAAAATCTGAATCTCTGCATTGTATGGAGAAAGCTTTCATTTTTTCAGTATCAATTTTCTTTATTCTATTAAAATGCATTTAAACTAAAAATGTTTCTGAATTGTCTTCAGTAAATGCTGAAAAGTAGTGCTAAAGTTATACATGTTTGACATACATAGACATACTATTTGAGTGAAGGTGAGACTCAGAGAAAGTAAGAGATTGGGAGGGAGGGAGGGGAAGGAAGAGGGAGAGGGAGTGAGTAAGAGAGAGAGTGAGAGGTAAAAGTATTACTTTGAACGTGTGCCCTTCCTGTTTAGCCTCCTATCGGCAAAATCCTATTTGAGCAGATCCCACTCCCACCCTCTCATTCATCTGCTTAGTCTTCAGAAATGTCTTGTTAGTTAATCGATGATCTGAGTAATCTAATGTCAATCTGAACAATCACCGACGATGAGATCGAGATTTACAGCTTTTCGTAAGCAGAACTCTAACCTGTACCAGTTCGTTGATGGTGATGGGCGGTCCCCGCTCACTGCCAATTCCCATCCTATTTCCAACATCCTCCTCCACATCACCATGTCGATGAGCTGGATGCCGAGGCAAGGAAACAAGGTGCGGGAGAGTGGATGATGGTGATGGCAGCATTTTGCTCATGATTTTCAATGCATCATTCCCGCAATCACATCCAACAGAATTGTCGCTAATACCATGTTTAGACTTACTGAAACGTAATTTGATTTTACCGAAATCAAATTTACATTTTGCTGAAAAATCTTTTTAGATGAGGGCTGGCAGATAACCGAAATCTTCTGGCAAGTTCACTTCGTCTGTTCGAAACGGAAGTTGGGTAAACAATCTTTCTTGTTTGAAGTCGTATAGGCTAGGCCTAGGCTAGTTCTGTCTGCAGCCAAATCATTGCGCGTGAGGATCATTAACTTTTCAGGTCATAAGCCACAAATACAAATTTGAACAAAACGATTTATAATCCATGCAATTGTGCTAGAAGTAGAAACAGTAGTAGCAGTAAAAGCAGTATCAGTAGAATGGGGACTCGCTACTCAGCCGAGAGTCCCCCTTCAATATTATTTACTGTTGTTCGCTGTAAGGTAGCGCTTTCGCGCAGTAATTTGTCTTTAAAATCATTTTTTTGTAAGTCAATGATATTCTGGGTCATTTTCCAGGATACCTTTAATGTATTTGTATTTGGTGCATATTTAAGCTGAACATGAAGAGTATATCTTATCTGTGTCATTCTATTAGCAAGTATATTTCCCCTGTAAATTAGTTTTTTTGTCTTGACAAAATTTGTTAATTTAAACATCTTGCTTATGTCAATAACATTAGACCACTGAAAAGTTTATGAGTCTCAAATGAATCACCTCAAAATCTTCTGCCTTTTTATGAGGGTCAGTTAAGGTGCTTAAGTCTTTCAACATACATCTTAAATAAATGTTAGCGAACCGCCAAGAGAGAGAGAGAGAGAGAGAGAGAGAGAGAGAGGAGAGAGAGAGAGAGAGAGAGAGAGAGAGAGAGAGAGAGAGAGATTGCTGAAAGGCGTTGATGCAACCCCTCCCTACCTTGCGCTGAAGAGTGAAGAGATCGAAGCTGAGTACCAAATTCGTTCATTTTCGTTGTATTATTTGTTTATGTCTTTCCTGAAGCAGACCTAAGAGGTCGAAACGCGTCGTGTTTTGTCTTGTGACTCGTTTGTCCACGTTTCTCTTGGCGGTTCGCTAAAATTTACTTAAGATTTGTTTAGATTTCCGCCTGCAGTCATCGCACTTTCAACATAAATCATTCCATTCCATTCTTTCAACAGTCTCGTAATTCTTCTTTGAATCCTTTCAGTTTCTACAGATTGTCTTTTCAGGAAAGGATGATATGCAATATTTACATATTCCTCGTGAGGTCTGATTAGTGCTTTGTAAAGTCTTTAAAGTACAGTTTTATCAAGATGCGAGTGTTCCTTTTGCAAGTCCAATAACTTTATTTGCTTTATTGATTACACTTTGGATATGAGAGTCAAATAACAATGAGGAATCAAAAGTCACTCCAAGGTCCTTCTCATCTTCACAAAAAATGATTTACTTTTAATCCAATTTTAAATGACATTCCTTTACTGAAATCTTTTTGCCAGTATGAAGAACTTTGCATTTTGACGCATCAAAATTACATATATGTCTCCAGCCACTACTGCAGTTGATGTAAGATGCATTAGATGGCAATCCTGAGCATTTTCATGTATCTTTGCATTATCCTTTTTTCTTTTTCTTTTTTTTCTTTTTTTTTTGGGGGGGGGGGGGGGGGGGGGGAGAAAGGGGCTACAAGCAGAGTAATTCTTATGTCATATGTTGATTGTGTTATTAGATTTAGAACATTCCTGAAGATCGTGTTCATTACTTACGTCCTCTCTTTTATACACACTGGCACAAAATCATTAGGAATTTCTGCTTTAGCTAAATCGTTCACATCGTTTCTTTCAAGGACACTAACTCTTGCATTTACTTTTTTTTCTTGTGAATACTTCCAAAAGGTCTTTGGATTTTGTTTACAATCATTAGTAACTTTTCTTTCTTGGTTTCTTTTATCATCTTTTTAAAATAAATTCAATACACATATTCCTGGCTATTACATATTTCAAACAGATATAGCCTGGTGTAGTTTCAAGGAACCATTTGTTCAGTTTGTACTTTTTCTTGATATCATTTGGAAGCTTTTTTGTACGTCCATGATGGTTTGATTCTTTTGACACTTTTTGTCAACATTTAAGGGATACACCCGTCCATTGTCCTAAGTAATGATTACCATCTTTAAACTGCCAATTAGGTTCAACATTTATGTCTAACCAGTGAACCTCCCTGACAATTTTCTCGTTGAGTCGTAATCACTTTTTGTCCAAGTTAAATTGATACTTTTGTATAAATAATTTTTTTTACCCTGGTTAAGTGGAGCTGATAAAATGATGTTCTGCATCATTTTCCCCAATAGGATCCAAATGAATAAGTCTCATTCTCATTCACTAGAACCAAGACAACCAAACCAGGTTTTGGGCGTAATCTGTCGTTTGTTAGTTGTTTTTTTTTGGTACGGTCCATGAACCATACCACTTTATGGGTAGAAATTAAAATCACCAACAGTGCAGATCTGGTCGTATTTCATCATTCCTTGTGACTTGATCATACTGAGTAATTACCTGCCTATTTGATCACTCATTCAAGCTTTTCTTAAAGTATATAAAGATGGCACAGTGCTCAATAATCGTGTCGCAGGTGTGCTGATTTGTAATTTCTGGATCAAAGGAAGATGAGGTGATGGTCTATCCATTTTCATAATAGAGCTAGTGGCTATTACCATGGCACTCCAATAAGTTGCAAATTTTCCCGTGATTTTGTTTCAAATTCTTCTCAGCGTTGATTCCAGATCCGCCCTACTTTCACCAAAGTCCACAAAGCTCAACGCAAGAGCTGATCACACGATGGAAATAGAGCATCTAGTTAATTTTATCGTTCAGGATTCATTGAGCGACTCTCGTGGAATGCGGACACGAGTTTAACGCTATCTGCACGGACCAAATTGCGCTGAGCGAGTTTTCAATGTCGCTAGCTGCGCTTGCTTCATCGTTATAATTTAACTTCGATATCGCTTTCGAACCCTCGGCAACGCAGTTACACAATGGCCGATGTCTCAACTGTAAACCCGGTCTTTCTTTAAGCAGAAAGACATCCCGGATGTCGCAAAGATTCAGCCGACTGTTTTAGAGATATGCCTCGCTGCGGAGAGAACATCAGGCCAGGGCTCCATTTTAGGGTCACAAGACAAGGAGGCAGGAACGGATCTGCTGGTAAAGGGTATACGACTGAGAAACACATCGTTACAGGCCTCCAACACAAATCCTTTCATTCTACGAGGAGATACAGGTAAGGAAAAGCCTGCTACTAAAGTATGGATAGACAATATTTCTATCTCGGTCGTCAGAAATAGAATTCGCCTTGACTAAAGTAGAGTGTGAGCTAGGTCTGCTGTAAAGATGGAGAAATCAAGAGATAGCAACAATAATCTGACCAGATTCCTGACTGGTTGCAGTTTTGTTTTTGTTACTAATCCCCCCTTTTCCACTGGACAAATCCTAAAAATTGACATTTTTACGGCTAAAACGTACCACAGAGAGCAAATGTCACTTCAGGAAACATTTGCTTGTTCCCGGTGTAACGATCCATTTTAACTCCCCTCCACTTTTTAACTCCCCGGGAGTTAGAATTAGCACGTGCCACTTTTAACTCCCCGGGAGTTAAAACAAACCACGCCAGAGTGACCCCCCCCCCCCCCCCCCCCCCCTGTTTTAGATTAACTCCCCCACCCCAAAACATTCAGTTTTATGTGTTAGTCTCGATATGAGAAATAAACATTTAATATACACCCCCTCCCTCCCTCCCCCCCCCCTCTCTGTCTGCCTGCTCCCCCCCTCTCTCTCTCTCTCTCCCCCTCTCCCTTTCTCCCTCTCTCTCTCTCTGTCTATCTGGTGGTCTATTTGTCTGTCTGTCCAGTTGTCTCCGTCTCTGTCTGTGTGTCCCCCGCCCCCCCCCCCCCCCCCCTTCTCATGTCTTGTCTTTTACATAAATCTTACGAAGGATAAAAGGCTTGGGAGATGGGAAGTCACTACCCTCCTTTCATTCTAGCACGGCAACAACCATGAAGAAGAAAGTCACAATGCAAATGTGTGTGTCTGAGTGTGTTAAACATAAAACGGACCTTATAACTCAGCTGTTTCTCAACTGATTCAATTCAATTTTGCTTTGAGAAGTGGTGGGACTATGCCAATGTGATTTGAAAGTTAGCGTCCTTTTAGTGGATGACCTGGGCATCCAGCACCCGTTCTGCAGGGCACTGGGCCTTATAGTTCAGTCCTTTTTCAATCGATTTTCTCAAATCTCTGTAATGTTTGCTGTAGCAAAGGCAATCTAACCTGACCAGTTAGCACTTCAGCGGGTGACATGGCCAGCCAGCGCCTAAGATACTAGGCCTTCTAGCTTGACCACTTCTGATCCGATTTTATTCGAATTTGCAGTGAAGTTTGGTGTTGCCATTATAACAAATCTTCACAGCAATACAAGTACCTGTTTTTATGACGGTATTCAGCATCATGTACTCTGTGTTACATCACTAAAAAAAAGTCTGCAAATGAGAGTGCGCACGCATGTGTGCGTGGTGTGTGTGTGTGTGTGTGTGTGTGTGTGTGTGTGTGTGTGTGTGTGTGTGTGTGGTTCGTGCATGCTTGTGTGCATAAGTGTGTTTGTATACGTGCATGTGATCGACGTGCCCAGAATGACCCCCTTCCCTCCCCACCCCGGTTTCAAATCATAGAATGAGTGAGAGAAATAATGTTTTGAAAGTTGTTTTAGCATTGCCTTACAATGCGAATTTCACCCAGGAAAAAAAAATCTGAAATAATCTGAATAGGGGGGGGGGGGGGGGGGGGGGGGGGGGGGGGGGGGGGGGGGGGGGGGGGGGGGGGGGGGGGGGGGGGTCATTCCTGCCATGAGGCCAGAATGACTCCCCCCCCCCCCCTTCTATTTTTTAACTCCCCGGGAGTCAATCTGGATCAACACTTCTTGATCACAATTAACTCCCGGAGAGTTAGTTTAGGCACGTGCGTATTTTAACTCCCCCCAGGGGGTAGAGTTAAAATACGCACGTGCCTAAACTAACTCCCGGGGAGTTACTTTCGATCAAGAAATGTTGATCCAGATTGACTCCGGGGAGTTAAAAAATAGAAGTGGGGAGTCATTCTGGCCATATGCCAGGACTGCCCCCCCCCCCCCCCCCCCCCCCCCCCCCCCCCCACCACCACCACACACACACACACTGCAGAGAGACACTTGACACATGACACTTGAAAACTTTACTTGACAAGGATAAAGATCTTAGGCTAACATAAAAGCCTATTAATCCAATCTGTCTTTGATAAACACTAATAATAGTAAACAAAGCTGACTAGAAGCATGCAGAGAGAGAGAGGAGAGAGAGAGGGAGGGAGAGAGAGAGAGGAGAGAGAGAGAGGGGGGGGGGGGGGGGAGTAAAAGAAAGAAAAACAGACAGACAGACGGAGAGAGAGAGGGGAGTGGGGGGAGACACTAGAGACAGAGACACTGAGATAGATAAACAAATAGCAAAGAGAGACAAGCAAAGAGAGAGGGAGAGATATTAAGAGAGACCAACAGACAGACAAGCAAAAAGGCAGACAGACAAGCAAGGAGAGTGAGAGAGTGAGCGAGAGACTGAAAGAAAGTTTGGGGGGGGGGGGGGGGGGGAGACAGACAGGCAGACAGACAGAGAGAGGGGGAGGGAGAGGGGTGTATATTAAATGTTTCTCATATCGTGACTAACACATAAAACTGAATGTTTTGGGGTGGGGGAGTTAATCTAAAACAGGGGGCGTGGTTTGTTTTAACTCCCGGGGAGTTAAAAGTGGAGGGGAGTTAAAACGGATCGTTACACCGGTGCTTTAAAGTCAATTACCATGTTTCTGAATGCCCGAATGATGTGGTTTGCGGAGAATGCAAAGAATCAGGTCATAAATGGAGTGGTCCTCTTTGGAAAAAAAGGGAGAAAAAGTGTGTGAAAAACAAAACTGTGATGAACTTTCGCCATAAAATCAGAACCCTGTCGATAAACAGCCTGGGACCAGCCGGGACCAGCCGGGACCAGCCGGGACCAGCCGGGACGTCAGTCGGACGTGTGACTGACAGGAATCGCACGTCTGCCCGTCAAACTGTTTTCCTCCGTAGACTGGCCCCCTCGAACCAGACCCAGTGCTCCAAAGCGTGCCCGTTCCAGAGAGCGTCACAGCCCAAGAGACAGGGCAGAGAAACACCCCAGATGGAAGGCTTGGCGCTCGGTCAGCCCTGTACGTGCAAAGGACGACCATGCCACGGACTCTGTGCCTGCCAAACAGCGGCAGTAGTTGGGCTGTTTCACTCGGACAGCTTCGGGCAACGACCTTGGCTTTTGAACAATGGATTTTGAGAATGTCTTGTGATTATTAGCCTACTTTGTGCTCTAATATAACATATAGGTCTCTGTGCTATTACATTTTTTATGGACGAATTTTGTATTGTTTCATTGAATGCAAGAGGATTAAAACTAAACTTAAAAGGAATTCACTCTTCAGACTCTTCAAAGGTAAAAAAAAAAAGAAAAAAGATTTAATCTCTTACGAGAGTGCCGTGTGACTAAAACTATAAATACGGAGAGAAAAAACAAAAAAGGAATTGGGAAGTAGGACTACAATGTAGGTACAAACAGAAGTAGAGGTGAGCTCATCTTGATCTCGCAATTTTTTTTTTCTGGGTGATGCTAAGTCAGTAATGTCACAAGAAAGAATGCTGGCTATTTCTGTACCTAACGAAAACCAACTATTACAGCAGCAGATGTGTATGTCCCAAACGGTTCAAGAGATAAATTATTATTTTTTTCAAAAATATGACTGAACGTCTGATTTTGTAGACAGTGATCTTGTAATCCTTGGAGATTTCAACTGTGTTCTGAATAACAAACTATATATTGCTTCAGGCAGTCTTCATAATACATGTGACGTCGAATTCTACGTCTTACCGATGCAGGAGAATTTATCAAACGTTGGAGACAATATTACATGGCATAGACATAATTCGTTCATAGCATGCCGTCATGTGGACTGCTTTATCCGTGAAAAGTTATTGCTCTTAACGTTTCCTGCGAACATGTTGTCAGCCCACATTCTGATCACAAAACAGTGGTATTAGAGAATTTTTTTTTAGGAAACCTTCGTACGAGGCCTGGCTACAGGAAATTTAACAATAGTTATCTTAAAATGACTAATTCATCAAAAATATGAACACAGTGTTAGATACTTTTCAATTAGAGTACGAGAATGGAGAACTAAATGACATGGGGAAAATGGGAGGTGAACAAACAGACTATGCAAGGCCTATGAGAGTGGAAGGAAAAAAAGAAGAAAAAGAAAAGAAAAGAAAAGAAAACGGGGAAAAAAAAAGGTCAGA
>CM065736.1:48995137-49045137 GCA_033310375.1 Conus canariensis | reverse complement strand
ATAACTTATTTGGCAAATCATTCAATAGCAATGAGAAAAGAAAAGAAGCGGAGCTAACACTGACCCTTGAGGGATTCCCATTGACAAAGTTCTACCGGTGGAATATGTTTTTCCTACTCTGTTTCGTATTACCTTATCTTTCAGAAAGCATGTAACATGATTGTACACATTTCCTGATAGTCCCAATATTTTCAAGTTTAATAGCTGTGAATGCCACACTTGATCGTAAGCCTTGGTTATGTAAAACAAATGTAGCCAGGACACATTTACGTCTTGCAAATTGTTTCTTTATATTTGTTGATAATTTCACTAACATTTTGTGGTAGATCTCCCTTTACGAAAGCCAGCTTGATTAAGAGGAATGATGTCATGTTTTTCACAGTAATGTGCTAGTCTATTCAAAACAATTCTTTCTGATAGTTTACAGACGTGTGATGTTAATGCCATAGGTCTGTAATTTTTAGGATCGCTAGAAGACTTTCCTTGTTTATGAACTGGTACAACAATTGTCTGTTTCCATATTTTGGGCATGTCGCTACTGTTCCAGCAAGTACTTAACAAAGCATGAAGAAAAACTACCAGATTTTCAGGTAAATTCTTTAGCATCTGATTAAATATTGCATCTAAACCAACTGATGATTTCCTTATTGGTATGGCTCTAATGGTTTCTTTTACTTCTTGTACAGTTATAGGAGCATTATTGTTAATGCTATTCTCTGGTGGTGGATCATCATATGTTATATTTCTTCTTTTTCTCTATAAGTTCGGTCAGTGTTTGTTAGACCCTCAGGGCGGCTGACATCAGCGAATAGGTTTACAAAAACTTCTGCTTTCTCTTCAGCAGTGGGGAGAATGTTGTTATCGCGCGCGTGTTTGTGTGTGTGTGTGTGTGTGTGTGTGTGTGTGTGTGCACTCCCTCTCTCGCTGGTGTGGACACACACTAACGCGTGCACACACACAAGAGGGTTTGCGCGCGCGCGCACACGCACGCGCGCACACGCACGCACGCACACACACACACACACACACACACACACACACACACACACACCGTTACAATTTAAAAGGGAGACCAGAGGGGAGGAACTTTCGCGAAATACGTCATAGTACTAATGACGAATTGCATGCCTCCTCTTACTTATCGCTTTTTGATCTCTGTATTTTCGGTGTGTAGTGCTGTTGTTGATTTATTTAAAAACATTTGGAAAGTGAATGTATACGTAACTGTTCAGTTTTATTTGCGGATCGATTGATAATGCGACTGGAATATTCGAGATTATGTCAGAATGTTTACCAGGTCTCCGTAAGTTGCTAGTGCATTACCGAAGGTTCGAGAATGTTGTAGAAGCTGATCGAATCACATTCGCATAAGCTTGTCGCGATTTCATTGGTTGAGCTTACCGATATGCAGAATGTTCTAGAAAAGAATATAAAAGCGATGAGAGCTGGGAGGCAGAGAGAAATGAGAGTGGCTGAAGGGTTCTAGTCATTGTCGAGCACAGAAGTATTCGAGTCTTCACTGAGTTTGAGTGTAGTCGATGAAAAACTGCCATTAGTAGCATATTGGCTGCTGCATGGACGATTGAGTTCCTTGGCTGCTGCATGGACGATTGAGTTCCTGTGTGACTTATTGAACCTGAAGGTCAGTTGATTTCTGTTTGTTGTTCCTATAGGCCTATTCTTCAACGTTTGTAAATACAAGGATCCTCTTCGTTTCGATACCGCCTGGTGTATTTTGTCGTCTGCAAGCTGAACACCTGCCACAGGATTTACAACGAACTCTCACAAGCTACTGCACTTACCTATACATGTTTACTCACTTTGTACTGAGGAAGTCAGCAGTCTAGCGTGTAACACACACACACACACACACCACACACACACACACACACACACACACACACAGTGACACACACACAGTGACACACACACTCACTCACTCACTCACACACACACACACACACACACACACACACACACACACACACACACACACTCATGTGAACACACACACACACACACACACACACACACACACACACTCTCTCTCTCCCCTCTCTCTCTCTCTCTCTCTCTCACACACACACACACACTCTCTCTCTCTCTCTCTCTCTCTCTCTCTCTCTGTCCGCGCGCGCGCCCGCGTGTATGTGTGTATGTGTGTGTGTGTGTGTGTGTGTGTGTGTGTGTGTGTGTGTGTGTGCGGACACTTGTTTATAAAACAGAAAATAAAACAACTAGATAACAATGAAAGTAGGAATGAAGCAATGATAAACATCTTGTTCATTATACTTACAATAATCATAATATTAGTAACGAGGACGACAACAACAACAATAATAATAATACATAATGATAATAAGAGAGAGAGAGAGAGAGAGAGAGGGGGGGGGGGGCAACAAGTATGCACCTCCAAAGACAGGCCACACGCCACTATTAAGAGTTTGTACAAGATCATCATATAACCCATGTAAGCCTTTTGAGGCCTACCGCAAGTCTGAGCCAGCATTTAATGTTAAACTGATAATTCATCAAATGAACAACTCGCCGCCAATTATTTCCCTTGTTTTGGCGGATTTCCACCGATGACATCGCATACAATCTTCAAATAAATGACCTTCCCCTTAATTGACGTCACATTTCAGGTCTTTACACTTACCCGTGATCCCATCGTTGCGCCAGGTGGTACTACCCAAATATTCCCATTCCTTTGAATTTAATGTATGTGTTTCGAACCATCTGGTTTGTACCTTGATGGCCATATGAAAGAAACGAGGAGAATCAACTTTCAGATACAACAAAAATTATCAAAACAATTTTATTGCGCCAGTCTATAAATACTTTACTCTTTAAGCAAGGCCTTGGCGCATTAATTTTTTGTGTGGCCACAGACAACTCAGGGAACGGCAAATTCTAAGGGGAGGTAAAGGACCCGCTTCAAACGGCCAATAGCCGACCCCTGGATTACTTTTTCACTCTCGACACTGCTGCACTGTCTTTTTTTTCTATGTCCTCACATTTGGATTTTAAAAATCCTATGTATCTGTTGACGGCTCCAAGATCGAAGTGAATTACTGATATTTTCAGGTCAGTGGTGTCTCGCCGCTCTTCTGGTTTGTGAATGGCACGCAGAGTGGGCGTACATACCAGTGCCATTTGTGTGCAACATGTGCAGTATGCGCCGTGAGAAGCTTGTCCGGGTTTGCTTTAATGATAAAATCTGCACATAGTAAAAACTTGACACTAAAAATAAAAGCACTGTATCTCATGGTTTGGTTTTCAACTGAATTGTCATTGTACGTACTTGATTGATACCTCTTTTCTGGCTCTCTCCGTCATAAAATTCCACAGAGCTGTCACCAATACACCACAGGTAAGTTGGTGCAGTTGGCTGCCTGCTGGCATTGCTAATTAATCTTGACAACCGCACACTGCATAGAAAAATAACAATTTTCTTACAGAGATTCAAAACACATCTATTATTGTCACTGACCACAATTCCTAACAAGATGCGAAGCATATAAACGTACTCCCAGTTTTCCAAACTGCTTATAAATCGGCCAAGTGATTTGTGAGATAAGAAATAAAGGCAAAATAACGGTTTTAACGGTTATTTAACCGATGTACACTTTTGAAACTGGTATTTTAGTCCTCACTGGGCTAAAGCCTGTGTACATACTAAATTTCATCCAAATCGGACAATATGTCAAGAATAACGGTTTTTAACGGTCAGATTTTGAAACACTACATGGAAGTGCCATTTGTGTGTGATAACCATTCTATATACAAAATTTCATTAAAACCCACCAATATATAAAATAAATAACGGCAAAATAACGGTTTAACGGTTGTTTAATCCATTTTCAGCATTACATCACTTACATATGGAAAGAGGCTCCGATTTGTCACAAGATCATCCAAACCGCTTATAAATTGGCCAAGTACTTTCTGAGATATTCCATAAAGAAGAAAAACCGTTATAGGCCGTTACAGCCGTTAGTAACGGCTATAGCGGTAAACTAAAACATCGGGCATCATCCGTGGCCCATAATGAACATACCTACAAATTTTCAGAAAGATCGGCCCAGTAGTTTTGTCTGGAGCGAGTAGAACACATTTTGACCACGGACACACAGACAGACAGACACACAGACAGCATTTCTTCATTCCCATTCTAAAGTACTCCCTGTTCTATAAGAACTGGGAGTACAAAAACGAAAGAATATTTGCAGTTATACTGTTGAGATGTGAATGTTGAACCTATAAAGACAGCTTTATACACATTTTGTAGAATAAGCGAGAACGGTATTGTTCGCAAGAAATAGGCTAACAGCAGCGTGACCATGTCACAACCAGCTTTGTGTAAAGTGTCATCTCTGTAAAGGGACATCAGTTGGTAGAATACGAGGCCTTGATTATGAAATTCCCCTAACTACGATCATTTTGGTAGTACTATTGCTACACAGAGGCATGAACAACGCACGGGGTCACGCACTCGCACACTCAAAGACCATAGTCGAACTGAAAAGACTGAGAAGCTCAAACATAGCCTTGGCGCTTATCCTAAAGAGAGCAGGCACGTGTTGAATGTTCGCTGTAACGTACTCGCAGCTGTGAGTTTCTCAGAGCTGTTATCTCCACCAAGTATTGAGCTATTATCTGACCTTTTTGCCACATCGCTTCGTCTGTCCGTATTGAGGGGCGAAGTATTTCCTTGGATCTCAAAAGCAGTACCAACAGGCCATTTGTCGAACGCTGCATCACTCATTCACAGCCCTGTCTAGTTCACTAGCAGTAGCAGACAGCGTCCATCGTGCACTCCGAGAAAGAGCATCATGGCGTTGTTGACCATAGCCGTGGTCGGCCTGTGTCTCAGTCTGCTAGGGAGTGTCAATGGTCAGATGCCTCTTCCTAGGCGGGAGGTGGGATTTGTTTACGGGTCGCGCCAGCCGAACGCATCTGTGCACCTAGATGTTTACATTGATCTGACGTGTCCGGACAGCAAGGCCGTGTGGCCCACGGTGCTACAGGTAGCCAGTCACTACGGGCCCGACATTTTGCAACTCACCACCCACCTCTTCCCTCTGCCTTACCACAGGTTTGCCTTCTACACCGCAAAGGTAAGTGTGTGTGTATCTGTGTGTCTGTGTCTGTGTGTGTGTGATGACTATAATGATAACGATTTATCTTGATAATAATACAAAAAACGATGTGGTGATCGTGGGGCCAGAATTGCTCAGTTGGTAGAGCGCCGTGGGACAAAGGCGGAGGTTTCAAAGGGATAGGAGTCTCTGTTCAGCTAAAGTGTAAATAACAGTCATGATGTATTCATACGCATGTGCAAGTATGTGTTCGTGTGAAGTGTAAATAACAATTACGATGTATTCGTATGCATGTGCAAGTATGTATTCGTGTGTTAGCTCTGTTTACATATGTGGTGATTTATCGATAATGTTGTCAGTTGGACAGTAACTTGACATATTTTGAGCAAAGCGATAGCTGGTAACAAGATGACTAACATCAGATCCTCAGAAGACAGAGAAACAGTGTGCAATACGCCTGTAGGTAATTACATACGGGACCGGCTGTTTGGTAAGGAAACAAAACAAAGAAAAGAATGCTTTGCTTTGATGACATAAAAATAGTAACATGAGTACTGAGAGAACTGAAGTAAATTCTCACTTTAACATCATTACATGAAACAATGTTATAATGGGTTATATGCTGTCCACAAAGAAAAAACAAGTTTCTGGTGTATTCAGTTTTACAAGTTTCTATTTTATTAGGGGAAATTATTTTCTGTTTAAACGAAACCCGAGGTTAAAGTCCAAACTAAGCTGAAGCCGGAAATACTTGCATATAAAACTGAAGTATTTTGATCTACACTTTGGAGGTTTGCCCGGCTAGTGCTACTTCTTTTAACGCTATGCTTTCTTGGAGCATGCACATTCACACATACAGACTTTCACTACTCATCCAGTAGTGACCCAGCTCGTGGACGACTTCTGGCGCCTGGCTGCTAGCCATGTCCATGGGTGGAATGGAGTGGTGTCCGGTCCTAAGTCCTGCACATGGTCCCTCGTCTCAGGAGTACTGCCAGTCGCTGGGGGCTCGCCCAGAGGGCGACTGTCGTGCCAGATCTTCCTCTCTCGGGTCGGGAGTTGACGGGACGATGCTGGTGGGTCTGTCCTCGTAGGTGAAGTGGTCAGACCTTCTTCTTGTGGACATCAGGCTTAGAACTTGGGGGTGCAGCCAAGATGTTCCTCCTTCAGGGATCAGCAGTTGTTCTGTTGGAATGTCTCTCCTGTTGTCAGCTGGTCGTGCTGGTGGTGCATAGGGACTTTCTCAAGCAAGGCGCACTTCCGGTTCCGATGAGTTGGGAACTGCGTAAACATGGACACTGTTCCCGTGCATCACTAGACTCCATCTGACTTTATAACGAAAGCCTTTCATCCAGTAATGCAGTTCTCTTCTCCTGGGACTTCAGGTATGGTTGGTACCAGTCACCAGGTCCTCTGGTCCACTGAAAGTAATCCCAAGCTAGAAGTTGGGGGTTACAAAAGAGGCATACAGCTTTGTCAGCATTCATGTCCAACAGGGCCTCGACTGACATGGAGAGATGAGGAGTCATACTCTTGGTCACGTGATACAACTGATTTAGCGCTGACCACTTCTCTCTCCTGGGGTGAAGGTGGGGAGTGTCCGTGTCCAGAGGGAACCGGCCTTGGTTCAGCCTGTACAATGCTGCAATTTGCCCCTGGCTGAAAGAATTCACCAGGTGAATCTGAAGTGCACGTGGAGGAAGACCCCAACCACTGGTCGTTGACATATTCATTACCCGAGAAGCAGTGTAAATGAATGCGCTGATCTCATGACACTCCCACACAAACCAGACACAGCGTTTGGAGAAAAGACTGTGCCCCATCGTCACCGGGATTCCAGTGGCACCTGCATAAGCATGAAATTTACAGTGGGCGAGAAAATCTGCCCTCCGTCATGTGTATCCCAGTCGATGTCCAAGGGAGATGTCTGGTCGAGATGACTTCACTGTCATAGAGAATTTTGATTCCTCTTCCATATATTGAGCCAACTGTCCTTGTAGGTTCCTAAACCACAAGAGTATTCAATCACTACTGAGCAAAGTTTTTCAAAAGAGTTTTACTGTTCCTGACCTAATGGAATCTGTCTTTTCCTGTCACACTATCAAAGGCTGTGCCTGCGCTGCAAAATCTCTGATAAATGTGCTGTGTAATTCGCAGAGCCAAGAAATCGCTCCACATTTGCTGAAGATGTAGCAACGGGCCAATTCTTCACTGATTCGATGTCCAGATTTTTACTGACTATTCTTCCGAGGAACTTAACTTCTGGCTGGAAGAAAAAGCTCTTTAGACTTTACTGTTGAAACCTCTGCAGCGCTTGCCTCAAGTTCATTGTATGGTAGTATGTCCCTCAAGACCAGAATTTTGCCTAGAAAGGCAAGCACAGCCTTCCATATCGGGCCTTTTAGAATAGTTTACCGGGCATGAGAATGTGGCTGCTGCATTTGTGAACCCAAATCCTACTTTGACATGCTCTAATAGGCCATACCTGGTCAGGAAGCTGTCTTCTTTCTGTTAGACTCCTTGACTTCCATCTGCCCATAAGCGTTGTTTGCATCAAGCTTTGAAAAGCAAGTGATATCAGTGTAAGTATCTGAAGGGTACATCATGCATGGCCCAGTTGTCAATGCACCACCATATGATCTGTCCTTCTTCCGAATAAGTGCTGGCGCCAACGCCCACTCCGACACTGACTCCTGGATGATGCCAGCATTTACATGGTAGAAGTGCAGCGCATTCTCCGTTTGGTGGGCTTGGTATCTCTGGTGCCTGTTGAGTGTTCAATACTGATTACATTCTCCATATCAAACTCATCAGCAGCAAACACATCCTGAAAGTTACATAGGAGCTCCTCCTATTGCGCCCTCTTGTCTTCTGTCAGGTGTTTGTTCGAGTCACTAGCCAGCTTGCGCAGATGTTCCAGTATTTCTCTTAGCTAGGTTTGTTTTCTCCCAATTCATATTACTTTTTGAATTTGGCTCTCCTTCTACCTTCTGGTCAAGACCTCACCTTTAGGACAAGAGACTTGCTGAAGCGTGCTGTATCTCCCGCGCTGCCCGTCAGTTCCGTCTTCATGACTGTGCGGTGCCTGTCGCTAGTAATAACCATGCAAATGACGGGGTCATCCCTAGATTTCTCTGACATTCTCAAGATTAAAAGATCCAGGCTGACTAAGGACTCGGTATAGTAATCCTGTAAAACTCTACTCTGCTGGTTACCCTCATGACAGAATTTAGGGGTACCACAACCGCAAGTTACCCTCATTACAGAACTTTTGGGTACCACAACCTTGCGGGTAGCTGTAACCCTGGCAACGGCTGGCGGGCCATTCCCAGAAATCATGTCAAAGGGGATAGTTTCTTCTCCAATCAACATGGTGTCGGTCTTCAAGCCATGGAACATCCCTGTCTTTGCACCCAGTGGCGCAGGAGACAGTGCCCCAGCAACATCTCCATCAGCAGTCGGAGCAACTAGAGCCTTTCTTTGAAAGTTGTCTAGCCAGTTAGTTCTCAGTGGCACAGGGCAGTAGCAAAGTCTTCAGTGTAGAACTTTAGTCAGCCATTTGCATCACCACATCCCTTAGCTTCTTTAGTTGACAGGTAATCTGATTTGAAAGTGATGTAGCTATGAGGGTTGTCTCAGCTTCAGAGTTCACTGCAGCTTTGACAGGGGCGTTACTCACGATGATGTGTTCCCCCAAGAAGCCCAGACAATTACTGACATGGACTACCTTAGGCTCTGCAGATGACGAGAGAGTCCAATCGTCTAAAGAAAGACGAGTAGACTCTCTCGTCAGCTGCTGGTTGTGGTTTGTTCAATTTGGTGACAGTGTTTCTGTTTGCAGAGTTTAAGGGAGACTGGAGGTAGAATCGCCTGTTTATTTGGTCTGCTCAGGCATAGAATCAGCCGATGAAAAGGTCTCGTGTGAACTGCTTTCCCAGGGCGCGACAGGGGTTTGTTTGCCTTGGAAGTGACCCCTTGACCGTCACTTTTGGGGGCATTTTGGGAGATGTTTTCGCATTTTTCGTCTCACGCCCAAGGTTTGGCTCCACCCCCCCCCCCCCTCTCCCAGGCCTTATCCATTGAAATCTTTCTTGACCTTATCGCCCCCCTTCACCTTGTTTTGCAATCATGTCTGAGAGAGAAGGCTTTCTTCCTTCTGGTGCCCATGAGAGAGAAGGCTTTCTTCTTTCTGGTGCCCATGAGAGAGAAGGCTTTCTTCTTTCTGGTGCCCATGAGAGAGAAGGCTTTCTTCCTTCTGGTGCCCATGAGAGAGAAGGCTTTCTTCTTTCTGGTGCCCATGTACTGACAGAACAAACACTTTAATTGTGAGTCCCTGGTAATGGCGGCAGCTGGTTTTTCTGGAGTTTTCTCCTTTACCTGTGTCTTCAGAAGTAGGGAGGTCAATCTCTCAATGCCGTTCGGAGACCTTTAAACTCATCTACAGATACTCCAACTGCCCCCGCTGCATGTATATCGAGTATTATGCATGTTTATCTGGCGAGCTGTTTCTATATTCCATATTTTCCAAATGAACTTTGATCTGTACCTGAACCCTGTCAGATGTGAATCGGTCGGTCAATTTATGATACGTGAGCTGTCAGTTTTTGTCTTTCATGCATCTCTTTCGTGCAGTTCACAACACATTAGGCCTACGTGTTCGTTGTAATGATTACCACGACAACAGCAATAACAATGAGAGCAAAACAACAACAAAATTAATTATAATAATAAGAATACAACAAACAGATTACATGGTCTGTTCAAGCTTAGAAACAGGTCACTAGATCTGCACATCAATGAAAATGTTGTGAAGCTGTTGAGTGCACGCAGTCTATTGTTAACACTTTGAGCAAGGCTGCTTGGTCGGCGGCTGTAATGAAGAGAATTGTTGGGGTGATGAGATAAGTGGTGGCTGTTCACCTAACACATTGAACTAACTTTGTTTTAGGACTCGGCCATGTCATGTACACCAAGCATGTGTTCAGGTCATTCCAGTTCGGAACAGTGAAATTTAAGCGAATTCCTAAAACGTCGTGTGTGTGTGTGTGTGTGTGTGTGTGTGTGTGTTCGGCAGGGGGCACATGTGGTGGACTCACTGAGCAATGGAAAAAATACCTATGACTGGTTCAACTCTACCTTCAACATATTGAACACTCTCTCCAACAGCGCAGCCTACACTTTGTCTGACGCTGTCGTTGTTCAGTGAGTAACACAATGAGGACAGTGGCTGGGGGGAGAGGAACTTATTGTTCAATGAGTGGTTAAAATGATGATAGAGATGAAGGGCAGACAACTGAGTTGTTCAGTGAGTGAGCACAATGAGGGTGGTGGTGGGGAGTACATTAATTAATTGTTCAAAGAGTGACTACAATGAGGACAGTGGTGAGAGAAGAAGCACTAATTGTTTAAACAGTGAGAACAGCGAGGATAGTGGAGAGTTGGTTCCACAATCAATGTCTCCATTTCCGTGCTTTTGTGGCTCACATGAGCCTGTCGACGGTGCTGATGGAGTTTAATTTGACTCATTTTAATCTTTTGTGGTGTATTTAAGCTTCGGGTGTGTTTTTTACAAACCTGTGACCGCAAAAATCAATTTAACGTCCTTACCTTTCCTTAAATCTCTCTGTGCCAGGAGGCACATAAGGCTTGGACGTCTCTCCTCCACTGTGTTCGGTCTGTAGCTGCATGGCGTACAACACTCCATGTTTTCCAGCCTGCGCCGTTTCTCTCCTTTTCCACCATTCGCCGCCATGTTGTTTTCGGTCGGCCTCTTTTCCTTCTTCCCTCTGGTGTCCAACCAAGGGCCACAGCACAGTCGTCGTTCCTCTCCTTCCTCATTATGTGTCCAATCCAGTTCGATGCATTATTATTGAGTGGTATTCAATTGAATGAGTGGCGAACAAGAGGGTAAGTAATTGTTTCAGTTAGTCAGCACAAGAAGCAGGTGGAGGATGAAAGAGTAGTTCATTGTTCAAGATGCACAGTGAACCTTGTGGTGATGAGGGAGGGAGGAATTATTAAGTGAGTACCCTGAAAGTTGTAATAATGAAGTGTAAATAATTCTCCAGCAAGCAGATTGAAAGTTGTGTTGATTAGGTGTGAATAATTTTCTAGTGAATAGACTTAAAGTTATGGTCATGAGGTGTAAGTTATTTTCTAGTGGGCGGACTGAAAGTTGTGGTCATACTTTCTTACTTAGGCCCATTGCTCTTACCAGAGCATACGCCATCAACAACTGCACGCCAACGACCACGGTCCTGGCAATCTTTTCAATTTCGCCCCAGCTGTAACCCATCTGCCTGGTGTCTGCTTCCTGGTCCCGCCTCCAGGCGATTTTTTTCTTCCTCGCTTCCTCTTGCCTTGAGGATTCCAGGTCAGAGCTTTTCTGATGGTGTTGTCCGGGGGCTTTCGGAGGGTGTGTCCTGTCCACCGCCTGTGTCCTATCCACCGCCATCTTCCTTTACGGATGTCTTGCTCTACTGGCAGTTGGTTACTTCTTTCCCACAGCTCTTTGTTGCTGATTGTCTCTGGCCAGTGGATGTGGAGGATCTTTTGCAGGCAGCTGTTAATGAAGGTCTGAAGTTTGTGAATAGTGGTCTTTGTGGTTCGCCAGGTCTCTGATCCATATAACAGGACAGATTTGATGTTTGAATTGAAGAGGCGGATTTTCGTCCTGGTAATGATTAGTCGAGATTTCCAAATGTTTTCAGAGTGATGAAGGCTGCTCATGCTTTCCCTATTCTGGTTTTCACATCGGCATCAGTTCCCCTTTGCTGGTTGACTACACTGCCCAGATAGGTGAAGCTGCTGACTTCTTCCAGTGGGGCTCCATCTAGCATCACAGGGTCTGGACTGACTGTGTTAATTTTTATTATTTGGGTTTTCTGCGGGTGGATGGTGAGGCCGACCGTTGCTGCAAAGATTGACAAGTCAGATGTTTTGTTCTGCATGTGTTGTCTGGTATGGGAGAGCAGGGCCAGATAGTCCGCGAAGTCCAGGTCGTCGAGCTGGGTCCAGAGTGTCCAATGTATGCCATTCCTCTTTCCTGCTGTCGTCCTCTTCATCACCCAGTCAATGGCCAGGAGGAACAGGAATGGTGAGAGGAGGCAACCCTGACAAACTCTGGTCTTCACTTCAAATCTACGTTTTGTCTGTCCTGCGTGAACCACCTGGTATGCTATTCCTTCATAGGATTTCTGAATCAAATTTGTGATCTTTGCTGGTACTCCATAGTGCCGTAACAGTTGCCACAAGTTGTCTCTGTGCAAGCTGTCGAAGGCTTTCTGAAAGTCCACAAAATTCATGTAGAGTGAAGTGTTCTATTCTAAAGTTTGTTCCATGATGATCCTTAGCGTGGCAATCTGGTTTGTGCAGGAGCGATCTTTCCGGAAGCCTGCTTGTTGGTCCCTATGTGTTTTGTCTACTTCATCCTTCATTCTCTCTAAAAGAATCCTGTTGAAGACCTTGCCTGGTCCTGACAGGAGAACGATGTCTCTATTGTGTCCGCAGTTGCTGAGATCTCCCTTCTTTGGTAATTTAATGATATATCAATCTTTCCAGTCTGTAGGGACCTCTTCATATGTCCATATCTTCTCAAAAAGTGGTTGAAGAATGTCTGCTGTAGTGTCGATGTTAGCTTTTAGTGCTTCTGCTGGAATTGCGTCTGGGCCTGCTGCCTTTCCATTCTTCATTTTCTTGATAGCACTGACGATTTCTGCACTGGTTGGTGGATCACAATTGATTGGCAGATTAATTTCTGCCGCTTGGATATGTGGAGCGTCTTGTGGTGTTGGTCTGTTCAGTAACTCCTCGAAGTGCTCCGCCCATCTGTTGAGTTGTCCCTCTTGGTCTGTAATAGTCTCTCCCTATTTGTTTTGAATGGGTCTCTCTGACCTGGAAAACTTTCCTGCGAGTTTCTTGGTCGTATCGTAGAGCGCTTTCATGTTTCTGCTGCCGACAGCCTGTTCCGCTTCGTCTGCAAGCTGATCAATATACATCTTCTTGTGACGTTTAACACTCCGTCTCACTTCCTTGTGGGCTTCGTTGTGGACTGCGTGGGCTGCTGCTTTCTCTACTCTTGTTCTGCTCCTGTTGATTTGTTCTTTCTTCTGTTTTCATTTGTCGATTTTTTCCAGGGTTTCTGCTTTGATCCAATCTTTGTGGTGTTTCTTTTTTGATCCAAGAACCTCTTTGCATGCTGATGAAAAGGCTTCTTTTGTTTCTGTCCAATGGGTGCCTATGTATGTATCTTCTGTGTGTAGGTCTTGTAGGTTTTGGAATCTATTCTTTAAGGACAGTGCGAATGAGTCTCTGTAGTACTGTTCTCTAACTACCCCTACATTAAACTTTTCTCTTTTTCCTGTTGGTTTCACTGGGTTCTTCTTCAACTTGAGCTGTATTTTTGCTGTCAGAAGGTGTTGGTCTGATGCTACGTCTGCCCCTCTCCTCACTCTAACATCCTGCAGCGACCATATGAATTTCTTGGAAATGCAGATGTGGTCAATTTGATTTTCGGTTTCATGATTTGGCGACACCCATGTTGCTTTGTGTGGAAATATGCTGCCACCGATGACTAAGTTGTTCATCCCGCAGAAGTCTGCGAGTCGTTGGCCGTTCATGTCACCTAATGCGTGGGTGCCCATAACTTCTTCGTATCCTCGATTGTCTCCTCCTACCTTGGCATTCATGTCTTCCATGAGAATGGTGATGTCTTTGTCCTTCAGCGTGTTCAGTATGGTCGGCAGCCTGTTGTAGAAACTATGTTTGTCTTCTTCATCATGGTCGTTGGTAGGGGCATAGCACTGTACAATGTTTAGTTTTGTGTCTTTCTTCAGTGTTCTGAAACTTGCAGTCACAATCCTTGGGCTATGTGCTGCCCATTTAATTAGTGCTTTTTGTGTTTGTTTTGATAGCATGATTGCTACTCCCTCTGTATGTGCAGAGTTTTCATCTTCATGGCCTGAAAAGAGGATTAACTCTCTGGAAGATAACCTTACTTGTCCGGATTGTAGCCATCTCATCTCACTGAGTCCTAGTAATGCCAGGTTTCGTTGCGCATCTCAGCTGCTACTTGTCGAGTTTTTCCTGCTTCATACATGGTTCTGATGTTCCACGAACCGATGGTGATGGTTTTTCTAATCGTCAGAAGGGGGGGGGGGGGGGGGGGGGGTCGGCGCTGAGGCTTCCTTTCGTCTTTCACACAACGCGTCATGAGTCCTGCTGATGCAGGCCCTTCTTCCAGGAGTGGCATTTCTTTGGCATTGTTGATGTTTCTGTAGCAGGCAGTTGTTTTACAGGGTGAGGTTGCTATCCTCACGCCCAAGCCGCCTCCTTTATCTGGGCTTGGGACCAGCTGCTAGGTTTAAAGAGACTACCAGGCGGAGTTTTTGTGGTTATAAGGTGTAAGTAATTTTCTAGTGAACAGACTGAAAGTTATGGCCATAAGGTGTAAGTAATTTGCTAGTGAACAGACTGAAAGTTATGGTCATAAGGTGTAAGTAATTTTCTAGTGAACAGACTGAAAGTTTTGAAAGTTGTGGTCATAAGGTGTAAGTAATTTGCTAGTGAACAGACTGAAAGTTATGGTCATAAGGTGTAAGTAATTTGCTAGTGAACAGACTGAAAGTTATGGTCATAAGGTGTAAGTAATTTTCTAGTGAACAGACTGAAAGTTTTGAAAGTTGTGGTCATAAGGTGTAAGTAATTTGCTAGTGAACAGACTGAAAGTTATGGTCATAAGGTGTAAGTAATTTTCTAGTGAACAGACTGAAAGTTATGGTCATGAGGTGTAAGTAATTTGCTAGTGAACAGACTGAAAGTTATGGTCATAAGGTGTAAGTAATTTTCTAGTGAACAGACTGAAAGTTATGGTCATAAGGTGCAAGTAATTTTCTAGTGAACAGACTGAAAGTTATGGTCATAAGGTGTAAGTGATTTTCTAGTGAACAGACTGAAAGTTGTAAAAGTTGTGGTCATAAGGTGTAAGTAATTTGCTAGTGAACAGACTGAAAGTTATGGCCATAAAGTGTAAGTAATTTTCTAGTGGACGGACCGAAAGTTATGGTCATAAGGTGTAAGTAATTTTCTAGTGGACGGACTGAAAGTTGTGATGATGAGGTGTGAATAATTTTCCAGTACCAGGCTGATTTCCAGCGACCAGACTGAAAGCGATGGTAGTGAGGTATGGGTTATTTCCCATTGAGCAAACTGAAAGTTTTGATGATGAGGGGTGAATAGTCTCCAGTGATCACAGTGAAAGTTGTGGTAGTCAGGTGTAAGTAACTATTCAGTGTGCAAAATGAGAGCTGTGGTGAGAAGTGGAAGAAGGCGTGAATGGGTGGGTGAGTGAAATTTGTGGTGATGAAGACAGGTGCGTGTGAGCACACTGAAAAATGCGGCGATGAAGGATGTTATACATGGTACGAAACTGTGTTATACGCAACTGCTCCCACAAAGTGACGGCTTTGCCTTGAGGACTACAGAATAAACCAGCTACATCTACACGCCCTGAGTTGTGTCCATTCCATCATGAATACTGTGTACCGTATCCTCTTTTCATCGTGGCAGCGGTGGGATGGTTCAACGCTTCTAACCGCAAGTAAACCCATAAACGCTGAAAAAGACGTTAAATCGCCATTATTTTCGATCAACGCGCAAAACAAAACCGGCTGCGTGACGCCAATTCTCGATGTAACGATGACGCAAGACAGTACCGCTATGTCTCCCGTCGCCACGGATTAGGCCTAACCCACACAGTACCAGAGAGACTCAGGGACAAAACATTGTGTTTCTCCATTATCAAGCTATATCCTACGGACATTTGATATTAGACATTGACTATAAATATCTCTTTTACAGTCATACACATACACAATCATGTCTGCTGCACGCATACCGGAATTGCAACACTTCCTATGAGCCACGTAAATGCCCAGGATTTGACAGCACATGTCACCATTGTGGAAAGAAAGGACATTGACAAAGGGCATGCAGACAGAGAAAGAGAGAAGACCTGGCTCGTACACCAAGCAGTGGTAGCAAAAGGAAAACGAAAGGGAGAAAGAAAATTCACGACATAGCGTCGGAGAGTGAGGACACAAGTGACGACGATGACACCAAGCACGACACAATCAATATTTCCAGCGTCCGCAGTGAGGCGTTCACAATGATGGATGTTGTGGCCCCAGGAAAAACAGGCAAGATACCGCTTAAGCTGAAAATTGACACCGGAGCATCTGGCAATACCCTCACTCCACAGACATACAGGAATACATACGGAAAGCGTGATCCGTCCAGAGTTATCACACCTGTCAAGAACACAAAGCTGATGGTGTACAATGGGCAGAGGATTCCCTGCCACGGTAGCCTCGAGCTTGAGCTCAGTCACAAGGGCAAGCTCACCAAGGCCAAGTTCTACGTGGTTGACATAGAAGGCCCATGCATCATCGGTCTGCCTACCAGTGAGAAGTTGAAGTTGGTGTCTATCCACTGCAGGGAAATCAGCACAACAGACGTTTCATTAGCTGAAAGCCTAAAGCAGGCTTGCCCAGGCCAGTTTGACACCCTTGGTGACTTCCAGGATCCAGCCCAGCTATACACCAAACTGGGAGCAGAACACTCCATCGATCCTCCAACAAAATGCTTTGTGCACCTTGAAGAACAGCTTAAAGCAGAGCTGGGGAAAATGGTTAAGCAGGGAGTCATCCGTAAGGTCAAAGAGCACACAGACTGGTGCTCCAGCCTAGCCTACTCAGTGAAAAAAGATGGCTCTCTCCGCATCTGTATAGACCCCCAGAAGCTCAACGCAGCCTTGAAGCGATGTCCCCACAAAATTCCTACGCTGGAGGAGATCAACCCCAAGTTTGCTGGATCGTCAGTATTCAGCAAGATGGACACTAAGGCAGGATACTGACCAGTCCACCTTGACAAGCACAGCCAAATGCTGACCACGTTCCGAACGCCCTTCGGTCGTTATCGCTGGAAACCACTCCCCTTTGGACTACGCATATCACAAGACATCTTCCAGGCAAGAATGGATGAGATACTGGACGACCTCCCAGGCGTAGCCGGCATCACAGATGATGTATGCGTGCTCGGCAAGGATGTGCAGGAGCACGACGACAACCTCAGGTGCCTGATGGAAAGAGCCAAGCAGTGTGGGCTCGTCTTCAATTCAGAAAAGTGCGACATACGCAAAGACGAGATCTCCTTTTTTGGGGAATATATACTCCAAGGACGGGATTCGCCCGGATCCAGCCAAAATCCAAGGCATCCAGAGCATGCCAATACTTGAGAACAAAGAAGACCCACAGAGATTCCTTAGCATGATGAATATCTGTCGACGTTTATCCCAAACTTCAGCAAAGAGTCGTAACCAATGAGGGAGCTGTTGAAAAAAGACGTCCCATTCATCATGTCAGAAGACCTCATCCGCTGCTTCAACAATCTCAAGAAGCAGGTGTATCAACCACATGCCTCAAGTTCTTTGACCCAAGGAAACCAACAGTGTTGGATGTCGACAGTTCCATGAAGGGGCTGGGCGCAGCCATCATTCAGGATGGATACCCAGTTGCCTTCGCATCCAAGTCACTTGACTCCACACAGAGCAACTATCCAAAGATCGACCGTGAGATACTGGCGGTGGTCTTTGGAATTACATGGTTCCACACATACCTCTACGGGAGGCCGTTCAAAATGATCACGGATCACAAACCACTTGAGATGA
Source organism: Conus canariensis (assembly GCA_033310375.1). Lineage (NCBI taxonomy): Eukaryota > Metazoa > Mollusca > Gastropoda > Neogastropoda > Conidae > Conus > Conus canariensis. Next base: position 49,027,311 of record CM065736.1, on the reverse strand, counting down.
TTGTCCAGAAACCTTTTCTCAAAGCCCCACCGCGTCTCCAGCGCATGCTACAAAAGATCCAGGGTTACGATACGAGGTGGAGTACCGCAGCGGAAAATCCATGACCCTTGCAGACACGCTGTCCAGACTTCCGTCCCAGGCGGACAAGACATCCATTGACCTTGACCTCCGTGTGGATGGCCCAGACCTCTCCGAGGACGAGATTGGCTTCTGTCAGTATAACTTCATTAGCTTCACACCCAAGAGGCAGTACCAGCTGTGCGAAGCCACCAAGACCGACCCCGTGCTGAACAGCCTGATGGAGACCATAGTTGACGGGTGGCCGGACAACATCAAAGCACTTCTGACAGACGTCAGACCACACTGGTCATTCAGAGACGAGCTCACGAATGAGGATGGAATCATTTTCAACGGACAGGAAGTCATCATACCCGAGGCTGTCCGGCAGGACGTGTGTGACATGTGTCTCTCTCTCTCACACACACACGCACTCGCGTACGCGCACGCGCGCGCGCGCGCGCGCGCACGCACACACACACACACACACACACACACACACACACACATGCAATCAATTGTGAATACTGTTCGCCAGTACCCATGCCTTAGTACACTCTGGCCCAAGCTACAACCATGTGATTTGCAGCTCAGTCATGTAGCCAACTGAATGAGTTGTTTTTACCTGATACATAACCTGATGTGTGTAAAGGAAAGGTCGCGGATTAAAGATTTCAACAGAAGACTGTGCATGCCTGGTCTCTATGTTCTGTATCATTGATATGTTGTAAGTTTCTCCTTGGCTACATCTACAACGTGCTCAGGCAACTCCATCAATCTCACCAAGGCCTCGAGAAGATGCGGCTCCTGGCCAAAGAGTGCGCATACTGGCCAAACATCTCCAGAGACATTGAGCAAACAGTCAGGTCATGCGCAGCATGCCAGGAATTCGCGAGCGGAAACCACCATGAGCCCCTTCTCCCCTTCTCCCCCACAACATTCCCAACAGCTCTTGAAGAAAACTAGGAACAGACCTGTTTGAGATCAAAGGCCGCAACTTCCTCCTGATTGTGGACTATTTCTCAAAGTATCCCATCGTTACCCAGATGAGAACCACGTCCAGCCAAGCCGTGGCGGAAGAAGTGGAGAAGGCCATCGCCATGTTCGGCCGTCTGGACCAGATAGTCAGCGACAATGGGCCACAGTACCATGGACAGCCTTTCAAGGCGCTCATGGACAAATACGGCATCGAGCACGTCACCTCGTCCCCCAGATACCCACAATCAAACGGCTTCATTGAGTGCCAGGTGCAAACGGTCAACAAGACCATCAAGAAATGCAACAGGGAAAGAAAGAGTTTCCAGCTCACCATGCTCAATCTCCGAGCCACTCCTGTGGACTCCAAGCTCCCATCCCCCACTGAAATGCTTTTTGGCCGCCCCCAAGCCACCCTCCTGCCCTCGCGGGTAGCGCCACGCGCAGAGTATCAACAATACAAGCTACAGAGAGGCGACAGACTATGAAAATCAATTATGACAAACCCGCCTCCAGTGACCTGCCCCCACTCTACCCAGGACAGGACATTCGCATCTTGAACAAGGAGGCCAAGAGCCAGGACAGGTGGTGAACAAGGCCTACACTCCCAGGTCGTACAACTTCAGAACGTGCACGAGCAGCACGCTTCGCCGGAACAGGATCGACTTGCACGAGCGCGTCAGGGGAGAGGAAAGTACCGGCATGTCCGAGGCACGAGACGCACCGACACAGCAGCAGGACAGCAAACCAAAGGAGATATTGGTTCCAGACAAATCAAAGTCGGCAGGCAGCCAGAGCTCCCCCGTTCCCCAAGTGCCCCCGGACAATCAGATACTCGCGGCACAGAGCTCTCCCTCATGCACACCACGCGATCTGGCAGGGAAGGGAGAAAGCCCCTGAGATACAGGGAAGAGTGACAGACTGTTCAAACACACACACACACACACAACACACACACACACACACCACACACACCAGTAACGAAACAAGGAAACTGTTTTGCTTTTCGTTTTCTTTATTTCTTACATGCACAGGTTATGTGCTAGTTCAGTAACCATTTTCGGGTTCAAGAACAAAGTTATTTGATTTTGAGTTTAATCGTTTCAATGTTATCAAAATTGGATCCTCTGCTAAAAGAAGGGGAATGTTATCCATGGTACGAAACTGTGTTATACACACAAAACTGCTCCCACAATAATGCGACGGCTTTGCTTGGAGGATTAGAGAATAAACCAGCTACATCTACACGCTCTGAGATGTGTCCATTCCATCATGAATACTGCACCCTATCCTCTTTTCAAAGGAGGGAAAGGGTCGGGAGGAGGGGATGTAATTGTGTAGTCAGCACACTTAAACCTTTGATGATAAAAGTAGGGGAGAATAATTATCCAGTGAGCCCACTGAAGATTATTGATGCCGAGTGAAGTGTTATGGTCCACTGAGCACACACATAAATGAGAGCAGGGGGAAAAGAATTGTCCAGTGAGTAAAGAGAAAGTGTGATGATGTGGGAATGGGATAATTGTCCTTAGAGCGCATTAACATCTGTGATGATGAGTGGGGAGAAGTGGGGGATTAGACCAAGTAGGCAGGCAGAAAGCTATAGTGACAAGGATATTTGATTGTCCAGTGATAATGATGAATGGTGGGGTGGAGAGTAAGCGTCCAGTGAGCACATTGAAAGCTGTAGTGATGAGTGGGAAGGAGGGGTAATCATTCTGTGAGCACACGGAAAGCTGTTGTAGTGATGAGTGGGAAGGAGGGGTAATCATTCTGTGAGCACATGGAAAGCTGTAGTGATGAGTGGGAAGGAGGGGTAATCATTCTGTGAGCACAGGAAAGCTGTTGTGATGAGTGGGAAGGAGGGGTAATCATTCTGTGAGCACATGGAAAGCTGTTGTGATGAGTGGGAAGGAGGGGTAATCATTCTGTGAGCACACGGAAAGCTGTTGTGATGAGTGGGAAGGAGGGGTAATCATTCTGTGAGCACATGGAAAGCTGTTGTGATGAGTGGGAAGGAGGGGTAATCATTCTGTGAGCACACGGAAAGCTGTTGTGATGAGTGGGAAGGAGGGGTAATCATTCTGTGAGCACACGGAAAGCTGTTGTAGTGATGAGTGGGAAGGAGGGGTAATCATTCTGTGAGCACACGGAAAGCTGTCGTAGTGATGAGTGGGAAGGAGGGGTAATCATTCTGTGAGCACACGGAAAGCTGTGTAGTGATGAGTGGGAAGGAGGGTTAAATCATTCTGGAGCACACGGAAAGCTTGTCGTAGTGATGAGTGTGGGAAGGAGGGGTAATCATTCCTGTGAGCACAGGAGAAGCTGTTGTGATGAGTGGGAAGGGGGGTAATCATTCGTGAGCACACGGAAAGCTGTCGTAGTGATGAGGCGGTCAGTTGGCCAGAGAAGCATTAAATCTTCGGGAAAGGGAGAAATTGTCCAGTGGGCACACGAGAGCTGTGGTGATGAGGGGAGAAGGGGCTGATTGTCCAGTAGGCACACGGAGAGCTGTGGTGATGAGGGGAGAAGGGGTGATTGTCCAGTAGGCACACGGAGAGCTGTGGTGATGAGGGGAGAAGGGGCTGATTGTCCAGTAGGCACACGGAGAGCTGTGGTGATGAGGGGGAAAAGGGACTGATTGTCCAGTAGGCACATGGAGAACTGTGGTGATGAGGGGAGAATGGATTGATTGTCCAGCAGGCACACGGAGAGCTGTGGTGAGAGGGGAGAATGGATTGATTGTCCAGTAGGCACACGGAGAGCTGTGGTGAGAGGGGAGAATGGATTGATTGTCCAGTAGGCACATGGAGAACTGTGGTGATGAGGGGAGAAGGGACTGATTGTCCAGTGGGCATACGGAAGCTGTGGTGAAGAGCGAGAAAATAATCCTCTGCTGGGCACACGCTGCAATCTCTGGCCACTGGCGGAAGGATTTCTTACTCAAATTACTTAGCATTCAATGATAATGTTGTCTTAAGTTGAGGAGTGATTGAATGTACTCCCCTGCGCCAGGCTAGGATTTCAGTCATTATTGATCTTCTTACTTTATTCTAATGGAACACTTCATTGTTGCCTGCGTGCAACTAACATTTCCATATAGCACCCTCCAGGATACTTTGGCCGTTCAGGTCTCCCAGATAGTGATTCAACATCCACAGGTCATTTCTAGAACTGTTGTTCTCTGTGAATGTTGTATTTCATAGAACTGGTACAGCAAGTACCTTTGAGTGTGAGGGGATTTAAAAAAAATTGAATCGTGTGTAGCATTTTTGCTGCTAGATGCGTGACCCTGAGTTCTACTATATGTGTAAGTGATACTTTATAGGAGACCGATTCGTGAATTTTTTTTTTCCAATGATTTTGTTACATACGCATTCAGACACTCAGAGAGACAGTCTTTGATGATATATAGCTAGACTATTCGCAAACAGTAGCCAAAATATCCTAAATGAAAATGGATAATCTTACAGAAAGGGATGCATTACGAATAGGAATATTTAGGCTCGATAATTTTCAAGAAGAAAAAGCACTATGATTATGGCAATACTAACCACTGACACACAAGTAATCTTGATATAACAAATACAAGGGCGGCACACTTCTTGTGACATCCACTCGCAAATACATGTTTACCTACAAACACGCAAGTCTGACCGATCGAATGAGCATCTTCAGCAATTTATGAATCAAGGGTTTCTCTGAGACTGAATTACTTCTCTTAGAAAACCATGTATATCCCCAGCCCTCTATTCAAACAGCACCTTTACACCGACCCTGCAGCCGTGTACAAGGATGACGTGTTTCAGGTGTGCCCTGATTCGATCCGTATTACTTTCCCTTCAGCAGAACTGATGACTCAGGTCCAGTTTCAGAATACTGTAATCCAGTCGCAACAACTGATCGACCAGAACACTGGCCACTCTAGGTATGAACTTAAAGACGTGTCATTCTTGAAGCTCAAGGCTCCATCTCAGCAGCTTCCAGTGGGTGTTCTTGACCTTGCCACAGCAGGATGATTCTTTTGATGACAAGTGGTTTTCCCAGCATGTCGAAAGACGTTGGTAGCCCAAAGTATGGTGAGGCATTCCTTTTCCGCTGTGGATTACCTTTTTTTTTCCAGAGGCTGAGTTTCTGACAGCAAAACTCCACAGATACCATTTTCCATCGACGACCTACTCATGTTTCGTTGTCAGAGGCACCAGTCTAGGGCACAAAGGGCAAAGGCTTGTCAGAAATATGGAGTACGCATTTATTTGGCAAAGCTTTTTATAGGCAAGTGCAAGTCTGTCACCCTCTGTCCACTCAACTGCTTCGGCCATGTACTTCATGGTCAGGTCTTACAATAGAGACGCAAATGACGAGAAATGAGGAATGTTTCTATGACAACAAACTAAACGATGTTTCTGTGGTGTACAGGAATTGCCTGTATCGTCCTCTCTTTTTTCTTTTGCATTCCAGCTAGCTCACTCTTCTGAAAAAATTCCAAGGTAATCCATCTTTGGGTGTGCAATAAAACATTTACTATGTTTTGCAGGGAGACCAGCTTCTTGCATCCTATATGGAACAGACTCAGGACAGGGAGGATGGTTGTTTACGTCCACACTTGCCAGACTTCTATGCAGGCGAACACCCCAGTTAATACTTTGTCCATAAGTCTCATGAAAGAAGCGGCAGCATTTTTTTTTGTCAATCCCAAATGGCATGACCAAGAATTCATAATATCCACTAGGCGTGACAAATGCCGATCTTGCGTTGCATCTAGATGAAGAAGGATTTGGTATTGGCCCTCGGTAACATCGAGACTGCTGACACAAAATACCGAACCAAATCTTGCAACGATGTCCTGAATCTATGGCGTAGGGTACGGATCAGCGTCGGTCACCATATTCATCTTTCGATCTTTAACACATTGCACCATCAGGCTTCTTGATGGGTTCGATGGGCGTCCGTCAAAATCACGAATGAGATCTGTTTTAACAGTGCTTGAATGTCCTGGTCAAAGGTTTGCATCAAGGCGAGAGGGATCGGGAATATTTTGTTTGCTTTCTTTTTTCTGCAGGGTTCTTTTGTGAGAATCTGGGCATACTGGTCTATGGCGTTTTTTTTTCAGGTTTGAAGCTGGAGACTTTCTTGAATTTTGCACGCACCTTTGTAATGCGAGACTTTACTACACTACTGAAGTGTTAACAGATATGAGTCTTTTCTACTTCAGCTGGTTCAATCGGGAGACAAGGAGGGGCTTGAAGACAAGCTATAACAATGCAGTGAAAGGGCAGAACAGGATTTTCTCTGTCCACCCACAGTTTGAGCACACTGGCATGAGGACAGAAGTCCGATGTGGTCCATCTGTGCGTGGAAGTCTTCTGGACTTTCTACTTTGAGGATCTCAAAAGAATCATACTACTGTGATGACGGTTTGTTAGCTGAAGTGAGGGTAAAACAAGAGCTTTATCATCAGTAGCGAACTTTCTCTTCCCAGCATGTCTGTCATAGCACACTTTCTGGCGAGATGCATTCGGCATTCTTGAATGGCAAATAAAGTGAAGGCGAATAAAGGTCCCAGATGTTGCTTTTCTTGTCACAAAGTTTCGTCACATGGTCTTCATAGTCCCACTGAGGAGTTCACAAGCCGCATTGGCCATGGGAAGCTAAAGTGGATGTGTTCAGTTTCTTGAGCATGGGAAGGTAAGTGGATGTGTTCAGTTTCTTGACCTGCATTAGCCAGCACAACTCCACCATGAGGAGCAACATGGAGTTTGGCCCTTTTTTGTAACAGTTCTTCGGGGAGCTTGACCTCACTGAAAACTTCCAACAGAACTTCAGCTGCAGTGAATACCTCCTGACCAGGCAAAAGCGTAGCCACAGACTTCTTGGTGACACAGTCAAGAAAATTAAGTGCACAATTATTTCCTCTTGACAAACGAGGAAAGATCCAGTGCTGTCGTAGGCAGTCCTCTCTGAAGGTCCATTTACAATGGGAAGCTGAGTCAGATGTAAAGGTCGTTTTCTTCCAGCGTTTACAGTTTTCTGGCAAGCCAGCAAGACACGACAGTATTTCTGAACATCCATAACAAGACCTGACCAGTAAAAGTGTTCGAGAATTCTCCTTTCGGTGTTCTCAACCACCTGGTGACCACTCAGGGAGAATGGGCAGTCTATAGGATAGTTTCCTTGTAACTATTTGTACTACTTTTCTGTTGAAACCTTTGGCCGGTCTGTACTTTTGGGAAAGAATACAATCCATTTTAGAAAAAAATGGCTTAAACTTGGTTCAAAACGGTAGAAGTAATGACTAGTTTCTGGCGGACTGAATGAAACGTGGAATCGTTCTGTTGCTCTGTCCCAGAAAGGCCTTGTTTCCCAGGTGAGTGGCTATGTCAGGACATTTCGCTCTTTTCCTTTCTTTGTGGAGCTCTAACATGTGCTATAGCAAGCATTAGATGTGCATGTTCAATATTAGGCACCAAGTGCAAATCTGTTCCCTCTATCACATCCCATAATGCGTTGGGTACATTAAATACTTCGTATTAATGATGTCTGAGAATAATTTAGCTTCGGCCTCATTGGCACTAACCTTAGTTCCATCAGGAAGGAGAAGTGTAGATCTCTAGATGAAAACGTGTTCTGGTAAAAGTGAGTCGCGCACAGTGAGTATCACAGCCGACAACTCGAAAGAGCTGGGCCTCTGTATCACCTCCTATGCCTGTAACTCACGTGGTGTTGAAACAACGAAGCCGCCCACCTTTTGGGATGGACTCGAACCAGTAGACATTGTGGACCTGTAATTTCTGGAATGAGATTCACCATTGTGACGGACCGTATTTCGTCTGGTCTCAAATTTTGGGGACACGTTGACCGGAACAGGAAAACCTGTAAAACCTGTTGGCCTGTTTACCTGACTGCTACTCACCTGCGTTTTGTGTAAGTCAGGTGAACGAGGATTTCCCTTCAGTCTCCGCAGAACTACCGGCCGAGCAACACTTCCAGAGAGCCGGAGGGAGACTGGAGGTGTGTCCTCGCTAGCAGTCTGTTCCCCCAGGTGTCGGTAAAGCCCCGTGTCCGACCTGGAACTGACTGCCATCCGGGTGTGGGGTGCAGCCTGTGCCCAGCCCCTGTCTCTACCCTGCCAGGGTATTGAGCGGCTGACCGAGGGTCAGTAGACGTCGTGTGTGCACTGCAGACCGAGTGTTGGGTGCAGCACGAGCCCCGCCGCTGCCTCCGCCCCGTTGGGGGAGGGGTGGGGGGGCGGGGGGGGGGGGGGGGGCGGCGTCGAGAGCCTGTCCGTGAGGTCAGCAACGAGCTGGAGAAGTGAAAGGGCTTCAGAGTTCGTCGGGTTGACGAACTTGTGTTCTTCTGTTGTGCGGCTTCGTTTTCCGTCGAGTCGACGTGTGTCCCTCTGACGTGTGGGAGTTCCTGGAAGGACTCCACGAACTGCTTTCGTGAGTGACTCCTGATCTGTGTGAGGACTGTGTGATTCGGGCCGGACGCGGCCAAGTGCATCGACTGTCCGTGATGATACTGCTGTGGGTGCCAGCCCGGCCTGCTGTGTAACAAGAAATATGTTGTTGTGACTGTGTAGTACTTAGTGTTGTTGCGCGCCCTTTGGTCGTGGCGCGAACTAGTTGATGTGCCTCATTTGTTTATTGTGTAACATATGTTCGTTATGATTTTGATGGTTCAGGTAGCAAAAGAAAAAAAGTAGAAACTTAACTTGTTGCCTGGCTATCTATGTTCGTGTGGTATGGGTGTGTGTAGGCAAAAAGTCGTACACGCATCCAAACTTCTTCAGGTGAGAGTCAAACAGCAAAACACGCACCACAATCCATCCGTAACAACCATCAGTAGATGCAGTCCATCTGGAACTATTGTATTAACTTTGGGGCATTTTGTCCCACATGTTTTGTTGGGCCATTTTGTCCCACATGTTCTGTTGGGGCATTTTGTCCCACATGTTTTGTTGGGCCATTTTGTCCCACATGTTCTGTTGGGGCATTTTGTCCCACACGTTCTGTTGGGGCATTTTGTCCCCACATGCTCTGTTGGGGCATTTTGTCCCCACATGCTCTGTTGGGGCATTTTGTCCCCACATGTTCTGTCAGGGCATTTTGTCCCACATGTTCTGTCAGGGCATTTTGTCCCCACATGTTCTGTCGGGGCATTTTGTCCCACCTGTTCTGTCGGGGCATTTTGTCCCCTCCTGTTCTGTCGGGGCATTTTGTTCCGCATGTTCTGTTGGGGCATTTTGTCCCCACATGTTCTGTCCAGGCATTTTGTCCCACATGTTCTGTTGGGACATTTTGTCCCACATGTTCTGTTGGGGCATTTTGTCCCCACCTGTTCTGTCCGGGCATTTTGTCCTACATGTTCTGTTGGGGCATTTTGTCCCACATGTTCTGTTGGGGCATTTTGTCCCCACCTGTTCTGTCCGGGCATTTTGTCCCACATGTTCTGTCGGGCATTTTGTCCCCACATGTTCTGTTGGGGCATTTTGTCCCCACATGTTCTGTTGGGGCATTTTGTCCCCACATGTTCTGTCAGGGCATTTTGTGCCCACATGTTCTGTCAGGGCATTTTGTGCCCACATGTTCTGTCAGGGCATTTTGTCCCACATGTTCTGTTGGGGCATTTTGTCCCACATGTTCTGTTGGGGCATTTTGTCCCACATGTTCTGTCCGGGCATTTTGTCCCACATGTTCTGTCAGGGCATTTTGTCCCACATGTTCTGTCGGGGCATTTTGCCCCACATGTTTTGTTGGGGCATTTTGTGCCCACATGTTCTGTCAGGGCATTTTGTCCCCACATGTTCTGTTGGGGCATTTTGTCCCACATGTCCTGTCGGGGCATTTTGTCCCACATGTCCTGTCGGGGCATTTTGTCCCCACATGTTCTGTCAGGGCATTTTGTCCCACATGTTCTGTTGGGGCATTTTGTCCCACATGTTTTGTTGGGCCATTTTGTCCCACATGTTCTGTTGGGGCATTTTGTCCCACACGTTCTGTTGGGGCATTTTGTCCCCACATGCTCTGTTGGGGCATTTTGTCCCCACATGCTCTGTTGGGGCATTTTGTCCCCACATGTTCTGTCAGGGCATTTTGTCCCACATGTTCTGTCAGGGCATTTTGTCCCCACATGTTCTGTCGGGGCATTTTGTCCCACCTGTTCTGTCGGGGCATTTTGTCCCCTCCTGTTCTGTCGGGGCATTTTGTTCCGCATGTTCTGTTGGGGCATTTTGTCCCACATGTTCTGTCCAGGCATTTTGTCCCACATGTTCTGTTGGGACATTTGTCCCACATGTTCTGTTGGGGCATTTTGTCCCCACCTGTTCTGTCCGGGCATTTTGTCCTACATGTTCTGTTGGGGCATTTTGTCCCACATGTTCTGTTGGGGCATTTTGTCCCACCTGTTCTGTCCGGGCATTTTGTCCCACATGTTCTGTCGGGCATTTTGTCCCCACATGTTCTGTTGGGGCATTTTGTCCCCACATGTTCTGTTGGGCATTTTGTCCCACATGTTCTGTCAGGGCATTTTGTGCCCACATGTTCTGTCAGGGCATTTTGTGCCCACATGTTCTGTCAGGGCATTTTGTCCCACATGTTCTGTTGGGGCATTTTGTCCCACATGTTCTGTTGGGGCATTTTGTCCCACATGTTCTGTCCGGGCATTTTGTCCCACATGTTCTGTCAGGGCATTTTGTCCCACATGTTCTGTCGGGGCATTTTGCCCCACATGTTTTGTTGGGGCATTTTGTGCCCACATGTTCTGTCAGGGCATTTTGTCCCCACATGTTCTGTTGGGGCATTTTGTCCCACATGTCCTGTCGGGGCATTTTGTCCCACATGTCCTGTCGGGGCATTTTGTCCCCACATGTTCTGTCAGGGCATTTTGTCCCCACACATTCTGTCGGGGCATTTTGTCCCACGTGTTCTGTTGGGGCATTTTGTCCCCACATGTTCTGTTCGGGCATTTTGTCCCACATGTTCTGTCGGACATTTTGTCCCCACATATTCTGTCGGGGCATTTTGTCCCACATGTTCTGTCGGGGCATTTTGTCCCCACATGTTCTGTCCAGGCATTTTGTCCCCACATGTTCTGTCAGGGCATTTTGTGCCCACATGTTCTGTCAGGGCATTTTGTCCCCACATGTTCTGTCAGGGCATTCTTCCCCACATGTTCTGTCGGGGCATTTTGTCCCCACATGTTCTGTTGCACCACGTGTACAGCAATGATGCCACCCGGGGTGGTCCGCATATGACCTGCTGTCAGCTGACTGGACACCTGCTGCATGCAGTGTAGAACTGGGCGTGAAGGACTTCAGGGTTCATGAATATCTAGGACATGATCTGCTACAGTAATCAGTGTTGCAGTTTGGGGTTTCCATAGACGCAGAAAGCTGTACATGTCCGCCGGAGCGTTTTCTATCAGCTGTTCTCTTAAGAAATAAATGCTAGACAGATAGCCCCTCAAAGTTTTTAGCCTCTTTCATCTCCAACCACTGATCAACAACAATGTTTGTATTCAGGTGTGGTACTGCCTGAAAATCACGTCAGCCCTTTGTTGAGTTCCCCGACTTTCAGCTCTGCATGTCTCCACTGTACGTCAATACTGCTTCAAATTGCAGCCTTCTTTTCTTTATAGTCTTGGGAGTCTTCAGGAAACAATGCAACGCAGCTTCACGGGTCTGGCCAGACAACAATGGAATGAGACGGGTGGCTCATTAAGTAGGATTCAATTTCTGCTTAGAGAGCACCCTTTTGACCGTGGTTAAACTCAGGGGTAATCGGGGCTTTGATGCTGTTCTAATCTCTGGTACTTCTCATTCATTTTGGACATTCTAAATTCCTTTTTGAGCTTGAAGTTATAATTGTTCCATTTCTAGATTTTTCAACCCTAGTAGTTCACAAATTAAAGGCACGCAGAATGGCACTATATGTTTCTTGGTCTTTCGATCGACGTGTTAAACCATCACTCCCAGCTTTAGCTGCTCAAACTTTGGCATTCCTCTCGGCTGTAAGTCATTCATCTCCTGCCTTTGTAATTCAAGAAGCTCCTCCTTTGTTAGACTCACTTTTACAGTTAATTCAAACAGCGGCATGATGTAAACGACATAGTTTAGTTCATGTGTATAGGAATGACATACAGAGAAGAAATTCGGTAATTCTAAAGAGCTGTCAAGAGCCTTCTGTCAACAACAAGAGCCAACACAGAGAGAAGAAATAAATCATTTACAAGATAATGTAAGGCGAGGCAACCACGATGACCAGCTGTTCTCTATGGACTGTAAGGGAAAGAGCCAACCCAACTGAAAGACACAGAGAATGACCATGAAAGTCGTCAAGTAAGGAAAAACGGAGCAGAAAAGATACGTAACAAAAACACCTATGTGTCGGTCATTGTCTTACGATAGTAAGTTTGGAAATAGACGGGAAAAGTTCTTAATTTTGTATTAACAAACAATTAAACAACTTTCAATGCTACAAAATGATGTTATTCCCACTCAACAAACACCTGTAAAAGTACCGCCAGTAACTTTTTATCTGATGAATATTAACAGTGTGTACATTTTTGTCAAATAGAAAGCTCGAGTTGAATGATGGGGGCACGAGAGATAAATCTGTGATCAACAACAACAGAAAAAAAAGAAGTACCGCATAGGATGACGTAGTGCTGCACTGCACGACAGCAAGAATGAAGACAGCAGCGAAAATACAAACAAACAAACAAACAAGCAACAACAACAACAACAAAGTACGTTGCACGTGCAGGGGTGGAAAGTGGAGGGGGTAAGGGACGGTTAGAGCTAAGGTAGATGGCAGGAGTAGAAAAGGAGGAGTGGGAAGATGGAGGAACTGGGAGTGTGCATGGAACGCATGGAGGAGGGGAGAGAGAACTGGAGGGCAAACATGGGACGAGTGTGCATGGAACGCATGGAGGAGGGGGAAGATGGAGGAACTGGAGTGTGCATGGAACGCATGGAGGAGGGGAAGATGGAGGAACTGGGAGTGTGCATGGAACGCATGGAGGAGGGGGAAGATGGAGGAACTGGGAGTGTGCATGGAACGCATGGAGGAGGGGGAAGATGGAGGAACTGGGAGTGTGCATGGAACGCATGGAGGAGGGGAAGATGGAGGAACTGGGAGTGTGCATGGAACGCATGGAGGAGGGGAAGATGGAGGAACTGGGAGTGTGCATGGAACGGATGGAGGAGGGGGAAGATGGAGGAACTGGGAGTGTGCATGGAACGATGGAGGAGGGGGAAGATGGAGGAACTGGGATGTGATGGAGCATGAGGAGGGAATGGGAACGGAGTGTGCATGAACGATGGAGGAGGGGAAGATGGAGGAACTGGGAGTGTGCATGGAACGCATGGAGGAGGGGGAAGATGGAGGAACTGGGAGTGTGCATGGAACGCAAGAGGAGGGGATGGAGGACTGGGAGTGTGCATGGAACGCATGAGGAGGGAAGATGGAGAACTGGGAGTGTGCATGGAACGGATGGAGGAGGGGGAAGATGGAGGAACTGGGAGTGTGCATGGAACGACTGGAGGAGGGGGAAGATGGAGGAACTGGGAGTGTGCATGGAACGGATGGAGGAGGGGGAAGATGGAGGAACTGGGAGTGTGCATGGAACGCATGGAGGAGGGGGAAGATGGAGGAATGGGAGTGATGAGCGAGAAATGGGAACGGGGGATGGAGGAGGGGGAAAATGGAGAACTGGGGTGTGCATGGAACGCATGGAGAGGGGAAGGAGGAAGAGGAGTGGAATGTAGACCACACAATGACTTGTGTATGCGGGACCTGAGGCACGAGTAAAACACACATGTTGGAATGATAGGAAGGCTGAATGTGTTTGCAACGTCTGGATATGCGACAGGAAACACGTCCTTAAGTATGAAGCTACCTTTCCACGTTCAACTGGCAGAGAATGAACGCACGTGTGAACAGCACAGATGATGAGGTGGCCTGGTTGTGGTCACAACGAAAACAAGCTGGAAGAGATATGCAGGTGATGACACGGAAGACATTGGTGCCCTTGGTGATTGCAAATGTCTTGTCCCGCACTACGCTGATAAGAGCAACTTGTCGAGGAGTGTCACACAAGGACGAGTTCCTCTGCCTCCTAGAATGACGCACGACAACTGCCGCACCGCCATGACAGGTGCACAAAGACGACAGCTGACGTGACTGTTCACCGTAAGGACAGCTGCACGTGATGTGCACCGTAAGGACAGCTGCATGGCTGTTGCACCGTAAGGACAGCTGCACGTGACTGTTGCACCGTAAGGACAGCTGACCATGGCTGTTGCACCGTAAGGACAGCTGCATGACTGTTGCACTGTAACACAGCTGCACCGTGATTGTTGCACGTAAGGACAGCTGACCATGTCTGTTGCACCATAAGACAGCTGCACCATGACCACTGCACCGTAAGAACAGCTGCACCATGACTGTTGCACCGTAAGGATAGCTGCACCATGACTGTTGCACTGTAAGGACAGCTGCACCTTGACTGTTGCACCGAAGGACAGCTGCACCGTGAGTTGCATCGTAACACTAGCAGCCACCGTGACTGTTGCACCGTAAGGACAGTTGCACCATGACTGTTGCATGTAAGGACAGCTGCACCATGACTGTTGCACCGTAAGGACAGCTGCACCATGACTGTTGCACCGTAAGGACAGCTGACCATGACCCTGCACCTAGAACAGCTGCACCATGATTGTTGCACCGTAAGGACACAGCACCATGACTGTTGCACCATAAGAACAGCTGCACCATGACCTGCACCATAAAACAGCTGCACCAGGCTGTCGCACGTTGGACAGCTGCACCAGACTTGCAACGCAGGACGCTGCACCGTGACTGTTGCACGTAAGAACAGCTGCACTATGACTGTTGCACTGTAAGAACAGCTGCACCATGACTGATCCTAGAGCTGCACCATGACTGATGTAAAAAGTTCTTACCGTCTGCCACAGTGGCCGTAGGAGGAGCACCGTTTTGTTCAGGTTGCACAGGCCACCATGTTGACAACTCTTATCTTTTAAAAGGAGAGAGCTCCGTGGTGTATTCCATGTCTTGTTCCACACAGTGAACATTCTATTGATGTTGGGACTTGCACGATGTGAGACAAACACTTACCGCAGAGTCCATGAAAACCTGTTAGGATGCCACCACTGATCTTGAGTTTTGAAAGGATTACATTTTCATCTGATGTAAGTTTTACGGAAGAAGATTTTTTAACGAGTTTTGGTACGTTTTAGAAGATGCATTTTGTTTTGGAGATGACTTTAGTTGTTTTAAAACGTGGTGAAGCCCAGCCTTGCGGTCGGTGGCTATAAGCACATTACCTTTACCAGACTGATGCACGTAAATAGTTGCACCATGACTGATGCACCGTAAGGATAGCTGCACCATGACTGTTGCACCGTAAGGACAGCTGCATAATGACTGATGTACCATAAGGACAGTTGCACCATGACTGATGCACCATAAGGACAGCTGCACCGTGACTGTTGCATCGTAACAACAGCTGCACCGTGACTGTTGCACCGTGAGGACAGTTGCACCATGACTGTTGCACCGTAAGGACAGCTGCACCATGACTGTTGCACCGTAAGGACAGCTGCACCATGACTGTTGCACCGTAAGGACAGCTGACCATGACCACTGCACCATAAGAACAGCTGCACCATGACTGTTGCACCGTAAGGACACAGCACCATGACTGTTGCACCATAAGAACAGCTGCACCATGACCACTGCACCATAAAAACAGCTGCACCATGGCTGTCGCACCGTTAGGACAGCTGCACCATGACTGTTGCAACGTAAGGACAGCTGCACCGTGACTTGCACCGTAAGAACAGCTGCACCATGACTGTTGCACTGTAAGAACAGCTGCACCATGACTGATCCACCGTAAGGACAGCTGCACCATGACTGATGTAAAAAAGTTTTTACCGTCTGCCACAGGTGGCCGTAAGGAGGAGACAGTTTTGTTCAGGTTGCACACAGGCCACTCCTTTTGTACACACTCTTATCTTTTAAAAGGTGAAGAAGCTCCGTGGTGTATTCCATGTCTTGTTCCACTCACAGTGAAACATATTCTTTTAGATTGTTGGGACTTGCACGATGTGAGACATAAACACTTTACAGCAGAGTCCATGAAAACCCTGTTCAGAGATGTCCCACCTGACGTGATCTTTGAGTTTCTGAAAGAGATTAACATTTTTCATCTGATGTAAGATTTTACGGAAGAAAGATTTTTAACGAGTTTTTGGTACGTTTTTAGAAGATGCATTTAGTTTTGGAGATGACTTGTGAGTTGATTTTAACGTGGGACAGCCCAGCCCTTTGCGGTCGGCTGGGTATAAGCAACATTACCTTTACCATGATTGCACCGTAAGATAGTTGCACCATGACTGATGCACCGTAAGGATAGCTGCACCATGACTGTTGCACGTAAGGACAGTGCATAATGATGATGTACCATAAGGACAGTTGCACATGACTGATGCACCATAAGGACAGCTGCACCGTGACGTTGCATCGTAACAACAGCTGCACCGTGACTGTTGCACCGTGAGGACAGTTGCACCATGACTGTTGCACCGTAAGGACAGCTGCACCATGACTGTTGCACCGTAAGGACAGCTGCACCATGACTGTTGCACGTAAGGACAGCTGACCATGACCACTGCACCATAGAACAGCTGCACCATGACTGTTGCACCGTAAGGACACAGCACCTGACTGTTGCACCATAAGAACAGCTGCACCATGACCACTGCACATAAAAACAGCTGCACCATGGCTGTCGCACCGTTAGGACAGCTGCACCATGACTGTTGCAACGTAGGACAGCTGCACGTGACTTGCACCGTAAGAACAGCTGCACCATGACTGTTGCACTGTAAGAACAGCTGCACATGACTGATCCACCGTAAGACAGCTGCACATGATGATGTAAAAAAGTTTTTACCGTCTGCACAGGTGGCCGTAAGGAGGAGACAGTTTTGTTCAGGTTGCACACAGGCACTCCTTTTGTACACACTTTATCTTTAAAAGGTGAAGAAGCTCGTGTGTATTCCATGTCTTGTTCCACTCACAGTGAAACATATTCTTTTAGATTGTTGGGACTTGCACGATGTGAGACATAAACACTTTACAGCAGAGTCCATGAAAACCCTGTTCAGAGATGTCCCACCTGACGTGATCTTTGAGTTTCTGAAAGAGATTAACATTTTTCATCTGATGTAAGATTTTACGGAAGAAAGATTTTTAACGAAGTTTTTGGTACGTTTTTAGAAGATGCATTTTAAGAGTTTTTGGAGATAACTTGTGAGTTGATTTTAACGTGGTGACAGCCCAGATATGGCCCTTTGAGGTCGGCTGGGCTATAAGCAACATTACCTTTACCATGACTGATGCACCGTAAGAACAGCTGCACCATGACTGATGCACCGTAAGGATAGCTGCACCATGACTGTTGCACCGTAAGGACAGCTGCATCATGACTGATGCACCGTAAGGACAGTTGCACCATGACTGATGCACTGTAAGGACAGCTGCACCATGACTGTTGCACCGTAAGGACAGCTGCACCATGATTTTGTTGCACCGTAACGACAGCTGCTCAATGACAACTGCACCATGATGACTGCTGCACCGCGACGACAACAGTATCATCATGACTGCTGCAGCAAGACACATATGTTCCTGTAGTGCTGTTGGATGCTGGTTTTGCTTGGCACCATGCGCGTTATCCTCTCTTCAGAGATTCACTTGTCTGGCTTGCTGCTCGGGTAAACAAACCCGAGTCGGATGTCAAGGTGTTTGCTTTGCTAGCGGTGTAACTTCACGGTTTTTGAAGATTGAGCAACTTGCCCAAGTGCATGTCACTGACCACACGGACTGAGTGCAATCAGGAGAAAGGGTGAAGTTGAAATAAACCAAGTTATGGGGAAGCCTGTCTAAGAGAGCCGTGTGGCTGTTTCACTAAGCTGAAGACACCGATGGCACAATATCCCTGTGCTGCCGCCAGTGTCGCAAACCCAGGGCAAGGTGGGTGAGGAGAAGAGGGGGCCAAGCCCTACCACATGATACAACCAACACGAAAAACAAGAGCGAAAATTAAACGCATATGCAATTAAGTGAAGAATAAGAAACCAAAACAGCAATGCCCTAACCGTGCGCTGAAGAGTGATTACGGAAAAAAGGAGAAGCAGGTTGGAAGAGGGAAAGAGCTAATCCACTGAAGATGATGGATAGATAGAATTATTCAAATAAAGATCGGTGGATGAGAAATCGGACTCACTTTTTCTCTACATCCTGATGTCATGAAGTCCATTGAGCACTCCGTATGCCTATTGTACACATCTCGCTTGATTCACTACAGATCACCAGCACAACTGTCATGTGCAGTTTAGACACAACATCGAGAGAAATTCTACTTGAGACACAGGCAGGAGATATACATAAATTCTTGAAAAAGAATAGGCACGCAACAACACAAAAAAAACATCGCACGCGCGCGTCTGTGTGTGTGTGTGTGTGTGTGTGTGTGTGTGTGTGTGTGTGTGTGTGTGTGTGTGAGAGAGAGAGAGAGAGAGGAGGGGGGGGGGTGGGCAACGTGTGCATACTTGGCTGACCCATGCAACAAATATATACATTGACGGCCGACTATTGAACAAGAGGAGTGGACGCCAATGTGCAGCCGTGTTTTCCTCAAGCTAGATGGTGTGTTGTTCATGTCGTTCATGGTTTCAGACGCCTGGTAAGCTTGGCTGATATGTTGTTCATGGTTTCAGACGCCTGGTAAAACTTGGCTGATATGTTGTTCATGGTTTCAGACGCCTTGTAAGCTTGGCTGATATGTTGTTCATGGTTTCAGACGCCTGGTAAACTTGGCTGATATGTTGTTCATGGTTTCAGACGCCTTGTAAGCTTGGCTGATATGTTGTTCATGGTTTCAGACGCCTTGTAAGCTTGGCTGATATGTTGTTCATGGTTTCAGACGCCTTGTAAGCTTGGCTGATATGTTGTTCATGGTTTCAGACGCCTTGTAAGCTTGGCTGATATGTTGTTCATGGTTTCAGACGCCTTGTAAGCTTGGCTGATATGTTGTTCATGGTTTCAGACGCCTTGTAAGCTTGGCTGATCACCTTCTACCAGGACAGCAGCAACAGTTCCAGTACATGATGCTCTACTCGCTGTCGATGGAGATGGACACCCGTGTAGCTTGGAAGTATGCCTGTACTAGTGAGTAATGAATATGTGGACAATGTATCTTATGCCTGTATTACTGGATGATAGATTTCTTGTGATCACTATTTCATTCAATAATGAATATGTGGTCAAAACATCTCATGCCTGTACCGCTGGATGATCCCTTGTGATCGCTGTTTCACGCAGTACTTGTTATTTTCTGTGGTTGGTTGGTTTGGTTGTTCGTTTCCATGCCTGTAAATGTGTAGGACGACTGTACTTGGTTCTGGAGATGTCAGATGAGGATGGGCACTGGCATGGCTGGACTGGAAATGTCAGATGAGGATGGGCACTGGCATGGCTGGACTCGGTTGGTGGACGCCCACACTCGTCAGCAGGAAGAGAGTGGACAGGTTTCTTACAGCCACGTATACTCCCTGCTGGAAAATGTGGAAGTGCTCAGGCTGCTAGACCCTTACTTTCAACGGTTTAAACAACTGAATGAAACACAGCAGAAAGAAAACAACCGTAGACTGTATGAGACACATAGTGAATAGTCAGTTTCTGATCAGCTCCTAGGACCCAATCCCATTTGCACGATGATTTACGTTACTGTAGTTGCTTATGGTATTGCATTTACACAGATGATGTTAGCAAATGGCCATAACCTATGTGCATCCATCTTCAACTCCCTTCAAATTTCACATAGATGCTAGCTTTGTTTACTTTCAGAAGAAAAGGCACATAATGTGGTACGCTGGTTATTGAATAGTTGACAGCTGGGCCGCTGTTTTATAATGTAAAGTTGAATTCTAGAAGGAAGTAATTAGGATGTTTCTGTCAACTTGTGGAAATTTGAATCATGTAAGTGGACATCACGTCCTACAATGATGACAGAACAGACTGAATCCTGACGATTGAACAAAGACAGATGACGGGTACGCCCACTTGGGCGTACATAAACTGATCGCTTACTACTGAACGGTAGGGTGATGTTAACGCCCACTGTCTGTACATAAACTGATCGCTTACTATTGAACGGTAGGGTGATGTTAACGCCCACTGTCTGAATTACTATTGACACGAACTGCTGACTGGATCAGACGGGGTGGCGGACTCGCTCACTTCTACGGTGACTCCGTGAAATAATTGCCAGCAATTGAATATTTCTGGTGGCGCGCTTTCACTTTCATTGTGACTGTAGAAATTAATTTCCGACTATTACACAAGGGGGCCTAGAGGACATCTCCACTTCGATGGTGACTGTACAAACTGCTGTCAAACAACGGGCCGGTGGACACGCCCACTTTTATGTTGACTCTAAACACTACTTGCTGACTATCATCAGAACGTACCCATTTTGATGGTATAACGTAATTGCGGATGTTAAACAAGTAGTTGGCGCCACGCTCCCGTGGGTGTGACTGTACGAAGTAATGATTGCACATGAAACAGAGTGGCGAATACCTCCATTTTCGTGGCGACTTTGTGATATAAACTGATTTCTGACTTAAAAAGGAGAGGCGCCAGACAGGCCTAATTTCATAAGAACTATATAAACTCAGTGTAGACAATTCAACAGGAGGCGTGGCGGACATTCCCACCATTATAATGACTGTATAAACTTATCGGCAACTATTGGACAGAAGCTGAAGCAGACACGCCCAGTTGTATACTGACTATATCAGTTCATTACCGGCTGCTGAACAGGATGCCTAGCAGTGACGCTCAGCTCCCTGACGACAGCATGAACTGTTTGAGGAATAGTGATCACCATGGATTGGGAAGTCGCCCATTTGTATGATGACTGTATAAAGTAACTGCTGACTATCACATCGGCGGAGATATATCACGCCTGTTTTTACAGTAATGGTATAAACTGTTCACTGACTGTCAGACAGGTGAGGTAGCGAGCAGGCCTATTGTTATAGTGACTATAGGAGGGCTAGCGAATACGCCTATTCTTACTGATTAAATTGTCTGCTGACTGTCAAAAATTGTTATAGTGATTGAATAAACTGTTTGGTATCTAAAGTGTGTGTGTATGTGTGTGTGTGTGTGTGTGTGTGTGTGTGTGTGTGTGTGTGTGTGTGTGTGTGTGTGTGAGTGTGTGTGGTGACAAACATGCCCGTTTCACGGTGACTGGATCACCTGATGATTGACTGTCAAACAGGAGGGGTTGCAAGCACGCCCACTTTCATGGTGAACGACGTGGTGGTGGCTGCTGACAATGTGTGGACACTGGCTGACTGGCGCAATCTCATTGACCCCCTCCTGCAGATCTGATCACAGTGAGACTGAAGGTAATTTCATCTGCTTTTATGCGTATCTAGTGAAGGTAAGAAGCAGTCGTATTTGTAAAGGTCCAGCCAATCTAGTCATGGCGCCAGTCTTGACGTGGGCCTTCTATATTCAAGTGGCTACGTTTTCAACCTGACAGTTCATCCACCATGCTTACATCGACAGCAGTGAGGAACGAGCAATCCAAGCGTTTGAAAACATTGTGCTTTGCACGGACCTGCACAGGCAGGACACTAAAGACAAACGACCATGTCATACAGGACACAGGACACAAATGTTAATATCGTGCAGAGAACAGACAGAGGATAAATGACTTAATTACACAGTAAACAGACAACAAATGACACCTTTGACAGAGAATAGAAGACACTTTGTTGCAATGGTCAGGGAACCAAGGGCAAACGATTACACCAGACATGAAACACAGGAGAAATCACCATATCAGGCAGTGAAGGGAAGAAAAAATGACTACATTAGATATGAACGGAAGACGAATGACAGCATTAGATAGCAAGTAGAAAATGAGTGACCATACTGGGCAGGGGATAGAAAACAAATGAACACATCAGGAAAGGAACAGAAAACAAATGAACACGTCAGGAAAGGAACAGAAGACAAATGAACACATCAGGAAAGGAACAGAAAACAAATGAACACATCAGGAAAGGAACAGAAAACAAATGAACACATCAGGAAAGGAACAGAAGACAAATGAACACATCAGGAAAGGAACAGAAGACAAATGAACACATCAGGAAAGGAACAGAAGACAAATGAACACATCAGGAAAGGAACAGAAGACAAATGAACACATCAGGAAAGGAACAGAAACAAATGAACACATCAGGAAAGGAACAGAAGACAAATGAACACATCAGGAAAGGAACAGAAGACAAATGAACACATCAGGAAAGGAACAGAAGACAAATGAACACATCAGGAAAGGAACAGAAGACAAATGAACACATCAGGAAAGGAACAGAAAACAAAACGGCAGTCATGAAATGAACAGAAGACAAATGACTGCATCAGACAGGGAACAGAAGACAATGACTGCATCAGACAGGGAACAGAAGACAATGACTGCATCAGACAGGGAAGAGAAGACAAATGACTGCATCAGACAGGGAACAGAAGACAAATGACTGCATCAGACAGGGAACAGAAGACAAATGACTGCATCAGACAGGGAATAGAAGACAAATGACTGCATCAGACAGGGAACAGAAGACAAATGACTGCATCAGACAGGGAATAGAAGACAAATGACTGCATCAGACAGGGAACAGAAGACAAATGACTGCATCAGACAGGGAACAGAAGACAAATGACTGCATCAGACAGGGAATAGAAGACAAAATATCACACTGGGCGGGAATCTTAGGACAAAATACCTTTGAGATACTTAACTGAAGACAAATGACCGTCTAATGATGGGAACTACAGACAAATGACCAAACCATAAAGGGACTGAACGACAAATGATATGAAGAGAACTAAAGACAAATGATCATATGATGAAGAGAACTAAAGACAAATGATCATATGATGAAGAGAACTAAAGACAAATGATCATATGATGAAGAGAACTAAAGACAAATGATCATATGATGAAGAGAACTAAAGACAAATGATCATATGATGAAGAGAACTAAAGACAAATGATCATGTCATGAAGAGAACTAAAGACAAATGATCATGTCTTGAAGAGAACTAAAGACAAATGATCATATCATGAGGGAGCTAAAGACAAATGATCATGTCATGAAGAGAACTAAAGACAAATGATCATATCATGAAGGAAGCTGTCAGACTTTTGCTCACACAGCGTACACACACAACCAATCGGACAAAACAAAACAGATTCTGTGAACATGTGGGTGTGAATTGTCAGACTTTTGCTCACACAACGTACACACACAACCAATCGGACAAAACAAAACAGATTCTGTGAACATGTGGGTGTGTATTTCCGGGAGTGATTGGCCTTTCAGCGTCCTTCTTCTGTTACTCCAGCTCCCAAAATGAACATTGTGTGGACCCGAAAACCATCCGTCCCACACAGCTTCATCGCCAGGTTCCGTTCAGTGCAGGTCCACTCCTAACGTGAGGCCGAGGGGCGTGACGACTGTTCGAAACTCTTTCTGAGAGAACCAAGCACCGATATCAGGAACATTGACATGAGTTATGGACTTTGATAGAAAATGAGTGTTTGAGAGGCGTGTGCTTGTTTCTGTGTGTTCCTCCACTACTTCCTCTTTTCTGCCCTGTTTCTTTGGCTCACTCTTCCCTTCTCGTCCCTGGCTCAGTTTTTCTTCCTCTTTGTGTGTGTGTGTGTGGGGGGGGGGGGGGGGGAGGGCTTGCCTCCATTATTCTTTCCACCTCCTCTATTGAGCAAGTGGGAGGTAGGTCGGTAAAGGTGGGGGCATAGTTCAGAAATCTTTTTTCTTTGTTGGGATACTAGGGTTACTTTCCCAAAACTTGTCCCTACCCGTTTTCCTTTCCTTATTTGTCGGGTGTGTAAATAACAGAGAGCGAAAGGTACACTTTGGAGTGGACTGTTGGTAATTGCCGTTTTCCTTTCCGTATTTGTCGGGTGTGGAAATAACAGACAGCGAAAGGTACACTTTGGAGTGGACTGTTGGTAATTGCCGTTTTCCTTTCCGTATTTGTCGGGTGTGGAAATAACAGACAGCGAAAGGTACACTTTGGAGTGGACTGTTGGTAACTGCGAGGAACAGCCTTGGGAAACCCACAGACCAATCCGACACTTGACATAGAGGAAAAAGAGAAATGATCCTATCAGGAAGCGCACAGAAGATAATGACTGTATGATGAAAGGAACAGGAGACAAATGACAGCATCACAGCGAAACTGGAGGTCAATGACTTGTGTCATGGATGGAATGGAAGTCAAATGATCGTATCCAGCCAGAAAAGTGTATAAAACATTAAGTCAAATGATCGTATCCAGCCAGAAAAGTGTATAAAACATTAAGTCAAATGATCGTATCCAGCCAGAAAAGTGTATAAGACATTAAGTCAAATGATCGTATCCAGCCATAAAAGTGTATAAAACATTAAGTCAAATGATCGTATCCAGCCATAAAAGTGTATAAAACATTAAGTCAAATGATCGTATCCAGCCAGAAAAGAGTATAAGACATTAAGTCAAATGATCGTATCCAGCAAGAAAAGAGTATAAAACATCATATTGTGCAAACAGCGGAAGACAAATGACCGTATCTGCAAGCAACAGAAGATAAACGATTGCGTTATGCAAACAACAGGAGGCAAATAACCATATCCTGCGCGGATTACACCAAACTGAGGACATATGACCACATCAGGCAAGGTAAAGAAGACACATGATCGAAATCAGACAGAGAACAGAAGACCATATGGCTGGCCCACACCTACGCTGACAGTTAAAAGAACATCTCTCACAAGGCGTCATGAGGAATGGATTTCTCCATGTCCCACACTGTCCTACATCGACACAGTGAGGAGTGTATCATCACCTTTACAAAGACAGTCTTACACTATACAGTGAGGAGTGTATCATCACCTTTACAAAGACAGTCTCACACTGTACAGTGAGGAGTGTATCATCACCTTTACAAAGACAGTCTCCACTGTACAGTGAGGAGTGTATCATCACCTTTACAAAGACAGTCTCACACTGTACAGTGAGGAGTGTATCATCACCTTTACAAAGACAGTCTCACATTGTACAGTGAGGAGTGTATCATCACCTTTACAAAGACAGTCTTACGCTGTACAGTGAGGAGTGTATTATGACCTTTACCAAGACTGTCTTACACTGCACAGTGAGGAGTGTATTATGACCTTTACCAAGACAGTCTTACACTGCACAGTGAGGAGTGTATGTCTCCTTTACCAAGATTGTCTCACAGTGAGGAGTGTATCATCACCTTTACAAAGACAGTCTTACGCTGTACAGTGAGGAGTGTATTATGACCTTTACCAAGACTGTCTTACACTGCACAGTGAGGAGTGTATTATGACCTTTACCAAGACAGTCTTACACTGCACAGTGAGGAGTGTATGTCTCCTTTACCAAGATTGTCTCACAGTGAGGAGTGTATCATCACCTTTACAAAGACAGTCTTACGCTGTACTGTGAGGAGTGTATTATGACCTTTACCAAGACAGTCTTACACTGCACAGTGAGGAGTGTATGTCTCCTTTACCAAGATAGTCTTACAGACCTCCCTTCCGCCTTACGTTCCTCTCCCAATATTTCTTACTTCCTCATCCATCCCTCATTGTGTCCAGTCAGTCTTAATAAGGGAGACGTCCACCCTCATTGGCCCTGTCAGTCTTAATAAGGGAGACATCCACCCCTCATTGTGTCCTGTCAGACAGTCTTAATAAGGGAGACGTCCACCCTCATTGGCCCTGTCAGTCTTAATAAGGGAGAGATCCACCCGTCATTGTGTCCTGTCAATCTTAATAAGGGAGACATCCATCCCTCATTGTGTCCTGACAGTCTTAATAAGGGAGACATCCACCCTCATTGTGTCCTGTCAGTCTTAATAAGGGAGACATCCACCCTCATTGTGCCCTGTCAGTCTTAATAAGGGAGACATCCACCCCTCATTGTGTCCTGTCAGTCTTAATAAGGGAGACATCCACCCCTCATTGTGCCATGTCAGACAGTCTTAATAAGGGAGACATCCATCCCTCATTGTGCCCTGTCAGTCTTAATAAGGGAGACATCCACCCCTCATTGGCCCTGTCAATCTTAATAAGGGAGACATCCACCCTCATTGGCCCTGTCAATCTTAATAAGGGAGACATCCACCCTCATTGGCCCTGTCAATCTTAATAAGGGAGACATCCACCCTCATTGTGCCCTGTCAGTCTTAATAAGGGAGACATCTACCCCTCATTGTGTCCTGTCAGTCTTAATAAGGGAGACATCCACCCTCATTGTGTCCTGTCAGTCTTAATAAGGGAGACATCCACCCCTCATTGTACCCTGTCAGTCTTAATAAGGGAGACATCCCCCTCATTGTGCCCTGTCAGTCTTAATAAGGGAGACATCCACCCCTCATTGTGTCCTGACAGTCTTAATAAGGGAGACATCCACCCCTCATTGTGTCCTGACAGTCTTAATAAGGGAGACATCCATCCCTCATTGTGCCCTGTCAGTCTTAATAAGGGAGACATCCATCCCTCATTGGCCATGTCAATCTTAATAAGGGAGATATCCACCCTCATTGTGCCCTGTCAGTCTTAATAAGGGAGACATCCACCCTCATTGTGCCCTGTCAGTCTTAATAAGGGAGATATCCACCCCTCATTGTGCCCTGTCAGTCTTAATAAGGGAGATGTCAACCCCTTATTGGCCCTGTCAGTTTTCAAAAGGGAGATATCCACCCTCATTGTGCCCTGTCAGTCTTAATAAGGGAGATGTCAACCCCTCATTGGCCCTGTCAGTTTTCAAAAGGGAGACATCCACCCCTCATTGTGCCCTGTCAGTCTTAATAAGGGAGATATCCACCCTCATTGTGCCCTGTCAGTCTTAATAAGGGAGATGTCAACCCCTCATTGGCCCTGTCAGTTTTCAAAAGGGAGACATTCAACCACTGATTGTGTCCTGTCAGTTTTCAAAAGGGAGATATCCACCCCTCATTGTGTCCTGTCAGTCTTAATAAGGGAGATATCCACCCCTCATTGTGTCTGTCAGTTTTCAAAAGGGAGACATCCACCCTCATTGTGTCCTGTCAGTTTTCAAAAGGGAGACATCCACCCCTCATTGTGCCTGTCAGTTTTCAAAAGGGAGATATCCACCCCTCATTGTGCCCTGTCAGTTTTCAAAAGGGAGATATCCACCCCTCATTGTGCCCTGTCAGTTTTCAAAAGGGAGTTATCCACCCCTCATTGTGCCCTGTCAGTTTTAATAAGGGAGATATCCACCCCTCATTGTGCCCTGTCAGTTTTCAAAAGGGAGTTATCCACCCCTCATTGTGTCCTGTCAGTCTTAATAAGGGAGACATCCACCCCTCATTGTGCCCTGTCAGTCTTAATAAGGGAGATATCCACCCCTCATTGTGCCCTGTCAGTTTTAATAAGGGAGATATCCACCCCTCATTGTGTCCTGTCAGTTTTAAAAGGGAGACATCCACCCCTCATTGTGTCCTGTCAGTTTTCAAAAGGGAGACATCCACCCCTCATTGTGCCCTGTCAGTCTTAATAAGGAGACATCCACCCCTCATTGTGTCCTGTCAGTTTTAATAAGGGAGACATCCACCCCTCATTGTGCCCTGTCAGTCTTAATAAGGGAGATATCCACCCCTCATTGTGTTCCTGTCAGTCTTATAAGGGAGATATCCACCCCTCATTGTGCCCTGTCAGTTTTAATAAGGGAGACATCCACCCTCATGTGCCCTGTCAGTTCTTAATAAGGGAGACATCCACCCCTCATTGTGCCTGTCAGTCTTAATAAGGGAGATATCCACCCCTCATTGTGTTCTGTCAGTCTTAATAAGGGAGATATCCACCCCTCATTGTGTCCTGTCAGTTTTCAATAGGGAGACATCCACCCCTCATTGTGCCTGTCAGTTTTCAAAAGGGAGACATCCACCCCTCATTGTGCCCTGTCAGTTTTCAAAAGGGAGATATCCACCCCTCATTGTGTCCTGTCAGTTTTCAAAAGGGAGATATCCACCCCTCATTGTGCCTGTCAGTTTTCAAAAGGGAGATATCCACCCTCATTGTGCCCTGTCAGTTTTAATAAGGAGATATCCACCCCTCATTGTGCCCTGTCAGTTTTCAAAAGGGAGACATCCATCCCTCATTGTGTCCTGTCAGTCTTAATAAGGGAGACATCCACCCCTCATTGTGTCCTGTCAGTCTTAATAAGGGAGACATCCACCCCTCATTGTGTCCTGTCTGTCTTAATAAGGGAGATATCCACCCCTCATTGTGCCCTGTCAGTCTTAATAAGGGAGACATCCACCCCTCATTGTGCCCTGTCAGTTTTAATAAGGGAGATATCCACCCCTCATTGTGCCCTGTCAGTCTTTAATAAGGGAGATATCCACCCCTCATTGTGTCCTGTCAGTCTTAATAAGGGAGATCATCCACCCCTCATTGTGTTCCTGTCAGTTTTAATAAGGGAGATATCCACCCCTCATTGTGCCCTGTCAGTTTTCAATAAGGGAGACTATCCACCCCTCATTGTGCCCTGTCAGTTTTCAAAAGGGAGATATCCACCCCTCATTGTGTCCTGTCAGTCTTAATAAGGGAGACATCCACCCCTCATTGTGTCCTGTCAGTCTTAATAAGGGAGATATCCACCCCTCATTGTGTCCTGTCAGTTTTCAAAAGGGAGACATCCACCCCTCATTGTGCCCTGTCAGTCTTAATAAGGGAGACATCCACCCCTCATTGTGCCCTGTCAGTCTTAATAAGGGAGACATCCACCCCTCATTGTGTCCTGTCAGTCTTAATAAGGGAGACATCCACCCCTCATTGTGCCTGTCAGTCTTAATAAGGGAGATATCCACCCCTCATTGTGCCCTGTCAGTTTTAATAAGGGAGACATCACCCCTCATTGTGCCTGTCAGTCTTAATAAGGGAGACATCCACCCCTCATTGTGCCCTGTCAGTTCTTAATAAGGGAGATATCCACCCCTCATTGTGCCCTGTCAGTCTTAATAAGGGAGATATCCACCCCTCATTGGCCCTGTCAGTTTTAATAAGGGAGATATCCACCCTCATTGTGCCCTGTCAGTCTTAATAAGGGAGATTCACACCCCTCATTGTGCCTGTCAGTCTTATAAGGGAGACATCCACCCCTCATTGTGTCCTGTCAGTTTTTAATAAGGGAGATATCCACCCTCATTGTGCCCTGTCAGTCTTTAATAAGGGAGATATCACCCCTCATTGTGCCCTGTCAGTTTTAATAAGGGAGACATCCACCCCTCATTGTGTCCTGTCAGTTTAAAAGGGAGATATCCACCCCTCATTGTGTCCCTGTCAGTTTTCAAAAGGGAGATATCCACCCCTCATTGTGTCTGTCAGTTTAATAAGGGAGATATCCACCCCTCATTGTGCCTGTCAGTTTTCAAAAGGAGACATCCACCCCTCATTGTGTCCTGTCAGTTTTCAAAAGGAGATATCCACCCCTCATTGTGCCCTGTCAGTTTTCAAAAGGGAGATATCCACCCCTCATTGTGTCCTGTCAGTTTCAAAAGGGAGTATCCACCCCTCATTGTGCCCTGTCAGTTTAATAAGGGAGATATCCACCCCTCATTGTGCCCTGTCAGTCTTTCAAAAGGAGTTATCCACCCCTCATTGTGTCCTGTCAGTCTTAATAAGGGAGACATCCACCCCTCATTGTGCCCTGTCAGTCTTAATAAGGGAGATATCCACCCCTCATTGTGCCCTGTCAGTTTTAATAAGGGAGATATCCACCCCTCATTGTGTCCTGTCAGTCTTAATAAGGGAGACATCCACCCCTCATTGTGCCCTGTCAGTTTTCAAAAGGGAGATATCCACCGCTCATTGTGCCCTGTCAGTCTTAATAAGGGAGATATCCACCCCTCATTGTGTTCTGTCAGTCTTAATAAGGGAGATATCCACCCCTCATTGTGCCCTGTCAGTTTTAATAAGGGAGATATCCACCCCTCATTGTGTCCTGTTAGTTTAATAAGGGAGATATCCACCCCTCATTGTGTCCTGTCAGTCTTAATAAGGGAGACATCCACCCCTCATTGTGCCCTGTCAGTCTTAATAAGGGAGACATCCACCCCTCATTGTGTCCTGTCAGTCTTAATAAGGGAGACATCCACCCCTCATTGTGTTCTGTCAGTCTTAATAAGGGAGACATCCACCCCTCATTGTGTCCTGTCAGTCTTAATAAGGGAGACATCCACCCCTCATTGTGTTCTGTCAGTCTTAATAAGGGAGACATCCACCCCTCATTGTGTCCTGTCAGTCTTAATAAGGGAGACATCCACCCCTCATTGTGTCCTGTCAGTCTTAATAAGGGAGACATCCACCCCTCATTGTGTCCTGTCAGTCTTAATAAGGGAGACATCCACCCCTCATTGTGTTCTGTCAGTCTTAATAAGGGAGATATCCACCCCTCATTGTGCCTGTCAGTCTTAATAAGGGAGAGATCCACCCGTCATTTGGCCCTGTCAGTCTTAATAAGGGAGACATCCACCCCACATTGTGCCCTGTCAGTCTTAATAAGGGAGATATCCACCCCTCATTGTGTTCTGTCAGTCTTAATAAGGGAGATATCCACCCCTCATTGTGTCCTGTCAATTTTCAAAAGGGAGACATCCACCCCTCATTGTGTCCTGTCAGTTTTCAAAAGGGAGACATCCACCCCTCATTGTGCCCTGTCAGTTTTCAAAAGGGAGATATCCACCCCTCATTGTGTCCTGTCAGTTTTCAAAAGGGAGATATCCACCCCTCATTGTGCCCTGTCAGTTTTAATAAGGGAGATATCCACCCCTCATTGTGCCCTGTCAGTCTTAATAAGGGAGATATCCACCCCTCATTGTGCCCTGTCAGTTTTCAAAAGGGAGACATCCACCCCTCATTGTGTCCTGTCAGTCTTAATAAGGGAGACATCCACCCCTCATTGTGTCCTGTCAGTCTTATTAAGGGAGACATCCACCCCTCATTGTGTCCTGTCTGTCTTAATAAGGGAGATATCCACCCCTCATTGTGCCCTGTCAGTTTTAATAAGGGAGATATCCACCCCTCATTGTGCCCTGTCAGTCTTAACAAGGGAGACATCCACCCCTCATTGTGCCCTGTCAGTCTTAATAAGGGAGACATCCACCCCTCATTGTGTTCTGTCAGTCTTAATAAGGGAGATATCCACCCCTCATTGTGCCCTGTCAGTTTTAATAAGGGAGATATCCACCCCTCATTGTGCCCTGTCAGTTTTCAAAAGGGAGATATCCACCCCTCATTGTGTCCTGTCAGTCTTAATAAGGGAGACATCCACCCCTCATTGTGTCCTGTCAGTCTTAATAAGGGAGATATCCACCCCTCATTGTGTCCTGTCAGTTTTCAAAAGGGAGACATCCACCCCTCATTGTGCCCTGTCAGTCTTAATAAGGGAGACATCCACCCCTCATTGTGCCCTGTCAGTCTTAATAAGGGAGACATCCACCCCTCATTGTGCCCTGTCAGTTTTCAAAAGGGAGACATCCACCCCTCATTGTGCCCTGTCAGTTTTCAAAAGGGAGATATCCACCCCTCATTGTGCCCTGTCAGTTTTCAAAAGGGAGACATCCACCCCTCATTGTGCCTGTCAGTTTTAATAAGGGAGACATCCACCCCTCATTGTGCCCTGTCAGTTTTAATAAGGGAGATATCCACCCCTCATTGTGCCCTGTCAGTTTTAATAAGGGAGATATCCACCCCTCATTGTGCCCTGTCAGTTTTCAAAAGGGAGACATCCACCCCTCATTGTGTCCTGTCAGTCTTAATAAGGGAGACATCCACCCCTCATTGTGTCCTGTCAGTCTTAATAAGGGAGACATCCACCCCTCATTGTGTCCTGTCAGTCTTCAATAAGGGAGATATCCACCCCTCATTGTGCCCTGTCAGTTTTCAAAAGGGAGACATCCACCCC
>CM065736.1:48950137-48990137 GCA_033310375.1 Conus canariensis | reverse complement strand
CGTGTCCCCATAATACACTCTAATAACAACCAGTGGTTTAGGTCGTAGAGTGTCTCCCGTGTCCCCATAATACACTCTATTAACACAACCAGTGGTTTAGGTCGTAGAGTGTCTCCCGTGTCCCCATAATACACTCTATTAACACAACCAGTGGTTTAGGTCGTAGAGTGTCTCCCGTGTCCCCATAATACACTCTAATAACAACCAGTGGTTTAGGTCGTAGAGTGTCTCCCGTGTCCCCATAATACACTCTAATAACAACCAGTGGTTTAGGTCGTAGAGTGTCTCCCGTGTCCCCATAATACACTCTAATAACAACCAGTGGTTTAGGTCGTAGAGTGTCTCCCGTGTCCCCATAATACACTCTAATAACAACCAGTGGTTTAGGTCGTAGAGTGTCTCCCGTGTCCCCATAATACACTCTAATAACAACCAGTGGTTTAGGTCGTAGAGTGTCTCCCGTGTCCCCATAATACACTCTAATAACAACCAGTGGTTTAGGTCGTAGTCTCCCGTGCCCCATAATACACTCTAATAACAACCAGTGGTTTAGGTCGTAGAGTGTCTCCCGTGTCCCCATAATACACTCTAATAACACAACCAGTGGACTAGGGCTCGACGTCTCCACGACTGTTTGATCAGTAGGTTGGTATTCGGCAGTGTTTATGAAAGCTTAGAATTTCTTTCTGATAATCAGCAAGATATATTGTGGATGTATCGGTTTAGCAACGGAGACGGATTTTCATTTGAGAATCGTTTTGCCTGAACTGTTGCTGTTACTGCTGTATACAAACAGACCATGCACTGACATGTAGACTTATCGATGATGGGTTGAATGATGAGGTGATATGGAGTAGAAATAGGGCATTTCAAAAGACATGAAACGGAGAGGTGAGTAGTCGTCTAAAAAGAACAATGAGATTAGGACGAGTTGAGCTCGAGAAAAGTTGGTCTCAGTCTATAACCAAAGCCACACCTATCAAGGAACATATGATCTACAATGCGACATATCCTTCTCTCAATTTACAGGCTGAATTAATTTTGAAGAAAATGTGTGTTCACCACAAATTGCAAAGCTGAGGAAAACCAATGGCGCCGGCGCCATTTCCTTTCTCTTCCCAATACATATGTGTACAGTTTTTCAAACAGTTATAAAATAAGGGTCACTCACTCTCACTCTCTCCCTTGACCGGATGGTCGTGGGGGAGACATGATGGACGTCTTGCGGGCCAGCGAGCGCCAGCCAGGTCTGTCTTCTGCCGCTCTGATCAGGGAGGGGCTGTCCATTCGGGTCCACTCTTTGATGTTATCCATCCAGTTCTTTGCTGGTCGTCCGCGTCTGCGGCCACCTTCCAATGTTCCTTGCAGCACTGTCTTGGGTAGGCTGTTGTGGCGAGTGACGTGACCAAACCATGTCAACTTCCTCCTTTTCACAAGCGCTAGGAGGGGTTCCTGCGGGCCTGCCCGTGATGTTATTTGGGCACGAACGAAGTCGTTGGTCTTGTGGTCTTTCCAGGAGATCCCTAGCATGCGTCTGTAGCACTTGGTCTCAAACGTTTGGACTCTTCTGGTCGTCTCAGCTGTCATGGTCCAGCTCTCGCAGCCATAGAGAAGGATGGACAGAACCAGGGCTTTGTATAGTGTGATCTTTGTTGGGAAGCTGATGTCTTTGCTGCTCCAGATCTTATCAAATTTTGCCATGGTGGATGTTGCGATTGCGAGCCTGGTCTTGATGTCGGTGGTGGAGCGTCCGTCCTTGGTGAGTGTGGCGCCGAGGTATTTAAAAGCGTCCACCTCTTCGAGCTGTTGGCCGTTCATGGTGATCCGTGCAGCGGTGTTGTTTGTGCTGTTGACCATGACTTTGCTCTTTTCGCAGCTGACCTCCATGCCATATGCCTTTGATGTGTCTGCCAGTCTGTTGATGAGACCTTGCAGTTCGTTGTTGCTGCCCCCCATCAGGTCGATGTCATCGGCGAAACGTAGGTTGTTGATCGTTCGCTCACCGATGGAGATTGTGGACTCAAAATCATGTAGTCTCTTTCATGATGTTTTCCAGATAGAGATTGAACAGCACTGGAGAGAGTAGGCATCCTTGACGGACACCGACCGTTGTCTTGAAGTACTCTCCGATGTTGTTGTTGAGGAGAACCGCACTACTAGCAGAGCTGTATAGGGACTGGATGGTTTGAATTAGTCCCTCTCAACTCTCAAAACATGCCGCAGTCCTTCGTGCCACACTCTGTCGAAGGCTTTTTTGAAGTCTATGAAGTTGTGGTATAGTTCTTTTTGGTGTTGGAGGTGTTTTCCATCATAATGCGGCAGTTGAAAATCTGTTCAACTGTGCTTCGGCCCGCCCTGAATCCGGCTTGTTCTTCTGCCAAGTGTTCTTCAGCTTCGCCTTTGAGTCTGTTGAGAATGACTCTTAGCATGATCTTGCTGGTGTGGCTGATCAGGCTGATCGTCCTGTAGTTGTTACACTTTCAGAGGTTTCCTTTTTGGGGGAGGGGGATGATGAATGATTTTGTCCACTCATCAGGCCATTGTTTGGTCTCCCAGATCTTCTGACAGAGTGATGTTACCACAGTGACCAGGCCATTTCCCCGTGCTTGAGGAGCTCTGCTGGGATGTTGTCTGCTCCTGGTGACTTGCCCGCTGGAAGGCTGCGGATGGCCTCCTCTACTTCTTCCCTCATGATAGGCAGTGGAGAGGGTTCCTTGGGTGGTCTTGTTTCCCTTTTAAGCACGCTGGTGTCTGGCTGTATGGGATAGTTGTATAGTTCGTCGCAGTACTCTGTCCATCTGGCCAGCACTGCGGAGCTCTCGGTCAAAAGGGTTCCGTCTTTGTCCTCGATTACTGTTGATTTGTTCTGCTGAGTCTTTGTGAGCGTCTTCAGCGCCTCGTACGCTTTCTTGCTATTCCCTTGCTCCGTGCTTTTCTCAATGGCTTCGCACTGTTCACTTATCCACTTCTCCCTGGCTTCATTCATCTTGCTTCTCACGAGCTTGTTTGTTTTGCGGTACTGCTCGGCTCCCTCTGGACTGCTGTGCTTTGTCTTTTTCTGTTCACGTCTTTTGTCGCAGAGATCCAGGATATCGTTGGTTACCCAGGGACGTTTTTTCTTCCTCTGGTGGCCCAATACCTCTGTCGCTGTTTCCAGGACTGCCTCGTTATAGTTGGAGGTGAGGTCATTAATGTCAGTGTCCAGGAGGCTGAGTGCTGCGAATCGTCCACCGAGCTGAGCTTGGAAGATCTCGGCAACTGCTGGGTCTTGTAATTTTTCCAGGTCGAACTTGATTCGTGGGTTTGCAGATTGATGTTTCTTTTTTAGCTTTATTTTCATTGTGAGCAGCACAAGGTCGTGGTCGCCGCCCACGTCAGCACCAGGGTATGTTCTTGTCTTGGCCCTGTTGATGCTTGACTTGAAGCGCCGAGGGGTCAGGATAAAGTCTATTTGGTTGTGTGTTTTCCCATTTGGCGCGTGCCAAGTTGTTCTGCGGGAAATCTTGTGTGGGTAGAGGGTGTTGGCGATGGTAAGCTGTTGGCTGCTCGCAAATTCCAGCAGGCGGAGTCCCCTGTCATTGGTTTCGCCTGTTCCGTACTGGCCGACTGTTCCTGCCCAGATCTCATAGGCGTCCGGTCCGATCTTCGCGTTGAAGTCACCCTGTATAATGGTGATGTCTTTCTTGTGTGTCTTGGGTGTCAAGGAGGCTCTGTTCTCAACGGGGATGGGGCATTCAGGGGGAAGATGTGCGCTGGTGGTGTGGGCAGTGGAGTCACCAATAGGGTGCTCCCCCTTGCGCCACCCTAGTCTAGGGTCCTTCTTGGGGCCTCAGCGGGGTTTCCATTGCGGTGTAATCCCTCCGGACTAGCATAGCTTTTTCTCATCCCAAGACCGTCCGTGCGTGGTCCGTAACCACATCCTCTCCGAGGTGGCACTAGAAACTGGGTAGCGTGAGCCCCCAGGCTAAACACGGCGGATCTAGAGGAGAAAACCTCGATAAATAATCAGGAGACTTGGAGAGGAGATTGGCGCCACCAAGGAATAACCTAAGCCCCCAGAAAAGACATGAAGGACACAGCCAGAAGATACAGCATGCCGGATCGGTCGGGGCCCGGAACACCAACGACCGCGCTTTCCACTGTTGTGCTCCAGGGTGGAAGTGACAAGTCAGCTACTAGAGCCAAGGAAACCAAGAAAACCTTCAAGTTAGCATCCGAGAAGACCATCATCGGCACATGGAATGTCCGCACACTACACGCTTGCGGCAAAGTGAAAGAATTAGAACATGAACTACAACACTACCAGTGGGACATTATTGGACTCGCTGAGATGAGAGAGACAACCACAGAAGACGGCCATAAGATTTGGCATAGCGTAGAGGACACAAAACATGAACACGGCGTAGGCTTCATCGTACGCAAAGAAGTCACTGGATGCATACTAAGCTGCACACCCATTTCGAGCAGGATCATCTCCATTCGCGTGTCAGCCAAACCCAAGAACATCACCATCATCCAAGTGTATGCTCCAACAAACGATCATGACCACCAGGAGGTCGAAGAATTCTACGAACATGTGGAGAAAGTCATGAAGGAAGCGCCCAAGAAAATAAGGATATTGATTGCTTATTTCAAAAGATTGTGAACTGTTCTGGTCTTTGTAGTAACAACGACAAGCCAAAGTGTTCTATTCCCAACTTGTGGTCCAGATATTCCTAATGGCAAAGGAGTGGGGCAGTGATTAAATGATATTGATCTGTCACATCAGCCGTCATCATTTTTCGTTTTATTTTCATTATTCAGTTTTATTCCTTTTAATTATAACGATCTTTTCACTGTATGTCTTTGAAATAGTAGATTCCCATTCAATCAAATACTAAGCATTTTTAAACATGCGCGCACGTGTGTGTGTGTGTGTGTGTGTGTGTGTGTGTGTGTGTGTGTGTGTGTGTGTGTGTGTGTGTGTGTGTGACTCAGTTCCAGTATGAAATGGGCCTACATATTCTTTTATAATCCACCATATCTTTGCATGTATTTCTCGTTTTGTTTTTATACAGCTTCCCTGATTTTCTTTTTACTATTGTGTAGGTATTTTTCACTTTCTGTCTTTGTTCTGGAACTGTTTTTTTCACTTCCTGTCTTTGTTCTGGAACTGCATTTTCACCTTTGTTTCTTGTGTGACATGCCAGCTTCTTCCCCCTCCCCCCCTCCTCACCCTCCCTCCACCCCCTCACACCCCCTTTTTGGTGGCTTTTTTGTTTTTGTAGATGATTTGTTGCAACAATTGTGCCCACTGTCCAGAATGGAAACCAACTGTCCATTTTCAGTGTCCGTTTGCCTATGGGACATTTTTTTTTCAGGTTTGTGTGTGTGTGTGTGTGTGGGGGGGGGGGGGGGGGGCATTTAAGCGTTTTGATTATATTTGAAGGATTTGTTTTGAATCTGGGAGTGAAAATTCGAAGGGAAAGCCTGGCTGTCAATACAGCTTTCTGATGTCTCTTGTAAGGATGTCAATAGTTGACCACCATGTCATGCCTGGCTGTGAATACAGCTTTCTGATGTCTCTTGTAAGGATGTCAATAGTTCACTACCATGTCATGCCTTGCTCGTGATGGTGGTTCTTTTTTCAGGATATCATTTTCATGACTGGACCCGCTCAGTGAGTGATGTTTATTTCCTGTATGAATTTCACAGCCCTGAAAAGCCTTTGTGTAATTGGCTGGGCTTTGCAATTAAAAAAATAAAAACCCTAAAACGTATTCCATACGATTCTTTATGGCAAAAGTGAGCATACCTAAAATAACAAACTGCAAATACCGCTTTTACCTGATGTTTTCTAATCCTTTGATTTGATTTGTAAATGGTATTAAGTAACAACCTCAGGACAATAATACAACAAAAGGAGGAAATGATAGAAACTATAACTAGTGTATGCAGGTGTTAATCTGTGGGAAACAGTTCTAAATGTATTATTGTGGCAATTCATTTGCTTTTGTATACATCGGATATTCTTTTTATGCAAATTTCATTCACTGAAAAATTCGTTAACGACACTTTATAATTGATTGTAGCTGCAAGCGACATGATCTGTAAGTCTGTTTCTCTCCTTACCTATCTGTCTATCTATCTGTCTGTCTGTCTGTCTATCTATCTGTCTATCTATCTGTCTATCTATCTATCTATCTATCTATCTATCTATCTATCTATCTTCTGTCTGTCTATCTGTCTGTCTGTCTGTCTGTCTGCCTGTCTGTCTGTCCATCTATCTGTTTGTCTGTCTGTCTATCTATCTATCTGAAAGGAAATCTTAAACGAGACAGGGAACAGGAAGAAGTAAATAACAAATAGGTTGGGTAACTCTTGCCCCTTTGATGATATAATTACACGCATTTAACTCTAAACGGATACTAACAACACCAAATCAGCTGGCACAAATGCCAACACAGAGTACAGAGCAAACAACAAACATCGGCTAGAAATAGATAAACACAAATTTACACACAAATGTACACAAATGAGTGGAATAATTTTCGTCAGTAAATGATTACATTAGAATCGTTCTTGAATTAATTTAAACAGAAATTTAAACAGAAAAAAGAGAGCCCGATTTCATCATATAAGTTATGGTACCTTTACACAGTCAACACAAATAGTTCATTAATTTACCTGCAACAATTCAAGGTAATGTAAATTGTCATAATCCTACATCTCACAGCCTCTTGAAAAAAAAAATCATGAATACTATAAAAAGATGCAATATGATATTGGGCAGAAAGTCTTGGTTTCTAGCTGTCTGTAATAATGATGAAGGGATAGCTGTCTGAGCTCAATCACGATTTCTGTTCCCTTCAAAGAAAATCAATGACGATCAAAATCAGTTTCTTAATATACAGACGAATTCACAACTTCTAAATGTTTATGGCGGAAATGAAAAGATGTATTGAATTCTTATTCAATGAAATAAAAACGACTTGAATTGTACTGTCATTATCATCAAGTGTCCATTGATCACAATATTGCTGAGGAGCATCTGATGCTTTCTGCAAGCCTTGTCTGCAGTCTGACAGCAACATTATGTCATTCTGCCTAAACCACAATGAGCAACTTCAGTTAAGGACTGAAATGAATATGAAGGGGACTTCAGGTTGTACAGTTTGAACTATTAAATACTGTAAAACACAGACAGACAGACAGATAGACACACACACACACACACACACACACACACACACACACACACACACACACACACGCACACACACGCACCCACGCAACGCACGCACGCACGCACGCACACACACACACCCACAGACTTACACTTGACGTAGATATGTTGTGCTCCGGTAAAACGGTTTTCTTCCTTTTTTTCATCAAAAATCTGTATGTTGTCACCGACATTACATATCATAGCTGTAGAATCCACAGTGCACACTGCATATTACAGTCCTTGCCAACATACTAATTCTGTATGCGCATAGCAAAAACATACGTACATGAATACAAGGAAATGACGTAAGTTCCCACGGGAAGAAAGACTATCGTT
Organism: Conus canariensis; assembly: GCA_033310375.1. Taxonomy (NCBI): domain Eukaryota; kingdom Metazoa; phylum Mollusca; class Gastropoda; order Neogastropoda; family Conidae; genus Conus; species Conus canariensis. The sequence continues at coordinate 48,982,594 of CM065736.1, read as the reverse complement.
CAAAATATATAAAGGCAGCTTTCATCTGGTAATACTTAACTGTTAGTGTTCATGTTATTTACATTACGAAGGATCGACATTTCGTCATGCTTTTGTGGTAAATCCTTTTTTGTTTCAGACATACATTTTTCCTTTGGGAAAATGATTTTAATTATCTGAATAGTAATTCAGTCATTCTTTCTCTTCTTTTTCTTCTTTTCATTTACTGTTCTGGGATCACTGTAAAATGGCCACATAATCAAACCTGTGTCTCAATGGACATATAAGCTGTTCCACCTTGTTGGAGCCACATGATCTTGAATCTCACCAAGCACAACATGTCCTGTACAGCAGACCCCACCCCTCCTCTAAACTCTGTCCAGTTCCTGCATCAACTGACAGAGCTGCCTTGAGGCACAGCCAATGTGCTTCCCCGTTTTGGCTGGGTCTGCTTCAGACCGGCTTCAAAGCCAGTTCAAGCATCCATTCCTATTCCTCACCATGTCACTTCTGGTAGACAATGTCTTTTCCCTGGCTTGTCCCAAAGAAGGAAACGCAATTCTTATTAATGTAAAATCATCTTATTCACTTACGTTGCATGACTTGTGCAGTATACCTGAGTTGTGTATTGTTGATGCTCTGCTCCTGCATCAACTGTTGGAATGTAGGTGTAGCAATGTAGCTCTTTTGACCTAGATCTGTCAGTTCCGGTGAACAGTGTCTTTTAGCCGGTGTGTCCTAAAGAAAAAAGATGTCATCGACTGTCAAATGTGTATGAGACTGTGCCAGTATCAATGTTTCATTTGGATCCACATAAATCATTGAACTTGAGGCAGCACGCAATGCACAGCCTGTATTGCATACATTAGAATATTTACAGCACACGCAAACCAACACTGTGAAACGCTCGCCACACGCAGTCGCCGAGTCACAACTGAAAAAAAAAAAACTTTATAAAAGGCTGATGTAAAGAATGAACTAGGTATCAATTAAAGTCTAAATGGAAATCTGAGCGTACTTCCTGCGTATTCTCCTCTTCGCTCCTTCCTGCCGGCAACCTGTGACCATCAGCACTGAGAAACAACAGCAACAAAAAGGCACTGTCCCCATTTTACAATATTGGACCTGGCCTGCAATATGCCTGGACTAGAGAGTGGCACTGACCCTCTGCTTTACCAAGCCCAGATTTGCATTCTCCCAACAAGTGGTAGAGAATGTATCACCGTGTTTCATCAAACAATTCGTATTTTCTTTCAGATTTCCTAACTTGACAATGGATTCCATACCCATGCGTTCGTGATGAATAGACTGAAGTGCTGAACATAAACGCATGATGCTCAGTTTGAACTACTGTAAGATACGGTGTTGCTGTTACCACAGGATGCCCACAGGCACGCAAGGAAAGAAGCACTGTACCGTTACCATAAGATGCCCACAGACGATCTATCAGGCAAGGAAAGAAGCACTGTACTGTTACCATAAGATGCCCACAGACGATCTATCAGGCAAGGAAAGAAGCAGAGTACTGTTACCAAAAGATGCCCACAGACGATCTATCAGGCAAGGAAAGAAGCACTGTACTGTTACCATAAGATGCCCACAGACGACCTATCAGGCAAGGAAAGAAGCACTGTACTGTTACCATAAGATGCCCACAGACGACCTATCAGGCAAGGAAAGAAGCACTGTACTGTTATCATAAGATGCCCACAGACGATCTATCAGGCAAGGAAAGAAGCACTGTAAACATCCGTCTGCTGAAAGGTCAAACACTCGTCAGTCTCCCGTGAGCAGACCTCCCACCTCCCTGCACCCCCCCCCCCCCATCTTCTCTCTTTCCCATCTATTCATCCACACGAGCCTCTGGGGTCATATAGAATGGTGTCTGGCTTAGTGAGAGGACAGATTTTGCAGCTGGATTTTGAGCAGGGAAAAGTACCGGGCGACCAGGCGTGGTGATTGTGTTCAGTTTGAAGCGTGCAAGTAGTTCTCTGAGGCTTTTGTCGCGCCTGAAAGCAACCATGGGTTTTGTCTCAAAGGCAGGTTTGTGATCTTCTACTATGTGTCAGTTGGACTTGAGGGTCCTGCAGATGGGAAGAATGGGTGGGTGGAAGAGGAGGCAGGCGGTGGGTCTGTCTGTTTCTTTTGAATCCATGGCAGTTGTTCTGGACTCAACTGAAATGTGGTGAGAGTATTATTAATTTCCGCCTGCAGCCTCCCCCCCCCCCCCCCACTCCCTTTGGAAACCAACCTGAAATCCAATACTTTAACAAGGACTGATTACAACATGTTAAACCCTACTCCATTCAGAGATTGAGTGCTCTTCAAGAAATGTTTGTGCGTGTACAGTATAGTGAGAAAAAAATAGTTGAAACGCGAAACTTCGTTGTCTATGAAAGTGCACATGTATACAAACTTTTGCTGCAAAAGTCATGTCCTTCGACACTAGTTTTGGGAAAGACAGTGAAACAGACCTGATGGAAAAAGTCAACAGCAATTGATAGTTGTTTTCACTTAAAGGATCTCTCTCTCTCTCTCTCTCTCTCTCTCTCTCTCTCTCTCTCTCTCTCTCTCTCTCTCTGTTTTTGCATCTGTTTTCGTTCCTGCTGGTTCCCTCGTGGTAACTAACATACAAAAACAGTTTACTGGGCCAGACTGAATTAATTCATTTTGTGTGTGTGTTCTTTCTTCCTGTGAAAGGTTGAATTTTGTTTACTGTTTTTCTTTCATTCTCATTGTTTGTTGTTTTTTTTTAACACGTTTACAAGCAATGCCTCCAGCAGACTGGTTTAACAGCCAGCAGTTGGATCAATACATGCGCAGAAGCCAATGGCACACAGTTGGATCAACATGGTGCTGGAAAGCCAATGGCAGCCAGCAGTTGGATCAACACATGGTGCTGAAAGCCAATGGCAACTAGCAGTTGGATCAACACATGGTGCGGGAAAAGCCAATGGCAGCCAGCAGTTGGATCAACACATGGTGCTGGAAGCCAATGGCAGCCAGCAGTTGGATCAACACATGGGCAGAAAGCCAATGGCAGCCAGCAGTTGGATCAACACATGGGCTGGAAGCCAATGGCAGCCAGCAGTTGGATCAACACATGGTGCTGGAAGCCAATGGCAGCCAGCAGTTGGATCAACACATGGTGCTGGAAGCCAATGGCAGCCACATTGATCACACAGGTCGAAGCATGCAGCCAGCAGTTGGATCAACACATGGTGCTGAAAGCCAATGGCAGCCAGCAGTCGGATCAACACATGGCGCAGAAAGCCAATGGCAGCCAGCAGTTGGATCAACACATGGTGCTGGAAAGCCAATGGCAGCCAGCAGTTGGATCAACACATGGCGCAGAAAGCCAATGGCAACTAGCAGTTGGATCAACACATGGTGCTGAAAGCCAGGCAGCCAGCAGTTGGATCAACACATGGCGCAGAAAGCCAATGGCAGCCAACAGTGTGCCACGGCATTGACAACACACCTCACTCAATGGAAAAAAAAAAGAAGAAAAGTGAAAACAGGCGGCAAAATCTCATTAAGAAAGGTGATCGATTTGTAGAAGAAAAAAATGGCGCTCAAGAGGCTAAAGGAACTCCTTTCTCTTCTTCATCTCAACCCTTCTTTCTTTCCGTCTATTTTCTTTTCAATGTCGTATTGCCCATCAGGATTTTAAAAATTTTTTTTTAGGTGATTGTTGATATGACGGCTAAACAAGAAAAAAAACAAACAAAAAAACAACTCCTGCAGACAAACAATGGCTGGCTTGGTTTTTCTAATGACATAATATTAGGATAACAGTCAAACACACAAAAGAGTGTCTTGTGTCGATGCATGATTTCCAGGCCGCTGAATGCTGTTCCACTGGCCACTCCCACACCCTACTTCCTACTCCGTCAACTCCTCTACCCCCACTCTCGCCCCCATGCCCACCCCTGTCTGTCTATCTGTCTGTCTGTCAGTCTCTGACTCTGTCTTCTGTCTGTCTGTCTGTCTGTCTGTCTGTCTGTCTCTCCTTTGATTGCACCTTCAGCTGTCTTTGCTCTTTTTTGATGCTCTGTAAAACACTGACACCCCCCCCCCCCTCACTCCAGCCGATTGATACTCGATGGCCTCCAGTGAGCAAGTTATGTTCGTGTTTGACACGCTGAAAACAGAATCAGTCAGACAACTTTTCACGAGCTTCATTTAGACTAGGTTTGACTCATTAATAAACAAAGCAAATAAGATAGGGCTGTATGCATCACTCTGCTTGACTCCTCTGCATTGATATATAGTCAGTAAGTTTCGCTCCACAACGAACTCTGGTTCGTACGCTATCATGCATATTTCTAATACATTTGTAAAGTTTGCCTTTAATACCATTTATCAAAACAGGCCAGAGGAGATTTCTGTTAATGGAGTCAAAGGCTTTTTCGAAATCTATAAAAGCTACGTATAATTTCCTATTATAAGAAAACTGCTTCTGTATAAGTGCAAGCAAAGTAAACATGTGGTCAATAGTTGAATAACCCTTTTTAAAGCCTGCTTGGTGATCACCTGTGATATTATTTTCCTCCACCCATTCTTGCAGTCGGTTATTGATGATTATCCCAAAGATTTTAATACTAATATAACTAACAGAGATCCCTCTGTAGTCGTTGGGATTATCGACATCACCCTTTTTAAAACTGGCAAAATAACTGATTCAGTCCAGTTTCGTGGAAACGTACCATTGTCAAATAATATGTTAAACAATTTCAGAAAGAATTGCATTACCTGTTCAGAAGCATGTTTGAATAATTCACCAATAACGCCGTCAGGACCAGCTGCTTTGCGATTTTTCAGTTTTCTACACGTTAATGATACCTCTTCTTGTGAAATTGGTCAGTTCATATAACAGTCATTGTTTACAACAAGTGTTTCGTCAACACACACATTACTAACATCAGTCTCTAACAAAGCCTGGGAATGCTGAAACCATGTTTCAATGGTGATATTATTCCTGGGCTGTTTTCTTTTGAACGAAATTCTATGAATAGTATCCCCAAATTCCCTTTGACAGTTTATAGACAATACAAGTCTTTGAAGTGATAATAATGATGATGATAATAATGATAATATTAATAATAATGATAATAATGAGTATTTATGGCGCTTAATCTAAAATCATAAGCCCTAAGCGCTTACAAAGACAGAAAAGGTTAAAGAAAACATAAATGAAACCATAAGAAGATGGATATTACAGTAAGCACCATGCATCTACAAACAAGGGTGCATATTGGCACACACCCACGCACACACACACACACACACACACACATACACAACGAACACACCAGCATGCCGCGCGCGCGCGCGCGCGCGCGCACACACACACACAAAACACACACACACAAACCTGTTATGTAGTGATCCCAAGGGAGATCACCTTGATTTTCTTGTGAATTGACTGGTGGCGCTGGAATAAACCAAATGGCCGGAACCAGACAAGTTATGGTATTGTCTGTTGTTAATTTGTTTGTCTCCTGTTGTTACGACACAACAAATATGCGACGAGGATAAAAACGTGTGCCTATGGGTATAATGTCACACAGAATGCCGAGAAGAGGATGCTTTTTTCAAGCCCTGTTTTGTAAAACTGCGTTGAAGTGCAAAGAAGAACTTTGGCGTGGGCGACCAGTGTTCAGGACATGACGTTTTGGAACAAGGCTATGGAATGTTATCACCGGAGTAAATGACGCTTGTTAACTACGTCGTGTAGAACTTTCAGAACATAAACGCAACTGAACTTGAACTAACGACGTTTGAGGTCTTCAATGAAGTCCTGTTCATTGATCCGTGTGGGTTATACGGCTAGTATACTAAAAACTTTGCATGCGTGGCTTATTGGCAAGACGGATTGTACTGGTCGGGTTTTTTCTTCCAGCAAGCATCCAGCCTACTCTTGAAAGCTTCAACAGAAGGTGCCAGGACCACTTCGTTTGGGAGACTGTTCCACGTTTTGGTGATTCTTTCACTGAAGAACTTGAGTGCTTCTAATTCTACTGTGACGATGGCTGCAATTCTTGGCCACATAGAACCGCATGTTGAAGGTGCCAACTGGCAAGAATATGTAGAAGTGTTTGAACATTTTTTCATAACCAACGACATCACAAATGACAAAAAGAAAATATGTGCTGTGTGTTCTTCAGTAGGACCATCTACATAACATATCATCAAAAGTCTGTGCTTGCCGCAGAAACTTGAAGAAAAGACTTTCAAAGGAATTTGTGATTTTGTAGAGCAACATTTTAAACAAAAACTTATCAAGGGAGGCTTAGTGCAAGTTTGCTTTCTATTCTCGAGGGACACGTCAGGAGGGTGAAACAGTGCAAATGTATCTGTCAGGAGGGTGAAACAGTGTAAATGTATCTTGTCAGGAGGGTGAAACAGTGCAAATGTATCTGTCAGGAGGGTGAAACAGTGTAAATGTATCTGTCAGGAGGGTGAAACAGTGCAAATGTATCTGTCAGGAGGGGTGAAACAGTGCAAATGTATCTGTCAGGAGGGTGAAACAGTGCAAATGTATCTGTCAGGAGGGTGAAACAGTGTAAATGTATCTGTCAGGAGGGGTGAAACAGTGCAAATGTATCTGTCAGGAGGGTGAAAACAGTGCAAAATGTATCTGTCAGGAGGGTGAAACAGTGTAAATGTATCTGTCAGGAGGGTGAAACAAGTGCAAATGTATCTGTCAGGAGGGTGAAACAGTGTAAATGTATCTTGCTCAGCTGTGTGCTCTTGCTGTACCATGCAACTTCGGACAATTTCTGAATAGAGCACTTCGGGACAAGTTTATCATTGGAATCAATGATAAGAAGATTCAAGAAAAAAATCTTGCAATGCCAGACGACAGACTGACTCTTGATGAGGCATTTAAGATTGCTCAGTCCCATGAGGGTACGGTGAGGAATGTCCATGAAATGCACAGTCCCAAATGTGATGAACCTAGTGTGATGAAAATGAAGAGTGATCGGAAGATTGGTCGGGCGAAGCCTAAGATCCTGTCAAATCGTGAAGACAAAAACTGAATGCTTTCCGGTGTGGTGGAAAGCATGATGCTAGACAGTGTAGACTTAAACATCAGAAGTGTTATGGTTGTGGAAGAACGGGACATATAAAGCTTGTTGCCGCAAAAACAAAGACGTGAAAAACATTGAACGTGAAGCGAATGATAGTTATTATGTGGATGATGAGTGTGGTGGTGTAAACACTGTTTTGTGTGCTGTGAAGAAGGGGACGAAAGAAAAGATTGCCCCTTTCTGGTATGAACTGGGATGTGAATGGTCGAATTGTGTGTTTTGAGATTGACACAGGGTCACCATATACAATCATATCAGATAAAACTCTGAAACAAGTGTTTGGCCGATCACAGAAACTGGACAAATTCAATATAGCAATTAAGTCATACACAGGGCATGCAGTACGTGTGCTTGGAGTGTTGAATGCAAGTGTGACACACAAACACAACACAATTCCAGCAAGCATACTTGTCACAGAACACACACACAACCTGCTTGGAAGAGATTTGATTGAACAGTTTGGTTTGTTAACAGTCAATCTGGTGAGTGAAGTGAGTTCAGTCCAGTTAGGAAGGAGTCTTGAACGGCATACGAGTTTATTCAAAGAGGATGTGGGAAAGCTTGTTGGGCATCAAGCGAAGGTTCATGTCAGTAGCGAAGCAGCGCCAATTTTCTGTAAGCCAAGGTCGCTGCCTTTTGCTACGAGGGCCAAGGTTGAGGCTGAGCTTGAAAGGCTCGAGGACCAAGGCATTATTGAGCCTGTAGAATTTTCAGACCGGGCAGCGCCCATTGTTCCTGTTTTGAAACCAAATGGAGAAGTACGAATATGTGGGGATTACAACAAGGTGTCGAAGTTGGAGCAATATCCAATTCCCACCTTGGATGAACTCCTGGCAAAACTGGGAAAGGGCTCAGTGTTCCATAAGCTGGATTTGTCACATGCTTATTCACAAGTTGAGTTGCAAAAAGACAGCAGAAAATATGTTACAATCAATACACACAAGGGACTGTTTACATATACTAGGCTTCCATTTGGTATCTCGTCAGCACCGGCCCCGTTTCAGAGAGTCATGGAGTCCTTGCTTCAGGTTGTGCCATGCACAGTTGTGTACTTTGATGATATTTGTGTGACTGGGGATTCGGAGGTCGAGTCATACCAGCATCTTGAGGAGGTGCTTGACAGATCGGATAAGGCAGGCGCACGGTTGAAGAAGGAGAAGTGTGTTTTTGGTGCTGAAGAAGTGGTCTTCTTGGGTCATAAAATCAGCAAGCAGGGGATCAAGCCCTTGGATGACAAAGTTCAGGCGTTGGTTCAGGCAAAACCGCCTGAAAACGTGCAACAGCTGAAGGCGTACTTGGGGTTTGCTGAATTACTATGGCAGGTTTCTGAAGAATCTATCAGGAGAGCTGCAACCTCTTCACAAGCTTTTGAAGAAAGGTGTGAAGTGGAGATGGGGTCAGGAGCAACAGGCATGTTTTGAGAAGACCAAAAGATGACCCTTTCAGCCAAGGTTCTTGTGCATTATGATCCCAATCGCAAGATCGTACTGCATGTGGATGCCTCCCAATACGGGTTGGGAGCAGTAATTTCACACATCATGGATGATGGAACAGAGCATCCAGTTGGCTTTGTCTCCCGGACGTTAAACGCAACAGAAAAGAATTATTCTCAGCTAGACAAAGAGGGTGCTGCTGTGGTGTTTGGTCTGAAGAAGTTCCACAAGTTTCTGTATGGAAGGAAGTTTAGCATTGTGACCGATCACAAACCTCTGTTGTCTCTGTTTGGCGAGAACAAACAGATTCCGGTGATCGCATCTCCCAGGATCCAGAGATGGGCTGTCATTCTCAGAGCATATGAGTACACGATGGTGTAGCGACCAGGCAAGGACCACATGAATGCTGATTGTTTTTCTAGGCTACCCTTGCCAGAGACTGAAGAATTGGAGCCTGAGAACAGAGTTCTCATGATTGAAGAGCTTGAAGATTGCTCCTGTTTGTCTGCCAGACAGATTGCAGAATGGACTCGGTGTGACCCGGTCTTGTCACGAGTTCATCAGTACCTCATAAGAGGTTGGTCCAGTGATGACTCCAGCAAGGAGTTGGCTCCATACAGGTGTCGCAAGGCAGAGCTGAGTGTTCAGGATGGCTGTATCCTTTGGGTGCCCGTGTCATTGTTCCTCCAAAGGGGCGCAGCAAAGCCATGCAAGAGTTGCACGAGGCTCATCCAGGCATCAACAAGATGAAAGGTCTAGCACGTAGCTATGCATGGTGGCCAGGGATGGATTCCGAGTTGGAGGAAATGGTACGAGGATGTTCCGTGTGGCATGTTACGGCATACTTTGTCGCCCCTGCACACTTTGTCGTCGGCGACAAACTGTGCTGCATGCTTTGTCGCCGAAGACAAAGTGTGCTGCACAGTTTGTCGTCCCAGCCATGACAAATATCGACAAGTTTGCACACTTTGTCGCCCTCGCACACTTTGTCGTCACTTTTCATATGTGACATTGCTGCACACTTTGTCGCCCCTCGAAAGAAAAAAACTTCAGATCTGAAGTCAGTCGCGTACACTGGACTTAGACTAATTGTGTGTGTGTGTGTGTTTTTTTTTTTTTTGTAATCCCAGTTATAAGACAGCACTTTACAATCTACATGGAAAAATTCTGTGTGTGCGCGCGCTTGTGTGTGTGTGTGTGTGTGTGTGTGTGTGTTGTGTGTGTGTGTGTGTGTGTGTTGCGCACGCGCGCGCGCGCTTGTGTGTGTGTGTGTCTATGTGTGTGTGTGTGTGTGTGTGTGTGTGTAAAAAATATGTTCCACACGCTACAGACGAAACAACTGTGATGATCTTCTCTGAAATGCAGGACATATGTTTGCTGTGGGTCAGGGACGATGACGACATTTTCATTTTATTTACTTATTTATTCATTTATTTATCACAGAATAACCGTTAATAATGGTTATAACGGCAAATAACTGTTTTTTCTTCTTTCAAAAGCTACTTGACCGATCGAATGTAAAGCGGTTTGGACGAATTTGTGTCAAATCAAGGCCTTCCTTCAGATAATGAGATATAATTGTTACAATTCTTTAAATAACTGTTAAAAACTGTTGAAATATCAGGAAAATATGTTTCACTCTTTTCACAGAAAACTGATCGTTCTGAAAAATGGTAGGTATGTTAAATATGGTTAAGGCTGATGCTGACATTTTATTTTTCAACGGTCTTCACCGGCTTCCGCCGTGACGACCATAAATGTTTCTTCTCTCTCCTTTATTGAATATCTTAGAATCGACTTGACTGAGTTTTAAGCGATTTTTGAGAGATTGTGGCAAAGCAAAGAGCTCTTGATACAAATATGGATATGGGCCTATATTTGTGACAGTTAGAAAACGTTGCTATTCAAGATAAACTGGGAGTACAATCATATGCTTTGCATCTTGTTATAATTATTTCCCTTGTTATAGGTCTGTTCCCCTCTATTTCATTAAGTGCCTATTTTAACCAATTTACAACAGCCCCGCGCCCCGCCCCCCCCCCCCCCCAAAAAAAAAAAAGAAAAAAAGAAAAAAAAAGTCACATCTCGTGATTAATCTGAGTTTTCGTGTGTGCAGTGTTTGTCGTTGGCAAGCGTATGAGTGAAAAAGATTATATGTGATTATATGTATCGGGGCTGGGGGTAAAGAAAAGTTACTATTTTTCGCCAGAGTATTTGAGCGTGGCTCTTTTGTCTTTGACAGGCTTCCTGCAGTTCCTACATCCAACTTGTCCATGTTGAGTGTAGATACCACAAAACTAGATTTAATGAAACTGGGAGTACAAAAATGAGGCCTTTGTGTGGCATTAACTGAATTGAATGCTTCTAGTGTAAACTCAGGCGCCCGAAATGGGGTTTATTTGTCTGGGAACATAAAATTGACTACGTTTTAGGATAGAGATTTAAAGACAGAAATAATAATAGGTTAGACAATAAAAAGAACTTTGCATTCAAACACACTAAACAGAAGAAAGAAAAATCTAGGGTACAAGTTAAAAAACAATGGAAACGTTCTTTCTGCAGATCGTTTTATTCAATTTGTCATCAACAGGGAAACACAGGTGTATTTAAACATCTAATCATTGTTCAAAGAAAGCTGGAATGTAACAAAAGGAAAAACAAACAAAACAAAAAAGATAATTCAAATGTGAAGCTTTAAACAGCTACAGCAGACAATGTTTTTCTTCCCAATAAAAAAATAGTTTACATTTAAATTTCTTGCATTTGTCTCATTCAAAATCATGTCAGATCCAGCGTTATGCACATTTTATGATAAACGACGAAATGTTAACGCGTTTGCAATCAAAGAACTTTTACTGTTTTCAAGTTTAGTTACACCAGAACCTCCTATACCAAATCCAACAACAATGTAGAACTACACAATCTACAACATACGGCTGTTTTGAATTTCAGGCAAACACACAGTGCCAGTATGTGATTTGACACGACTAGAATAAAAATACTGTCAAGTTCAGTACTGTAATTTTCAGCGTTTTCTAAATTTACACACTCAGCCAGCAATTCAGCTGTAGATAACTTTAAAAAAAAAAGAATATAAACAAAAATTCGACAAAATTAAGTAATGATGATAAAGAGAGTGACATGAAAAATTAAAAAAAAGACCATGAAACACTACTCATTGTCACACATATATTCTACAAAAATCAAACCGTTGTCACATGAACAACACCCCAATGTAAAACAATATAATTGTTTTAAAAAGAAACTTGTCATCGTCAAATCGAAAATCAAAGTGTTCTAAAACGTAACACCATATACATGCAATCTGCAAGTGTACTTTCTGGCTTTTTTCCAGGTCTTTGATTTGATTCTCCATTTACACAGAGTAGTCACCTGTGAGTGATGAATTTTTGTAGTTTGTGTTATTACTGTATGTCTTACACGAGTGTGTATATACCATGTGAACAGAGGTCTGTGGTCGAAGTTCGAAAAACAGTTTGAAAAGTCCTTGAAATATGAAGTCACTTATACGATTTATACTCATTCAAAATTCTCATTCAAAACGGTGAACACGGAACTGCCAGATGAATCACTTTTAAATGTTGTACACATTAACATATTACTCAGCACACAATTTGGCACACAGATTTTCAACAAGCAAACAAAAAATAATAAAACGCTGTCACATGAACAATATCCGAGTGTCAAATTCAGCTGGATGTATACTGTGCACAATTATCAACAACAAATTACAGAGTACAAACCGTAACAGCGAAACTTAACAAAAATATAATTACCGTCACATCGACAATGAAAATGTCAAACGCAACATCGTAGCCATATTACACATTAAGGCCCATTTCTTTTCCTACCAACCAGTCTTTAAATGCAAACTTGTGAGGAACTGCAAATCTTTGATTTGCTCACATTATACATAAAAGAAACAGTCTTTCACAATGACAATTGAAAAGAGAACTGTGATGTGCACTTTTGTACAACCTTCTGCTGTGGCTGTGAGAAGACGATTTCAGAAACTGATCAGTACCTCTGATTTGTCCAAATGCCAGTGATATAAAAGTTTCTGAAATCGTCTTCCCTCAACCAGAGCCAAGTGTTGTACCACTGTCTATTATTTACAATCCGCCTGATTTCCAAGGCAAGACCGCTTGCTCGTCCTGCTGCACGTATCAGTCTTCTAATACTGACAGGATTTGGAACGTTGGGGATAACAGAGAAGTCGATGTGCAGTCTGGGTAAAGGGATTCTGGAAACTGTCAGCCTGAAAAATGTGTTCACATTTTGCAGCGTGTATCTGAAGCTTGGATCCATTCGGACTGCATGGTGGATTATCAAAGCCTGGATTTCTTGAGGCAAAAACTCGCGACTATCGAAAGGGACTGTAGGAGTCGGAATGCCGTTGTCGTTGTTGTCAGGGACATCGTCATTGACTGTAGGAGTCGCAGTGCCGTTGTTGTTGTCAGGGACATTGGCATTGACTGTAGGAGTCGCAGTGCCGTTGTCGTTGTTGTCAGGGACATTTGCATTGGCTGCAGGAGTCGCAATGCCGTTGTTGTTACCAGGGACTTCGGCATAGACTGTAGGAGTCGCAGTGCCGTTGTCGTTGTCAGTACCAATACATTGCAAAATCAGTGGAAGTCGCACTTCCCTGGGAACACCAATACTGGTGTAATGTTCAGGGTAATAACCCAGGGTCAGAGTGAAAATACCAGGATGGTATGGTCCTTGGTCTGGGGTGATGAGAGTAGAATAATCAGGGCCATTTCCTGATACCACCAATATTTGAACATGGTAGACAGCTGAAAGCGCGGACAAAGTCAGGTGGTCGCCGTACGTACCGTCTTGTCTCATGTCCATGACATAATCATGAACGTTTCCGTCAATGAATGGGCTGTATGTGTCCATGTTGTCGATGATATGGTTTACAGCGTCCCTTCGGAGAGCTTCTGCAGTTCTGTTGACTCCAAACAGGGAAAGCTGATGGCCAATAGCCTCAAATTGACAGTTACCAGGACTATCTGTTGGATCTAGGATCACTTCAATGTTCATGGCCTCCAGGTTTTTGATTCTGTCAGAATGATTCAAGGGAATGGAATACTTTTGTCTGTGTTCTGTACTGAGCGCTGTTTCCATTTTTTTCCTGGTATCTCTTTTCTTTCTTCGTTCCTTTGTCGCTGTTGTGCTTGTAATATCAGTGACTGATATCCACTGACTCACCATTTCTCCGGTTGGTTTGTGGTATTGAATCTTGTATTTATTTCGAGCCAAAGATCGCTCAGTGACCCTGCCTCTACAAACAGACCTTCGATAGGGAACACGTATCCTACTGGTGGATTTTGGGGGGTACCGGATCAGAACCTCTTCGCCAAGACTGTACAGGGATGGACATTGGCGATGTGATGCGATGCTTTTCTTTGCTGCTTTTTCAGAGGCTTCTCTTACTTTGTTTATCAGTGATTCTGATCTGCTGAAATACACCTCAGACGGGCATTTTTTGGCCAGTACATCTTTGGGTGTGTCATTGATGGATTTTTGAATGAGGTGCAAATTCTTTGCCCAGTTGAATCCTCCTTTGCAAGCTCTCATGAATGAAATGTTCTTTCGGATCTCCCGATGTGATCGCTCACATTTGCCTTGAGACTGTGGGTGATACGCACTACTCCTGATGGTTCTGACATTTTTGGAATGCAACAGTCGTTCTGTCTCCCCCTTGAATTCCGTGCCCTGATCGAACTGAACACAAGCAGGAACTCCATGTCCTGAGAAAATTTCATTTAGTGTTCTTGCTACAGTCCTACTACTTTTGCATACAAGTGGTCTCAGGATCAGAAAACGAGAGAATGTGTCCAGAACTGACAGAATGTACTGCTGCGATTTTCCGTTGTGAAGGACCAGATCATTTCTCATGTCAATTAAATCAAGCTGCCAGCGTTCATTTACTGCAGTGGCCATGACTGGTTTGGGAGGGACCGTGTTTGTGAACCTTGCATTTCTTTCTTGGTATCTTTTTGACACACCAAGAACTTTTCGTACTTTTGTGTACGAAACACCAGCAAATTTCTCTGTGACTTGCCTCCAAACTGTTCTAGACCCAGATCCGAGGTTTTCATCAAATCTATGTTTTACTGTCTGTGGTGCCTCACTTTCAGTCAGAACTGGTTTTCCTCTGAAATGTACATTTCCTTCTACAAGAAAAGTCATGTTTGCGTCTTTGATACTGCCTCACAGTACTTTTTTCCACAGCAGTGCGGTTTTTCTTTGGAACTTTGAACTTTCCTTTCAGAAGACGTCGAAGTGTGAAATACTTATCTTTGGAAACGGATTGCAAGTATCCTCTGGCGCTAGGGCAGCTGTCTTCCTGGTCGACTTGCTTTGCTTGATCCATTTTCTCATTCGATCTGGAACACACACATACTACTACTACTATTACTACTACTAGTAATGATAATAATGATAATAATATGTGGAGGGATCTATTGTTTCCTCAGAGAAACCAATGAGATATTTCTCCCCTGTGAACATGGTGTCCTTAAGATTTATGGATTGTAGGAGCGCGAGAGTGAAGGGTGAACAGACAAACACACAGAGGCGGACAGATAGAGAGATATGCAGGTATGTAGACAGGCAGGCCGACAGGCAGCCAAGCAGGTAGGTAGACAGGAAGACAGACAGACAGATAGATAGAGAGAGAGAGAGACAGAGAGAGAGAGAGAGACAGATAGAGATAGATAGATAGACATACAGACAAACAGGCAGGCAGGCAGGCAGATAGGCAGACATACAGACAGACAGATAGGCAGATAGACAGACAGATAGATCGATAGATAGATTGATAGAGAGAGATAGGGAGATAGACCGATTGATTGATAGATAGACAGACAGACAGACAGACAGAAAGATAGGTAGGTAGGTGGGTGGGTAGGTAGGTAGTTAGGTAGGTAGACATATAGATTAATACGGGGTGCTGGGTGGGCTTAGGTCAACGAACTGTCTGGAAAACTCTTACCTGCAACAGGTCTCTGACGAAATCAACAGTTGCTCAGAAGCTCCTGCCCTCCAATGTGAAAATTCAGACCTTTTATAGGAGGACATATCCGGTCGATTCTTTCCAACTGCCCGACAAAGTATGCCGACAAAGATCCCGACAAAGTATGCCGACAAAGATCGCCCGACAAAATATGCCGACAAAGATCGCCCGACAAAGTATGCCGACAAAGATCGCCCGACAAAGTATGCCGACAAAGATCGCCCGACAAAGTATGCCGACAAAGAGCGCCCGACAACGTATGCCGACAAAGATCGCCGCGCTTATTAGGAAAATTTAATTTTCTTGCATGTCATCGTCATGGTGTGGGGCTACCCCACACCCCACACTTTCTCCCAACCCCACACTTTCTCCCAGTCCCACACTTTCTCCCAACCCCACACTTTCTCCCAGTCCCACACTTTCTCCCAACCCCACACTTTCTCCCAGTCCCACACTTTCTCCCAACCCCACACTTTCTCCCAACCCCACACTTTCTCCCAGTCCCACACTTTCTCCCAACCCCACACTTTCTCCCAACCCCACACTTTCTCCGAAATTCGGAGAATAATATAAAAGAGAAAATGTTTCATATTATTACACTGCGTGTATGATATGAAATATAAAAGAGAATAATGTAGAAGAGAAAGTGTTTTATATTATTACACTCTCTGTGTGCTAGTTGACTGAAACTCTCTTTCTCTCTCTCTCTCTCTCTCTCTCTCTCTCTCTCTCTCTCTCTCTCTCTCTCTCTCTCTCTCTCTCTCAGAAATGGGAATTAACGGACAGAGGCGAAATGAGAAGGGGCGAAATGGGAAAGGGACAAATTGGGAGGGGGGGGGGGGGGAACAGGAAGGGGCGGAATGGGAAAGGGATGCACTGGATGAACGGGGAAGGGGCAGATTGGGAAGGGGCGAAATATGAATAAAGGGCGAAACAGAAAGGGGGCAGAACGGGACAGGGGCAACATGGAAAGGGGGCGAAATGGGAAAGGAAACGAATTGGAAAGGGGCGGAAGAGGAAGGGGCGAAATGGGAATAGATTGGGGACGAAATGGGAAGGGGCGAAATGGGAATAATCCGTGAGCATCCATAGTAAATATACCTCCAAAGTTTCAGAAAGATCGGCCCAGTACTTTTGTTGCAGCGCATGGAACACACTTTGTTCACAGAGAGAGAGAGAGAGAGAGAGAGAGAGAGAGAGAGAGAGAGAGAGAGAGAGAGAGAGAGAACACGAATCTTTTCGAACACGAATCTTTATTGAGGGTAACTGGTTAAGCTAAGAGTTTCTTTACACTAGGCCCTCTAGAGAAAAGAAAAAAGAAAAGAAAAGACAAAAATAAATCAACCACACACACATATATATATATGCACAAACGCACACACACACTTATGCAAACAAATATATAATAATGAACACGAGAGAGAGAGAGAGAGAGAGAGAGAGAGAGAGAGAGGAGAGAGAGAGAGAGAGAGAAAAGAATTTTTACGTTCCGATTGTAAAGTATTCTTTTTTTGTCTGTTTGTTTGTTTCTTTGTTAGTTGTTGTTGTTGTTTTAACTGAGAGTACAAGAAAATCAAGTCAGTAATGTACGATATGACTTCAGATCCGAAGTTTCCTCTTTCGAGGGGCGACAAAGTGTGCAGCAATGTCACATATGAAAAGTGACGACAAAGTGTGCGAGGGCGACAAAGTGTGCAAACTTGTCAATATTTGTCATGGCTGGGACGACAAACTGTGCAGCACACTTTGTCGTCGGCGACAAAGCATGCAGCACAGTTTGTCGCCGACGACAAAGTGTGCAGGGGCGACAAAGTATGCCGTAACAGTGCCAGGAGCACCAGAATTCTCCTGCTCCTGCACCACTCCATCCTTGGGAGTTCCCAGATGGACCGTGGAAACGGAATCATGTTGATTTCGCAGGACCAGTGCAGGGTCAGATGCTTTTGGTCGTTGTTGACGCCTATTCCAAGTGGGTGGAGGTAGCCTTGATGAAGAAAACAACCTTGTGGGCAACCATTCAGAAATTGAGGGAAATATTTTGTCGTCAGGGGCTACCAGATGTGCTGGTATCAGATAATGGCACAAATTTCACTTCCAGAGAGTTTGAGGGATTCCTCAAGAGTAATGGCATTGTGCATGTGAGGACTTCTCCTTACCACCCTACCAGCAACGGTCTTGCTGAATCGACAGTCCAGCCTATAAAGAAGGGCATTGCCAAATTCTCTGGTGAATGTTTGAATACCAAGCTCCAAAAGTACCTGCTGATAAACAGGATCACGCCTCAAGCCACCACTGGATTATGTCCTTCAGAGCTTTTGAACAACCGGCGGTTGAAAGCCCTTTGGATTTGATGCACCCAAACTTGCAAGGCAAGGTTCAACAGAAGCAGTCTGAGATGAAAGCTCGTCATGATGACGGAGCAAAAGAGCGATCAGTCAGCATGGGTGATCCTGTCAGTGTGAAGAATTTTCGAAGTGGTCCAAAGTGGCTTCCAGGCACTGTTATCAACACGTCAGAAGCTGTGGACATTGAGGTGGCATTAGCAGATGGACGTGTAGTTAGACGTCATGTGGATCATATTCTGAGACGTCAGAGTGCACAGTTGGTACCAGAATCTGAGCGCAAGCAAGAAGCGCAGATGCCAGAGTTTGGAAAACAAGAGGAAGTTGGAGACTTTCAAAGTACTCAAAGACCTGAGTTTGGAAGCCAGCAGGGAGCTGTTGAATCTGAAGGGATGTCTGGCACTGATACCTCTCTTATTCCCGTGGTGCCAGGTCCTTGTGACGACACTGATCCAATCCCTGTGTCACCCGTTGGCCCATCAGTGACTCGGACTCCAGAGTCTAGACGTTCTGGGAGAGAAAAACATCTCCCTGCATATCTTAGAGATTATGAGCTGAGTCTGGCTCTTGATTAACAGTGCATGCAACAGTACATACATACATTTGTCTGCATTTTTTGCTCTTATTTATGTCTAGACAACATGCGACTGCAGTTTCCATGTTTTAGCTGATTGTTTGCAATTAAGAATTAATAATAATGAATACTTATATAGCGCCTATTCTCGGCTAGAGACCAAGCTCTAAGCGCTTTACAATCCACACTCGTTTACACAACGGGCTGCCTACCTGGGTAGTGCCGACTGAAGAGCTGCCAGCTGGCGCTTCATTCAGTCGTTTCCCGTGTCATACAGTCAATATCGTCCAATATCGTTCACTCAATATCCTTACTTCCTCCATTCTTTCAATTTCTCACGCAGGGTGCATGCTATGTGTAACGTGTCATCCATACCAACGGCCAAACTGGCCTTCTCTTCCGAAAGTTGGTGATGGGATTTTACGTGTGTGCAAGATGTTATGCGTGCGTTCACACACGGAACCTCGGTTTATAGTCTCATTCGAAGGACTGAGTGGGGAATGGAGACAGAACCAATGTTAACTCACTCACACACACACACACACACACACACACACACACACACACCACACACACACACACACACACACACACACACACACACATTAGTCGCAGAATCAATTGGATGGGCAAGGGAAGGGGAAGACAGAACTGCTATTGATAGGTGAAGAGGGTTGTTTTAAGAGATGCCTTGAAGGAAGACTGTTTGAACTACGCAAAGATATTGAGAGTTTATTCCAAGAAACCGGACCCTGAAAAGAAAACGAACGATCGCCATAGTAGAAAGAAACTCGTGGAGAGCGTGGCAGCAGAGAGTCCTCAGAAGAGAAGCCCCCTTCAAGCAAGTGTTTCGGCCCTTATCTCCTGACACTCTAGGGGGTTGGGCCACACCCGGTTCATGACTCCGGATGTCCCTCTGCTGCCCCCTTTTTTTTTTTTCCCCATCTTGGGACGAGCCATGGCTGGGATTCGAACCCATGACCCTCTGGACATGCTCATTTTCCACTTAATGACTCGCGCTTTAACCACTGAGCCACAGGGACACCTGATATTTGTAGGGAAATTAAGCCTTATGAAGTTCACTTTTGTTCCTCCTTGACCAGATCCAGCTTGAACACCTCTCTGCCGCTTCTGCCATTGCTTTCAGGGCTCTGGTTTTTTCCTTCCCTGCAACTGAGAGCTGTTTCATGAGGCTGTATGCAGACGTTCCTACAAACCCCCTAGCTCCAATTTCTGCAGTGAGGACTTTGACCTGATAGCCTTCTCTCCTCAGGCTGTTTGCCAGATCAGCATACTTTTCAGTCTTGTAGATTTGAGCTGCCTCCATTCTGTTCTCATATGGCACCGTGAGCTCGATCATGATCAGCTGCTTGGTTGACTTAGAGTGGACTACTATGTCTGGTCTCATGCCACTCTTGCTGATGATCTCTGGGTGACTCTTCCATTCTGGGAGGTCTGCAGTGCACTCCCAGTCATCTGCCCCGTCCAGCAGACTCTGCCTGCATGTTTCGAGTGGCACTGTTGTTCTTGGCCATGATTTGCTGCCTCCTGCCGTGAAGAATGTTGCGGGTGCTTTTGGAGTCCTGATTTTCCCTTTTGTGGTGTTGGTACTAGCCCAGACTACTTGTACAATTTCTTTAAGCACTTGGTTGTGCCTCCATGTGTACCTTCCTTGAGCCAGGGCTACTTTACATGAGCTTAGGACATGCTCCACTGTTTGTTTTTCATGGCAGAGGGGGCATGCAGGATCGTCTGTTTTCCCCCACTTCACCAGGTTTGCATTTGAGGGCAGAAGGTCATATGCAGATCTGAGAATGAAGCTGATCCTGAGAGGGGCCATGTGCCAAATGTCATTCCAAGTGAGACTTCTTTGGAATGCATTCTCCCACGTTGTCCATTGCCCTTGCTGGCTCTGCTGGACTGCTTTTTGGAGTCTTTTTTGGTCTTCTTCTTTCTCATCTCCTGAATCATCATGTCTCTTTTGGCTTTTCCTTTGGCCTTTGACCACCATTCAGTTTTGGTCACCCCCAGTCCCTGTCTGTTGGTCTGTGTGTGTCCTGTTATTTCTCTGATCTTGAGACTTTCTTTTGCAGAATCCATCGCCTCTTGAACTTTCCATTTTCTACCTGTCTTCAGCTGGGGCTTAATTGCTTCTACCACCTTGTCTCCTGAGTCCTCCAGCATGCTTTGAAGTCTGATCTTGCCTGCTTTGTATTCCTCCAGGATGGATTTCAGGGGTAGTTTCAGCTTTGCTTGGCGACAGTACAGCGCTATGTCAGTCAGACAGGGTGGGACACCAAGCCATTTCCTTGTGAACTTGTTGATTTTGGCTTCCATTGCCTCCACTATGCTGGTGCAGATGTCGTATATCATCAGAGGCCATAGGAGCTTTGGTATCAGCATGAACTGCAAACACCAGACCTTGTATTTGCCAGGGAGCCCACACTGGTCAATGGTCTCCAAGCCTTCCTCCGCCATCTGCTTGGTTTCTTTTGCTCTTTGTGTGTCTTTCAGCGTATCATCATACCATCTTCCAAGGCTCTTGACTGGTTCTTCTGTGACTGTTGGAATGGCCTGGTTGGCAACACTGAAGACCACAGATCCGGCCACTTTTCCTTTCCTCAGTGAGAGACTCCGTGATTTCTTTGGCTTGAAAGAAAACGAACGATCGCCATAGTAGAAAGAAACTCGTGGAGAGCGTGGCAGCAGAGAGTCCTCAGAAGAGAAGCCCCCTTCAAGCAAGTGTTTCGGCCCTATTCCAAGAAACCGGACCCTGAAAAGAAAACGAACGATCGCCATAGGTTTTAGTTCAAAATCTAGGGATTTTGAGCAGAGTGTTGTCGGTAGAAGAACGCAACTGCCTAGTAAAGAATTATTGAAGTCTTTCTCTTTTCTCGCCACTAAATGTTGATACTCTCGCCTTGCAACTGAGTAAGCATTTTTATCCTAGAGCTGCTCTTAACGTGCGATGACTAATTCGAAGTAACCTCCTGGCTTTTCTTTTACCAGCATCACACTCTTTACCATACCAGTCACCGGATGCTTTACTGCTGTTAATATGATTATGTACGTCTTCTCATACAGTCTGCACGTTCTTTTATGCAGTTATTAAACATGTTTAGCGCACAGTTCACATCCACATCTAATAAACCTATAGCAGCATCTCTCTTTGTACGATTTTCATCACTACATAACGTATCACGAAACGAATTCTTCTATAACGTGTGTTTCCATTTTGTTACTGGCGTGTACGGTATTTTTTGGGGGGAAAACCAACAAGAAGTGATACAGGTAAGCGGTCAGAATCTATGCGTTCTAAAACATTCAGCTTACATGAGTCAAACAAAAGAGCAAAAAGTTCTGTAGAAAATATGAAACAATCGACAACACTGCAACCAGTGTCAGAAATGTCACCTTTACACATGCCATTAAGAATGCACAGATCTACAGCAGTGCATACATTCAGTAACAATTTCCCATAATTATTCAATGTACAGTCTTCAGAGCGTCGATTGATACTAAGAGGGCGGCTGTGGAACTTTTCATCAAAAACACCGTTTACATCGTTTACAGATATGTCTTGCGAAATGTTAGAGGTTGTACTATTCAAATCACCATTAACTATAACATAAACATCCCCGGTCACAATAAATCAAGGAGACATTCTTCAAGTAAATTAATGCCATTATCAACATCAAAGTGGGTATAAAAAGGTGAACCTTCTGGAGGTACGAAGGCACAGAAATACAAAACATCCTTATCTGTTCCAAATAATGTTTTATCAATCAAGAACACACAAAAGTTTGAATAATTAACGTCGATGATTTGTACGAAGGGAGACAGTTCTTTTTTCAAATAAACAAATCAATTTTCTCGATCGCCTCCCTTGTTTGGAAAACTAATTGCCGGTTTACAAAATACATGATAACCAACAAATGTATCAGCATGACAATCGTCCATAAATGTTTCAGTTAAACATACAAAATCAAAGTCATAAATAAACAACATAAATCACCACGACAAGAAAGAAAAAGGCGTTGTAACATTTGTACGCGATGTGCCGTTCACTTTTCTGCACGTGTTTCTCACCGATTGTCGGAGCTCACCGCCCTGACCTACACAACACAGTTCACTGACACTGCCACATGTGACAGGCGATTGTACCGGTGTTACGTTTTTTGTTGGTATCTTTTTCTGTCACACAAGTGTAGGTAAAATGTTTTTTTAAGCGGCCGGTCCCCCCCCCCCCCCCCCCCCCTCCCCGTCTACATTCCACCAACCTGTTTTGACCATGAAGGAAATACTTTTTCCAATCAATGAGATGATCAAAAATCATCGCCGCTCTTTTTCCTTCAGATCTTGCTTTTTTTTTCTTTTTTTTTTAGGGGGGCGTCTTATCTCTCTAACGCGAGAGGAGAAATCCTCTCCCACAAAAATGTCACTCCCTTTCAATTTTCTCTTTTCTCTTAGAATATTTATTTTGTCTTTGTAAAAAGAACATTGAGCGATGATGGGTGAATCTTCTTACCATTTTATCTGTGTACACGATCAAATTCAATGTCCTGTGTTATATCTAACTTATCAGTTCATCGGTCACGTATTTTACCTTCACACTTCGCTAGATTCATTGCGATCTCTAGGGATACCATAGAACATTAGATTATTTAAGAGAGAGAGAGAGAGAGAGAGAGAGAGAGAGAGAGAGAGAGAGAGAGAGAAAGAGAGAGAGAGAGAGATTGGATTTCATCAAATCGTTTCTCGATAAACACGTTTTACGTGTATCTTCATTCCACCAAATAGATCGAACTGGTCTCAAATTCTTCACACACACACACACACACACACACACACACACACACACTCTCCCCTCTCTCTCTCTCTCTCCTCTCTCTCTCTCTCTCTCTCTCTCTCATACACACTCCCCAACTCACACGCACCATTTACTAGGCTTTGTGTGTACAGATCTAGAAACAGCTATCGAATTGTACAGATACGAATCTATGCACAAACAACCAATATGCAGACAATTGGAATGACTGGAATAATGAATCAGGTACGAATAATGGTTGATATACTAACCATCTGGCAAAGAGATAAACATGGTTTACCTTTAGATATGCAGTATGTTCTCAATTCTAACCGGCGTTTTCATTTCTTCAGGAATACGCTTAAGTCTCTTATTTGTGATAGCGATTTTTTTCCCAGGTGTCTATGTAACGTTTTGCAAAGAGTATTACAAAATAAAACATAGAATCATCAGTGATGATGACATCGTTGCCAAGAATTACAAATGACTGCATTACCTTACATTTTTTTTTTGCATTTAGGTATCTCTTTCTTAACAACCCGGTAAGATTGTTCCAGAACATTAACACATGATGACATATCCAAAACATATGATCAATGCTATCTTTATAGTCGCCACTAAAGTCAGACTTGTCATTCATTATACCAGTCTTTGTAAGACAATCATCTGTCGAAAGTATCGCTTATCATTTTTAGTTGAAACCACTGCGTTTGAAAAAATGTAGCTTTTGGCCGTGTCGAAAGCAATAGCCTGTTTCCAGTCATGAAATGTTGAGAGCTGAGTGTTACATTTCTCGCGCTTCTTTTTTTTTCTTCTGACACGTCTTCTTTGCCACTTCAGTGCCACTGCACCCACGACGCTCATTCCGATTCCTTGTTCACAGCCCGGCCAGACCCACCACAGTCCACAGCCACAGCCCCGCAAGACCAGCCACAGTCCACAGCCACACCCTGGCAAGACCCACCACAGTCCACAGCCACAGCCCGGCAAGACACGCCACAGTCCACAGCCACAGCCCCGCAAGACACGCCACAGTCCACAGCCACAGCCCGGCAAAACCCGCCACAGTCCACAGCCACAGCCCCGCAAGACCCGCCACAGTCTACAGCCACAGCCCCACAAGACACGCCACAGTCCACAGCCACAGCCCCGCAAGACACGCCACAGTCCACAGCCACAGCCCCGCAAGACCAGCCACAGTCCACAGCCACACCCTGGCAAGACCCACCACAGTCCACAGCCACAGCCCGGCAAGACCCACCACAGTCCACAGCCACAGCCCCGCAAGACCCACCACAGTCCACAGCCACAGCCCGGCAAAACCCGCCACAGCCCGGCAAAACCCGCCACAGTCCACAGCCACAGCCCCGCAAGACCCGCCACAGTCTACAGCCACAGCCCCGCAAGACCCGCCACAGTCCACAGCCACAGCCCCGCAAGACCGCCACAGTCCACAGCCACAGCCCCGCCACAGTCCACAGCCACAGCCCGCCGCCACCCCACCAACAAACCCGCCACAGTCCACAGCCACAGCCCCGCAAGACCCGCCACAGTCCACAGCCACAGCCCCGCAACACCCGCCACAGTCCACAGCCACAGCCTGGCAACACCCGTCACAGTCCACAGCCACAGCCCGGCAACATCCGCCACAGTCCACAGCCACAGCCCGGCAAGATCCGCCACAGTCCACAGCCACAGCCCGGCAACACCCACCACAGTCCACAGCCACAGCCCGGCAACACCCGTCACAGTCCACAGCCTGGCAACACCCGCCACAGTTTCCCCAGCCAAAGCCCGGCAAGACCCGTCACAGTCCCGGCATCGGCAATCCACAGGGAGCAGTTTTTTTTTTTTTCCAACCACCATTTTCCCCATTTGTTCTTTTTTTTTCTTCTTTTTTTAAACACTGGGCCTCCATCCTCCTATTTTTTCACACTGTCTTCACTCTTTTTCTGATACCGACACACTCACCATGCATAGTCTGTGTGTGTGTTTTTTTTTAACTGCTGATCTTAAAGTTCTCACAGGGCAATCAAAGTCAAGCCGTTATGAAGCAACCCACCAGAGGAGACACTGCGCTGCTGCCGAGACACTTTGGTGGTGTTCAGTGGAGCCTGTTCTGATCCAATATATGCAGGACACCACCTACTAAGCCTCCTACTGACGACAATAATTGCTTCGTCACAGAGCCGGCGTGAGTGAGCTTTCCCTCCGGTGGGCGCTACCACGTCCGTTCATCAACAGTCCCCATGAAGTTGCCGAAAGCCATAGACTTGGACAGGCTACTGAGGTCACCATGAGAGCAGGGCACGAAGGGTCACAGAATTGGAGACTTTTGAATGCTGGTCGATAAGGATGATACAGACGATGCTACGGGTTTCCATTCTGGTCTGAGACTGCATCACAGGGCTGTACTCTACGCTTGCTTTCATAATATATCCCGGAGTCAACCCAGATATCGATACCTGTTGGTCAGGAAATCTGAACGACACTCTCAGAGACGCATCCATTAAGTAGATGAAACTTCCCAAATGAGCGCATAGCAATCTCAACTCTGGGTAGGTGCCGGTTGGGGCAGAAAAATCCCACAGATAATTGACTCTGATGGGAATCGAACCACGACCTCTCAGCCCGGAATACATGACGCTAACCACTTCGCCAAGGTGTTTGGTTGGTGTCATATCACTGGTAATCAGTACATCATGGTGCAGTCTACCATGTCATATCACTGGCAATCAGTATATGATGGTGCCGTCTACTATGTCATATCATTGGTAATCAGTATATGATGGTGCAGTCTGCTATGTCATGTCACTGGTAATCAGTATGTCATGGTGCAGTCTGCTATGTCATATCATTGGTAATCAGTATGTCATGGTGTCGTCTGCTATGCCATATCACTGGTAATCAGTATGTCATGGTGCAGTTTGCTATGTCATATCACTGGTAATCAGTATGTCATGGTGCAGTCTGGTATGTCATATCACTGGTAATCAGTATGTCATGGTGCAGTCTGCTATGCCATAGACTGGTAATCAGTATGTCATGGTGCAGTCTGCTATGCCATAGACTGGTAATCAGTATGTCATGGTGCAGTCTACTATGTCATATCACTGGTAATCAGTATGTCATGGTGCAGTCTACTATGTCATATCACTGGTAATCAGTATGTCATGGTGCAGTCTACTATGTCATGTCACTGGTAATCAGTATGTCATGGTGTAGTCTGCTATGTCATGTCACTGGTAATCAGTATGTCATGGTGCAGTCTACTAGGTCATGTCACTGGTAATCAGTATGTCATGGTGCAGTCTGCTAGGTCATGTCACTGGTAATCAGTATGTCATGGTGCAGTCTACTATGTCATGTCACTGGTAATCAGTATGTCATGGTGCAGTCTGCTATGTCATGTCACTGGTAATCAGTATGTCATGGTGCAGTCTGCTATGTCATGTCACTGGTAATCAGTATGTCATGGTGCCGTCTACTATGTCATGTCACTGGTAATCAGTATGTCATGGTGCAGTCTGGTGTGTCATATCACTGGTAATCAGTATGTCATGGTGCAGTCTGCTATGTCATGTCACTGGTAATCAGTATGTCATGGTGCAGTCTACTATGTCATGTCACTGATAATCAGTATGTCATGGTGCAGTCTGCTATGTCATGTCATTGGTAATCAGTATGTCATGGTGCAGTCTGCTATGTCATGTCATTGGTAATCAATATATCATAGAACAGTCTGCTATGTTTATTTACAGCAAACAGTTCATTAAAACACAATAATGAATTTAAATACTTGATATTCTTTATACTGATACCATGTTTTTAAAACGAAAAACTCAATACAGATTTATGATAAGCAAGAGTAAGGAAATTGACGTTAATCGCGTATTCTTTTAAAGCCTATGTCAGAGAGGGGGGAGGGGGGGAGTCTCTTATCATCGAAGAAATGTGCAACACAATATATATTTTTGTTATCTAACATTTGTTGGACAATATATTGTTTAACAATTTGAAAACGCTGGTTATGACTTACGGGTTCGGCTAGATGCTCAGAGAAATGTTTAGGAATGCAGAGTAGAATACTTTATATGCTTCAAACACTTCTGATTATATCTAGTGAACACTGAAATAAACTGCGGTCCATATTTCTTAGTGCCCTCCAGGGAAAGTTGTTTGACAGATTTTCCCATCTATATGTTAATTTCTCGGCCTTACGAATCCACGGCAGTTTTAGAGTCAAGACGAAATTTTTCAATTCAGGAAGACAGACGCCACCATTTATTACAGTTTTATTTGAATGTCTACAGCTTGTTTTGTACGGCTTCCAGTTCCATATAAATGTGTAACAAAGTTTGAACAAAAATGTCCGGTGGGTTTGGTAAAAGGCGTCACAGAAGAATGAATTTACAAAGCGTAACAGATTTTTCCAAGATGTGTCAGCTGACGTTTCACCGATATTTCAAAGTACTTAAAAATAAAAATTAGATACAAAAAAAAAAAAAAGAAAGAAAAATGGACTTGTACATGCGGTGTGTGTGTGTGTGTGTGTGGGGGGGGGGGGGGGGGGGTAGTGGAGAAAATTATTTAGAGCGTATTACAATTATCGTATGTGCACTTCTGTGTGTGTGTGTGTGTGTGTGTGTGTGTGTGTGTGTGTGTGTGTGTGTGTGTGTTTAAGTGAACAGCGCGATGGATCTACGCTCAAATGCTTGTATGCGAGATATAACAGTGAGCAAAGTGCGAACAATGGACTCGTTCAGATGAACTCAGGAGCATTCAAACACTGACCGGGTCCTCCACCTGACTGCACTGAGAAAGAAACCAGATCGGTTCACCAGAACCAGCCAATGCAGTTTGCACGTGCTCAGCTCTGCCCACCACCCTGCCCTCTGTCACCAGTCTTCACACTGCGCAGCCTGCCCCCTTTCCTCCTCAATTGTTTGTGCATTTGACTGAAAATGCAAGTGGCCTGTGTGTGTGTGTGTGTGTGTGTGTGTGTGCGTGTGTGTGTGTGTGTGTGACACCTCAAAAGGCATGAGAGAGAGAGAGAGAGAGAGAGAGAGAGAGAGAGAGAGGACAGACAGACAGACAGACAGACAGACAGACAGACGGCCAGCCAGACACAGGCAGGTTCATGATTTAGACAGACGGCATAAACTATCAAACAACATGGCGGACTGTGGACGACAGTCAGAGTGGTACATCGGGGGGGGGGGGGGGGGGGGACAGAATTCAGCTCGTGTTCACTGGATAAACAGCAATTAAGTATTAAAAGAAAGAGACATACAAAAAGAACGTTCCCTCCGCTCCCATGTCCCAATTATAAGATATTTGTATATCATAAAATACTTGTTGACCCACACGTTTAACTCACTGTCAATATAACAGATGAGGAAACGCCTGTATGGACACAGAGAAACAGAGAAGAGTCTTAACATTCTTGAAATAGAAGAGAGAAAATGGAAATAATGAGTGGGGGGGGGGGGGGGGGGGGGGGGGGGTTGAATAAGGACTGCAATAGAATCACCCAAAGACTCACCCAAAGTTGCTGCACAATTTGTTTTCTCTTACCGTTGTATTTTACGTATAGTCGGAAAGCACAGGCATATACTTCTTCAAACCCAGACTAACCGCCTCTAACACATTAATCCGGTGTGTGTGTTGTGTGTGTGTGTGTGTGTGTGTGTGTGTGTGGTGTGTGTGTGTGTGTTGTGGTGTGTGTAATTGTGGTGTGTGTGCTGTGTGTGTGTGGTGTGTGTGTGTGTGTGTGTGTTTGTGTGTTGTGTGTGTGTGGTGTGTGTATGTGTGTGTGTGCGTGCGTGCGACACAGCTGTGCTCCGTCTCTTTCTGTCTGTTCGTTCCGACTCCATTTCAAAGTGCATGGATTCATTTTATTTTTACATGTCATTGAATCCAACTAACTGTAAGCACAAATGGCATCAAATTTTTAGGTTGGCTTTTTTTGGCTTCACATCTTCCAAAGTGGACCAGCTGACTTGGTTTGCAGAATGGTTGGCAGCTTGTTGCAAGAGTAGGACGTTCATCACGGACACAACTTCGCTGAGATATACGGGGGGGGGGGGGGGGGGGGGGGGGGGGGGGGGGGGGGGGGGGGGGGGGGGGGTTTTGGGGGGGGGGGGGGGGGGGGGTGGGGGGGGGGGTGGGGGGTTGGGGGGTTTGGGGGGGTTTTTTTTTGGGGGGGGGGGGGGGGGGAAAAAGGGGGGGGGGGGGGTTTTTTTTTTTGGGGGGGGTTAAAAGGGGGGGGGGTGGGGAAAAAAAAATTTTTTGGGGGAAAAAGGGGGGGGGCCCCCCCAAATTTTTTCCCCCAAAAACCCCTTTTGGGGGGCCCCCCTTTTTCCCTTTTTTAAAAAACAGGGCCCCCTTTTTTTATAAACCCCTTTTTTAAAAAAAAAAATTTTAAAAAAACCCCCGGGCCCCCCCCAAAAAAAAATTTTTAAAAAAAGGGGGCCCCTTTTTTTTTCCCCCCCCCCCAAAAAAAGGGTTTTTTAAAAAAAAAACCCCCCAACTTTTTGAAATAAAAAAAAAAATTGGGGGGGGGGGGGGGGGGGGGGGCCCCCCCCCAAAAAATTTTTTTCCCCCCTTTTTTTTTTTTAATTTTAAAAAACAAAATCTTCCAAACCCAAAACCCCCCCCCCCAAAAGGGGGGGGGTTTTTTTTGGGGGGGTTTTTTGGGGGGGGGGGTTTTTTTTTTTGGGTTGGGGGGGGTTTTGGGGGGGGGGGGTTTTTTTTTTTTTGGGGGGGGGGTTTTTTTTGGGGGGGGGGGGTTTTGGTTTGCTTTCCCCCCCCCCCCTTTTCCCCCTTTTTTTTTTTTAACCCTTTTAAAAAAACCCCAAAAGGCCTTTTTATTTGGTTTTTTTCCCCCCCCCGGGGGGAAAACCCCGGTTTTAAATTTTTCCCCCCTTAAAGGGGTTTTTTTTTAAAAAAAAAAGGGGTTTTTTTTTTTTTTAAATTTTTTTGGGGAAAAAAAAATTTTTCCCCCCCAAAAAGGGGTTTTTTTTGGGGGCCCTTTTCCCCTCCCCAAAAAACCCCCCCCCCCCCCCCCCCTTTTTAAAAACCCCCCCCCCCCCTTTTTTGGGGGGCCCCCCCCAAACCCCGGGGGAAATTTCCCCGGGCCCCCCAATTTTAAAACCCCCCCCCCCTTTTCCCCCTTTTTTTCCCCCCCCTTTTTTTTTTCCCCCCCCTTTTTTTCCCCCCCCCCCCTTTTTTTTAAAAATTCCCTTTCTTTCCCTTTTTTTTTAAAAAAACCCCCCTCCCCTTTTTTCCCCCCCCCCCCCCCCCACCCCCCCCCCCCCCAATTTTTTTAAAAACCCCCCCTTTTTCCCTTTTTTTCCCCCTTTTTGGGCCCCCCCCTTTTTTAACCCCCGGTTTCCAAAAAATTTTTTTTCCCCCCCCCCCCCCGGGGGGGGGGGGGGGGGCCCCCCCCTTTTTTTTTGAACCCCCCCTGCCCCCCCCTTTTTTTAAACCCCCTTTTTTTCCCCCCCCAAAAATTTTTTTCCCCCCCCCCCCCCCCCCCCCCCAAAAATTTTTTCCCCCCCCCGGGGCCCCCCCCACTTTTTAACCCCCCCCTTTTTTTTCCCCCTTTTTTTTCCCCCCCCCCCCCCCTTTTTTTTTCCCCCCCCCCTTTTTTTTCCCCCCACTTTTTTAAAAAAAAAAAACCCCCCAGCCCCCCCCCCCCTTTTGGGGGGAAAAAAATTTTCCCCCCCTTTTTCCCCCCCCTTTTCCTTTTTCCCGTTTTTTTTAAAAAAAAAACCCCCCCCCGGGGCCCCCCCCCCAAAAACCCCTTTTTTCCCCCCTTTTGGGAAAAACCCCCCCCCCCCTTTCCTTTACCCCCTTTTTTTAACCCCCTTTTTTTTTCCCCTTTTTTAAATTTTTGGGTGGGGAAAAAAATTTTTTCCCCCCCAAAAGGGCCCCCCCACCCCCCTTTTTCCCCCAAAATTTTCCCCCCCCCGGGGGCCCCAAAAACCCCGGGGCCCCCGGGGGGGGGGGGGGCCCCCGGGGGGGGGGCCCCAAAAAAAATTTTTTTAAAAAGGGGGGGGCCCCAAAACGGGGGGGGGGGGGGTTTTAAAACCCCTTTTTTTAAAAAATTTTAAAAAAAAGGTTTTGGGGGGGGGGGAAAAAAAATTTGGGGGGGGGGGGGGGGGGGGGGGGGGGGTTTTTTTAAAAAAAAGTGGGGGGGGGGGGGTTTTTTGGGGGGGGGAAAAAAAGGGGGGGGGGGGGGGGGGGGGGGGGGTTTTTGGGGGTTTTTGGGGGGGGGGGGGGGGGGTGGGGGAAAAAGGGGGGGGGGGGGGGGGGAAAAGGTCAATTAAAAAAAAGGGGGGGGGGGGGGGGGGGGTTTTTTTTGAAAAAAAAAAAAAAAATTTTAAAAAAGGGGGGAAAAAATTTTAAGGGGGGGGGGGGGTTTTTTTTTTAAAAAAAAAAACCCCCTTTTTAAAAAAATTTTGGGGGGCCCCCGGGGGTTTTTTTTGGGGTTTAAAAAAAAGGGGGGGGGGGGAAAAAAAAAAAAAAAATTTTTTTTTTTAAAAAATTGGAAAAAAATTTTTTTTAAAAAAAAAAAAAGAAAAAAATTTTTGGGGGGTTTTGGGGGGGGGGGTTTTTTTTGGGGGGGGGAAAAAAATTTTTTTTTTTTTTAAAAAAAAAAATTAAAATTTTTTTAAAAAAATTTTTTTAAAAAAAGGGGGGGGGGGGGAAAAGGGGGGGGGAAAAAAAAAATGGGGTTTTAAAATATTTTTAAAAAAAATTAAAAATTTTTTTTTTTAAAAAAAATTTTTTTTTTTTTTTTTTTTTTTTTTTTTTTTTTTTGAAAAAGGGGGGGGGGGGGGGGGGGGGGGGGGGGGGGTTTTTTTGGGGGGGGGGGGGAAATTTAAAAAAAAATTTTTTTTTTTTTTTTTTTTCCCCCCCCCCCCCAAAAACCCAAACCCCCTAAATTTTTCCAAAAACCCCTTTTTTTAAAAATTTTTTTTTTTTGGTTTAAAAGCCCCCCCCTTTTTTTTAAAAAAAGGGTTTTCCCCCCCATTCCCCCACCCCCTTTTTTCCCCCCTCCCAAAATTTTTTTAACAAAACCCCCCCCCCAGGGTTTTTTTTTAAAAAAAAAAGGGGGCCCCCCCCCCCCCTTTTTCCCCCCCCCCCCCCCCCGGGGTTTACAACCCGCCCCAA
>CM065736.1:48642253-48950037 GCA_033310375.1 Conus canariensis | reverse complement strand
CACTCATGGGTTGACACACCTCACTGACTGTCCTTTCTCACACTATGTGTTGCACCAGCTCACACTGTCCTTTCTGCACACATTGGTTGACACCAGCTCACGACTGTCCTTTCTGCCACACTCAATGGTTGACCCCCCACTACTGTCCTTTCTCACACTATGTGGTTGCACCAGCCTACGACTGTCCTTTCTGCACACTATGGGTTGCACCACTCACTACTGTCTTTCTGCCACACATGTGGTTGACACTCACCCGACTGTCCTTTTGCCACACTATTGGTTGCACAGCCCACTGACTGTCCTTTCTGCCACACCATGTGGTTGACACCACCTCACTGACTGTCCTTTCTGCACACTTAGTGGTTGACACCAGCCTCACTACTGTCCTTTCTGCCACACTATGTGGTTGACACCAGCCTCACTCGTCCTTTCGCACACCATGTTGCACCAGCCTCACTGACTGTCCTTTCTGCACACTATGTGTTGACCACCTCACTACTGTCCTTTCTGCCACACTATGTGGTGACACCACTCACTGACTGTCCTTTCTGCCCACATGTGGTTGACACCAGCCCACTGACTGTCCTTTCTGCCACACATGTGTTGACCAGCCTCATGACGTCTCGCACTTTGACCCTCACACGCTTCGCACACTGGTCACCACCTACGCTGTCTCTCAACTAGTGTTGACACCTCACTGACTCTTCTCATAGTGTTGAACACTCACACTGTCCTCGCACCATGTGTTACACTCACTAGCCTTCTGCCACATGTTCACCACTCTTCCATATAGTGGTTGCATACCACACTGTCTCGCACACTGGGTGACCAGCTCATGCTGCCTTTGCAAATGTGTTGAACCTCACGTCTTCTCCACCAGTGTGCACCAGCCCACTACTGTCTTCGCACAATGGTACCCATACTGCTTTTCACCTGTTGACAACCTCACTACTCCTTCGCATGTGTGCACTCGACTGTCTCTCACACTATGGTTACACCCACTACTGTCCTTCTCAACTATGGTGACACTACTGACTTCTCTCCAACTATGTGAACCACCAACTGTCCTCTCCAACATGTGTTGCACCAGCCTCACTGACTTCCTTTCTGCCACACATGGTTGGCACCAGCCTCATGACTGTCCTTCTGCACACTATGTGGTTGACCCACCTCACACTGTCCTTTCTGCACACTATGGTTACACCAGCCTCACTGACGTCCTTCTGCACACTATGTGTTGCACCAGCCTCACTACTGTCCTTTCTGCACACTAGTGGTTGACACACCCACTGACTGTCCTTTCTGCACACTCATGTGGTTGACACCAGCCTCACTGACTGTCCTTTCTGTCACACTCAGTGGTTGACACCAGCCTCACTACTGTCCTTTCGCCACACATGTGGTGACACCAGCCTCACTGACTGTCCTTTCTGCCAACTATGTGTTGGCACCAGCCTCACTGACTTCCTTTCTGCCACTCATGTGTTGCACCAGCCTCATGACTGTCCTTTCTGTCACACTTATGTGGTTGACACAGCCTCACTGACTGTCCTTTCTGTCACACTCATGTGGTTGACACCAGCCTCACTGACTGTCCCTTTCTGTCACACCCATGTGGTTGACACCAGCCTCACTACTGTCCTTTCTGTCACACTATGTGGTTGACACCAGCCCACTGACTGTCCTTTCTGCACACTATGTGGTTGCACCAGCCTCACTCACTGTCCTTTCTGCACACTCCATGTGGTTGACACCACCCACTGACTGTCCTTTCTGCACACTCATGTGGTTGACACCAGCCCACTGACTGTCCTTTCTGCACACCATGTGGTTGACACCACCTCACTGACTGTCCTTTCGCCACACTATGTGGTTGGCACCAGCCTCACTACTGTCCTTTCGCACACTATGTGGTTGGCACCAGCCTCACTAACTGTCCTTTCTGCACCATTGTTGCACACCCACTACTCCTTTCTGCACACTATGTGGTTGAACCAGCCTCACTGACTGTCCTTTCTGCACACTATGTGGTTGCACCAGCCTCATGACTGTCCTTTCTGTCACACTATGTGGTTGACACCAGCCTCACTGACTGCCCTTTCTGTCACACTCATGTGGTTGACACCAGCCTCACTACTGTTCTTTCTGCCACACTATGTGGTTGACACCAGCCTCACTACTGTCCTTTCTGCCACACTATGTGGTTACACCAGCCTCACTCACTGTCCTTTCTGTCACACTATGTGTTGACACCACCTCACTGACTGTCCTTTCTCTACATAGTGTTGACACAGCCTCACTGACTGTCTTTCTGCACCTTATGTGTTGCACCAGCCTCACTGACTGTCCTTCTGCAAACTAGTGGTTGACACCAGCCTCACTACTGTCCTTTCTGTCACTATGTGTTGGCACCAGCCTCACTAACTGTCTTTCTGCCACACTATGTGTGCACCGGCCTACTGACTGTCTTTCTGCACACTATGTGGTTGACACCAGCCTTACTGACTGTCCTTTCTGCCACACTATGTGTTGACACCACCTCACTACTGTCTTTCTGCCACACTATGTGATGACACCACCTACTGACTGTCCTTTCTCACATTATGTGTTGACACCAGCCTACTGACTGTCCTTTCTGCCACACTATGTGTTGACACAGCCTCACTGACTTCCTTTCTGTCACACTAGTGGTTGACACCAGCCTACTGACTGTCCTTTCTGCCACACTATGTGTTGCACCACCTACTGACTTCTTTCTGCCACACTATGTGTTGACACCAGCCTTACTGACTGTCCTTTCTGCACACTATGTGTTGACACCAGCCTACTGACTGTCCTTTCTGCCACACTATGTGGTTGACACCAGCCTCACTGACTGTCCTTTCGTCACACTATGTGGTTGACACCAGCCTTACTGCGTCCTTTCTGCACACTAGTGGTTGCACCAGCCTCACTGACTGTCCTTCTGCCACCTATGTGGTTGACACCAGCCCACTGACTGTCCTTTCTGCCACACATGTGTTGCACCAGCCTCACTACTGTCCTTTCTGCCACACTAGTGGTTGACACCAGCCTACTGCTGTCCTTTCTGCCACACTATGTGGTTGCACCAGCCTCACTGACTGTCCTTTCTGCACACTATGTGTTGCACCAGCCTCACTGACTGTCCTTTCTGCCACACTATGTGTTGCACCACCTCACTGACTGTCCTTTCTGCCAACTATGTGTTGACACCAGCCTCACTGACTGTCCTTTCTGTCACACTCCATGTGGTTGCACCAGCCTCACTGACTGCCTTTCTGCACACTATGTGTTGCACCAGCTCACTGACTGTCCTTCTGCACACTCATGTGGTTGACACCACCTCACGACGTCCTTTCTGCCACACTATGTGGTTGACACCAGCCTCACTGACTGTCCTTTCGCCACACCACTATGTGGTTGACACCAGCCTCACTGACTGTCCTTTCTGCCACACTATGTGGTTGACACCAGCCTCACTGACTGTCCTTTCTGTCACACTATGTGGTTGACACCAGCCTCACTGACTGTCCTTTCTGCCACACTATGTGGTTGACACCAGCCTCACTGACTGTCCTTTCTGTCACACTCCATGTGGTTGACACCAGCCTCACTGACTGTCCTTTCTGCCACACTATGTGGTTGATACCAGCCTCACTGACTGTCCTTTCTGTCACACTATGTGGTTGATACCAGCCTCACTGACTGTCCTTTCTGCCACACTATGTGGTTGATACCAGCCTCACTCACTGTCCTTTCTGCCACACTATGTGGTTGACACCAGCCTCACTGACTGTCCTTTCTGCCACACTATGTGGCTGGCACCAGCCTCACTGACTGTCCTTTCTGTTACACTCCATGTGGTTGACACCAGCCTCACTGACTGTCCTTTCTGTCACACTATGTGGTTGATACCAGCCTCACTCACTGTCCTTTCTGCCACACTATGTGGTTGACACCAGCCTCACTGACTGTTCTTTCTGCCACACTCCATGTGGTTAACACCAGCCTCACTGACTGTCCTTTCTGCCACACTATGTGGTTGACACCAGCCTCACTGACTGTCCTTTCTGCCACACTATGTGGTTTACACCAGCCTCACTGACTGTCCTTTCTGCCACACTATGTGGCTGGCACCAGCCTCACTGACTGTCTTTTCTGTCACACTCCATGTGGTTGACACCAGCCTCACTGACTGTCCTTTCTGCCACACTATGTGGTTGACACCAGCCTCACTGATTGTCCGTTCTCCCACACTATGTGGTTGACACCAGCCTCACTGACTGTCCTTTCTGTCAAACTCTATGTGGCTGGCACCAGCCTCACTGACTGTCCTTTCTGCCACACTCTATGTGGCTGGCACCAGCCTCACACCCTGATTGTCCTTTCTGCCAGACTACAGCTAGGAGCCAAGCAACGTATTCTCTTTCTTCTGCTGTCTAAAACTGACAGTGTTTGTA
Source organism: Conus canariensis (assembly GCA_033310375.1). NCBI lineage: Eukaryota > Metazoa > Mollusca > Gastropoda > Neogastropoda > Conidae > Conus > Conus canariensis. The sequence continues at coordinate 48,945,556 of CM065736.1, read as the reverse complement.
ACGCAATTTAATTAGTATCTATGTTTGATGTTTGTTCGTTTGTTTTTTGATTGTTTGTTTGTTTGTTTGTCTTCTCATAAATGACAAATGTTTTCCATTTCTGTTGTGCAGCACTCTACTTGAAGTTTACTTGCACAGATGCCCGAATTTTCGTTCACGCACCCACGCACACACACACACACCACACACACACACACACACACACACACACACACACACACACACACATCACACACACACATTGCGGCGGGGGGAAGAGGGAAGGGAGTGGGGCCACATTCACCGTACATAATCAAGTAAATAAACACACTCACTTACTTCTATAAATAATAGCTTACACCCATCTGATAGCATTCAATTCAATTCAATCAACTTTATTGTCCATCAGAAATTTTTCTTCTGCTCCTCATCATTGTAATAGATTGTTGCCCATACAACACATTATCAGAGCATACGATCCATAGTACACAGATTCATAAACATATATTGTCTGATGTCACACTTAAAGGAAAAACAGCAACACACACACATATTTACAGGCGTGCACTTGTGCGTGACGATGGGGGAGGAGGCGATGCCCAACCTCAAAACGTGTGATGAAATCATGTATGTTCTTTATTTCCTTTTCCCCACACTGGAAACTATTTTTCCTCCAAATGATTTGTTTTTGTTTTTGTCTTTGACGTGGAATTACTCATCTATACTTTCATCAGATTTGGTTACGACGACGGTAATAAGCAAATAGATGTGGGGGGGAAAAAAGGGGCGCTAAACCAGTGATATGTTGAGGGAGTGGTGTTTCTTGCTGCACAAAAACAACATGGGCAGCAACTCATTTCAGGAATCTGGGATCGATTGGGAGAAAAATGCTTTCTTGGCAAATAGACTGATTGCTCTCTTCTCTCTCTCTCTCTCTCTCTCTCTCTCTCTCTCTCTCTCTCTCTCTGTCTCCCCCCCCCCCCTTTTTTTTTTTCTTCTTCTTGTTTTACCTGTTTGCCATTTTTCTTACCTTTTTTTCTTGCTGTTTCTTTCTTTCCCTCTATTTTCTTTCTCGTCTTTGTTCGCGTTTGGTTTCTCATTATGTAGGCCTAAAAAAATAGTGTATGCGAACTTTCAGTTTCGGTTGTCCGTGTGTGTGTCTTTGTGAGTGAGTGAGTGTATGTTTCTCTCTCTCTCTCTCTCTCTCTCTCTCTCTCTCTCTCTCTCTCTCTCTGTGTGTGTGTGTGTGTGTGTGTGTGTGTGTGTGTGTGTGTGTGTGTGTGTGTGTGTGTGTGGAGAGAGAGAGAGAGGAGAGAGAGAGAGAGAGAGAGAGAGAGAGAGAGAAATTCAAACTTTTTTTTTCAATCAGATTATCAACGTAATCAAGCTTTTTAGTTACTCAGTGCATGAAGATGTCATCCAATCAAAACGCCCATAAATCTGGAATTGAAAATTTCAACAACAGTATTAATACTACAAAACCTACGTCATCTCAAACAACTGAGGTATTATATGGCTAGAACCCGAACAAACATAAACCACATTCAGAGAGATTTTGCCTGATATAGCGATGTAAGGCGGTTTAAGTTTATCATAAGACGAGTCAACCGAGATGATGGAACAGTCTCCCTTGTTTTAACATCATTATATAAACAGATGGAACGGGTTTTAAATTTCATATCTTTATCCAGACGGCGTTTTTAGGATAAATCCGAATTTACTGTATCATGCACAATCAAGTGTCATGAAGGATACGTCACAATATCACGTCAAGTGTGTCAGTCTGGTGATGATGCACATTTTGAATACACAGATGACCTGTCGGTCAAAGGAATTAAAAACAAACGACTCTGGTCTCTGGGATCAACTTTGTACCTATAGAAGCCAGCAGGCAGCTGTAGACAGAGAACAGCCGCTGTTAACAGCAGGTATGTGACGAAAGAAGAGAGAGAGAGAGAGAGAGAGAGAGAGAGAGAGAGAGAGAGAGAGAGAGAGAGAGAGAGAGAGAGAGAGAGAATAAGTGGTAGAGAGAAGCGAGATATGTGGGAATGTAGATGGGGCGGGGATGGAGGGAATGGAGGGGCTGTGGATGGGTTAGGTGTGGGGTGATAGCGCCGTTGGGCGCTGAAGAAACAACTTGTGCATAACGTCTTCCTAGAGAGGAGAACTTCATACGATGTCTGTCATGCCAGTGCAGACTGGCATGTACACATTGTGTGCCTGTCATCAGGTATTGATAGAACTGTATCTCCATGCCCTTGTACTCCCACACCAATGCCCCATCACATGCACACCATACAGGGAAACTCTCTCTTTGTGTGTCTGCATATAGGCAAACTGCTTTTCTTTGTGTGTATCTTTTTCATCTTTTCCTTCAATCTTGTCAAATACAGTCTACAGGACGTCAGTCCCCTGTCACCTTTGTCTTTGTCTTCTGTCAGGGTTGTCTTTGTTTCCTGTCGGGGTTGTCTTTCTGTTTTCTGTCAGGGTTGTCTTTGTCTTCTGTCAGGGTTGTCTTTCTGTTTTCTGTCAGGGTTGTCTTTCTGTGTTCTGTTTGGGTTGTCTTTGTTTTCTGTCTGGGTTGACTTTCTGTTTTCTGTCACGGTTGTCTTTCTGTGTTCTGTCAGGGTTGTCTTTATGTTTACTGTTTGGATTGTCTTTGTTTTCTGTCTGGGTTGTCTTTCTATTTTCTGTCAGGGTTGTCTTTCTGTTTTCTGTCAGGGTTGTCTTTCTGTTTTCTGTCAACGTTGTTCTGTTTTCTGTCAGGTGTCTTTCTGTTTCCTTTCGTTGTCTTTCTGTTTTCTGTCTTTCTTCTGTTTTCTGTCAGGGTTGTCTTTCTGTTTTCTGTCAGTTGTCTTTCTGTTTTCTGTCACGTTGTCTTTCTGTTTTCTGTCAACGTTGTCTTTCTGTTTTCTGTCAGGTTATCTTCCTGTTTTCTGCCAGGCTTATTTTTCTGTTTTCTGTCAGGGTTGTCTTTCTGTCAGCGTTGTCTTTCTCTTTTCTGTCAGGGTTGTCTTTCTATTTTCGGTCAGGGTTGACTTTCGGTTTTCTGTCAGGGTTGTCTTTCTGTTTTCTGTCAGGGTTAACTTTCTGTTTTCTGTCAGGGTTGTCTTTCTGTTTTCTGTCAGAGTTGACTTTCTGTTTTCTGTCTGGATTGTCTTCTATATTCATATTCTGATAGAACTGTCTGTCATCTATTTCCTGTCTTCAAATTCTGTTAGAACAGTCTGTCATCTATTTCCTATCTTCAAATTCTGTTAGAACAGTCTGTCGTCTATTTCTTGTCTTCAGATTCTGTTAGAACAGTCTGTCGTCTATTTTCTATCTTCAAATTCTGTTAGAACAGTCTGTCGTCTATTTCTTATCTTCAATTTCTATTCTGTTAGAACAGTCTGTTGTCTATTTCCTATCTTCAAATTCTGATAGAACTGTCTGTCGTCTATTTCTCTCAGGGTTGTACTGTTGTCTTCTCATCCTGTAGGCATTGTTTTCTTTCTGTCTTCTTTTTTTCTGGCTCACCTCCCCCGCCACTTCAATGCATTGCATCCACGCCGCTCATTCAACCCTCGGTCCCGTCCCCCACCCCCCCACCCCCATCCCCGTCCACGGCCACAGCCTGGCCAGTACCGCCATAGCCCTGGCATCGGCAGTTTCCAGGGATCAGTCGTTGTCAAGCCATCATAAAGCTACCCACCAAAAATACACTGCACAGCTGTTCAGTCACTTCGGAAGTGTTCAGCATTGCCTGTTTTGATCCAAGACACGCAGGACACCATCTATTATGCCCCCACCCCCACCCCCCTGCTGACGACAGTATTGGCTTAGTCGTCGAGCCAGTGTGAGTGAGCTCTCCCCTCCTTCCCTCCCTCCCCCCCCCCCCCCCCCGAAAAAAAAAGACAGAAAAAAAACAACCCTCCCCTTCCCCAGGAGGGCGCCACCACATCCGTCCGACGGACAGTTCCCATGCATTTGCCAATACTGGTGACTCCGACAGAACCAAACCAAGGACGCTGATGTCGACAGGTAATCAAAACTGTCTTCTGTCCCCTTCTCCTCCCTTCTTCTGTCCCCTTTCCTCCCTTCTTCTGTCCCCTTCTCCTCCCCTTCTTCTGTCCCCTTCTCCTCCCCTTCTTCTGTCCCCTTCTCCTCCCTTCTTCTGTCCCCTTCTTCTGTCCCCTTCTCCTCCCCTTCTTCTGTCCCCTTCTCCTCCCCTTCTTCTGTCCCCTTCTCCTCCCTTCTTCTGTCCCCTTCTCCTCCCTTCTTCTGTCCCCTTCTTCTGTCCTCTTTTCCTCCCTTCTTCTGTCCCCTTCTCCTCCCTTCTTCTGTCCCCTTCTCCTCCCCTTCTCCTCTCCCTTCTTCTGTCCTCTTTTCCTCCCCTTCTTCTGTCCCCTTCTCCTCCCTTCTTCTGTCCCCTTCTCCTCCCCTTCTTCTGTCCTCTTTTCCTCCCTTCTTCTGTCCCCTTCTCCTCCCTTCTTCTGTCCCCTTCTCCTCCCCTTCTCCTGTCCTCTTTTCCTCCCCTTCTCCTGTCCCCTTTTCCTCCCTTCTTCTGTCCCCTTTTCCTCCCCTTCTTCTGTCCCCTTTTCCTCCCCTTCTCCTGTCCCCTTTTCCTCCCTTCTTCTGTCCCCTTTTCCTCCCTTCTTCTGTCCCCTTTTCCTCCCTTCTTCTGTCCCCTTCTCCTGTCCTTCTGTCCCCTTTTCCTCCCCTTCTCCTGTCCCCTTTTCCTCCCTTCTTCTGTCCCCTTTTCCTCCCTTCTCCTGTCCCCTTCTCCTCCCCTTCTTCTGTCCCCTTCTCCTCCCTTCTTCTGTCCCCTTTTCCTCCCTTCTCCTGTCCCCTTCTCCTCCCTTCTTCTGTCCCCTTCTCCTCCCCTTCTTCTGTCCCCTTTTCCTCCCTTCTCCTGTCCCCTTTTCCCTTCTCTTTTCCTCCCCTTCTTCTGTCCCCTTCTCCTCCCCTTCTTCTGTCCCCTTTTCCTCCCCCTTCTTCTGTCCCCTTTTCCTCCCCTTCTTCTGTCCCCTTTTCTCCCCTTCTTCTGTCCCCTTTTCCTCCCCTTCTCCTGTCCCCTTTTCCTCCCTTCTTCTGTCCCCTTTTCCTCCCCTTCTTCTGTCCCCTTTTCCTCCCCTTCTTCTGTCCTCTTTTCCACCCCTTCTTCTGTCCCCTTCTCCTCCCCTTCTTCTGTCCTCTTTTCCTCCCCTTCTCCTGTCCCCTTTTCCTCCCCTTCTTCTGTCCTCTTTTCCTCCCCTTCTTCTGTCCCCTTTTCCTCCCCTTCTTCTGTCCCCTTCTCCTCCCCTTCTTCTGTCCTCTTTTCCTCCCCTTCTTCTGTCCTCTTTTCCTCCCCTTCTTCTGTCCTCTTTTCCTCCCCTTCTTCTGTCCTCTTTTCCTCCCTTCTTCTGTCCTCTTTTCCTCCCCTTCTCCTGTCCCCTTTTCCTCCCTTCTTCTGTCCCCTTTTCCTCCCCTTCTTCTGTCCCCTTCTCCTCCCTTCTTCTGTCCCCTTCTCCTCCCTTCTTCTGTCCCCTTCTCCTCTCATTCTGTCCCCTTCTCCTCCCCTTCTTCTGTCCCCTTCTCCTCTCATTCTGTCCCCTTCTCCTCCCCTTCTTCTGTCCCCTTCTCCTCTCATTCTGTCCCCTTCTCCTCCCCTTCTTCTGTCCCCTTCTCCTCTCCTTCTTCTGTCCCCTTCTCCTCTCCTTCTTCTGTCCCCTTCTTCTCCTTCTCCTCCCTCCTTCTGTCCCCTTCTCCTCTCCTTCTTCTGTCCCTTCTCCTCCCCTCCTTCTGTCCCCTTCTCCTCTCCTTCTTCTGTCCCCTTCTCCTCCCCTCCTTCTGTCCCCTTCTCCTCTCCTCCTTCTGTCCCCTTCTCCTCCCCTCCTTCTGTCCCCTTCTCCTCTCCTTCTTCTGTCCCCTTCTCCTCCCCTCCTTCTGTCCCCTTCTCCTCTCCTTCTTCTGTCCCCTTCTCCTCCCTCCTTCTGTCCCCTTCTCCTCTCCTTCTTCTGTCCCCTTCCCCTCTCCTTCTCTGTCCCCTTCCCCTCTCCTTCTTCTGTCCCCTTCCCCTCTCCTTCTTCTGTCCCCTTCCCCTCCCCTCCTTCTGTCCCCTTCTCCTCCCCTCCTTCTGTCCCCTTCCCCTCCCCTCCTTCTGTCCCCTTCTCCTCTCCTTCTCTGTCCCCTTCCCCTCCCCTCCTTCTGTCCCCTTCTCCTCCCCTCCTTCTGTCCCCTTCCCCCTCCTGCCACCCCATCCCATTTCCCCATCTTTCCCTCCTCCTTCTCGCACCCTCCTTCTTCCTGTCCCCTCTCCTGCCCGCCCCAATCCCCCTCCCCCTTCACCAAACCCCCGTCCGCCCTTCCTCCCCTTCCTCTGTTTTTCTTCCCCCTCCTCCCTTACCCATCACCCCTTCCCCACTCCCCTCCCTCCCCTCTCCATCCTACCCCCTGAAAGATAGACCCTGACACCTGATCTCAGTCCCTTGAAGAACACGATTTCAGGTCTTTGAACAGGGATCGAAGCAGGGACTTTCAGATCTTCAGTGTAGCATTCTCCCAGCTGAGCTGTTCCCTCTGATGGAAACTCCCTTAATTGTTTGTAGTCTGTACGGTGACGACGTGTTGTGTTGCGCATTGCACTCTCTGGACATCCCGACGTCGCTTCTTTTCACCGTATGGTCGCATTAAGATGCTACTAATGCGACATTCTGGAACAAAAATGGCTTCCTCTTAATCTGCCCAGCAAGATAATCAGTTATTATGCCACGTTTGGAGAAGATCAGACGAAATCTGTGGATTTGTATAACCAACAACACGGACTGCAGGAACAGTTTGAACACACAAAGACACACACATACAGAATGCGCTTTCACAATCAATCTAATCCCAGAAGGGACGTGGCATTTTCCTCTGTGTTTCAGATTGATTCTGATCTTCTCAGCTATGCGTTCAGGACCTGTTCTGTCTTCTCCCCGGTCGTTTGACGTCACTTTACCATGTCGAAACTTCATTTCCTGGCAGAAGCAGCCAGCAGAAAAAGGTGGGCCCCCGAGCATAAAGAACTCTTTCCACTCCGCTTCCTTTCCTCCTGACGTTGATGGCTATCGATTTCCCCTTCTGCGTGCCCCCCACCCTCCACCCCTCTGCAGTCCCCTTCCTGACTGCTCATACAGGCGCTGCACGTACAGGATGGCTGTCCGGCATGCAAGTTATGCTCTCCCTTTGATGGCCGCCACTTGCTCTCCACGGACACGTAGCGCGTTTCCTGCCGGATTCAGTATTTCATGACCTAGTTTCTTTGTCTGGAGACGTCACTTCCCACCTCTCGTCCCTTCCCCTCCAGCACCCCCCCCCCCTCCCTCCAACCCCCCCCCCCCCCCCCCCCCTCCGTTCTTATGGTCCTGTCTCCTGTCCCATATTTTCAGCGCTAACTTACGTGTGGCGTGGGCTAGAGAGACTCTGTGGTCTGCCAGGCTTGTGGACACAGACAACAGCCAGTCCTCCGGTCAGAGGTGATCATTTGTCTTGGTTATAGGAGCTAACAAAGACCATTGTCGTGTTCATGTCATGGAAGTCTGCAATGCTCCATTCCTCACCTTTCCTGGTCATTTGTGACATTATCTTTTGCCAAAGGCAGTGCATGACACCTGCCCCGGCCTGTGACACTGTACATAACATCAGTTTGAAGTGTTGAGGTACCTCCTCTCTCTCTCTCTCTCTCTCTCTCTCTCTCTCTCTCTCTCTCAACTAAGAATAAATTTAGGTGAGAGGACTGAATCATGGTTTGATCAAGAATGTAAAGTAACAAAATCAAATACGAGGAAACTTCTGAGAGTGTTTTGCAGAACCCATGATAGTGAAGACCGTGTAAAATATTGTAAGGCTCGAAGAGAATGCAAAAATATGTTGCAGAGAAAGCAAACAGAGCACAACAAATCGTTACTGAATTATATTTTGTTAAACTCAGTCCATGACCAGAAGGAATTCTGGCAAAATGTTCGTAACGTTTCTGTAAAGACATCTCCTATACACAGTAATATTTCTACTGAAGAGTGGTACCAGCATTTAAAAAAAATTGTTAGAGAACGATGTTTGCAGTGAAGCAGACACAGAAGAAATTAAAGAAACAAGTTGCTTGGATAGTTCCATTTCAAAAGAGGAGATTCTACTTACGGTAAGACATTTAAAGAACAGAAAATCTACTGGTCCTGACGGTTTGATTGGTGAGTTACTCAAGAATGGTGGGGACATCGTGATTGATTTCCTTCTTAAATTTTTCAATGTTCTTTTTGATAAAGGACTATATCCAGAAAGCTGGGCTGAATCGATTATCATTCCAGTGTTTAAGAAAGGTGCCGTAAATGATCCTGGTAATTATAGAGGAATCTCATTGTCTGATATAAGCAGCAAATTGTACAGCTCCATCAACAGATTACAAAAATGGATGGATCAAAATAACATTACTGGCGAGTATCAAGCTGGTTTCAGAAAGAATCATTCCACTGTAGATCATATGTTTACTCTTTTGGCTCTCGTTGAAAAACAGTTTTCTTGTAATCGTAAGCTATATGTAGCTTTTATTGATTTTGAAAAAGCGTTTGACTCCGTTTCTAGAAAATTACTCTGGCCAATACAGAAAAAGAACGGTATCAATGGCAAATTATATCAGCGTATTAAAAGTATGTACTATAACGTTAAAGCAAGAGTCAGATCAGGTGGAGAACTTACTGACTATATTTTATGTATACAGGGTGTAAAACAAGGTGATGCTTGTAGCCTTGTTCTCTTTCTCATTGTTCATAAATGAACTAGCTTTAGAAATTATAGCAAACGGAAGACATGGTGCAACACTTTCTCCCGATTTTATTGAACTATTCATCTTGTTACTAGCTGATGATATTGTTTTATTATCTGAGACTCCAACTGGCCTCCAGACCCATTAAACAGTTTGTGTCAAACAGCCTCTAAACTTCAGCTAAAGGTGAGTATGAAAAAGAGTAATATTGTGATTTTTAGAAAAGGAGCTTACTTGGCAGCAAACGAAAGATGTTTTTTTTTTTTTTAAATTTTTTTTTTAATGGACAGATGATGGCTGTTGTAAATTGCTACAAATACCTTGGCATCTATTTCTCTACACGCCTAAGCTTTACAGCTGCTTGTCAAGACCTAGCAAGCAGAGCGAAAAATGCCTTATTATGTATTAAAAAAATTAAACATGTTAAATAATAACTCCTTGACAGTGTTTCTAAAACTCTTCGATGCCCAGGTTCAACCAGTTGCTCAATATAGTGCTGAGATTTGGGGCTTAGATAAATCTGCTATTCATGTGGAAAAAGTTCATTCACTTGCTCTATGAAATTTCTGGGGGTTCACATGAAAACACCGAATGAATGTGTTTATGGGGAAACACACCGCTATCCTATCTATATCAATTCATCTCTACAGTGTATTAGATACTTGCTGAGGGTGGTACAAATGGATGACAATAGATTACCACTTAAAGCATACAATATGCTGCTGGAATTGGAATCGCGTGGTAAAAAGTCGTGGGTTTCAGGTGTTCAGGATTTTCTGTTTTTTTTAATGGATTTGGGTGTGTCTGGATGTGTCAAGGGGTTGGAAATGTAAATGCTTTTTTGAAACAACTCCAGCACAGACTAATTGATAACCGATTGCAAAATTGACATGAAAATATTCAGAACAGTGAGCGATATTCGTTTTACAGAACTTTTAAGACATCTGCTGGTTGTGAAAAATATCTCTTACTTAATATTGACAGGCATATTAGAAACTACCTAACAAGATTTAGATTAGGAATTACAGACATCAAAGCGCATCAGTACCGACAACGAAAATGAACGAGCAATCACTTATCTTCATTCACTTCTGCGCAAGATGGGCGTTGAAAAAGACTTAGGAGGTCGCAATACGTCGTGTTTTGTCTTGCGATTCGTTTGTCTACGTTTTCTTGGCGGTTCGCTATTAATTACATTTAAAATGTGTTTCGATTTCCGCCTGTAGTCGCCTCACTTTGCAACTAGACCTACTTACCTGTGGCCTCGAAGGGCAATGTTGGTTATTTGGAAATAGTGTGGTCTGGTGGCCAACTTGAAGAAGATGTGTTTATGTGGCTTTGTTGGCCTTATTTGATAAATTCATTAGGTTTTGTTGTCCAAGTTTGAAAAGCCTGTGGGGCTTGTTATCTTGATTAGTGTATACTAGTCTGTTCATAAAATGTTGTGAGAAAGAGAAATTGGTGAAAGAAAGTTTTGAAGAAATTACTGAAACATTTTTGTAAATAGTTTTACAAAAAAGGGTTAAAATACATAAGAACTCCAAAAGGGAACTGTCTCCTAACAAGAAGAAAGGTTGAATGCGGGAAATCGTGTAAGATCGCGAGTGAAAGTTGGAATCAGGGGAATTTTATTTGTACGACAATTGCATTTTCTCTCCTGTGTCTCTGTCTGTCACTTCAAGGATAACCACCCCCCTTGTCACCCCTCAATAATATTCCTAATTAAGACAGACGAAATCAAATTACAGAAATCCTTAAATTTTGAAAGTTGTCACTAAGATTTACAATCGAAAAGGAAGGACAATTTGGACATTTTGACGCACTTTTATCTGAATTACCGAACAAATATTTGAAACTGTTTCTGGTTAGACTACAATGCCTGTTCATTTGAACATCTTTGCAGACATACTAGAAAATGAAAGAAAAATATTACAAAGACGAAAAAGTCCACAAACCAAACCAGAATACATTTAAAAAAGGGAACGCAACACGAAAACCTAACAAAAAAACTTACACACAATACCGTAACGTGTACAAAGTAGATCGACGACTATTGTTTAGAAGAGGGGTGTTGAAAAGAAGAAAACAAGAACCAAGAATGGGTTAGCCACGACACACACACACACACAGGCGCGCGCGCGCACGCACACACACACACACACACACAAAGAGAGAGAGAGAGAGAGAGAGAGAGAGAGAGAGAGAGAGAGAGAGAGCGAGAGAGAGAGCGAGAGAGAGATCATCGCCCCGTTTAATGCTATACATATAAATAAATGAGTATAACCAATGAAGAAAAAAAAATGAACATGGAAAAGTAGGGGGATCTTACTGATAGAACATTTTTCTTTTCTTTCTTTTTTCCCCATGCACAGGGGGACAAACTCCGATGTCAGCCAGACGGTGGTTAGGCCAACACTTGGTAGTTCAGCTGTAGTTAGGCCAACACTTGGTAGTTCAGCTGTAGTTAGGGTCTAACACTTGGTAGTTCAGCTGTAGTTAGGCCAACACTTGGTAGTTCAGCTGTAGTTAGGCCAACACTCGGTAGTTCAGCTGTAGTTAGGCCAACACTCGGTAGTTCAGCTGTAGTTAGACCAACACTTCGTAGTTCAACTGTATTAGGGTCTAACACTTGGTAGTTCAGCTGTAGTTAGGCCAACACTTGGTAGTTCAGCTGTAGTTAGGCCAACATTTGGTAGTTCAGCTGTAGTTAGGGTCTAACAATTGGTAGTTCAACTGTAGTTAAGGTCTAAAATTTGGTAATTCAGCTGTAGTTAAGGTCTAACACTTGGTAGTTCAACTGTAGTTAGGGTTTCACACTTGGTAGTTCAGCTGTAGTTAGGGTCTCACACTTCGTAGTTCAGCTGTAGTTAGGGTCTAACACTTGGTAGTTCAGCTGTAGTTAAGGTCTAACACTTAGTAGTTCAGCTGTAGTTAGGCTCTAACACCTGGTAGTTCAGCTGTAGTTAGGGTCTAACAATTGGTAGTTCAGCTGTAGTTAGGGTCTCACACTTGGTAGTTCAGCTGTAGTAAAGGTCTAACATTTGGTAGTTCAGCTGTAGTAAGGGTCTAACACCAGGTAGTTCAGCTGTAGTTAAGGTCTCACACTTGGTAGTTCAGCTGTAGTTAGGGTCTAACAATTGGTAGTTCAGCTGTAGTTAGGGTCTAAAAATTGGTAGTTTAGCTGTAGTAAAGGTCTAACATTTGGTAGTTCAGCTGTAGTAAGGGTCTAACACCTGGTAGTTCAGCTGTAGTTAAGGTTTCACACTTGGTAGTTCAGCTGTAGTTGGGGTCTAACAATTGGTAGTTCAGCTGTAGTTAGGGTCTAAAAATTGGTAGTTTAGCTATAGTAAGGGTCTAACACGTGGTAGTTCAGCTGTGGTTAGGGTCTAACAATTGGTTGTTCAGCAGTAGTTAGGGTCTAACAATTGGTAGTTCAGCAGTAGTTAGGGTCTAACAATTGGTAGTTCAGCAGTAGTAGGGTCTAACAATTGGCAGTTCAGCTGTAGTTAGGGTCTAACAACTGGTAGTTCAGCTGTATTAGGGTCTGACAATTGGTAGTTCAGCTGTAGCTAGGGTCTGACAATTGGTAGTTAGCTGTAATTATGGTCAAACAATTGGTATTTCAGCTGTAGTTAGGATCTGACAATTGGTAGTTCAGTTGTAGTTAGGGTCTAATATTTGGCAGTTCAGCTGTAGTTACGGTCTAACAACTGGTAGTTCAGCTGCAGTTACGGTCTAACAACTGGTAGTTCAGCTGTAGTTAGGGTCTAATAATTAGTAGTTCAGCTGTAGTTAGGGTCTTACACACGCAACCTCAACACACTACATGGAAAACAAATAGTTCAGCTGTAGTCAGGGTCTAACAACTGGTAGTTCAGCTGTAGTTAGGGTCTAATGATTAGTACACAAATGGTTGGTTGACTGCAGGACCTGGATCAATGAAACAACTTGCCTGGGTTATGGTAGCAGGTCCTTGAGGAAGAGGTGGATGAGGGCGCTTCGGTTCAAAACCTTCTTGGCTCAGGGGACAGGTGGAATGGGTGACAGTGGGCAGGAGAAATGGGGAAGTGAGGAAGTGAGCACTGCCAAAAAGCTGAAAAGTGAATACTGCTAGAAGATGAAAAGTGTTCAGCAAGGATTGAGGGGGAAGGAAGGAGAGAGTTGGAAGGGATGAGGGGGGGGGGGGTATAGAAGGAGAGGCAGGGTGGGAGAAGAGAGAAATGGGTCAAGAGCAGAAGGACTGGGGGGGGGGGGGGGAATGGGGGGGGGGGGGGGGGGGGGGGGGGGGGGGGGGGGGGGGGGGGGGGGGGGGGGGGGGGGGGGGGGGGGTAAAGTAAAAAAAAAAAAAAAAATAGTAATAATAATGTTAAGAGACAAAATCAAGATAAGTAAGAACAAAGGGCTGTTATGGAGGAAAGTCAGTGTTTGATATTGATTCCATTTGGGTGGATAGTGCCAAGTTTGTGAATAAGGAGGGACTCTTGTTCTTTACGTCTTATAGAGGAAGATGAATTTTGCCAGACTGCAGCAATCTGCATGTGGGAGAGGTTGTGGCCGGAAGAGCAGAAATGGTTTGCAATTGGTGTATTGTAACCGAGACGGACTGCTCGTAGGTGTTCTGTGAAACGGTCGTTAAGGGTTCTGTAGGTTTCTCCAACATACAAGAGGCCACAGAAGGAGCAAGAAAGAATGTAAACTACATTGCGGGACTGACAAGTGAAAGGGTTGCGTATGGAAATTTTGCCTGAGGGGCCACAGATGGTTGTAGAAGAGTTTAGGTGAGGACAGGTTTTGCATTTGGGTTGCTTGCATGGAGAATTGCCAGGTGGTGAGACTGTGTTTGTGGACAATTTTGAATGCACAAGAAGATCTCTGAGGTTGGTGTCACGTTTGTAGGCAACTAGTGGAGGCTGGGTGAAAATGTGTTTCAGGGAAGGATCAGTCTGCAGAATGTGGTAGTTCTTCATAAGGATGTTTTTGATGGCGAGGTTGTGAGGATGGAAGGTGATAGCAAGAACAGGCCTGTCGTCTGATGAAGGAGTGATCTTTTGCTTAAGAGCGGTGTTTCTGGGAATTCTAGAGGCCTTTTGTAGGGCTTCTTGGCAAATGGGTTCAGGGTATCCACGTTCAAGGAAAAATGAGATCATCAGGGTAGATTGTTTGGCGAAATCGTCATCATCGCTGCAGATGCGTCGCAAACGAAGTAGTTGAGAGAAAGGAATGCTTGTTTTGGTGGAAGCAGGGTGACTGGAGGAGTACAGAAGGTATGAATGCGAGTCGGTGGGTTTGTAATGAACAGATGTGGTGAGGTAGGGTGAGTTGGGACAGATAGAGATTTTGATGTCAAGGAAGGAAATGGTAGTCTGAGTGATTTCAAAAGTGAATCTAAGAGCTGGATGAAATCCACTGACGAAGTCAATGAAGTTTTTCAGATCTTGGATTGGACAGGAGGCTGCACCGAGGCAATCGTCAATGAAGCGACGGAAAAAGTCTGGGAAAGTGCCTGTGTATTGTGAGAAGATCTTTTCTTCAATGTAACCAACAAACAGGCAGGCGTAGCCAGGACCCATCCTGGTGCCCATGGCAACGCCGCAATTCTGTTGGAAATGGTCAGCACCAAACTGAAAGTTGTTGAGTGTGAGAACAAGCTCAGCAAGACGGAGAAGAGTGGTGGTGGGTAGATTTCTGCTGTCTTTTGACAAGAAGTGTTTGAGGGCTGAAAGCCCTTCATGATGGGGAATGCTTGTGTAAAGTGCACAGACGTCCATGGTGAAGAGGTGACGGTGTTGGGAGCCAGGATGGAAGGAGAAATTTTGCAGAAGATCAAGAGTATGGTTTGTGTCCTTAAGAAAGGTGGGGAGGTTGGAAACGATAGGCTGGAGGATTTTGTCGAGAAACTGAGAGATCTGGACAGTGGGGCAGGAACAGGCAGAGACAATGGGGCGGCCTGGGTTATTTGGTTTATGTATTTTGGGAAGCAAGTAGAATTGGGAATCTTTGGGTTCAGAAACGACCAGGGAATGGGCTTTATTTGGGAGGTTTCCAGCGCTAATGCACTCGCGAATGAATTTTCTGATCAGGGTGTTATTGGTTTTGGTTTGACTGGGCTGTGAAGAGGTGTAGAATCTGGTGTCTGAGAGCTGGGAGAATGCCTCGGCGATGTACAGGTCCCGCCGCCAGACAACAATAGCGCCACCCTTGTCAGCTGGTTTGACTACAATGTCTTTACGCTGGCGTAGTTCTCTGAGAGCTTGAGCTTCTGCTGAGGAAATGTTGGAGTGTCTGAGGGGTTTGGGTTTTAGAGCAGCGATTTGATGAGAACAGGTTTGGATGTAAAATTCTAGAGAGGGAAACTGGTTTGTGGGAGGGGTCCAGGAGCTGGGGAGGGAAGGAAAGGGAGGGAGGTCACTGTCAGGATCAGGTATAGATGGGGTGGTGTTGGTAGTGTTTTCAAAATGTGCCATGAGGCGTAGTCGCCTGAAGAAACGCTGACACTGAAAACCAGCGTCAGAACCATTGGCCTTGGGTTTGGTGGGTACGAAGTTCAGCCCACGATTGAGGACTTGACGCTGTGTGTCTGTCAAATGGAGATCAGCGGGAATGGTGACCACAAGGTTTTTGTGACATGAGGTTTGAGGGGGCTGTGGCTGAGGTTGACTGGAAAGCAGGTTGGATAGTTTTTTTGATTTGGTCTGTTTCAGGCTATTGTACAATTTTTCATTTGCTGAACGTACTGTTGAAATGATGAAATGTGTCATAGAGGGAGTGCAAAGGTCAGATATTTGTTTGCGAGTTTGTTGCAGTTTTTTGTCTGTTTGTTGGATAGATTGTTGGTGAGATCTGACAATGTCCTTCATGAGTCGGAAAGAGGTGCTTTGTAGAGTAGAATGGACAGAGCGGAGAGCAGGAGGCGACAAAGTAGAGGGATGAAACTTTAAACAGAAACCTTGGGGGATGACTTTTTTGTTGATGCAGGTGCGGAGAAAGGAGAGATGACTGCAGGTACTTGTCTTGTGAAGGACAGATTTACAGTAGAACATACCTGCAGAGCGAGGAATGGTAGGAAGGAAGCGGAAGGCAGTGCTCACTTGTTGGAAGAAGGGAGAGGAAACAGGCATGATGGGGAGGGAGCAGTCGTTGGTAGCTTGATGAAGAACACAAATGGTTGGTTGACTGCAGGACCTGGATCAATGAAACAACTTGCCTGGGTTATGGTAGCAGGTCCTTGAGGAAGAGGTGGATGAGGGCGCTTCGGTTCAAAACCTTCTTGGCTCAGGGGGACAGGTGGGAATGGGTGACAGTGGGCAGGGAGAAATGGGGAAGTGAGGAAGTGAGCACTGCCAAAAAGCTGAAAAGTGAATACTGCTAGAAGATGAAAAGTGTTCAGCAAGGATTGAGGGGGAAGGAAGGAGAGAGTTGGAAGGGATGAGGGGGGGGGGGGGTATAGAAGGAGAGGGCAGGGTGGGGAAGAAGAGAGAAATGGGTCAAGAGCAGAAGGACCGGGGGGGGGGGGGGGGGGGGGGGGGGGGGGGGGGGGGATAAAGTAAAAAAAAAAAAAAAAAAAAAAAAAAAGTAATAATAATATTAAGAGACAAAATCAAGATAAGTAAGAACAAAGGGCTGTTATGGAGGAAAGTCAGTGTTTGATATTGATTCCATTTGGGTGGATAGTGCCAAGTTTGCCCCTCAGGCAACATTTCCATACGCAACCCTTTCACTTGTCAGTCCCGCAATGTAGTTTACATTCTTTCTTGCTCCTTCTGTGGCCTCTTGTATGTTGGAGAAACCTACAGAACCCTTAACGACCGTTTCACAGAACACCTACGAGCAGTCCGTCTCGGTTACAATACACCAATTGCAAACCATTTCTGCTCTTCCGGCCACAACCTCTCCCACATGCAGATTGCTGCAGTCTGGCAAAATTCATCTTCCTCTATAAGACGTAAAGAACAAGAGTCCCTCCTTATTCACAAACTTGGCACTATCCACCCAAATGGAATCAATATCAAACACTGACTTTCCTCCATAACAGCCCTTTGTTCTTACTTATCTTGATTTTGTCTCTTAACATTATTATTACTTTTTTTTTTTTTTTTTTTTTTTTTTTTACTTTATCCCCCCCCCCCCCCCCCCCCCCCCAGTCCTTCTGCTCTTGACCCATTTCTCTCTTCTTCCCCACCCTGCCCTCTCCTTCTATACCCCCCCCCCCTCATCCCTTCCAACTCTCTCTTCCTTCCCCCTCAATCCTTGCTGAACACTTTTCATCTTCTAGCAGTATTCACTTTTCAGCTTTTTGGCAGTGCTCACTTCCTCACTTCCCCATTTCTCCCTGCCCACTGTCACCCATTCCCACCTGTCCCCCTAATGATTAGTAGTTCAGCTGTAGTTAGCGTCTTACACACGCAACGTCAACACACAGCATGGAAAACAAATAGAGAGTTCAGCTGTAGTCAGGGTCTAACAATTGGTAGTTCAGCTGTAGTTAGGGTCTAACAATTGGTAGTTCAGCTGTAGTTAGGGTCTAACACACGCCACGTCAACACATAACTTGGCAGACACATAGAGATTTCTCACTTTTAACAAACAACTATATGCTATCGTTTCATTTGATCAAACTCGTTTCAGTACAAACATAGTAACCAGATCCTCACGGACTCGCAAATAGTGTTTTTGTGGAAGCTGACCTCAAACAGTGCCACAAAAATACTCTGTAAGTGAACAAAATTCCCAGGTCCATTTTGACCTTTGGGCCTATAGCAGTTTTCTAGGTTTTGCCTCAACAGTCACATAAATCTTGACCATTTCCGTAACCTCACGCCAAATGACAAAATATATATTGTTCCGATGCCCTTCTCAGTTGAAAAACAAATAAATGAAAAAGAAAGAAAGGTAAGCAAACCGTTTGTCCCCAGTCAAATTGGGGGTGGAGGGGAAGGGGGGCGGGATAGGGGAAGTTTCTGAAAAGATTTTTTTTTTTCTAAATGGATCAGCCTCCTTAATCAAATCAATTTAGAAAACATCTTTATCTGTAAAAATACTAATCTTCATTTTTCCCTTTTCCATGAAACTGACTGGCATGATGATGTGTGTGGAATGACACGGGCAAATTTGAAGCTGTTGAAACAGGCGTCCAACCCCAGTACAACAATGTCAGCCTGATCCTGAGAAGGAAAGGCTGTCGCCATTCTAAAAAATGGTTCCACAGTGCTATCTAGCTCATGTTTGCTGTGTCTTAATGGAAGCTTTTCGCTTTTCGGGGGAGTAAATTTTGGCTAATTTGAACTAGGCCTACTTGCGCAAGATTTCTCCCCGATTCCTTCACGGATCAAACTTGGGAATATCGCGAATCTGGATCTGGATCTGGATCTCCGCCTCTAGTTGTTGGTTGGTGGCTAGTTGCAGGAGCCAATGATGGCTATAACACAACTGACTGCACAGCATAAGACCTTAAAAGATTAAAAACAGAGGGGGGCGTAGGGGGAGGGGGAGGGGTGATGGGGGGGGGGGGGGTTAATGGTGGAAAACAGCCGCCTCAACCCTGCCTAGTGCAGTGGAGAAGGCATTGGCATTCTGCTGCTGGATGGTGGTGTTGTCCAAGAGGTTCCACTCCAGGGGTGTTCTAATGAAAAAGGAGCCTCTATATTGTTCTGTTGCAGTAGGGTGTATAACGAAGGCTCCACTGTTGTTGTAGGTCT
This sequence comes from Conus canariensis, assembly GCA_033310375.1. Lineage (NCBI taxonomy): Eukaryota > Metazoa > Mollusca > Gastropoda > Neogastropoda > Conidae > Conus > Conus canariensis. Next base: position 48,927,121 of record CM065736.1, on the reverse strand, counting down.
GCCTTCGTAGGGGGTTTTGGCTTATACAGTCTGTGAATGTGGTTGGCTTGATTCTCCGCCTGGTTTGATCTGCTGGGGTGAGGAAGGTTTTGGCTGGTATGGCAGGGACCAGGTCGCCGGCAATCTTGTACAGCATGGTGAGTCGAAGCTGTCTTCGGCGGTCCTCCAGAGGTGGTAGTTGGAGGTATTGGAGCATCTTGGTGATGCAGCCTGGATCCCTGTCTCTATAGTTATTACAAATAAAGCAGGCGGCTAGTCGTTGGACCTTTTCAAGTCGATCGATGTCCTGCTTTGTACATGGATCCCATGCCACAGCGCCGTACTCAAGGGTGGACCTGACAAGTGCAATGTAGGCAAGGCGGTGACATTCCTGTGGGCAATTAAGGAGATTTCGACATAGGAAGCCCAAGGTTGATCCAGCCCTCTTGCACAGCCCCACGACATGGGCAGTCCATTTCAGGTCAGAAGAAATCTGTATGCCCAGGTAAGGGTTTTGGTGGACTTGCTTTAAAATTGTGTTGTTCAGGCTGTAGAAGTGGCTTGACCAGTTCGAGGTGGAGAGGACATGACATTTCTTTGTGTTAAAGCACATCCCCCACTGGTTTGCCCACTTTTCCAAGTTTTTTAGGTCTTGCTGGAGGATGAGATGGTCCTGAATGGAGCGGATTGATCTGTACAGAAGGCAGTCATCAGCAAAGAGGCGTACTGTTGACTTTACTGATGCTGGAAGGTCGTTGATATGGCACAAGAACAGCAAAGGGCCAAGCATGGTGCCATGGGGGACCCCAGACAAGACTGCTGCTTCCTCAGACCAGCACCAGCCTTCCAGCACCACCCTTATCCTCCGCTTGGTAAGGAAAATCTGTAGCCATGTCAAGATGGGTCTGCGTATGCCATAGCGGTCCAACTTCAGCAGAAGGCGGTCGTGAGGCACGGTGTCGAATGCCTTGCTGAAGTCTAAAATAATAATGTGTCTGGCAGCTGAGTCATGGGAGGAGAGAATGTCCTGCATGGTGGTCAACAATTGAGTCTCACAGGAATGACCAGCTCTGAATCCATGATTTCTATCGGTGAGGATTCGATGCTTTTCCAGATGGTAGTGGAGATGACAGCAGATAATATGTTCCAAGATCTTGCATGGAACTGACGTCAGTGAAACTGGTCTGTAGTTCTCAGCCTTGTGGCGATCTCCTTTCTTTGGGACTGGTGAGACATTCGCAGACAGCCAGTCAGATGGAAGTTGCCCTGTCGTCAAGGAGACATTGAATATGGCTGCCAGCGAGGGGGCGATTGTCTGCACATGTTCTAAGGATGCGATTCGGAATTCCATCTGGTCCCGAGGCTTTGGCTGGGTTAAGGTTCCGTAGCAGTTTTGTAATACCTTCTGTCTTGATGGTCAAATTGTCAAGTGTGGGGTAAGCTGTTGGCTGGAGGTCTGGTAGAGGGCCCTTAGCTGGAGGTGTGAAGACAGACACAACTGCAGGATGGTTGCCTTGGAGGTGCTGTTGCTGAACAGGGTGGTTCCTTTCCTTAGTGGAACAACACCCGTGCTGTCTTGTCGTCTGGATTTCACATACTTCCAGAAGGACTTGGTATTGTTCTCTTTCATGCCGTCTTCTATTGTGGTGTTAACAAATTTCCATTCTGCCTGTCGGAGTTTCCTTCTGCATTCTTTCTGAATAAAGCGAAAATTAGTCCAGTTACTAGTGTGCTTTGCTTCCTTGTATAGTCTTTTCTTCTGACGGAGCAACTTGCGTAGCTTATAATTGACCCATGGCAGGTTATGGCTAGGTCGTCAGAGGCTGGATGGTATGTGGTGCTCTACCGCAAACATCAAGGATGTCTTGAAGTGTGTCCACATGGATTCAACCTCTAGCTCCTTTTCCATGCTGCTGATCTCCGTCGCAAGCATGCCTAGTTCTGAGTTAAGGCTGTCCCAATTCGCCTTACTGTAGATGAGACATCTGTGTGGTTTCTCCTTGGTTCTCTGAGGTTGGACGTCAAAGTCAGACACTATGATGTCGTGATCAGAGATGCCAGGCACAGACACAGAGCTCTTACAGAGGCTGGGGTTGCTAGTAAACACGAGGTCCGGGATGTTTCTTTCACGTGTGCTGTCATGGTTAATCTGTGTCAAGAAGGATGAAGCTGTGATGTTAACGAGTGACTCTTGAATGTCTCTATTTGGTGTACCTGGTGGTACAGCGCCACTATCCCAGTCTATATTTGGGCAGTTGAAATCGCTACCAAGTATGACATGCTGTGAGGGGCTTCCTGTTTGCTGAATTTTGAAAAAGTTGCTTGTAGTGTTCTCATGTCCTTTTCATTTCTGTCTGACATGTAGAAATAACCGAATAACATCTTCCTTTGTCGCCGAGTGTTGGCTTCTATCCAGACCATCTCTGCATCTGCATCAAGGTCGGAGCGCGCAGTGGCGGTTAGGCTCTTGTGCAACAGCACGAAAACACCACCCCCAAGTGAGCTGCGGTCTTTTCTGAAGCTAACATAGTTGCTGGGGAAAATCTCTGCATGCTGGATGTCAGGCTGTAACCAGGATTCCGTTCCGCAAACAACGTCAGGTTTGATGTATTCAACAGCCGCAGCGAGCTCTGCCTTTTTGTTAGTAAGGCACTGACAGTTTACAGTCATCACACGCAGGTTCTTCTTGTCAGATAAATTAAAGAGAGAACTGTTGTTACTTCTGGCCTGCTGAGGGTCAGGGGTATAGGGGGGGTGGAGAGGTTTCTTTATCATGGCCACCACTGTAAGAAGATGAATGGTGAAGACTTTGTGATTTCCTTGAAGGATGTCTGAGACAAGGGCTGCTGGTTTTCAATGGGCTGAAGCGCTTGCTATTCACTGAGGGCATGCTGCCATCAAGTTCTGAACGTGGCGAGTAGTAATTGTGAAGCTCACTTGCGAAACTCCTAAAAGTAAAGGAGGTACAATTTATACTATCACATTTATGACAAATCCATTGCACATTGGAGCACCGTAGGAGTTCAAAGTCTGCTGTACCCAATTCAAGACAAGATCTGTGGTACCAAATATCACATCCATTGCATGCAATACAATCTGTCCATTCAACATCTATGTCACATAGGCCACAATGATAAATGTTCTGTGCTCTTGATCCAGGATTGACTTGCACATCGCCGGCAAGCAGCAACGAAAGAAAAACAAGTGCACTGACCTGTCGATGGTGTTGGTTGTGCTCTTTGATAACTTTCTTGAAATTGCCTCCTGCCGAGAGTAGACCAAGTCCGGTTTGGTCGGTGGTAAGGATATTCAAGCAGAACACGATCAAACAAACAAGTCCAACTGAGATTCGAGTTTCCATGTTTACATTTTAAAGTGCTCACTTGAGACCGTAATTTCCAAGATGGCGGGAGAAAAAGGCCTACGAAGTCGATTTTCAAGTTGGGTGAAAATTGTCCGATTTGTGAGACAAGACCTGTTGTTTTTTTTTTAACGATATATACAGTTTCTTTTTGTTGATAGGCACTTTCTGAGATGAAATTAAAAAATTTACAGCCCTAACTGACTAAGGAAATTTAATTTTCTTGCTTGCCGATGTTGGAGGAAGCTACTTTTCTTAACGCATGCGCAACCACAATCGAAGAATTCCGTGCCAGCTTTTTAATAATTCTAAATTGGATTTATGGATCTACAAACTGATCTAGTCATTTAAGTTTAGGGCCTTTTAAAAAAAGCCAGATTCAACAGATTTTTTGTAGAAAAATGCAGCTTTACAAAATTAAATTAGCCCGACAAAATTGTGATACCACCGTTTGAAAGCTAATTTCGGGACGAATCTGTCGATGTGCAAAACGTGTGCATGGTTCCCTGATCTAAACGAGAAAAAAAAAAAAAAAAACGAAAAAGCCTAGGACAACTTGAAAACACAGCCTAGCTGACGAGGCAGACTGGTCCCACTGGCCGTTGCCGACCATGTGTGCAAGCTGCTGTTGACCATGGGAATAGCTGTAACATTGTTCATGATCTTTGATTCGTTTGTTGGAACATTGAAATAAGCCTAGGCCTACATGTTTTACAAGTCGATTGTAATGTAATGATAGGCCTAGTACAACTGTTTAAAGGATTTTAACGTAAGCGAAAAAAAATTGTAACATTACGCAATCATATGAACTAACTGAGGACAAGAGTTTTGATCAAACTCGGGGCTTTGGTACTGTAATTTAGGAATAAAGGTATTTGATAAAATTTGTCCATACGATTGATATACCCAGGGGCATAGATTAGGCTGTAAGAAAACATTAAGGACTTTCCTTATTATGGCTGCCATTTAAATTGGAATGGCCATTACGTCACTGTCTAGGGAAAGTAGGTCACTGGGTCTCTGGACACTCATGGTTGAAGCAGTTAAGGGTCTGCTATGAGACACGTTCGGTTATTGTAAAATGATCTCGAAGAACGACTACTAAAATGTAGGCGGTTTTTTTTTTCCTTCTTTTTCTATTGTTATTATTATTTTCTTTTTTACTTAATAAGACACTCGGTCATTAACAGCCCAATCAGCAATTTCAATATGTACAATAAAAAAAAAAAGTATCAGTATAAGCTGTACTGGTACCGAGCAGTTAAAGAAACGCCAGTGTCCAGTGGCTGAGAGTGTATTCCTGCGAATCTGATTTGTAGTCTTGGTCAAAACTGGTATTTGAATAGGCTTTAAACAGAGAGACCTGCATCTTCAGGAACTTCTGCCTTGAAGGCATCAATGGTTCCTATCTTCCTTACGCTATGAATCGGTGCAGATAATGAGTCTGCGTTATTTGCAGAGTCTGTTGAGGCCTGTGTGCACGTGTCCCCGTGTTGTCCGTGCCCACATCCATGGCTGTGGGGGGGTTTGTGTTCCAGGCTGTAGAGTCGGCTCCTTGCTGGGCATTGTCATGAAGTAATCTGGTTGCCGTCACTCTGGAGGGGGCACGCTGCTCATGCTGATTCTGTGACTGCAGAATTATCAGTTGGGTGACCTTTTTTGTGGTTATTTGAGAACAGAGGCCACTGAACACTAGCCAAGTGACTCAGCCCCAACAGGGGCCACTGAACACTAGCCAAGTGACTCAGCCCCAACAGGGGCCACTGAACACTAGCCAAGTGACTCAGCCCCAACAGGGGCCACTGAACACTAGCCAAGTGACTCAGCGCCAACAGGGGCCACTGAACACTAGCCAGGTGACTCAGCCCCAACAGGGGCCACTGAACACTAGCCAAGTGACTCAGCGCCAACAGGGGCCACTGAACACTAGCCAGGTGACTCAGCCCCAACAGGGGCCATGAACACTAGCCAAGTGACTCAGCGCGCACAAAGGGCCACTGAACATTAGCCAAGTGGCTCAGCGCCAACAGGGGCCATGAACACTAGCCATGTGACTCCGCGCCAACAAGGGCCACTGAACACTAGCCAAGTGACTCAGCGCCAACAGGGGCCACTTAGCACTAGCCAAGTGACTCAGCGCCAACAGGGGCCACTGAACACTAGCCAAGTGACTCAGCCCCAACAGGGGCCACTGAACACTAGTCAGGTTACTCAGCCCCAACAGGGGCCACTGAATACTAGCCAGGTGACTCAGCCCCAACAGGGGCAACTGAACACTAGCCAAGTGACTCAGCCCCAACAGGGGCCACTGAACACTAGCCAGGTGACTCAGCGCCAACAGGGGCCACTGAACACTAGCCAAGTGATTCAGCCCCAACAGGGGCCACTGAACACCAGCCAAGTGACTCAGCCCCAGCAGGGGCCACTGAATACTAGCCAAGTGATTCAGCCCCAACAGGGGCCACTGAACACTAGCCAAGTGACTCAGCCCCAACAGGGGCCACTGAACACTAGCCAGGTGACTCAGCCCCAACAGGGGCCACTGAACACTAGCCAGGTGACTCAGCCCCAACAGGGGCCACTGAACACTAGCCAGGTGACTCAGCCCCAACAGGGGCCATGAACACTAGCCAGGTGACTCAGCCCCAACAGGGGCCACAAAACCACTAGCCAGTTGACTCAGCCCCAACAGGGGCCACTGAACACTAGCCAAGTGACTCAACCCCAACAGGGGCCACTGAACACTAGCCAAGTGACTCAGCGCCAACAGGGGCCACTGAACACTAGCCAAGTGACTCAGCGCCAGCAGGGGCCACTGAACACTAGCCAAGTGACTCAGCCCCAACAGGGGCCACTGAACACTAGCCAAGTGACTCAGGCCCAGCAGAGGCCACTGAACACTAGCGAAGTGACTCAGCCCCAACAGGGGCCACTGAACACTAGCCAAGTGACTCAGCCCCAACAGGGGCCACTGAACACTAGCCAAGTGACTCAGCCCCAACAGGGGCCACTGAACACTAGCCAAGTGACTCAGCCCCAACAGGGGCCATGAACACTAGCCAGGTGACTCAGCCCCAACAGGGGCCACTAAACACTAGCCAGGTGACTCAGCGCCAACAGGGGCCACTAAACACTAGCCAAGTGACTCAGCGCCAACAGGGGCCACTGAACACTAGCCAAGTGACTCAGCGCCAACAGGGGCCACTGAACACTAGCCAAGTGACTCAGCGCCAACAGGGGCCATGAACACTAGCCAGGTGACTCAGCCCCAACAGGGGCCACTGAACACTAGCCAGGTAACTCAGCGGCAACAGGGGCCACTGAACACTAGCCAAGTGACTCAGCCCCAGCAGGGGCCACTGAACACTAGCCAAGTGACTCAGCGCCAACAGGGGCCACTGAAACACTAGCCAAGTGACTCAGCGCCAACAAGGGCCACTGAACAACTAGCCAATTGACTCAGCCCCAACAGGGGCCACTGAACACTAGCCAAGTGACTCAGCCCAACAGGGGCCACTGAAACACAGCCAAGTGGACTCAGGCGCCAACAGGGGCCACTGAACACTAGCCAAGTGACTCAGTGCCAACAGGGGCCACTGAACACTAGCCAAGTGACTCAGCCCCAACAGGGGCCATGAACACACTAGCCAGGTGACTCAGCCCAACAGGGGCCACTGAACACTAGCCAAGTGACTCAGCGCCAACAGGGGCCACTGAACACTAGCCAAGTGACTCAGCGCCAACAGGGGCCACTGAACACTAGCCAATTGACTCAGCCCTGACAGGAGCCACTGAACACTAGCCAAGTGACTCAGCACCAACAGGGGCCACTGAACACTAGCCAGGTGACTCAGCCCAACAGGGGCCACTGAACACTAGCAAGTGAACTCAGCCCCATCAGGGGCCATGAACCACTAGCCAAGTGACTCAGCGCCCAGTGCAGGGTCTGCTGTGGAGAGTAGCCGCCATGGTGCGCTTAGACCCAGCTGCTACTACAGACCACATGGTGACCTGTCTTACACAGGATGCACGACACATGGTGACCTGCTACTACTAGACCAATGGACCACATGGATGACCTGCTAATACAGGGACTACATGGTGACCTGCTACTACAGAGACCACAATGGTGAGACCACATGATGACCTGCTACTACAGACCACATGGTGACCTGCTACTACAGGACACATGTGTGACCTGCTGACTACAGACCACATTGGTGAGACCACATGGTGACCTGCTACTACAGACCACATGATGACCTGCTACTACAGACCACATGGTGAGACCACATGCATGGACCTGCTACTACAGACCACATGGTGACCTGCTACTACAGACCACATGATGACCTGCTACTACAGACCACATGGTGAGACCACTGGTGTGATCCTGCTACTACAGACCACATGATGACCTGCTACTACAGACCACATGGTGAGACCACATGATGACTGCTACTACCATGATGAACCACATGATGACCTGCTACTACAGACCACATGGTGACCTGGCTACTACAGACCACATGGTGAGTACACAACCATGATGACCTGCTACTACAGATCACCATGATGACCTGTACCCACAGACCACATGGTGAGACCACATGATGACCTGCTACTACAGGCCACATGGTGACCTGTACTACAGATCACATGATGACCTGCTACTACAGACCACATGGTGAGACCACATGGTGACCTGCTACTACAGGCCACATGGTGAGACCACATGATGACCTGCTACTACAGACCACATGGTGACCTGCTACTACAGACCACATGATGACCTGCTACTACAGACCACATGGTGAGACCACATGATGACCTGCTACTACAGACCACATGGTGACCTGCTACTACAGACCACATGATGGCCTGCTACTACAGACCACATGGTGACCTGCTACTACTGACCACATGGTGAGACCACATGATGACCTGCTAGTACAGATCACATGATGACCTGCTAGTACAGATCACATGATGACCTGCTACTACAGACCACATGGTGAGACCACATGATGACCTGCTACTACAGGCCACATGGTGACCTGCTACTACAGACTACATGGTGACCTGCTACTACAGACCACATGGTGAGACCACATGATGACCTGCTACTACAGACCACATGGTGACCTGCTACTACAGACCACATGATGACCTGTTACTACAGACCACATGGTGAGACCACATGGTGACCTGCTACTACAGGCTACATGGTGACCTGCTACAACAGACCACATGATGACCTGCTACTACAGACCACATGGTGACCTGCTACTACAGACCACATGGCAGTTGTATCATTTTGACTGAATGTCTGTCAATACCGCTGCGTATGGGGGAGCCAGAAAGAACGACTTAGGGGAAGGGGGGTGCCCCACAGGGCACACATATACACCATGGAGGGGGGCGGGGGGGGGGGGGGGGAGGAGTACTTCAGACACTATTTTGATTGATCTGTATTTCCAATCAAACCATTCGGGGAAAATTGGCACACACGCGCGCGCGCACACACGCACGCACAAACGCACCCACGTACGCACGCATGCACGCACGCACACACACACACACACACACACGCACGCACGTCTTTTTTTTTTTTTAGCATTTTTTTTTTTATAGCACAGATGTCATTAACGTTGTGTTCATCTAATATTCATATTATACCCCCATACCCCCGCTATCATTCCCCCTTCCTCCACTTCCACCAGCAACTAAAGCTTATTGAAATTTGTCTGCCAACCTTCAGTGCTGATAACCTTGTCTCCCTATCAACAGGCCAGTTGCCATTTAGCGGACACCACTCAAATTACGCAGATTTCCAGCGCGAAACTGCCTTGCTGCGCGAGGTCTTCCGAAAAGTGCGGACAGCCTCCACGTGGTGAAGGGATAAGTGAGATTTACGTCGTACTGGACTGAGGCTGTGAAGGACAAGGTGTCCCAGACAGTCTGTGTAGTTCTGGTGGTCGTTTGCTCTCTGATACAGCCTCCTTCATTTCAGGGCCACTGATACGGATCCACACGACCCAATTTTGGCCAGTTCGGGTAGGACACCCTACCTGGTCGACCCCCTGGCTGGCACGCCAGAGGACAGGGGCGTGAGTCTGAGAGGTTCGACCCAAGGCTGGACTCTAGGGAACCTCTTTGCCCCTGTTGACTCTCTCCGCCTTCCGCACCTCTGTCCTGCACAGTGGTTACAACCAACTGTCTGTACCGGAGGATAGGAGGGAGTCACACAGGAGCTTCATGGGTTGCATCCTGGGAGGGATGTGGCTGGAGGAAGTCCTGAACTCTTAGGTCATGGGTGGCCCTGAACACCATAGTGGCGCAGGGTGGCCGCTAGGGTTGGGCACCTACTGAAGGCATGTTGGAGTGACACATTTGGTGCTCACGAGGCTACCCATGCGGCACCCTGTGCGCAGCCTCCCCATTAGTTGTTTTTTTTTTTTTTTTCTTCTTTTTAGTTTCTGGCTTATTTTCCTCTTCCCGCACACAGGAAGGTAAAGCCACCCCCTTGCCTCACATCGGTCTCTGACGGTCTCCTCCTGCTCTCTGTGAACAGGTGCTTGAGCGTGGCTCACAACTTCAGTCACTACCAGCCCAAGGTCGGTGGGTGTGCCGTTCTCTGTTGCAGCTTTGGCTGTTCGGTCGGTCGTTTCACTGCCACGGCCTGAGCCCAGCCAGAAATAGGCATGAGAAGTGTCCTTTAACACACTGTGTGCGTTGGTGTATTCATGCGCCATTTGTGTGTGTGTGTGTGTGTGTGTGTGTGTGTGTGTGTGTGTGTGTGTGCGCGCGCACGCGGTATTAGTATGTACGCTAAAATGTGTGTGTGTGTGTGTGTGTGTGTGTGTGTGCAAGCGCGTGCTAGTGTGGTCTGAATTTATAGTTTCATCCTGATTGCACAAGGCCATTTGCGACATTTGCTTGTTTATTTATTGACTTGTTTTGGAGACAATGTTATGAGGTGTGTGTATCCATGATGTGATGTGGCTGTGGCAGTGTTAAATCACTAGTAAGAAATTTGAAGTTGTGAGATATTACACTCACAGCATTTGAATGCGTAAATCCATGGCACAAAGAACTGGCGGGTCTCTACGTATGATTTCTCGAGTATTCTATGTATGTGTGAAATCGAGCCTGATGGTGCATGGATTCTTTTGTGTGCGTGTGACTGTGAAAGTGGATGGATTAAATGGTCAGTGTATTTAGTTTGTGGCATGTATGTTTATGTGCCGCCACGCCGTGCATTTTGTGGTAAAGTACCTAAGAGTCCTTTGTCTTGAGAGAGAGAGAGAGAGAGAGAGAGAGAGAGAGAGAGAGAGCGAGCGAGATTGAGAGAGCACGTACATTGTCACTTATTCAAAACACTGCTTGAAATCTGCACAGTACTCTTTCTCTGTGCTGGTGTTCATGAATAGATATAGACTAACACAAAAAAGATATGTAGGTAGTGTGTGTGTGTGTGCGCATGCGTGCGTGTGTGTGGTGTGTGCGTGTGTGTGTGTTCTTGCGTGCGTGTTTCTAAATGATAAATTAGCTAACTTTTTTTTTTTTTTTTTTTGCTTTTAAAATCAGGAACAACAGCACACACACACACACACACACACTTTCTCACACACACATACGTACCCTCTGTGTGTGTGTGTGTGTGCGTGCATGCGTGCGTGCATGCGTGCGTGCGTGCGTGCGTGTGTGTGTGTGTGCGCGCGCGCGTGTGTGTGTGCGCGCGTGTGTGTGTGTAGAACTCTTTTCAGCCTTTTCATGATAATATTAAGTCTCCTAACCTTTCGCTGACTATGTCTAGTGTTTTCAATCCCAGTTATGAGACTGGATGCTGTCTGGCACTGTTGGCCGTTTATCTTATTAAATCTCATCCACTAAGAACGTATTTTTAAGACTTCCATCACCCCACCCCCACCACATCGCTTCCTTCCCCCAACAGGTTTTTTTTTCTTTTTTTTAAATCTTAAATTCGTGAATGTTTGAAATGTAAAAATTTTATTCTAGGCATATACCATATCTGTATGGTTCGGCGTCTAATTTGCACATTGAGCAAGGCCTTTTCATTCCCCCTTCCACTCCCTTCCTCCCCCTTCCCCATGCCACATACACCCATAAGCTGTTCGACTCTTACAAGTAATATATCAGCCTGTTCCATACTCTCATGATCTTAGACTCCGGTGTATTGAATATATACATGTGGCCACATGGAATTGATGTTTTTGCATATCAGCCTGTATGTGGGCCCTTAGCGAGTGTGTGTGTGTGTGTGCGTGTGTGTGTGTGTGTGCGTGTGTGTGTGTTTGTGTGCACGTGCACACAAATCTTCGGGTATATGTCAATTGCTTTGATGTGTTGAAGAGTTGTCCTTGCAAACGGAGGATGAAAGTAAGGATAGGTCTCAAAGGACAACCTTTAGTTAGAGGGTGAGACGGAGTGGGAAAGGGGCAAGGGGGGAGGCAAGATACTTGAAGGACAACCTTTAGTTAGAGGGCGAGACGGAGTGGGAAAGGGGCAAGGGGGGAGGCAAGATACTTGAAGGACAACCTTTAGTTAGAGGGCGAGACGGAGTGGGAAAGGGGCAAGGGGGGAGGCAAGATACTTGAGGGAACTAAAACACTGAATATCATAGAGAGAATGCCTTTTTCTGTTGTGTTTTTTCGTGCGTGTGTGTGTGCGTGCGCGCACGCGCTAGTGTTTGAGGGTGCATGTGTGTGTAGTGTGGTGTGGTGTGTGTTGTGTGTGTGTGTTTGTGCATGCGCATGTGTGTTTGTATGTGCTTGTGCGAGTGTGTGGATGTGTTCATATGGACATGTTTTTGTTTGTATTATGTGTGTGTTTTTGTGTGTGTTTGTGTGTGTGTGTGTGTGTGTCTGTGTGTGTGTGAATTATGCTCCTCTTCTTTCAGTAAAAAAAAATGTTCACATTCTTTTCATAACATTTTCTTCAATGTCAGTACAACTATAAGTTAATCTGACAATATATTGGTTTCAGTGTGTGTGCGTGCGTGTGTGAGAAAGAGAGAGTGATATACTGCTTCCTTAAACTTAAACTGTGTGTGTGAGAGTGATATACTGCTTCCTTAATCTTACAATACTTAAGTTCATTTGTTCAACCCAGTCTGATTCCCCTGCTAAAAGAATTTCTTCAAGTCTGAAAACTTAAGATGAGCAGCAGTTTGGCCAATCACAACATTGCTAGTACTCCGTTCAGCGCTCAATAATCCCAGGACCAAACTGCCCGCATCACCAACCAGTTTTCTCAACTCACTTGTAGAACAGTTCTCACATCAGCAGAACTGGCAGCTAGTCGATTAATCACAGAACAAAATGGTGAAATCAACCAGCGTCTCTTCCTTTTCCTGTAAAGTTATGCAAGTGCACCTATTGTCCCTTTGTCTCTAGTTCCACTTCATGGAAAAGAATTTCCCACACCTCAATGATGAAGAGTGAGAGAAGAGGGCAGTGGGAAAACAAGCACAAATACCCATGCTCACACAACACACACAAAGTGTGATTTTCATATTTTTGTTGTATTATTCCAAGGCAAGTTTCTAAATTAAAAAAGGAAATTCAATCTAGAAACAACATTTCATTCCCAGTTTGTACTCCAAGACTATTTACAAACACAGCCTCATCACATCCTGAAGGACAACATCAACACATTCATCCACCATGTACATAGACCTGCCACAGTATCACTTCTTTTGTCAAGCTATAAATATCTCCCTCTCGCTTTAGCTTTCTCATATGCACACACTCATGGCGTAACAACATGGTATTTTGAGACCAAAACCACAAACTTTCATAGCTATTAAAAAAAAAAAAACACTGTATGTGGTTATACAAAGATCAACTCAGATTCAAGAACATCTGCTGTATTCACATCTGTACATGCATTCATACATCCATGTTGCTTTGACAAATGGTTCACTGTCACCCTGTGCACAACGCATAGAATCCCATTGACAGAGGCGACATGATTGTGGCAGGGGTTTACAGGGAGTCTGAGGGGCAGAGACAGCTCCACTGTCACAGAAAGGTGTTGGCTCACAACTAACAAGTCTTCTGCCCGACACTGAATCTTCACACAACATACAGCATTGCGTCCTAATCAGTTTCATGACGTGCTTACGCAAAAGGCAACAATAGATCCACCGCTCTCTACAGTTGTGTTGCCAATACTGATTACAACCAGTCAACATACCAAGAAGCACAGGATGGTGCCAAGGCTAAAAGGCAGACACAGCAACAAGCTGAGTCAGGAAGTGACAGCATGGGCCCAGTATGGCATGATGAACGTTGACAAATGGAACTAAAAGTAGGAGTCCTGGCATGTAAGAAGTCAACACAGCGAAACGTGACATTGAAAGGAGTCCTTACCAGTGAATCAACTCAACAGACAGGACCAGAAGGAGGAGTCCCCGATACATATCCTTTGCCATGCTTCCTGCTCAACCATGACCCTGAGGCACGCTATCATCAGAGTATCTCTTGAACTTTTAACATTTTATTGACAAACTTCTGCACGCTTGCCAAAAAACAAAAACAAAAAGAAAAAAAAAACCCTGATCAATCTGTCAACTGTCCTGGCCTATGTGTGTCAACTGGGAAAGAAATGATTGATGATGATATTTGAACTATACACTTTCCATGATGCAGGCCTTGAGGACCCCTACTTCAAAGAGTGGTAATCAGATACGGCAACCCACCGACTATGGGTTGTGTGTGGGCAATTCACAGTGTTGGTTAAGGTAGAAACCTCTTGAGGAATGAGTCCTGATATGTTTAAAGTCAACAGACTGAAAATGAAAGAATGAGTCCGACATGTTAGTATGAACAGATAGGAACTGAAAGCATTTCTTTCTGTCTCATCTTCTGTGCCACTTCAGCAGCACTGCACCCAGGCCACTCAGTCTGGACCCAATCCACAGCTGGTCTCAGAATAGCCCCACCATCACCAATCCACAGCTGGTCTCAGAATAGCCCCACCATCACCAATCCACAGCTGGTCTCAGAATAGCCCCACCACCACCAATCCACAGCTGGTCTCAGAATAGCCCCACCATCACCAATCCACAGCTGGTCTCAGAATAGCCCCACCATCACCAATCCACAGGGAGCAGTCAATGTCTGGTCAACATGAGACAACCCACCAGAAGAGACACTGCACTGCTGCCGAGTCCCTTTAGCAGTGTTCAGTGCTGCCTGCTCTGATCCAACACTCGTTGGACGCCACCTACTAAGCCCCCTACTGATGACAATAATGGCTTCATCATGGACCCAGAATAAGTAAGCTCTCTCTCTCCAGAGGGTACTATCACATCTGTCCAACAGCAGTCCCTATGAATTTGCAGACATCTACGACCCTGACAGAACCAAACCAAGGGCACAGAAGGGAGAAGTAATCAAAACTGAGGTCACTATGAGAGCAGGGCATGAAGGGCCACAGCATTTGAGACTTTCTTTTAATGGAGATAAGGATGAGGATGAAAAAGAAGACGCAACAGATTTCCATTCAGGTCTGAGACTGCATGAAAGGGCTGTACTCTTCGCTTACTTTCATAATATATTCCTATGTCAATCAGGCCTGAGAGATACAGACACCTGCAGTGTTGGCCAGGAAATTTGCGCACGCTCTTCGATACATCCATTATGTGGATGAAACTTGACTCTTTGGTCCCAGTCTTCCACTTCCAACCTAGCAAACTCCACTATTGGTAGCAGTACCTGATAGGGGCAGAAAAATCCCACAAATAAATGGATCTGATGTGAATCGAACCTACAACCTCCCAGCTGGGAGTCTGCAACCCTAAGCACATCACCATAGCGGCTGATGAAAGAGTGACGTCTGCTGAAATCAGGACAAAAAAGAACAATTCCTTACACACCTTTAGTCAACCGTACAGGGTCAAGTTTTTCAACAGCAGTTCACTGTTAAACATGTCATTTCAAATTCAAATACTTTATTCCGTTCAATGTATCTCCTCAATGTCTCCTCTTCTCTTCCCAATATTCTTCTCATGTGCTGGATTGGTAAAATAAAATGCACATGTGTAAAAAAAAAAAAAAAACAAAACAAACAAACAAAAAAAACCTACACCGGCAAACCCCTTTCTAACAGTCATTTTCTTCCGACCCAGTGCTAAGTTGTTTTTTTAAGACCACAAAACTGGACACACACACAATTGTAGCTGGGTTTACAGGCCATCAGAGCACAGGAGTTAAGCAGTACGTACAGCACCAACATCAGTATATACAGCACTTACAATCACAGACATGAGGCGTTATTTCACTTCTCTTGCCACTGAACGCAGCTTTCTCCATTTAAAACTGTCTTCACACCAATTCCTATCAAACCTGATAGGATACTTGTGTCCACTTCAAACACATTCAGTACACTGGCTTACTGACCTACTTCAATCACTTCACTTGACAGCTTTCACTGTTGGTGAACTACTAGAGAACAAACTGTTAACACTCTTTCCATGGCCCCAGCTGCTGGAGCACAGGTGTCAGCCTTGTGTACCATCTTCACTGAAGCCATGGTGGAGGAGTTCATTAACCACATGTGTGCACACACAGGACATCACTCAGTGCTTAAAGCATCAGGATACCTGCAGCAGGAAGCTTTCTGGCTGCACCCTTTGTCTTTTACTAGGAGATTTGTTTACCAAACCTAATGTCTGAGACATCAATCAGCCATCATGGAGTGTGTGTGTATGGTGTGGTGTGGTGTGGTGTGGTATGGTGTGTGTGTGTGTGTGTGTGTGTGGTCTGTGTGTGAAGCTGGGGGAAGAGTGTGGTTCCATCACATTGATCATTTCATCTAGACGCATCCTCTATTCTCAAGTGACCCCAGGCATTCATTATTTCTATCATAAAGTATTAGGCATTTGTTAAAATAGACGTGAATGTCACAAAGCCCTCTACTGGCAGACATGATTGCTTTTTGGGGGCGGGGGAGGAGGAGACAGGGGGACTGTGCAACTGAAAGTGCCACACTGTTATTTCACAAAGAACATTTCATTCAAAATGGAAAAAAGAACAAATCAAACCATGACCCCTCTACTGTGGTAAACAACTCTACAAACACCTACATGAAGCCAAACATAGAAGATAATTGTCAGCCAATGAAAACAAGCAGCAGACATGGAAACATGCATGTCAAAATTATGACAGACCTGCAGGTCAGCAAAAATAACAGCAAAAGACAGATGCTGATTAAGATCAACTATATGCTGATTAAGATCAGCTATTTATCAAAGCAATGGGAAGGGGGGAGGGGGTTATTGAGATTGTTCCCAGCAAACACATGCCAGTGTTGACTGCGACAGCAAGAGGATTTTGTTTCACAAATCATTTACACAAAAAAGAGTTCAAATTAGATCTGCCCTAATATATATATATATATATTGAGAGAGGGAGAGAGAGAGAGAGAGAGAGAGAGAGAGAGAGAGAATGCAGGAGACTAGACATCAGCAAAGAGCAGCCAATCCTTGTTGAAGCACTAAAGAAGCACTGTGGACCACTTAGTGCTTTGGCATCTGACAGCCATAGACCTACACAGTGGATCTTCTCCAGTCTTCACCTCAGCCGAAGAGGCTCCAGTTTGGCCTATTTCACAATGTGGGCTGACCTCAGGCTCCAGTTTGGTCTATTTCACAATGTGCAAGCTTTGAGTGTAATCTTGTCAAGAAAGTTCAGTTTCAAGTATCTAAATACATAAGTTAGTCTAAGTGATTATTCTTACACACAAATGTGCGTCTCTGACACATAAAATTCCCATCTGACACACTGGAATTCGGGCTAGTGTGTCACAAAAAAGGTACCAAAATTTACTGTGACGCACTGATTTTCTCTTGCACATATTACAACTCCTAGCAGCACGTCACACAAAAGTGCTTTTGTCCTATACGCCACGACCAATGCTGTTAGAAACTACTTTCCTCAGCATTTTAGAAATTCTGAATTGATGAACAACTTCTGCTCGACATCTCTTCTCTACTGAAACTCTACTGAAAACCAAGAAGAGTCATCAATAGACTACCCAGTCAATGACTGGACCACAAGATCACATGATTCAGCTAAATGCGAAAAGCATGGAAAACCATATGAAATTCAGCTTTCAGAATCAAAATCGACAGTTCAGCTGTGGCTTGCGGGCGATAATCCAACGAATGGAACTAAAGTCAAGCGAACTTTCGTGACTGGTTCGGATTTATAATTAAAATGGCTCCATTATGGGTATGAATGTGTTGCACACTGTGCAAGAGTGGCCAGTCTACATGATGTTGTCAAAGGTTCCACGAATAATCAACACTTGCCTTTGTCATCAGGCTTCCGATGATCATTGCATTGCGATTGGAATATGATCAAGCAAGAAATTATGTCAACACTGAAGGAAGTAGCTCACGTAGTAGAAATTCTGTGATTATCGAAAAGGACATCCCACAAATCAAGTTTCACTGTTAAAATCCCGATAGTTTAGATACTCACCTTTATTCATGTTAGTTAATAACACTTTCCTCACACTGGAACTGGAGCACAATCTGGAATGTTTTATTCACTTTAGTTTAGCACCTGTTTGCTATCTATAAAAAAAATCTGCCATGGTCTGTAGGCCAATGAGAGCACATGCACACAATCGTGTGTGTGTGTGTGTGTTTCACTTTATCTTCAAGCATAAATGGTGACCCCCTAATTATTTCTGTGACCCCCTGAACATTTGGAAACGAATTTTTCGAACCAAATCTGACCCCCTAACTTTAAGGAAATAATTATCACTTCTTATATATTGGTCATGTTACTTTTCAGTTGCATGGTGTAGCACAAAAAGCCCTAGGACTTTAAAAAAAAATTTTAGACACAGATGACTAGACCTTCAATTACAAACAACTAAAAAGCGACAGTACTTTAAAAAAATAGTAAGGCAAGCTGCAGATCAGCACTCCTAAATTTATCTATTGATGTATGCACTAATGGCTTGCTGTCAAAAACTGTATAGGGTGCAAAGACCACGACTTACAGTCACACATTGCACTTAAAGGGAGCAATGACGGACATCTGTGTCACACACTGCACTTAAAGGGAGCAATGACGGACATCTGTGTCACACACTGCACTTAAAGGGAGCAATGACGGACATCTGTGTCACACACTGCACTTAAAGGGAGCAATGACGGACATCTGTGTCACACACTGCATTTAAAGGGAGCAATGACGGACATCTGTGTCACACACTGCACTTAAAGGGAGCAATGACGGACATCTGTGTCACACACTGCACTTAAAGGGAGCAATGACGGACATCTGTGTCACACACTGCACTTAAAGGGAGCAATGACGGACATCTGTGTCACACACTGCACTTAAAGGGAGCAATGATGGAGATCTGCCGTCACACACTGCACTTAAAGGGTGAAATAACCATGGACTGTTGTCACACTCTGTACCTACAGGGTGATATAACTATGGACTGTACCTACAGGGTGATATAACTATGGACTGTTGTCACACTCTGTACCTACAGGGTGATATAACTATGGACTGTACCTACAAGGTGATATAACTATGGACTGCACCTACAAGGTGATATAACTATGGACTGTACCTACAGGGTGATATAACTATGGACTGTACCTACAGGGTGATATAACTATGGACTGTATCTACAGTGCGAAATAACCATGGCCTGTTGCATTTATTTTCAACAATCGACAAAAAACTATGAAAAATGGGAGATTCCTATATAAATGTGAAGTCTTCTCCAGATGTACAACCTATCTCATCCAAAATAAGCTTCTAACTCCTGTGCACTGCAAAATTGGATTTTTGACACTCAATATTATGCTACATCTATGTAAGCAAATAACTGTCTAAAGTTATATCAAAATCTCTGATATACCTATATCTTACTCAAATATCCCCGAAATACGGATCAAGTATACTGACATAGTCAACAAATATACTTCTCTCTCAAACATACTGATCAAATTAACCTCTGAAATACTGATCAACTATACCTCTGACACGATTCACTTAAAAATTAATCTGGGTCCATTCCAGTGTGTACAATGATTGCATAACAATAAATATATGTCTCAACTAGTCTTTAAAAAATCTAACAAACCACACACACAAACATGGACTGTTGCAGCTGAGGACACATAAATCCATGAAAACATGCTTGGGTTGTGTTTTCGAGTTCACTTGGTGAAGGAGTGTTTGATGAACGCACACTGCCAATTGAACATCATGTACCTAGGGCTTCTGTTGTTTGTTTCTGATTAGTGTTAGAACGCAGACAAAATCTTTATAACAAGTAGCTAAACAATGCAACAACACTGGCATTTTCTCCACAGATTCATGAACAAGCATTTGCAGCCATGTAGAATGGTCGCCAGCCCTAGGGCCCAATCAAAATGAACCATTCAAAATCAAAATGCATTTTCCTGTCAGAGTTCCAACATTGTCGCCAGCCCTAGGGCCCAATCAAAATGAACCATTCAAAATCAAAATGCATTTTCCTGTCAGAGCTCCAACATTGTCGCCAGCCCTAGGGCCCAATCAAAATGAACCATTCAAAATCAAAATGCATTTTCCTGTCAGAGCTCCAACATTGTGTATACTATCCATGGTGAACTGTGTGGCAAAATCTATATAGGTGAGACATCCCACACATTTAGCATGTGCATTTCTGAACACCTGGCTGCCATCCACCATCACCAACCCAAATCTTGTCCAGAGCTACATTTCAACCATCTCCAACACAGCTCAATCGCATCAAAGTCTGCTTTGGTCATCACAAAATGACATGGGTTTTTCTGTCCCAACTGGCTCCTATCCAGATTTCGTTTGGTGTGGGTTCAATTGGGAAGACTGGAACCACACAGTCCAATTTCCTTCACTTGATGGATTGGTTTATGGCAGCGTCGCTCACGCTTCCTGACCAATGCTGCACATGTCTGGTTTCTCTCTACCCCAGCTGGTAGTGGGATTGGTTTATGGCAGCGTGGCTCACGCTTCCTGACCAATGCTGCACATGTCTGGTTTCTCTCTACCCCAGCTGGTAGTGGGATATGAAGAATGAAAGCAAGCACAGACAACAACCCTGTCATGCAGTTGAGACCAGAATGGAGCTCCATCACATCCTCATCACCCTGACCACCATCATCAGTTGCCATTTCCATGTGTGTGCCCTTCTTCAAAGTTGCTGGCATCAGTGGGTTTATGGGCACTGTCCCTGGGTGGATGTGGCAGTGCCCACCGGAGGGAGACCTCCCTCATGGCAACTCTGCAGCTTAGTGATTATTGTCATCAGTACAGTGCTTTCTAGGTGATGTGCTGCGACTGTGAGATTGAGCAGGCACTGCGGAGCATCACCACCGTGACCAGGCAGCAGTGCAGCGTCTTCCCTGGGTTGCCTCATGATGACTTGACACTGACTGCTCCTTTGCATTGCCGTGCTGGCACAGCAGGTGGACATGGGTGTGGACAGGGAGTCTGAACAAGCAGGATGGAAGCTAATGCCAACGACATGGTATGGAAAATGATGCTTTTTTTTCTTTCTTTTCAGTCAACTGAAACATACACTTGCATTTTCTATTCTGTAATTCAAAATTACTATGTGAAATGAAACAGGGATTCATTTTCACTCCAAAAACAGTCTGGGTTCATTTTCTGGACTGAGACTCTGTGGCAGACTATCACAGCATGCAGTGTGATCATTTCTAAAAGCAAAAAGATTTCCACAATATTTTCTCCTCAACAAACATGCGAGTTCAAAAATCAAAATGAATAGCCACATCAAACAATGCAAAAGACTAACTTCACCTTTGTGTTGATGGCAGTGGAGACTGTTCTTCAATTCCCATGTTCATTTCAGCATTTCAATTAACAGCAAATACTCAATCATACCCAAAAGGGATGGATTTGGCAAGTGATGGATGCTACCATGCTTTCCCTTCTGTTCAGCCTACAGACAGTTATTTTTGTCATATTGTTGGGGGCTTGTGTGCTATGCCAGTTAATAAATCAGCAGTAGTCAAGGGAAATGATGTCTGGAGGTGTAAACAATGGAAGAACACTGGAAAAGGCCGTCTCCTTTCTCTGGTACTTTTTGTTTTGCATTGAAATTAACCCCTTTCACTGGGAACATAAACTGTTTCACCAAGCGCATATTTTCTGTTTATTACATTATAAAATACTCAGTCTCTCAGACTGTTGAGATGGAGCCAAGGATAGTATCCAGGGAGGGTAATGATGCTGTTGAGATGGAGCCAAGGATAGTATCCAGGGAGGGTAATGATGCTGTTGAGATGGAGCCAAGGAAAGCATCACCAGCGAGGATGTTATAATGTAGAACTGTACTTGAAAGTTTGAGGAAAGATCCAATGTACTGTGATCCTGAAGAAAATAACGACCATTATCTACATGCTGAAATCATTTTACAGGAACTGAGATAGATCTGCAATATCATTAATACATCAACCAAGAAAACATCAGTCGGTCTGGATGCAGTCTCCAATGAGTTGTTTGCCAAATAACTTCATGTCTTTTCTTTATTCTTCTTCTTCTGCGTACGCAGGCTGATACTCCTTCGGACACTCCCTGTATAGACAGTCAAGGGTTAATCCCATCTACCCAACAAAGGGAGTGGAGTTTTGTGTGCATGACCGTTTTTTATCCCCCCATTAAGGCAGCCATACTCCATCTTCGGGGAAGTCTTTTCTTTATAACATCACTACAAAACAATGGCGGGATGGAAGTAGGTTGGGTTAATGAAGTGAAGATCAACAGCAGATCCAGTAAAATTGACGGCTTGTGTAAATCAACAATTCGCTCAAAGAAAAAAAAATGTTCTTGCCAAAGGTGAATGATCATGTCATGCTGGCAGACTTTTACATAAACTGAAAGCTATTAGTCTCTAGGGACATATATTTTTGGCCAACAGAAATAAAGAAACAAAAATACAAAAAATATATTCCAGTAATGGATTTTGACAGATGGGCTGTGACTGGGTTCTTCAGGGCTCTTATCATTGCTCCTCCACTTGTTACCATTCTGAAATCCAATGTTTTCCAGTGTGTATTTAAAGGTAAAGCAATATGCTGAGTCTCTAAAGATAATATCATTGTGCAATATGCTGGTGATGTATGCATTTTGATTCATGTAACTTTAAAGAAAACAAAAAAAAAGGACCAGTCGGAGCAATCAATTTTGTATGCATTTACTGATTTAGATATATTTAATGAAAAAAAGGACCAGTCAGAGCAATTTTGTATGCATTTACATTAAAATTCAAAGGAAAAAAAGGACCAGTCAGACAGTTTTGTATGCATTTACATAAATCTAAAAGAAAAAAAAGGCCCAGACAGCAATCAGTTTTGTATGCATATACATAAATCTAAAGGGGAAAAAAAAGGACCAGTCAGAGCAATCAATTTTATTGAGAAAATGTATAGCATAATATCGATAAGATTTCCATGTTCATGCTTGAAAATGGCCCACATTTATTAGCTGAAAAATCTCATAGAATGTTAATTGATGCTTGCGGAGTTTGCAGTCTTCCCACTTTACGACAGTTAATGTAACTAACTTTACATCTGAAATAACCTTCATATGGGGATATATTACCTAAAAATTAACAAAGAACATTTCCGTAGGTCATATTGTCTCTGGAAAGATTCAAGTTTTTGCTATGCACAAGAAGTGTTTTTTTGTATCAATAAAGTTTAACGCACTTCCTTATAAAGTTACAAAGGATAGACTGCCAAGCATTTTAGACCCTCTCTTAGAGTTCCATTTCATGCCAGCGCATCCAGAACAAATTATGAAGCTAAGTTTTTTGCCCCTTGATGAGTCAGCCGGTGATATACACTTTGAGGAGTTTGTTCAGAATTCAATCAAAGCTTTATGGTCAGACTTTCATTTTCTGAGGAGTTTGTTCAGAATTCAATCAAAGCTTTTATGGTCAGGCTTTCATTTTCTGAGGAGTTTGTTCAGAATTCAATCAAAGCTTTATGGTCAGACTTTCATTTTCTGAGGAGTTTGTTCAGAATTCAATCAAAGCTTTATGGTCAGGCTTTCATTTTCTGAGGAGTTTGTTTAGAATTCAATCAAAGCTTTATGGTCAGGCTTTCATTTTCCGAGGAGTTTGTTCAGAATTCAATCAAAGCTTTATGGTCAGACTTTCATTTTCTGAGGAGTTTGTTCAGAATTCAATCAAAGCATTATGGTCAGACTTTCATTTTCTGAGGAGTTTGTTCAGAATTCAATCAAAGCTTTATGGTCAGACTTTCATTTTCTGAAGCATACAAAATCTATCAAATCTAACTGACTATTAGGACAAATGCCTCAACATCATTTAAAGATGCTGAAGTTGATCCTAAGAATATTGCTGAATGCTTTCTTACATTGCCTATCCCAAACTGGTTATGGCAATCATTAAGATCTGGTTATAAACATACTAATTCACAGAAGAATGTTAACACAAACAGTTTGTTCTCTGTCGCCAGCTCTCACCCCAGCAGTAATCATCCTCATCACCTGGAAGTCCTGATATGGATTGCTATTAAATACACATCTGTTTCGTTATCTCTTTTTGTAAAAGTGAGAAATCTTTTCATCTTGGACAGAGGTTTTTTTATTTTCACAGCTGAGCTGGAGGCAGTATTAATGGCACTTACCCTTTGTTTTCACTGACTGCTCACTTTATGTTTACAGAACTCTTTTCTGCTTCCATTCTAAATCCGGTCTACAATGTTTACAGAACTCTTTTCTGCTTCCATTCTAAATCCGGTCTACAATGTTTACAGAACTCTTTTCTGCTTCCATTCTAAATCCGGTCTACAATGTTTACAGAACTCTTTTCTGCTTCCATTCTAAATCCGGTCTACAATGTTTACAGAACTCTTTTCTGCTTCCATTCTAAATCCGGTCTACAAGGATCTGAATCGGCTGTTGTACTAAAACTTGTAGGTATATGATACTTGTAGGTATATGATACTTGTAGGTATATGATCTGAGATTATCACCAAAATAACACATCTTATCCATCTCCCAATACCAAGAGGTATGAGAGCTGAATTTTGCTGGATTCTTAACATTGTGGGATCTCCGGTAATGAGTGGGCTCACTGGGCTGCTCGAAAAGGAGCTAAAAAAAAATCTGGTTAATCCACTGATATCATCGTTCTTCTGTTTTTGGTTCAAACGATATGGGCTTTAAAAAAAAAAGCCTGTTTTGAACATTTTTATATAGTTGATACAAATTCAGTTTTTCCTAAAACACAACATTCCTCAGTGAGAGGTGTGCAAAATCCCAGTCAGTCATTCTTTCTCTCTTTACACACATTAAAATAAAAAAAGAAACTCTGCTTCTTGAATCACCTGCCAAAGTATGCAAAAAGTTCTTGAAAAACTGTTCTTTAGGCTATGCTTTTCATTCAAAATACAGCAAAAATCTTAAATGTATCTCCAGGGTAATTGAAAGTTTTATGATCTGGAAGCATTTTCTCATTCATTGTTCGTATTTTAGGAACAAAAATTCAATTTTTCCACAACATGACGGAAAATGTATTTTTCAGAATATATTTTCTGTTCCTTTTACATGTTGTATGGTGAGCTCCATTCTGTATGCACCTGTTCTCATTGTTCTTCTCACATTTCCATTCTGTATGCACTGTTTCATTCTCACATTTCCATTCTGTATGCACTGTTCTCACATTTCCATTCTGTATGCACTGTTCTCACATTTCCATTCTGTATGCACTGTTCTCATTGTTCTCACATTTCCATTCTGTATGCACTGTTCTCACATTTCCATTCTGTATGCACTGTTCTCACATTTCCATTCTGTATGCACTGTTCTCACATTTCCATTCTGTATGCACTGTTCTCACATTTATGTCGTTCATGTTACGTTTGGTTCAGAATTCCCTGTAGATGATCAATTATTATTATCCATCCCCCCATCAATCATTAGACCTACAGACTTCTAGCACAAGCACTCTTAATTGTGTATTCCCTTGCCCACAAGCCACGACACTGGCCTGTCCACCCAGACACTTTGTAACCTACCACTATACATATGACATGTATGCTCAGGTGCAAACAGACTGGCATTCCTTCACACACACACAAGCTGTTAAACACAAATATTCACTTATACACACAAACATCTGTGCATGCACACATACACACACACAGATCTCTGCAGTCCGCACACATATCACTCATACGCACTCACTCGGATACACAAAATGTATACACACACACATACATGCACACTCATGTGCAAGTGCGCATATTCCACATCTTATCAACTCTCAAGCAATGCATGCATGGTCCTGCACACACAGGAAAAAAAACAAAACAACTTTCCTATACAGAGAGAATGGTGAGCATGGCAGAAAAGGAAGCCTTGGACAGATATTGTGCTGGGTTCTACTGGTCCAGCATGTTGTTTCTGATACAGCCAAGTTGATCAACGACTGGCCAACTATAGGTCATGGCACCACGAGATGTTTCATGTACATGACAGTAATGGTTTAACTGTGAAGAGTGATTCAATGACTTAATGTTTCCCATGCTTCCTCATGTCTATTACCCGTTTGGCAATTAAGTTAAAAAGAAAAAGACTTGTTCACTCTGTGAAAATGGAACTGTGCATCATGCGAGATATATCCATATCTTACCACTGTGTGGCTGGGAGAGCTAGTCAGAGAGAATGGACATTAAAAGAATGTAAGCATTTCATTGCAAAGTCTACAGCATTGGAACAGAAGATATATGATTCTGTTGTACAACAAATCAACTTGCACAAGTTTGGGAAAAGAGAAGTCTCTTTGCAATTTGGGTACACAAGAATCTTACTGTACACACATGATGCCATGACAGATAATCCTGTAAATACAACGACCAATAAAGACTGGGCATCACCGACACAAACACCGAGACATGAAGTCCTCATTGGAAAACATTTAACAATGGGACAGACACATCTAGAAAATCTGATGCACAGTTTATATTTCAACCAAGACAGAGACTTGTAGATGAATGGTTATGTGCCCCAACAATGCCAGAGGTGTATCTGGAGAAGTGGAAGAGAGAGAGAAAGGCAAAATCTTGTTCAGCAAATAATCTCACTTGTATGATATATGCAAAGTATTTTACTGTAGATCTGGCGTGATCAGTGTGTGTGAGTGGACCAACTGTTTCCCCCGATGACTGGCAAATGCTGTAGGTTTTTTGTTTTTTTTTTCTCCTTTAAATCTACAAGTGCTATGGATTAAACATCATATTCAAAAAGCTCTGATCATTTTGATACATAAAATATGTCCGTGACGGTTTTTTGTTTTTTTGTTGTTTTTTTTAGGAGTGAAGCTATTAATTTCGTTTTCTTCTTCATATGTGTGATTTTTCACGGTTTCCTCACGTTCTATAGTTTACTCTGAAAAGGAAGGTTTGTACATTTTAACAAAAAACAAAACAATACAAACAAAGACACAAAGTAATGTTGTCCATTTACAGTATATAAATCAAAATCAAAGAGATTCACAAAAGCATCCATTTTGTTTCCCCAGATAGCCACTTTGGCAATTTACACAATATATGAACGATGCCGTGAGAAATTAATTCTGTAAAAATTCACAACTTGTGTTCAAACGGACAGATTTTAAACAAAATGATATCACTGTACTCAGATTCGTCAGTTTTGTCCAGCTCTACGGTCACCACTAGTCAATCTGAAAATCACTGTGGAGTACTACTCCATCTGACTGATATGTAATCACAAAAAACATCCTATTTGGTCAAGATAGTCCCAGTGATATAGAGATGCACTTAAGTGACTAAATCCGATTTTGATTTTTCAAAATTTTGTTATCAGACGCCGACGACTCTTTGCACACTAAAGATTTATAAAAAAGCAAGCAGAAGAAAGAACTTATTCATGCAATCATATGAAAACATCAGTAGATTTTAATTTATCTTTAACTTAAATTCTGAATGAGGTTACAACTGACCTTTGTTCAGCTGAGTTCAGCATCTATTGTGTGACATTATTTGAAGAGAACTTTCCAGTCAATTAAAATACACTGTCAGTGAAAAAGCATGCTTTCTAATTCTGCTGATCTTACTTGATCCTGATCATATAAAAAGTAAAATCCATCCTTCACAAAGCTGTTTCATTTGACTGTTGAATTCTGTTTACTCTGTTCCATATCAATAACAGTTAAAATACAGAGTAGCAAAATGTCAGACTACAACTCTAACTCATATGACAATGATTTTCTAATGTTATTCTGAAGTTTAAACAACATCTGTTGATGATAAAAAAAAAAAATTAATGAGAGACCCATTTTCAACCATTTTTGGCAATCTCTTAAAAGTGTAAATGAGAACAGAGACTCTCTGAAACTAAGAGTTAGCAGCGAACCGCCCAGAGAACGCGGACAAACGAGTCACAAGACGAAACACAACTAGTTTCGACCTCTTAGGTCTTCATCAGGTGAGACATTTTATTCGAAAATGTCTCACCTGATGAAGACCTAAGAGGTCGAAACTAGTTGTGTTTTCGTCTTGTGACTCGTTTGTCCGCGTTCTCTGGGCGGTTCGCTGACATTTATTTAAGATTTGTTTGGATTTCCGCCTGCAGTCCTCTCGCTTTGCAACTAGATCTAAGAGTTAGCTTTAATCTTTGAATTCTGTGTCCAGTTCATATCACTACAACACCAGTTCTTTTACATCAACAACAAAATGACTACTGATGTATGATTTTGCTAGCTTTCAATTTAGAGAAGGAAAATACTATATTCACCATATTTGAGAATTCTATTGCTGTTCCATCTTTTGTTTTACATTAGGCAAAATATATTCACATGAAGTCTGCTTGTTTGTTTTGTACAAAACTGATCTTCACTGTAAAACAAAGTTTCTTGTTTTTTAAATTAGCATAAAGCCTTAAAAGCCTCTAACACTATTTTCTTATCAATAAAGCAATTGTTACAGATGCTCATCACTTCTCAGAAAGTACCAGTTCAGCCAATTGAAAGTGTTTATAGACCACACATGCCTGTCAGCCTTAAGTAATATAACCAGGAAGATTTCACTGATGTCCATATATCCTGACTGTTCCTTTTCACAAGCCTACAACAAAACAAAATGAAACTAATACACTAATCACCCTACGAAAAAAAAAAATTCCCTTATCAAATATGCTTGTCCTTGAGTACTTTGCCAAGATAATGTCAACTGTAAAGTTGATCACGTCCAAGCACATGGTTCACTGACAAACCATGAAGCTGAACACATCCATGGATGTGATACACAGACGAACCATGAAGCTGAACACATCCATGGATGTGATACACAGACAAACCATGAAGTTGAACACATCCATGGACGTGATACACAGACGAACCATGAAGTTGAACACATCCATGGATGTGATACACAGACGAACCATGAAGCTAAACACATCCATGGACGTGATACACAGACGAACCATGAAGTTGAACACATCCATGGACGTGATACACAGACGAACCATAACAAACCATAGATTGGATCCTGCCCATAGATCAAATTACTAGGCAAACCAAGCAGGATAACGACAGACTCACCGTGTGAGCACAGTTCCATGATCCACTGCTTCAGTGATCTCCCTAAGAAGGTGGGAGCCAGGACGGGGCCAGAAGATAAGATAATGTTGCTTATAGCCCAGCCGACCGCAAGGGGCCACATCAGGGCTGTCGGGGCCAGAAGACAGGGGAGATCAGTATTAGGTGCAACCAGAAGACAGGGGAGATCAGTATTAGGTGCAACAGGCATGGCATATATTCTTTGGGGGGAAAATACTTTTCTATTGTTGGGAAGTACATCTAAAACACTTAGTTAACTTTCTAATCAGGTAAAAAGTCCATTCTTAAAAAGCAGAAATAACTACTAACATTTAAAAAAGAACACGAGACATCCTGAAAAATACACAAGTATTAAAAGTATTAAAGTTTATGTGACAATAATCTCCAATGTAGACAACAGAACTTGATCCAAGTCATCTAATGTGAAGAAATCACTTTGACCTGCCCTTTACTAAAATCCCTAAAAAGTATACACCCTAAACTCAAAGCCCTGGAAAGTACGTATGTATCCCCTAAACTTGGCATCCTGAAAAATACACTCAACCAAAAGTCAAAGCCTAGAAAAGTATACATCATAAACGCAGAAGTCCTAGAAGTACATATCCTAAACTCAAAACACTGGAAAGTATATCAACAGACTAAAGAGTACACATCCCAAATTTGAAGCCTTATCAAAGTGGAAGCCTTATCAAAGTACACATCCTGAAGTCAACACCTCAGAAAGAAGTACGTATCCTAAAGTCTAAGCTTTGGACATTACACACTTCAATAACCAACGCCATGGAAAGCAATGCATCCTAAAGTCAAAGCCCAGGAAGGTTCACATCCTCAAGTCATTGTCCTTGAAAGTTAATACAATCTGAAGTAAAAATGCTGTGAAAGTACATTTTCTAAATTTGAAAGCCTGGGCAATAAAGTTTCACACCAAAAAATATGCCCCTAAAAGTCATTACAAAAATGGAAACCCACACATACCTGTAAATTTTTAATATAAACATGTGTTGAAAAAGGTAATACAGACAAATGAATGCTCCAAGTTTGACTTCTCTTAGATTTCTCTTATGCAGATGGAACCGAATATGCCAATCTGTAACTCTGCTTCTTAAAAAAATTCTCTGACAAAGAACATCCTCTTTTGTCCTTTTTCTCTCTTCTGCTTCCTTTCTTTTTTCAGAAAGTTCACTTTTACTCTTATTTTTCTTTGCTTCCTCCAATTGTGACTTGATTTTGCAAGACAACAAAGATAAGCTTGAAACTATTATCAGCTGGACTCATGGAATCATAGAACGTGTCTCTCTGCCTGAGAGCCCTAATCTGGCATTGTGAAGAAGCAGAAGGGACACAGGGATTGCTGAACACCGATAGGAACAGACGAGTCATTCACTGAGCAAGTGGGGCTGCAGCCCATGACCACTCCAATGACCATCTGATATCTGACTGGGCAGGGAGTACTGCAGCCCCTGACCACTCCAATGACCATCTGATATCTGACTGGGCAGGGAGTACTGCAGCCCCTGACCACTCCAATGACCATCTGATATCTGACGGGGCAGGGAGTACTGCAGCCCCTGACCACTCCAATGACCATCTGATATCTGACGGGGCAGGGAGTACTGCAGCCCCTGACCACTCCAATGACCACCTGATATCTGACGGGGCAGGGAGTACTGCAGCCACTGACCACTACAATGACCATCTGACACCAGACTGGGCAGGGAGTACTGCAGCCCCTGACCACTCCAATGACCATCTGATATCTGACTGGGCAGGAGTACTGCAGCCACTGACCACTCCAATGACCATCTGATATCTGACTGGGCAGGGAGTACTGCAGCCCCTGACCACTCCAATGACCATCTGATATCTGACTGGGCAGGGAGTACTGCAGCCACTGACCACTCCAATGACCATCTGACACCAGACTGGGCAGGGAGTACTGCAGCCACTGACCATACAATGACCATCTGATATCTGACTGGGCAGGGAGTACTACAGCCCCTGACCACTCCAATGATCATCTGACACCAGACTGGGCAGGGAGTACTGCAGCCCTGACCACTCCAATGACCATCTGACACCAGACTGGGCAGGGAGTACTGCAGCCACTGACCATACAATGAGAACTGCAGTCAGTGACCACTACAATGAGAACTGCAGCCAGTGACTACTACAATGATCATAGTCTGACCAACGATCATATAAAAAGGGGTATGCAGCACAAATAACACAGTCATACTCTTTCAAGACAGCCAAAAAAGGTCAGACTTATGTGACAGAAAAATATTTACTACAAATATTTTCCGCTGAGAAAGCTACAAGACTGACCAGTGCCACATTTTGTAGAACCCATTCAATGACAGCTCTTACCAATCTGTATTCAAACAAATATTTTGCAACTCCATTCCAATGAATATATATAAACAAAAAGAAAACAAAAGAAAAAAAACCCCACCTACCCAACAACAACCAACAATATAAACATGCATGAACAAATCTTGACTGAATGAATAAAATGTGAGATCTTTCAGGAAAAAGTGTTCACTGACTTAATAATTCCAGTAGGTTGTGATGAGTGATGGATGTTTGTGTCATAACCCCTGGACACACCAGAAGACAAGTCTGGGGTTAGACGGCCTGGACCAAGACAACCAGAGCCCCCACATGGGCACAAGGCTTTAGCCAGTCTCCTCCCCTCACGGCACTCTCTTTTCACTCCAAACCTCACTTTGGGTTAGAAGCAGCAGTCCCATACCACCATTATCTAGAAAACATCTGAATCAGGTGGCACACTGAATGTACCGACATGGTCTACTCCTTAGGTCACTATATTCCCCACATAGATGACAAAGCATATGGAGTAAAAGGAAGTGCAGACCTAACCCATCACAGCCCCTGCTTCAATGTACTGAGCTGCTCATGGCAGTGTCGTTGTCACCAAGTGAAAATGAAGCTGCCATGAGCAGCTCAATACAGCAGGTGTGCCATGAGTACTCCATCTTCACTGGTCCAGCCATCCAGCCCTGGTAAACACGGGCGACCATGCCCTCTAGCTCCCTCGTTTACTTCCATCTAGTAATCCCTACATCCACGGGACAAAACATTGTGCAGGAGATGAGGTGAACTAAACTATATTTTGCCTGAATCTTTCTGTCCTTTAGCGCTAAGTATTGTCTGCAACCAATATAACTTCCAAAACTTGTTTTAAGACATCTCATTGCATTACATCACTGACAGTGTCACATTATTTTTCTGGTCACAATGCATTTCCAATGGCAAGCATGATCAACTGAATGTTGTATAATTTTCACAATCCACATACGTAAAATGCACATAGATTCAAGGTTACTCAATATTTACATCAACACTTACATACTGTTACAAGAAATCCACTGGGGTATATCACTGTGATGTCGCTGCTACAGGTCACACACAACACTGAATGCACTTTTATAAACATCTGCTCTTCAGGTGACAAGAATCTGTAGAATAACTTCAAAGTACTCCATGATTTTGAACCAAACCACTGATGCAACAAACCACTGATACACCCAAGATACACATATTATCCCTGTTGATTGCATACATTGATTAGTGTGAACAGGTTGGAAAGGGAATGATGTGGACATTACTGGACACAAGCACAGCCCTCAGGCCAGACTGCACACATCACAAGAGAGAAGACAGGCATCTCTCTGAACACTGAGATCACACATGCTATGACAGTGGGCTGGAGTACCAAGCTGACAGACAGCACATGGTCACACTACTTGGCTCCACACTGGTTCAGAAGACGAGAGGGGAGAATAAGGAAATCTCACACTGGTAAATCACTGTTTACTCCATGGCAGTTAAGCCGATGCTACCGCACAGAATGAGTGTCTACATCACTGGGGACACTGTCTCGTTTGTCTTTCAAGTCACTGGTGCTGTCTGCGGCACTGTAGCCCTTTGTTTTGCTGGAGGAAGGAGAGTTATCATGACTCCTGGACGGTCCTGCACTAGGAGCTGTGGCACTAGCAGAAGGGATGAGGGGTGGGGGTATACCTGGAGGTAGGGTGGCAGGGGAGCCACTCTTACTGCTGACTGTCAGGTGGTGGCTGGGTGATGGGTACTGAACATAGGGGAGATGGTGCGACTGAAAGGATTCAGAGAAGATGCTGCGGCTGCTAAGGAATCTGCTCGCAACTTTTCATAGGTCAATCTTTCACGGTCAAAAGGTGCCATGCGTTCTAAATATTGGCGTCTGCTTAACTCCAGCTCATGCTCTCGAATCATCTGTTCTTTGAACCGTTCTTGCTCCATCAGAGCCAAAGGTCCACTCAGGCGTGATAACACAGCCATGCGGTCCCTTTCAGCTGCCACCCGCTCCATCTCCAATCGATGCAGCTCTGTGGCCTTATCAAAGGGGTTCCACAGAGGTGGAGCTGGTGCAGGAGGCCGAGGCTCCAAGCCATGGAGGTAGGTGTGGGGATGCAGCATACGACTTCGATCCAGCAAGCCAAAGCCAAGAGGCGGCGGAGCAGCATGGGGAGGTGGGTGACCTGTCAGTCCCAAGTAGGAGGTCTGTAACAGTTTGTCTCGCTCTGCTGCCAGCATCTCCTCGTCTTTCACCTTGACCCCCGACCCAGGAACAATTTTGTCATCCATACGACGATCAAGGCCAGACATGATGTCAGGCTTGCTCCTGTCCAAGCTTCCATTGCGTAGGGGAGATCGAGATCGTGGGCGTAGCGGCTGTGTGAAATCAGGCTCTCTGTAGCGAACCCGTTCTTCAAGGCGGTGATTCCTGGATTCCCTGTGAATAGCACATAACAAACCCAAGCATGAATCATACTGCACACATCCAGCTAGTTACACATACACAATCATAAGTGACAATAAAAAGGAGAGGGAGATATCTACTTAACAATTCACAGAGATTTAAAAACCCTTTCCAAATCAGTCATAAAGAAAGTGGACATCTTATGATAATGAAATCACTTCAAATCATCAATTTTAATGTTGAAAGCAAAAATGAAGTAAGAAATGGTCTGCACTGAAATGAATATCTTGAACTTTCTTTTTTTTCGGTCCCAACCTCTGTGCCACCTCAGTGGCAGTGCAACTACGCCGCTCATTCTGAAACCATGTCCACAGCCACAGCCTGGTCAGTCCTGCCACAGCCCCGGCACCGACAACCCACAGGGAGCAGTCAATGTCAAGTCGTCAACAGGCAACCCGCCGGAGGAAGACACTGCACTGCTGCCGAGTCACTTTGGTCATGTTCAGTGGTGCCTGTTCTGATCCAACATATGCAGGACACCACCTACTTAAGACCCTAACTGACGACAATAACTGCTTAGTGGTGGAGCTGGCGTGAGTGAGCTCTCCTTCCGGAGGGCGCCACCACGTCCGTCCAACGACAGCCCCCATGGACTTGCCAATACCGGTGACCCCGATAGGTCACCGACGTGGAGAGGACATTGAAACTGAGGTCACCATGAGAGCAGGGCACGAAGGGCACAGAATTTGAGACTTTTTTTATGCTGATCGATGAGAATGAGATGATTAAAATGATGCTATGGATTTCCATTTCAGTCTAAGACTGCATGACAGGGCTGCACTCTACACTTCCTTTCATAATATATCCCAGCATCAACCAGGCCCGAGAGAGACAGACACCTGCAGTGTTTGAGCAACACTCTCTGAGACACATCCATTAAGTGGATGAAACTTGACTGTGTGGTCCCAGTCTTCCCAAATGAGCCCGCAAACTCAACCCTGGATAGAAGCTGGTCGGGGCAGAAAAATTCCACATGACTGATGGGAATTGAACCCGCAGCCTCCCAGCTGGGAATCCGTGACACTATCCACTTCTCCATGGCGGCTGGTGAGTGTCTTGAACTTTGGTAAAAGAGGTCCTGGCAATCCATTCTCTCATTCCAAAACGACTACATTTCTAAAGAAATCTCAATTCCCACTGTAGGAGGGGAGGGAGATGGGAGCAGGGGAGACCGGGGTTGAACACAACACTGAACTTTATCATTTGTAGTTTTCACAGCATGAAAATCCACAAACTGATATCAGGCATGAAAGTGGAGGAAAGTCTTTGCGTCTAACTGCAATGGGGCAGCAGTGAGGCTTCATAGGCCACCTTGGCGAGGTCAAGGGGCAGCACCCCTTTGGAGGTCAGGGGGCAACACCCCCTGAAACTGTATACTATTCATAATTTATAAGCTTTAAACTGGCATTTTCTGACACTTAACACACAATTTTAACAACTAATAGATTCCGCAACAGTAAAAGTAAAAATTTAGCAGAGTCATTTGATGTCCTATACATTTGCCACATGTTACACACACACACACACACAACCAACACACCTCAGTGACAACCCCACTATTGTCTTAAACACATTTTCAGTAGGAAAGAAAAAAAAAGAAAGACGGAATTGACAGGTATGCTGAGAGAGAGAGAGAGAGAGAGAGAGAGAGAGAGAGAGAGAGAGACAGACAGAGAAAGGGAGAGAGAGAGAGAGAGGGGGGAGGGAGGAAGAGAGAGAGAGAGAGAGAGAGAGAGAGAGAGAGAGAGAGAGAAAGACAGAGAGAGAGACACACACAGAGACAGAGAGAGAGAGAGAGAGAGAGAGAGAGAGAGACAGAGAGAGAGAGAGAGAGAGACAGAGAGAGAGAGAGAGAGAAAGACAGAGAGAGAGAGAGAGAAAGACAGAGAGAGAGAGAGAGAGAGACAGAGAGAGAGAGAGAGAGAGAGAAAGACAGAGAGAGAGAGAGAGAGAGACAGAGAGAGAGAGAGAGAGGAGAGAGAGACAGAGAGAAAGAGAGAAAGACACACAGAGAGAGAGAAAATCAAAGACCCCTTCCCTCTCCCCTCAATTTTTTTTAATTAACAGCTTCTAGCATAATATCATAAACTGCTTGCTTTGCAAAGTGCTGATCAAGATGCTTTTGTCTCACACCATTACTGTCCACAGTCAGATGTTTGTTGTTTTGCGATTCAAACAGGTCAGTTTAACACCACAACCACATAGGAATTCATCTTCCAAGAATGCCCAGTATGTAAGATCAGGCCGTCACACCTTTCTCCTCTCATCACTATTCTCAAACAATTTTTTCTCTCTCTCTCAATTT
Organism: Conus canariensis; assembly: GCA_033310375.1. NCBI lineage: Eukaryota > Metazoa > Mollusca > Gastropoda > Neogastropoda > Conidae > Conus > Conus canariensis. Next base: position 48,890,995 of record CM065736.1, on the reverse strand, counting down.
TCTTTCATATGGCAACTAATATTAACCTGTTCCTGGTTCCATTTGTAAGAACATGAGGTGTGGTCAAAATCTGCCAAACTGACTGTATCTGACCATGCTGAACAAATGTCACTGCGATGAAGAATAACACAGCTAATGAAATTGCATCAAATGAACTGTTTTCAAATCAAAACTATGAGAATCCATATTGGTTGCTGTTTTGATGAGGTAGCTTTAAACTGCCATTAATTAAAAAAAAAAAAAAATCTTGGTCCTATTCAGTCGTAGCAGAAAACCCACTGGGTTGCAAATACTGCCAGGGTTGAACGACTTTCATGCTTCATGCCTGTAATATTTCTCTCGTGACGACAGCATGTCACACAAAGGAAAGGTCGATGTTATCACCATGGAGACCAGGAACTCTTCACATGCAGAAGTCCCTGTTTCTGTCAGTGAATCTTTGACAGGATACAACACATTTCAAACATCTTTGACAGGATACAACACATTTCAAACATCTCTGACAGGATACAACACATTTCAAACATCTTTGACAGGATACAACACATTTCAAACATCTCTGACAGGATACAACACATTTCAAACATCTCTGACAGGATACAACACATTTCAAACATCTGACAGGATACAACACATTTCAAACATCTTTGACAGGATACAACACATTTCAAACAACATCTCTGACAGGATACAACACATTTCAAACATCTTTGACAGGATACAACACATTTCAAACATCTTTGACAGGATACAACACATTTCAAACATCTCTGACAGGATACAACACATTTCAAACATCTTTGACAGGATACAACACATTTCAAACAACATCTCTGACAGGATACAACATATTTCAAACATCCATTCACTGAGAGGTTACAACACATTTCAAACAACCAGTCATTAAGAGGATACAACACATTTCAAACAGCCATTCATTGAGAGGATACAACACATTTCAAACAGCCATTCATTGAGAGGATACAACACATTTCAAACAGCCATTCATTGAGAGGATACAACACATTTCAAACAGCCATTCATTGAGAGGATACAACACATTTCAAACAGCCATTCATTGAGAGGATACAACACATTTCAAACAGCCATTCATTGAGAGGATACAACACATTTCAAACAGCCACTCTTTGACAGGATACAACACATTTCAAACAGCCATTCTTTGACAGGACACACATTTCAAACAGCCACTCTTTGACAGGATACAACACATTTCAAACAGTCACTCTTTGACAGGATACAACACATTTCAAACAGCCATTCTCTGACAGGTTACAACATATTTCAAACATCTCTGACAGGATACAACATATTTGAAACAACCATTCTCTGACAGGATACAACATATTTCAAACAACATCTCTGACAGGATACAACACATTTCAAACAGCCATTGTTTGACAGGATACAACACATTTCAAACAGCCATTCTCTGACAGGATACAACATATTTCAAACAACATCTTTGACAGGATACAACACATTTCAAACAACATCTTTGACAGGATACAACACATTTCAAACAACATCTTTGACAGGATACAACACATTTCAAACAGCCATTCTCTGACAGGATACAACACATTTCAAACAGCCATTCTCTGACAGGATACAACACATTTCAAACAACATCTTTGACAGAATACAACACATCTCAAACATCTTTGACAGGATACAACACATTTCAAATAGCCATTGTCTGACAGAATACAACATATTTCAAACTACTATTCTTTGACAGAATACAACACTTTTCAAACAGCCATTCTCTGACTGGATACAACACATTTCAAACAGCCATTCTCTGTCAGGATACAACATATTTCAAACAACATCTCTGACAGGATACAATATATTTCAAACAACATCTCTGACAGGATACAACACATTTCAAACAACATCTTTGACAGGATACAACACATTTCAAACAACATCTTTGACAGGATACAACACATTTCAAACATCTTTGACAGGATACAACACATTTCAAACATCTTTGACAGGATACAACACATTTCAAACATCTCTGACAGGATACAACACATTTCAAACATCTTTGACAGGATACAACACATTTCAAACATCTCTGACAGGATACAACACATTTCAAACAGCCATTCTCTGACATGATACAACACATTTCAAACAACATCTTTGACACGATACAACACATTTCAAACAACATCTTTGACAGGATACAACACATTTCAAACAGCCATTCTCTGACATGATACAACACATTTCAAACAAGATCTTTGACAGGATACAACGCATTTCAAACAGCCATTCTCTGACAGGATACAACATATTTCAAACAGCCATTCTCTGACAGGATACAACATATTTCAAACAACCATTCTTTGACAGGACACACAACACACTGCAAACAGCTGTAACACATTTTGAACAGTCATTCTCTGCCTAGTTACAACACACTTGAAACAGTCATTGTATTGCCTAAGCACACATACTTCAGACATTCTTTGACTGAATTCAACACACTTCAAAAGGCCATTTGTTGACTTGATACAAATCACTTCATAATGCCTTGCTGACTAGATACAAGACACTTCTAACCACCTTGTTGACAAATACAAGACACTTCTAACCACCTTGTTGACAAATACAAGACACTTCTAACCACCTTGTTGTCAAATACAAGACACTTCAAACACCATTTACTGACAGATACAACACAATTCAATTGCCCATTTGTTGAATAGATACAACATCTCAAAAAGCCATTCTGTGACTTGATACAACAGAGCTTGTTGACTAGATACAACAGATCTTAAACAGCCATTCTGTGACTTGATACAACAGAGCTTGTTGACTAGATACAAGACATCTCAAAAAGCCATTCTGTGACTTGATATAACAGAGCTTGTTGACTAGATACAAGACATCTCAAAAAGCCATTCTGTGACTTGATACAACAGAGCTTGTTGACTAGATACAACAGATCTTAAACAGCCATTCTGTGACTTGATACAACAGAGCTTGTTGACTAGATACAAGACATCTCAAAAAGCCATTCTGTGACTTGATATAACAGAGCTTGTTGACTAGATACAAGACATCTCAAAAAGCCATTCTGTGACTTGATACAACAGAGCTTGTTGACTAGATACAAGACACTTCAAACACTATTAGCTGCTAATGGGCAGTACTCAAAAACTTTTAAAGAATTAATCAGTCAAAACTTTTAAAGAATTAATCAGTCAAAACTTTTAAAGAATTAATCAGTCAAAACTTGTATTAAAGAATTGATCAGTCAAAACTTTTAAAGAATTGATCAATCAACTGGAGAAACATTCGAACAGTGTTTTCAACCCATCCTAACTCTCATTTGATGCTCCCTCATATTACTCATCCACAGTGTATATCTTACAAATGACATGATTCAGAGACAAAACACTTACCTCTCTCGTTCTTCTTCCTTCCTGAGTTCTCTTTCTTTCTCTCGTTCACGTTCTCTTTCCAGTTCTCTCTCTCGCTCCCGTTCTCTTTCTCGCTCTCTCTCCCGTTCACGTTCTCGTTCCCGCTCAGCCTCTCTTTCTTTCTCCTTTTCCCGTTCCAAATCTTGCTTTGGCCAAACAGGGAAGGAAGGAGGGGTACGATGCAAGCGGTTCCATTCATGAGGAGAGGCCAAAGAGTGAGTTGGCAAATCACGAGCCAAGAGACTACCTGTCAATGAAACAAAAGACAAAGGCTTGCTACATCATATGCAATATTACTGGGTCTTTTCATGCAACTGGCCTGGTCAGAAAAAAAATCAATCACAAATGAATCAGAATGTGTGATAACATCAGTACATGTTAAAATGCAGTTTTGATTTTTACAAGGCACAAACATGAACCCACAGTCTTCCTCATGGTCACTGACAATGTACACTTGTATACGTGACTCCATGACGACGAAGGGATACACTTTGTGTGAAGCAACTTTATTACAGTGACAGCCATAAGGTGTGCGCTCCATCTTACAGAAACCAGCTTTAATGGGTATGCTAGGTACAGTTTGAACAATAAAGTCTTATTAATGGGTATGCTAGGTACAGTTTGAACAATAAAGTCTTATTAATGGGTATGCTAGGTACAGTTTGAACAATAAAGTCTTATTAATGGGTATGCTAGGTACAGTTTGAACAATAAAGTCTTACTAATAGGTATGCTAGGAACAGTTTGAACAATAAAGTCTTACTAATAGGTATGCTAGGTACAGTTTGAACAATAAAGTCTTATTAACGGGTGTGCCAGGTAAAGTTTGAACAATAAAGTCTTAACGGGTGTGCTAAAGACAGTTTGAACAATAAAGTCTTATTAACGGGTGTGCTAAAGACAGTTTGAACAATAAAGTCATATTAATGGGTATGCTAGGTACAGTTTGAACAATAAAGTCTTATTAACGGGTGTGCTAAGGACAGTTTGAACAATAAAGTCATATTAATGGGTATGCTAGGTACAGTTTGAACAATAAAGTCTTATTAACGGGTGTGCTAAGGACAGTTTGAACAATAAAGTCTTATTAACGGGTGTGCTAAGGACAGTTTGAACAATAAAGTCTTGTTAACGGGTATGCTAAGGACAGTTTGAACAATAAAGTCTTATTAATGGGTATGCTAGGTACAGTTTGAACAATAAAGTCTTATTAACGGTGTGTGCTAAGGACAGTTTGAACAATAAAGTCTTGTTAATCGGTGTGCTAAGGACAGTTTGAACAATAAAGTCTTGTTAATCGGTGTGCTAAGGACAGTTTGAACAATAAAGTCTTGTTAATTGGTGTGCTAAGGACAGTTTGAACAATAAATAAAGTCTTGTTAATGGGTGTGCTAAGGACAGTTTGAACAATAACGTCTTGTTAATGGGTATGCTAAAGACAGTTTGAACAATAAAGCCTTGTTAATCGGTGTGTTAAGGACAGTTTGAACAATAAATAAAGTCTTGTTAATCGGTGTGTTAAGGACAGTTTGAACAATAAATAAAGTCTTGTTAATCGGTGTGCTAAGGACAGTTTGAACAATAAAGTCTTGTTAATCGGTGTGTTAAGGACAGTTTGAACAATAAAGTCTTGTTCTAACACTCTAATGATGGAGCTTTTTCTGTCCACCTCATCCAGTAATGTTCAGACATTAAGCGAATCATCACATATTTTTCAACTGTTGCGTCTCCAGAGCCAACTGTGGGCATTGCCAAACTTTTGTAAATTTGTTAACACTATATCAGTGGCACCCTAAAACTTCCAGTTTTCAAAGAGGATACTGCTCTCGTAATTCAGAGATAGCGCTGTGCCAATTGTCTTGGGTCAAACTCCCTGGTAAAAGGACAGAACATAGCATTTTCAAGAAATCTGAAAATTTACACATCCAAATTTGACATTCAACCCTGAAAATAAGTCATCTTACAAATATAACTAGATCAATAACAACAATATACAATCAATTAACGATTGTGTTACATGAACTCTTAACCTGAGTTTTTATCTTTCCTCATAACCAGTATGAAGAAACCATGTAAAATATCACTGCAGTTCTTGCAAGTATCTAGTTAACAAAAACACACCAAACGCCCCCACATAGCTTGTGGAGTTGTTGGAGATCCCACGGGGCAGGACATGGCCAGAAGCAGAAGGTGCATTCTGCTTACCTAGCCCTCCAAAGCTCAGCCCCATCATGCCTGGAGGGGGGTGTGATGGTCTGGGGAAGGGGGCCAGGCCTGTCAACATACACAACACAGCCTCCGATGAGGACAGAAGTACACTGTTTCAGAATACAGTATCTCAGTAGTCACCTAAAAACACATTCAAGTCAGCTGATGATGTTTCAGTCCCCCTGACCACACAAGCCATATCCAGTGAAAATGAGTAAACAGGACTGCACAGGAAATTATAAATCAGGCAGGTTAAGAGTAAATCACCATCTCACTGTCAAAAAGATAAGCTACACACAGCCATTCTCAATTACATAAACACTGTACAACCTTTTAAAAAAAAACGTCTGGAGCAACATCTCTGAAAAGGTTCTGTACAAAAATACGATGCTTCAAAGTGCTTATGTTTCCCATCATGCAGCATTCAAAAAGTTTTGGCTTTAGTGGGTATGCACCATAGTGCATCTTCATCTTTAAAAAGGTAAGAGAGAGCACACAATGCATGACCCCTGTGTGTTCTTGGGAGGAGCAGTGGAGGACTTGGAAAAGTTTCTCTGTCTTACTAGGGGTTTTTAACATAAGTCTGTACCAAAGGTTTCAGATCTGAGTAAGGAATGAAGGATTTAGCCATCTTTTTCATTGTGACATACATGATGACTAAGCTGGCTAATTTACTGCCTCAAATATCAATGTTGCCAGGAACCCAGTCAAGAACTCCACTGTAACTGTCAGTTTTCAGAGAGGGAAAAGAGTTAATAGAATTTCAGAAACTCTGGATGACTGATGATACAGCCAGCACTTGCCTCCCGAATGGCAAGCCAGTCTGAGAAGATGACAGTCTTAATGCTTGGACTGGGATACCATTTCTAGCGCCCAAATCCCAGCAGTCATTGCCATAGAGAGAATCATAGCAGAAAATGTGTTTTGAAAATGGACAGTTGGGAGTAGCAGGATCAGCACTGCCTTCAGACTTAGACTGAATTATCCATAGTTTGTGGGATGACAGTCTTTGTGGGAGGAAACAACACTGAACTAGACTTGGATGATCTGAAGGTCCATGGTGGGTTGTCCAGAAATCTGGAGATGTCCGAAACAACTTAAAAGATTTCAATCTGCATTCTGCATTGAGGACGGATACAGACTCCAAAGGTTGAATGCCAGTAGGATTTCCCATAAATCTCGTTTTAAATCTGGGGTTAAGACAGAGACATAAACAAGTTCATCTAGCACAAAGAACAGTCAGACAGTAGTTTAAAGATAATTTAAGACTACGGCTGGAGAGGGATGTTTCCTCACCTCTGCATACAGGCTGTGTAAACAAGAGCAAGTTTGAAACGCCCTAAGACAAAGTTGGAGCTCCTCATGGTGAATGGAATCTAGTATTTTCAAATGCGAACACATGACATTACTTAAGAACAACAAAAACATTCACACATTCTTACAGGTATATCTCTTAATTAACACACACACACACACTGTTGTAGGGTCCATACATTTCAACAAGTTCAAAATTCCATGACTTTCCTTGATTTTTTTTCCATACCATTATGATGAACTTCCATGATTGAACATTAGCTATTTTCAATCACAAAATGCATTCCTATGATTATAAAAACGACTGAATGATGCCTATAACAGGAAAAATGTTAACGTGACTTTTTGAAAACTGACATAAAATCGTTTAAACTAAGCATTTTGTGTGTCCTGAAGGTTTCATTTTCAACTGAAGGCCTTTCTATGACCAGGTCCATAGTTCCAACACTTTCAAGTCCTGGAAAAGCCCACTGTTCCCTTCCATGACTTGCCATGCTGTCCATGACCTGCAGGGACCTGCTGTAGACAGACCATAAGACAATGGCACTGACCCAGTGAAGCAGCAGCTGGACTGAGGAAAGATGAACTGTGAGGAGGCAAAGGATCCACCACACGACTCACACCTGCACACCACACCAAGCAAGCACATCTACAGCCTGCACAACACCCGACTCAAACAGTCTCTGAAAAAAGAAGGTCAAGAGGCCACAGGGGGGCCCCTGGTGGGGTTCTGGGGCAGGCCTTAGTGGGAATGGCTTAGGGGAGGTGAAGCCCCCTGGCAACAATGGAACTGGAGCACTAAGCAGTTCTGGAGACCTTTTGTGTCCTCTCATGACAGGCAAATTACCTCCATCATGCAAAGAAACCAAAACTGTGCACACACACTTGTATACATACACATGCACTTGATTTAATAAATTTCACAAAGAACTGGATTTCTGAATCAACAGTTATGCATGCTACACAGAAATGAAAAGATGATACAAAAACCCAATGTTCTTTATTACAAGCACACTTAGTGTGCATCTCAATTCTTCTTGCTTACAGCCCAGTCCACCAATGGGGTACACAGCACATAGCACTATTAGGGCTGTCACACTGTCAAAAAACATCCATGAATGTTGGCAGAGAATTAGGCTGCACACCCCTCAGTGTTCAATGTAGGGTGTAGGTTCAAGTGTGTATTTTAACTGATGACACTGTTGGCTATCACCAACTTGTACCCCTTAACTGTGTCTGGACTTGGTTCTGGAGGACTCATGTTTTATTGCCCCCCCCCGACAGATTTTTTCTTTGGTGAAAAAAGTCTCTAAATGTACATCAGTGCTGTTATGTTTTATTGACCTAAAACTAATGCCTTTTTGCCAAGGTTCCAGTTACTGTTACTGAATGTAACCATTGCTGTACATTGTATATGTCGAATTCCATTACTCCTGTTTGAAAAGAGTTATGTGTAGAGGCCTTCACTTCTCTTTGGGTAGACCTGTATTACTCTAAACTGTTGAGTTCATTAACTCCTTCCTTGTAGAGAAGTCCATCCCACTCATTGTGCTGGTGAACTATAAACGTTCACTGTAACACACCCTGAGACATATGCAACACAGACACAGCTGCTGTAAGCAAAGTATGAATCATCGACAAATCTGTCTGGGACAGCCTGGTGGGCCAGCATGAGAAAGATTGGTTGGTGCTTGGACTAGGTGTCTGTGTACGGTATGACTTTCTTCCCTCTGTCTGAAAGTGTGATATCCTTGCTGAAAAGTGCATTTTAAGACACAACAGTATCGGGAAATAAGCTGGGTGATACATAATTGGGATATTATTTTCGGTTAAAAAAAAAAAAAATCTATTGTAAACTATTCACTCATTTCTATAAATTTTGTAATGCAGCTGTGGGCGTCGTGAGCTTGGTAATGTTCACAGCTGTTGCATTTTACTCTGGTTTCTAGCGTTGTGGTTAGTACAGATCTGTCCAGAATATTTTGCCTTGTTTGAAAAAAAAAAATGAAGTGTTCTTTCAAAGTGCTCAGTCTCTCTTTGCACCAGTTTCAAAACTGTGTTGGCTGACCATCTTCAGTAAGGCTGATGCTTCCTCTTCCTCCGAGTCTACACTGCCTGCCATGGGCCCTGGTGGGGCTCTTCTCCATTTCATCAGGCACAGCACTCCTGGCAATGTCCTTGTCTACTTTCAGGCAGGAAAGAGAAAGGATAGGCTTTCAGGTCAGGAGCTGGCAGACTGTCAAAGATGCCAGAAATGGGCATTCAAGTAACTGAAAATTGTACTGAGAGAGCACTAACAGAAAAGGAGGTTCTGTTGAAGAATTCAGCAGTCTCAATAGTCAGAGGTCAGTCAACTACAAGTGGCAGGGTTAAATTTCACATGCACTGGGTTGAAGATGGCAATGATATTGGTGACTAGCTTTGTCACTTTAAGCATCTGGCCAAATTGGATGGCTGAAAGTAGGAAATAAAATGGTCCGCCTTGGTGCTCTGCTGAGGGACAATTCCTGGGGGCTTTATACAGAGCTTTCCCATGAAAGGACAGTTATTCCATTCCAAATTCTGCTCCGCTACTGAGGCACCGATATTCAACTGATTCTTACTGACGGAAGTTCCCACTCATGAACGAGCCAGGTGAATCATTTCATTCTGGCGTGTCTAAGCTGTCTGGCCATGCTGCTACCTTTGTCAGGCTGCAGGATGTGTTCCACATCCATCATTGACTTAGCAGAGTTCTCCTGAGCTGGCCACTGTCCTCTGTAAAAGGTGGCGGAAGTCTGTTCTGAAGGCCACACAGTTCACAGTGTATGCAGCTCACAGAGACCAGAACAGTCCTAAACTTGGGGCTGTGGCCCCAGATGACCAGAGTTCCTGCAGGTCCTAGTGATCTACGCCAAAGGAAGGTCTGGGTTCGTTTCTCTGTAAAAAGAAGGGTCATAAGAAATCTGAATGCATTCAGAGGAGGAAGCAAAGAACACGTGGAAAATTTTGAGCCGCATCTCCATGGGCATCAACTTTGTACTGCAGACTGATCATCAGCCTCTGGCTTTTCTTCAGAGACCCAATCAATCAAACATCTTGTTGACGAGGTAGGCTTTGCTGTTACAGCTGTCTTCTTTCACTGTTCAAAGTGATTCCTGAGAAGGAAAATGTTCTATGTTCCAAGTCTCCAATCCAGAAACTGAAAAGTGGCTATCTCATCAATCTTTAACTTTGGACTGTGGCTATCCCCTCAATCCTGAAGTTGAGAGAGAGAGAGAGAGAGAGAGAGAGGGAGAGAGAGAGAGAGATTTTGCAAGAGATAGAGATTTTGCAAATACTAATACTGGTGAGTTCCGAGACAAAAATATATACTTAAAAGATTTTTTTTTTTCAAATACTAATACTATAGAGTTCTGAAGCAAAACAATAGGATAATTTAAAACATTTTCAAAACAAATAAACTATCAATGCACCAGTTTCTAAACCCAAACCTGTCCCTCAATGTTTTAATCCGTTTGTAAATCAGCACTAAGACAACACAACGTCTATACACTATAAGTACAATCACTGCTCAAGAACTCTCAGTTTTTTTGTTTTTTTGGGGGGAGGGGGAGCGGGGGTTTGGAGAGAGGGAGGGGTGGGATGGGGAGAAAAGGGGGAAAGGACAGAGCGGAAAGAGAGGGAGGAGAAGGTGCACCATATTTTTTTCTAGTTTGTCATGTTCAATGTATTTTTGCTGAAAATGCAGCGAAATCATACAAGTAAACAGGTCTGGTGTCTGTCCCCGCTTCACTTTCTGGAGGTCAGCATATGTGGTTAATTTGTGTTTTGCTGGCTTTATCATGAATGACTGAATCAAATCTTAAATAAATGTTAGCGAACCGCCCAGAGAACGTGGACAAACGAGTCACAAGACGAAACACAACGCGTTTCGACCTCTTAGGTCTTCATCAGATGAGACATAAACGAATAAAACAACGAAAATTCACTTAGCTTTGATCGCTTCAGATCACTTCGCAGGGTTCAGCGCAAGGAAGAAGGCGTTGAAACGATTTCAACGCCTTCTTCCTTGCGCTGAACCCTGCGAAGTGATCTGAAGCGATCAAAGCTAAGTGAATTTTCGTTGTTTTATTCGTTTATGTCTCATCTGATGAAGACCTAAGAGGTCGAAACGCGTTGTGTTTCGTCTTGTGACTCGTTTGTCCACGTTCTCTGGGCGGTTCGCTAACATTTATTTAGATTTCCGCCTGCAGTCCTCTCGCTTTGCAACTACATGAATGACTGGTTTGTTATACTGTGCTAAAATAAGACTCAACCGACCTCAAATTCAGTGTTGCCAAAATCATGGTTTCTTGCAGAGTGACCAAACAACTTCAGACATGCAATTCATTTGTGGTTATTGTCATTAACTAGTAACTGCGAATGCCAAAATGACGTGACCTCAGAGGAACAGACAGTTTATGCCCCTGCCTCCTCCCATGCCCCTCCTCCTTCCTGACAGAGAGATGGGGAAGGGGAGAGTGTTCTGAACAGTCAACATGGATCAGTTTTTGTCATGTAGTCAGCGTTTGTTTTTGCACATATTTTAGTTTTCCTGACAGGCTTTCTTTCCACACATAATCATACTTTGTATTGTGTACTCTCATATCGATAGAAAGAGATGAAGCAATGCAGAAGACAGGAGAACAGATAGGTCTGAAAATGACTGGCATTTCCCTGTCCTGTCTGTACATCACAGAGCAGACTATTCTCTTACCTGCCCCTAGCAAAGCACTGGAAGATGGAGGCAGGTCAGGGGGTCGTGGCACACTGCTGCCAGGCAACAGGTGGCTTGCTGGACGCATCGGATCCCCTCTCAAAGGATCCCCTCTCAATGGGTCTCCCACAGCGGATGGTTTGTCCAGTGGTTTGGGGGCGCCACCTGGGGCTCCCTCCTGCTTCTGCTGGTGCCGGTAGATTTCCCATGCAATGCGAACATGGACAGCACACCATTTGCCTTGTTTCTGCACGCAGATCAACAGCACAACATGACCAATTACAACTGCCACTTTACAGATTTGAACATGACCTGTTCATTGGCCGAAATCACATCATAAACAAAAATATTCTATAGATAAATCTATTCCTAACTTCTTGATCACATTTCTTTTCACCGTTATGTCCACCAAAATCACTCCCCCTCCCCACCCCCTCAACAAGTGGAAACAATCACAGGAATTTAAGAACCATAACCAAAGCAACATTTGACTCAAACTGAATTCTCAACTGAACAATTATTTCACCACTCCTAGAAAGACTTTGACTTAAAACACACAAGCAATGGAATACTTACTGTGATATATAAAGTTAAACGGCAGGCAGTGTCTGAACATTTTGAAAACAGTAATAACACTAATTAACATTTGAATAGCGCATTACTCAAAAAATAAAACATGCTCTAAGCACTTAAAGAAACAAACAAAAACAATTCTCCCTGTCAACCTTCTCAACGTGTAACACTCTTCACCTCTCTTCCCTTCACATGCCCACATGTCCACATTCATGCAGTCATCTTTACTGTTTACCTTTGGTTGGGGTGGGAGGGAGGTAGAGGAGGGTGCAGGTAGCTTCTCTCTCTCCCGGAATGGTAAGAGCATAGGACTAGGTAACAAGGACTGGAAAGGTAACATGCAGTCATTATTTCACCATGATTTTGTCATTCTGCCCATTCTTCTTGTCTCTTTTGTATGTTTTCTTCCCTTTTTTCTCCCTCTCAGAATGAAAAAAAAGGCACTGAATTTATGAAATACGAGACAGAAATAACAAAATATGCTACACCAAAGACTGGTCAAACTGCTACTGAATAACAAATCTCATCAAATGCATACAGCATAGCTTAGACCTGTATGTTTTTTTCTTCTTCCTCCAAGGTACTCCCATTTTGCAATGTCTTCTTGAATATCTGTGTGTATACATGTGTGTGTACTCACATGTGCACTTGCCTACGTGTGTGTGTGTGTGTGTGTGTGTGTGTGAGTAAATTATAACACAATTCAGGTTGTGAATACCATGGATCTTTCAAAATCTTCTAAAGAATTTCACAAATAATTTAAACAGAAAAGACAATCTGAACAGGACAGTCTGAAACAAACAAAAGCACATGTTTCTGATTATGATCAGACAGTTCTGAAACAAACAAAAGCACATTTTCTGATTATGATCACAACACAGTTTATGACACTACCAGCAATTTTCATTTGCCTTCACATAAACTGTCATGCTGTATCTTAAAGATTATTATCATTCCATCTGCTAATCTAACACTAAAATGCCTCTTCTGTACACACTTTGGACTAGTACTGAACAAAGAACAGCTTTCAAAAGCCAAAGGACTGACTAAATTCCAGTGGACTAACAAGGCCATGTACACCAGCCACCGTGGCAAAGTGGTTAGCGTCGTGGACTCCCGGCTGGGAGGTCGTGGGTTCGAATCCCATCAGAGTCATGTGGGTTTTTCTGCCCCGACCGGCTCCTACCCAGAGTTGAGTTTAATGCGGACTCAGTTGGGAAGACTGGGACCACACAGTCGAGTTTCATCCGCTTAATGGATGCGTTTCTGAGAGTGTTGCTCAAATTTCCTGACCAACACTGCAGGTGCCTGTATCTCTCGGGCCTGGTTGACACTGGGATATATTATGAAAGGAAGCGTAGAGTACAGCCCTGTCATGTAGTCTCAGACTGAAATGGAAATCCGTAGCAACATCTTAATCATCCTCATTCTCATCGATCAGCATTAAAAAAAAAAAAAAAAAAAAATGTCTCAAGCTCTGTGGCCCTTCATGCCCTGCTCTCATGGTGACCTCAGTTTCGATGTCCTCTCCATGTCTGTGATCTTGGTTTGGTTCGTCGGGGTCACCGGTATCGGCGAGTCCATGGGGGCTGTCGCTGGATGGAGTGGTGGCGCCCTCTGGAGGGAGAGCTCACTCACGCCGGCTCCGCGACTAAGCAATTATTGTCGTCAGTAGGGGCTTAGTAGGTGGTGTCCTGCGAATGTTAGATCAGAACAGGCTCCACTGAACACCACCGAAGTGACTCGGCAGCAGTGCAGTGTCACCTCCGGTGGGTTGCCTCTTGACCACTCGACATTGACTGCTCCCTGTGGATTGCCGGTGCCGGGGCTGCGGCAGAGCCGACCAGGCTGTGGCTGTGGATGGGGTGTTGGAATGAGCGGCGTGGGTGCACTGCCTCTGAGGTGGTGCAGAGGTTGGCACAAAAAAAACAAAAACAAAACAAAAAAAAAAAAACAAGGCCATGTACACCCTATAGTCAAATTGACAAATGATAATAGCTTGCATGGAACGTGCCTGGTGCACGCCAAGCTATGGTGGTGGTAGTGGGATGAGTGCTACTGCAAGTTCTGTCAATCTTTGAAACAACAACTAATCTATGTGCAAATATGGGACTGTACAGCTAACGTTTATCTTTCGTTTTGGATCTTTTTTGGGGGGTACCTTCTGTACTGCCAACCCCCCCCCCCCACCCCCCCCTCTGTTGCTGCTCATTCTTGCTCCCTTTACATAGCCATCCCCACATTCATCGTGTTGCAGGATCACTGGGAGTCATCAATATTAAGTCGTCATGAACCAGCCCACCACCAGACATTATGCTGCTGTGGGGTAACTTCAGTGGCACCTGTTGTGATCCCAGGCATGTAGGGCGCCATTTATCAAGCCTCCAGCTGACGACAGTCATTGCTACGTTGCTGATCTCGCTACAGTAAGCCTCCTTCTCTGGAGGATACTGGGACGTCCATCCAACAAGTCCCCATGAACTTGCCCATACTGACACAACCTCACCACGGGTGGGGATGTGGAGGTCACTGAAACTGAGGTCACCATGTGAAGGGCGTACAGGGCCCCAAATCTGGTGCTTTCCTTTTAATGATGATCGCTGAGGACAATTAGGATGATGGATACTACAGAGTTCCATTCTATTCGAAGTCCACATCACGGGGCTGTACTCCATGCCTCCTTTCATACATTCCAGCATCAACCTTGCATGACAGATTCAAACACCTTCAATGCTTGTCAGGAAACATGAGCAACACTCTCAGAGAACCATCAGTGGATGACATGTCCTAGTTTTCCAATCAAATAACAGCATGTTCAACTCTGGAAGGCAACAGCTATGAGTGTGCATATGCCGGACTGTCTGTGCCTTCAATTTAATTACTGGGCTATCATTAGCATTCACAATCCTTGACACAAATGGCTATAGACTAAGTCAATCAGTCAAGCAAATTAAAATATATCGACAAGAGCTGGTATGTATGAGAATAAGGGGACATGAGAAAGACCATGGGAAGTGGGGAGAGAGAGAGAAAGAACAGTGGGTGAGAATGGAGGGCAGGGAGCAGGGCAGGATGTTGCAGTCAACATGACCATCAGGAGAAGGGCAGGATGTTGCAGTCAACATGACCATCAGGAGAAGGGCAGGATGTTGCAGTCAACATGACCATCAGGAGAAGGGCAGGATGTTGCAGTCAACATGACCATCAGGAGAAGGGTGGGAAGGACACAGGAGAGAGGAGACAGAACATGAAAAGGAAAAAGGGAGGCAAAGGTATCAGTGAGGTATACAAAGTGAGAGGGAAGACAGGCTGTATGGATGATGCAACACAGGTCACAAGTATCAGTACAACTGTACAGTACCTGCCCGATGCTGGCAAACCAACCACATCAACCCAACAACACTTGAAAGAGAAGAAAAGCCCACTCCACTTGGGACTCCTTTTGCTCTCTGACACCTTGTGAGGACATTAGCCAATAACTAAGTTTCAGTTCCTCTCAGTGTTCACTTACTTACTGTAGCTTACTGTCTCCAGTCTGAACTCTAACATTTTAGCTTATCTTCCTGTCTACTCTATTCTCTATTATTTCTCTTCATGCATAACTAAAAATGACGAACTGTTCAGCACACATATCCATGCCTTTGTTCATCAGGACAAAGCACAGGATAGTTCTCCTCCTTTAAAAAGGTGGTTTTTCTTTGAAGGAAATGGTGATTTAACAGCACTGCACTTGTGTACCTTTCTTTAAAAAATAAAGCCGATAACCAAAGACCATACCTTTACTTGAAAAATAAAGCAGACAGCCAAAGACACCTGAAATCACTTTAAACTGATAATATTTCAGTGAATAAAGTACAAGTGCTGTCTGATGAATCACCGGCTGTTGCTATGACAGTCCTATCTAGGTACAGTGGAACTGGGAGTGGAGCTTCTTATGCCAGTTGTGTCTTCAGACCAGTTTGCAGGGAAGGAAATAGGGGAGAAAGGGAGGCAGGGGGGCAACAACACGCAGGCAGGCAGAGAGGAGTACTTTTTGTGGTAGGCCAGCATCGTGCAGTCGTCCAGGAACAGGCCCAATATTGGAGATGGAGGATACCTTGGGCTGGAAGGCTCCTTGCAGACTGGAACTCAGGGCCCCAGCTGGACCAGGCAGCAGGGAGGCAAAGGCGGGGCTGTAGCCCGGCAGTAACTGCCAACACACCACCACAACACTTCTGACTGCCAACACACCACAACACTTCTGACTGCCAACACACCACCACAACACTTCTGACTGCCAACACACCACCACAACACTTCTGACTGCCAACACACCACAACACTTCTGACTGCCAACACGCCACAACACTTGACTGCCAAACACACCACCACAACACTTCTGACTGCCAACACACCACCACAACACTTCTGACTGCCAACACATCACAACACCTCTGACTGCCAACACACCACCACAACACTTCTGACTGCCAACACACCACCACAACACTTCTGACTGCCAACACACCACAACACTTCTTACTGCCAACACACCACCACAACACTTCTGACTGCCAACACACCACCACAACACTTCTGACTGCCAACACACCACAACACTTCTGACTGCCAACACGCCACAACACTTGACTGCCAACACACCACCACAACACTTCTGACTGCCAACACACCACCACAACACTTCTGACTGCCAACACATCACAACACCTCTGACTGCCAACACACCACCACAACACTTCTGACTGCCAACACATCACAACACCTCTGACTGCCAACACACCACCACAATACTTCTGACTGCCAACACACCATCCCAACACTTCTGACTGCCAACACACCACGACAACACTTCTGACTGCCAACAAACCACGACAACACTTCTGACTGCCAACACACCACCGCAACACTTCTGACTGCCAACAAACCACCACAACACTTCTGACTGCCAACACACCATCGCAACACTTCTGATTGCCAACACATCACACAACACTTCTGACTGCCAACACATCACACAACACTTCTGACTGCACAACACCACACACTCACCACACATACACACTTCTGACTGCCAACACATCACAAAACACTTCTGACTGCCAACATCATCACACAACACTTCTGACTGCCAACACATCATCACACACACTTCTGACTGCCAACACATCAAACAACACTTCTGACCTGCACACAACACACCAACACACACACACCTCTGAGCCAAACACACACCACAACACTTCTGACGCCAACACACACCACAACACTTCTGACGCCAACACCACCACAACACTTCTGACTGGCCAACACACCACACAACACTTCTGACTGCCAAACACAACACCACAACACAACTTCTGACTGCCAACACATCAACACATCTGACTGCCACTCACCACAACACTCTGACCCAACACACCAAACACTTCTGACTGCCAACACAATTTGACCACACATCAAACACTTCTGACTGCCAACACACAACACAACACTTCTGACTGCCAACACATAAACAACACTTCTGACTCGCACAACACTAACACATCAACACTTCTGACTGCAACACACACACAACATCTCACTTCCCCTTTTACTGCCAAATACACAACATCTACACACACCACCTTGCCAACACACACACAACACTTCTGACTGCCAACACACAAACTTGACTGAACACCAACACTTCTGCTGCCAACCACATCATCAACAACACATTCTGACTGCCAACACACACTACCACACCACACTTCTGACTGCCAACACATACACCACAACACTTCTGACTGCCAACACACACTCACCAACAAACACTTCTGACTGCCAAACACCTACTCCACCACACACACTTCTGACTGCCAACACATCACACAACACTTCTGACTGCCAACACACCACAACACTTCTGACTGCCAACAACACATTCTGACTGCCAACACAACACCTTCTGACTGCCAACACACCACAACACTTCTGACTGCCAACACACCACCACACTTCTGACTGCCAACACCACAAACACTTCTGACTGCCAACAATCACACAACACTTCTGACTGCCAACACACCACAACACTTCTGACTGCCAACACATCACACAACACTTCTGACTGCCAAAACATCACACAACACTTCTGACTGCCAACACACACCACAACACTTCTGACTGCCAACACATCACAAACACTTCTGACTGCCAACACATCACAACACTTCTGACTGCCAACACATCACACAACACTTCTGACTGCCAACACATCACAAACACTTCTGACTGCCAACACACACACAACACTTCTGACTGCCAACACACACACAACACTTCTGACTGCCAACACATCACAACACTTCTGACTGCCAACACACCACCACACTTCTGACTGCCAACACACCACACAAACTTCTGACTGCCAACACACCACAACACTTCTGACTGCCAACACACCACACAACACTTCTGACTGCCAACACACACACAACACTTCTGACTGCCAACACATGCAACAACACTTCTGACTGCCAACACACCACCACAACACTTCTGACTGCCAACACACCACCACAAACTTCTGACTGCCAACACACCACCCAACACTTCTGACTCCAACACACTGCACAACACTTCGACTGCCAACACCCCACACAAACTTCTGACTGCCAACACACCACAACACTTCTGACTGCCAACACACCATCGCAACACTTCTGACTGCCAACACACCATCGCAACACCTCTGACTGCCAACACACCACGCAACACTTCTGACTGCCAACACACCATGCACAACACTTTCGACTGCCAACACACACACAACACTTCTGACTGCCAACACACCACCGCAACACTTCTGACTGCCAACACACTGCACAACACTTTCGACTGCCAACACACTACACAACACTTCTGACCGACCTTTGGCATAACTACTATTACTGTAATGAGGCAGTAACTGCCACACTGCACCACTTCTGACACGCCTCCAGCACAGCTACTATCACTTCAACGTGGCACTAACTGAAAACACACTTATTTTCTTATAGCATATACAGTGCTGCTATCACTGTAAAGTCACGCAAAATCTCTGTGAATTCCCAAGTTTACAGTCACCATGGTGGTTGTTTTTCCCCCCTTCAACATCCTTCCAATCCGTTTGTGTCTGCCAGTTTTCTGTTACAAATGGTCTTTTACCACTACTCTCCACCCTGCCACATACTGAAGATAATCAGCCAACCCCCACCTACAAAGACAATGTCTGACAGAGAAAAGGGAACTCACTCCTGGCCTGTACAGTCCTGCCTCAAATGGTGACTTGGGAACCTTGTCAAACTGCAACATGTCCCGACAGAACCCATCCTACAATTACAGATTATCATCATTAAATCATCATCATTACTAATGGACATATTCACCAAACAGAACCCATCCCACAATTATAGATTATCACCATTAAATCATCATCCTTACAACTGGACATCTTTAAAACACACCTGTCACTTTAAAGGACTGCTTTATCGGCATCATGACATTAATACTCTTTCCACACTTTTTGCCAGGGCACAATCAATCAATTCTGGGGAAACAAAATAAGACCAAAGCAGTGCATAACTGGCCACAGGTGAGATTTAAACTGAATACAGCTGAAGATTTTTGTTTTGAAATGGATATGCATGTGTGTACGTAAGTACATATGTATATATCTGTATAAATACACAATGTGTGTGTGTCAGCATACATGTGAGTGTGTGTGTGTGTGTGTGTGTGTGTGTGTGTGTGTGTGTGTGTGTGTGTGTGTGTGTGTGTGCACATGGATGCATGCGTGCATGGGCATGTGTGTATTGGGGCATGGAGAAGGAACAGACCTATGTACAGATGTGCATTTCCCCCCATCTGCTCTCTCACAGATCATTCAAACTACAGCATTTTCCTGCCTACGAGGTTACACAGCTTTATAACAAGTTACCCTTTAACTCTCTTGTCACGAACAGACGCTACAGCGTTTCCCAATGACGTTACGCTTCCGTACGAACGAACGCTATCAAGGTTTCAGCCTTCACTGGTTTTTCACGTGGTGGCAGTGTGATCAGTACACGGCAACAAGCTATAAATAGTATCGTCAGCATTCCTTCGTTCGCCTGCACAGTGGTTTTGCGGCACACCACCACCCACTTGCCTCAGTGGCTGATTGACCAGACCAATCCACATGACTTACTAATCTGCATTGAAACATGGTGTCTCAATCAAGTTTGTCTGCAAATGTGTCGGAGCAAAGTTGAGCCCATCAGCAACGTTTTAGCATTCCTGAAGTTTTTGAAATGCTACAAACGGAAGGTTCAGACACTGAAGAAGAGGATGACGAAGCTGATGAAAGTGATTCCAGTGAAGAATTTCAAGGAGAAGAGGAATTTGACACTGACTCGTCTGTAGAGCTCAGTGATGATGAAGGCGAGGGTGGGCCAGTTCGCCACGTGAGCGGGGTGTTGAAGTGCCGGCTAGACTGGGGATTTGAGTGAGCAAGAGTTCATTGGCTTTCCTTTACACAACTGGCACGAAGATTCCAATTTTTTTTCTCCCGAGAATGCCTCCTTTTTCTGGTACCTCTGGCCTTCGTGTGTCAGCTGAGTGCCACGCCTCCATTTTTGCATTATTCCAAGTTAGCTAGTGCATAGTAGGCATGTGATTCATATATTTTATTTTATTTCCTGGAGTGTATCTACCTATTTTTTCAACTCATTTAGTGTATTTACTGGCTTTTTCTACTGAATGTGAAGTTATGGACCCACTGACTCTGTGCAAGAGTGTTGTGATGCACCTGAAAAAAAAAAACTGGACATTTTTTCACCCTCAAGCACAAGAAATCATATGAAAGTGGGAAGTTTATTCTTTTGTATTCTACTAACACAGTTTATGAATAACACTTTCTGAAAATTTCATTGAGTTATCTTTTGTTTTGTATTTTTAGTGATTTTTTTTACTAACCATAACAAATGGCCCGTCCACAAGAAAAAACAAGGGACAGAACTGTCCATCCCAAGTGAGTTAAAAGAAAAAAAATAAAGCAAAAACCCCCCCCCCCCCCCCCCCAAAAAAAAACCTGTCAGAAATGGGGCGAATACATCAGATACTGTGCACATTCTACAAGAGAAAAAATAAATCCATGAGAATTCAACTGTCATTAATTCTCTTGCAATTGCACACATGTCAGATTAAAAATTCCACGATGGACAAAGCTGGGAACTGCTCTCTGCAGTTGCTACAACTGACTTGAAGTTTAATCCGTCCCTTGTAACTGAAAATCCTGAGAACTTCAACTGCTCAGTGTCAAGACAGAAACATGCCAGCACAGCTTTCCTTAGCTGCTCCCCGTGCTGCTTTCCTGAATCCACTCTGCTTGCTCCGCTTCTAAATCCAGACATCTCACACTGCATGGATGAAAAGCTTTCCTTGTTTGCTTACATTTACACAATGCAGTCTTCTGTTTCCTTCGTTTGCAGACCATGTACCACAGACCTGTTGATTCCCAGTTCCAAGGCAACCACAGTTTCCTTTTTCTTCAGCTGGTGCAATAGCTATCAATTCAGATTTGGCATTTGCTATATGCTGGGACTCTGGCAATATGTACAACTTGAAGAGACTCGCCCGTAAGGACAAATGACACATCATCACCTGCACTCTGAGTGATAAACTGTATGTTAGACTTGGACAAACTTACGACACTCTCAATGACAGATTGACTGAACACCTCACATCCATGACACTTTAATACAAGGCCCCTATTGGACATTTTGGCAGCCCTCATTACCTCACACCAAAGCTACTGCCGTGTGGCAAAATAAGGCAAACATGACAAACAGAATCTTGGCTTACCAAGCTCTGGGCTCCATCAAACCAGTGGGACTCTCAACACCCGACATGAATGTTCTCTGCAGCATTCTTTACCTTCCTTTCCTTTCTGTATCAACTAGAAAGTTATCAAATATTCCCCTGTGCAGTACCTCCTTCAGCCCCCCTCCCCCCTCCCTCCACTGTCAACTACTTTCCACCTTCTCGGCTGCTGCCCCCCCCCCCACCCCCCCCCACCCCACAACACACACATAAAGTGCTGATTCCTGGTTAGGTGACCATCCCTGGTTGAACAATGCATGATGCAAGTGATGAGTCTCTCAACACGGAGACAAAGAGAACGCAAGAGGTGAGATACTGATCATTAAATGTAGGTGATTAATAACACATCAGTCCTGAACACACTACTAAGCCAAGACAAAGGAGTCAATGCAAGGCAGAAAATGGAGAAAAAGAAAAATGATGGCAACATGTGCTGCAGTACATAAACCTGCCAGGGGCCAACAGCAAAGCCTTTGGCTGCAGACAGAGGAGGCAGCACAAGTCATCTTGTGTTGTCTGCTGGAGACAGAAGATGTAAATGGGCCTCTTCTTGCCGCATTAGCCACCAACATCTGAGCCACAACTTCCAGCTGCCGTAGTTTCAAGGTACAGTAAGTGATGCCAAACAAGCACTAAATGATCAAGTGACAAATGCAGTTCTCACCAGGTGTGGGGGAGGGGTTGGTACAAGGGATGAGGGCTGGCCCAGCCCATTGTAGCTGTTGTGCTGGTGCATGTGTTGGTGGTTGTGTAGATGCTGATGGGCGTCTGTCGCTGAGCGTAGGAATGGAGAGGGTGGCAGAGGGCCTGACTCCGCTCCACGATGAGCCAACAGCCGATTGTTCAGGTCCTGGTGGAGGTAGTCTTGTCCTGTGGGATAAATAGTCACAGTTCAGTCACTGCTCTCAGGATCACTTCAGTTTTAAACCAGGGCTGTCCATCACTGCACAGTGGCAGGCCAGCAGTTATCCCCAGCCTCAAGACAGCCTTTATGGAATGTGTGAACTCTGTCCATGATACTGACCAAACAACACTGAATCCATCATCTGCTTCCTTCATCTTCCCCTAGAAATCTGTGGTCATTTCTTTCCCTGCCTACAAAAAAAAACCTGGTGCATGTTTTCATGGACACTGATTCCATTTTTAATTGGACACTGCAATATTTGAACTGAAAACCACAGTGCAGTCAGCATAATGACTTTTTAGATGTCAGCTGAAACACAGGAGCAACCCTGTGCAACATAAATTGATGGAAGGCCATGCTAAGTGTATGTGTTGTGTGTGTGTGGTGTGTGTGTGTGTGTGTGTGTGTGTGTGTGTGTGTGTGTGTGTTGGGGTACGTGTGTGTGTGTGTGTGTGTGTGTGGTGTGTGTGTGTGTGTGTGAGTGTGTGTGTGTATGTGTGTGCGTGTGTGTGTGTAAGTACACAGAGACAACTTATCACAGTTCACCAAGACAACAAATTACAATTCACCATGGCAACACACTACAATTCACCAAGTCAACAAATCACAAATTTTCACCAAGTCACATTTTACCAAAATAATTGCTATTCACCATGAATATAAAAAACATTTTACCAGGACAAATGACATTTCACCAAGGCACCTATTAACAGTCCCCTTAACAAGTCATGAGAAAGAAGAGGGGAGGGTGCGGATTTCACGACTGTATCTTGCTCCCCTGGTGGTGCACCCCCCCCCCCCCCCACTCCTGCAGTGTTACATTCAGTGCTATCTATTCTAACAAATTTAAGGCACCTACAACAGCTTCCTGAAGTAAATGGCCTTCAGAGATGCAGAAACTGAAAGCTGGGGACATTTCATCTCAAGTGTCAGTGGTTTTAGTTTGACAAAACAATAACAAACACATTCATTCAAGCATTTCTAAATTCAAACATTCAAATGATAAATTCATTAACCTAACACTGATGACGACAACATTCATACCAGAGCATTGAACTGGGGGAAAAATCAAATCTAGTATGATGAAGATGAAAGAACAGTTTTCCTAGTCTGTTTTTTCCCCATTTATTCGCTGGCAAGTAAGTGTTCTGTCCAACAGAATGAACACTTTCTCCCTTGCTGATCCATCTTAAAGTGATCTCATTCATATTCATATGGGTGGGAACATATGTCCGGATGAGTGAGTAAGCTAGCTTCATTTGCTTGAACAGCTTGTATACATAGTTGCTCTTTTTTTTTCTTTTCTCTTTGTGTTTCTTTGTGCTTATTGCTTAAGCAGTTTGTATGCACAGTAACTCCTTTTTCTGTAGCCTGTACATATGCCTGATACAATAGTCCATCGTGAAAACTTCAGCAGTGCTCCTCCCTGGGCAATAATCAATACAGAGAGACACAGAAAATGTCAGTCCTGGGTGTAATGCCCAAGTCATCAATACATCTACTTTAGTTTTCATTTTGGTCTGATCTGATCAGAACTGACAGTTTGGGTGATCATATGCAAGCAGCAGCTTTGTAAGTGACATATCCCCTCTTGATGTCAGTGTGTGGACAGCTGGGCTGCAAAACAAAACAATCCACAACTGTTTGAACTGTTTGCATGAAGCAACTAAACCACTCTGAGAGAACTATGTGAGAGAGACACACAGTCACAGAGACAGCGAGAGAGAGAGAGAGAGAGAGAGAGAGAGAGAGAGAGAGAGGAGAGAGAGAGAGCAAGTCCATGCTGCTCCCCCCCCCCCTCCCAAAATAAAATAAAAAAAATTGGTAGGTAAAAATACAACTTTCTTTGCCCAACAGCCTGCATGTTCAGCATCTCTTACATACATCCTTGAAATAGTTATGTATCACAATTGTCTCTTAAACTACATGGTGTGTGTTCATTTTGTGATATGGAAGACTTACTATGTCAGCGTCCCAAAGAAATGTGTGCAGATTTCAGGCTAAAACAAAGGCAAATAAAAAGATTCTATAATCTGGGGGACTTTTATCATATGATATGAACACCTGCGAAACTGTGTTTTTAAATTATGGAGTAAAACACAATTGATAATACAATTTGACTGGTGTTCATATCATTAACTTCACATGTTTCAACGCAAAGCAAAAAATTTATGAGTTTATGATTTGGGAATCTTATCTCCTGCTTTTGCTTTCTGTCCCTCCACTTAGAGCTGCCAGGGCAGGGGTTCCATTGTGACTTAACAAAATCTGAAGCTCTCTGTGTGTGTGAGTATATGTGTGTGTGTGTGTGTGTGTGTGTGTGTGTGTGTGGAGAGAGAGAGAGAGAGAGAGAGAGAGAGAGAGAGAGAGAGAGAGAGAGTACAATAAAAACACAAAGAAAAAAAGCCTCGCTTCCCCAAATCATTAACAGATGTTTCTCTTTCCTTGAAAATGATACTTCGTAAACAGACAATCACGCAGCTCAACACACATGAATTGGGGGGGGGGGGGGGGGGGGGAAAGCAATTTAGATCTCACTCTTTTAAGTGTGATTTTTACGAGTTGGGAAGGTGGGACCAAGTGTCAAAAGTTAAATTTATCATTGTTTCATTCTGTGCTAAAATACAACTGGTTGTTGAGGGTATCAACCCCCCCCCCCCCCCCCCCCCCCCCCCGAGTTAAAGAATTAATCCACATCAAACGACCTAAAAACACAATGTTTATCAAGCTTTACATACAACCACAATAAAATAAACATGGTTTATTAAACCTAATGAACCAACACACTAAAAAAGTTTTTAAAATGATATCAACTACCACAAAAACATGATTTATAACCTATATTAACCAATAAAAGCATTGTTTACTATGGTATATCAACAACATAAAAACAAATGCCTTTTGCTAAAAAATCAAAATCAACGTTCTTGACTCGGGCAGAAAAGATTTTAGTTGACAATTTCTCTCCCTATAATAATGTATTATTGTTGTAGCCCCCCCCCCCCAGCTTCCGGAGCAGCTGTTGCCTCAGCATAATGACAAGCCAAGTGGCCCTTCTGTTGCCACACTACAAAGCACACAGTCTACAGAAATCCTGCAATCAATAACAGCCCTGTACCCTATGTCCCAACTGTCCATTTACCACCATTTTCAAGATG
The DNA here is from genome assembly GCA_033310375.1 of Conus canariensis. Taxonomy (NCBI): domain Eukaryota; kingdom Metazoa; phylum Mollusca; class Gastropoda; order Neogastropoda; family Conidae; genus Conus; species Conus canariensis. Next base: position 48,864,757 of record CM065736.1, on the reverse strand, counting down.
CCGGAGTTACTTTTACAACACTGCTCTATTGTCTCTATCAAGATCAACAAAGGAAGTGTCCATCGTTTTGTGCTTGAGAGCCTCGTCTCTGTTGTGTGTGTGTGTGTGGTGTGTGGTGTGTGTGTGTGTGTGTGTGTGTGTGTGCGTGTGTGCGTGCGAGTATGTGTGTATGTGTACACCCTTATCCGTCTGTGTGTGTGCATGCATGCTTGCACATAGATCTATACATATCAACATGCATGTGCCTTTCTCATTTCCCTCATAGGTTATACTGTTCTGCAAAGACAGTAATTGAGAAAAAAAAGAGTGAACTGAAGTTGATGAATACATGTGCTGTTCACCTACAGCAGTTTGCACACAAAGAGACCCCCCCCCCCCCCCCCTTTACCCCTCCCAGCGATTTTACTGTTTCAGAAACCAATGACATAAGAATGAAATGATAAACACGTTTGCTGAATAATATCCATGACACAGGCACGTGCTTTCCCTGTCCTCATATTAAAAGCACATAGAGAGGGACTGACCACTTATATCAACTTAATGAACAGACATGAGCACAAAACCTCAGGGAAAATCACACAGACTTTTAAAAATATCATCCAAGTTCTGAAGAGAGCAGGGTGGAAAATGGCCAGCTGGAAAAAAACCCCCAGAGATCTGTAATGTGGACCATATCTAGAATGAAAGAATGAGAGAGAGAGAGAGAGAGAGAGAGAGAGAGAGAGAGAGGAGAGAGAGAGAGAGGAAAGGCATTGGGGTCTTCAGAGCAACAGACTACATTCACTGGTCACCACTGATTTGTAGACAGCATTTGATTTTCAAATAAGCAAGCTAACATGCATACAAAAAAAACAACATCATCATAATCTGTAGTCATCATCTTCTTCTACCTATTAAAAAAAAAAATCAATGCAAATATTCTTGAAAATAAGCAACTTCAAAACCTGTTTGATGATAAACTGAACGGGGGATCAAAATGGGAAGAAAATCCTCACTGGCTCTTACCTGGCAGGAGGTCAGTGGCGAGGGAGGGCGCTGCCGGGGTGGAAGACAGGCCTGCTGAAGATAGTGCTGAGGGTCCTGGAGGGATGGGGGGTGCAAACATTCCGTGAGAGGAATGAGGCACTATGGGGTGGGGGTGAGTGGGAGCAGGGGGCTGAGGGTTGGGATGGAGAGGGTGGTGAGGAAAGCTTGTGGTATGGTGAAGGGTGTGCAGAGGGGAGGGGGGCAGGTGAGGGTGGGGCGAATGGCTGTAGGCAGACACAGATGGACCACTGCAACAGAAACAGAAGATACAAAATCCATTACATCTTCCTTTTCTTACATACAGAGAGAGAGAGAGAGAGAGAGAGAGAGAGGAGAGAGGTATGATGGGGGAGAAGAAAGTGGTGTGTGTGAAAATGATAAAATTATGACATTGATTTTCTTCATAAGTATAAAGCAAAACAAACTGCACAGTAATGATTTCTTGCTATTCAACCATGATCCATTTAATCAAATATCAAGACTCACTTTTAGACATAAAAAAAGAAGAAAAAAAAGCGCAAATTAATCTTGAGCAGTGCTAAAACATCATTGAATACACCGAGGATAGAGTTACTTCGACCTCGATGAACATATTGTGCACATTACTCCTGAACAGTGCTCATACCTGAATGAACACACTGCACACATTACTCCTGAACAGACCTCAGACCTCAATGAACACACTGTGCACATTACTCCTGAACAGCGCTCAGACCTCTATGAACACACCGTGCACATTACTCCTGAACAGCACTCAGACCTCTATGAACACACTGTGCACATTACTCCTGAACAGTGCTCAGACCTCTATGAACACACTGTGCACATTACTCCTGAACAGACCTCTATGAACACACTGTGTACATTACTCCTGAACAGTGCTCAGACCTCTATGAACACACTGTGCACATTACTCCTGAACAGCGCTCAGACCTCAATGAACACACTGTGCACATTACTCCTGAACAGACCTCAGACCTCAATGAACACACTGTGTACATCATTCAAGACCTCTATGAACACACTGTGTACATTACTCCTGAACAGCGCTCAGACCTCAATGAACACACTGTGCATATTACTCCTGAACAGAACTCAGACCTCAATGAACATACTGTGCACATTACTCCTGAACAGCGCTCAGACCTCAATGAACACACTGTGTACATTACTCCTGAACAGCGCTCAGACCTCAATGAACACACTGTGTACATTACTCCTGAACAGCGCTCAGACCTCAATGAACACACTGTGTACATTACTCCTGAACAGCGCTCAGACCTCAATGAACACACTGTGTACATCGTTCAAGACCTCTATGAACACACTGTGTACATTACTCCTGAACAGCGTTCAGACCTCAATGAACACACTGTGCACATTACTCCTGAACAGCGCTCAGACCTCAATGAAACACATGTGCACATTACCCCCTAAACAGTGCTCAGACCTCAATGAACACACTGTGCACATTACTCCTGAAACAGCACTCAGAACCTCAAATGAACACACTGTGCACATTACTGCTGAACAGTGCTCAGACCTCAATGAACACACTGTGCACATTACTCCTGAACAGCACTCAGACCTCAATGAACAACACTGTGACATTACTCACCTGAACAGGCGCTCTGAAACTCCAATGAACACACTGTGCACATTACTCCTGAACAGCGCTCAGACCTCAATGAACACACTGTGCACATTACTCCTGAACAGCACTCAGACCTCAATGAACACACGTGCAACTCCCAGCATGATCATACTCCTGAACAGCGCTCAGACCTCAATGAACACACTGTGCACATTACTCCTGAACAGTGCTCAGACCTCACTCACCACACTGTGTACATCATTCAAGACCTCAATGAACACACTGTGCACATTACTCCTGAACAGACCTCAGACCTCAATGAACACACTGTGTACATTACTCCTGAACAGCGCTCAGACCTCAATGAACACACTGTGTACATTACTCCTGAACAGCGCTCGGACCTCAATGAACACACTGTGTACATCATTCAAGACCTCTATGAACACACTGTGTATATTACTCCTGAACAGCGCTCAGACCTCAATGAACACACTGTGTACATCATTCAAGACCTCTATGAACACACTGTGTACATTACTCCTGAACAGCGTTCAGACCTCAATGAACACACTGTGCACATTACTCCTGAACAGCGCTCAGACCTCAATGAACACACTGTGTACATTACTCCTGAACAGTGCTCAGACCTCAATGAACACACTGTGCACATTACCCTGAACAGCGCTCAGACCTCAATGAACACACTGTGTACATCATTCAAGACCTCAATGAACACACCGTGTACATTACTCCTGAAAAGTGCTCAGACCTGAGGATATCACTCCAGACCTCAATCAACACACTGTGCATATCACTCCAGACCTCAATCAACACACTGTGCATATCACTCCAGACCTCGATCAACACACTGTGCATATCACTCCAGACCTAAATTAACACACTGTGCATATCATTCCAAACCTCAATCAACACACTGTGCATATCACTCCAGACCTCAATCAACACACTGTGCATATCATACCAAGACCTCAATCAACACACTGTGCATATCATTCCAGACCTTAATCAACACACTGTGCGTATTATTCGAGAGCTCAATCAACACACTGTGCATATCATTCCAAACCTCAATCAATACTGTGCATATCACTCCAGACCTCAATCAACACACTGTGCATATCACTCCAGACCTCAATCAACACACTGTGCATATCATTCCAAACCTCAATCAACACACTGTGCATATCATTCCAAACCTCAATCAACAACTGTGCATATCATTCCAGAGCTCAATCAACACACTGTGCATATCATTCCAGACCTAAATCAACACACTGTGCATATCAATCCAGACCTCAATCAACACACTGTGCATATCACTCCAGACCTCAATCAACACACTGTGCTTAACTCTGAACACTTGAGTTTTTCACATTCTTTGAGCAGTAACAATGCAGTAATATGAACATTTCTCAATGTCTTTTTTCCTTAGTTAATGAGTTTGTTTTGTTTTTCATCACAAAAGGAACCTGCCATCACTGGTGATTGAAATCAAGAGTAAGAACTGCAGGGAGTAAATCATTACTCCAGACCACAATGAACATTGTAAGGAACACACTGGGCATATCACTCTAGACCTCAATGAACACACTGGGCATATCACTCCAGACCTCAATGAACACACTGGCCATATCACTCTAGACCTAAATGAACACACTGGCCATATCACTCCAGACCTCAATGAACACACTGGCCATATCACTCCAGATCTCAATGAACACACTGGGGATATCATTCCAGACCTCAATGAACACACTGGGCATATCATTCCAGACCTCAATGAACACACTGGGGATATCATTCCAGACCTCAATGAACACTGGGCATATCATTCCAGACCTCAATGAACACACTGGGGATATCATTCCAGACCTCAATGAACACACATGGGCATATCATTCCAGACCTCAATGAACACACTGGGCATATCATTCCAGACCTCAATGAACACACTGGGCATATCATTCCAGATCTCAATGAACACACTGGGCATATCACTCCAGACCTCAATGAACTACCTCAATGAACACACTGGGCATATCACTCTAGACCTCAATGAACACACAGAGCATATCACTCCAGACTTCAATGAACACACAAGGCATATCACTCGAGATCTCAATGAACACACTGGCCATATCACTCCAGATCTCAATGAACACACTGGCCGTATCACTCCAGACCTCAATGAACACACTGGCCATATCACTCCAGATCTCAATGAACACACTGGGCATATCACTCCAGACTTCAATGAACACACAGGGCATATCACTCCAGACCTCAATGAACACACTGGGCATATCACTCCAGATCTCAATGAACACACTGGCCATATCACTCTAGACCTCAATGAACACACTGGCCATATCAACTCAGATCTCATATGAACACACTGGCCACTCCAGATCTCAATGAACACACTGGCCACTCCAGATCTCAATGAACACACTGGGCATATCACTCCAGATCTCAATGAACACACTGGCCATATCACTCCAGATCTCAATGAACACACACTGGCCATATCACTCCAGATCTCAATGAACACACTGGCCATATCACTCCAGATCTCAATAAACACACTGGCCACTCCAGATCTCAATGAACACACTGGGCATATCACTCCAGATCTCAATGAACACACTGGACATATCACTCCAGATCTCAATGAACACACTGGGCATTATCACTCCAGACCTCAATGAACACACACTGGCCATATCACTCCAGATCTCAATGAACACACTGGGCATATCACTCCAGACCTCAATGAACACACTGGCCATATCACTCCAGACCTCAATGAACACACTGGACATATCACTACAGATCTCAATGAACACACTGGCCATATCACTCCAGACCTCAATGAACACATTGGACATATCACTCCAGATCTCAATGAACACACTGGGCATGTCACTCCAGACCCCAATGAACACACTGGCCACTCCAGATCTCAATGAACACACTGGACATATCACTCTAGATCTCATTGAACACACTGGGCATATCACTCCAGACCTCAATGAACACACTGGACATATCACTCAAGATCTCAATGAACACACTGGGCATATCACTCCAGACCTCAACACATGACACTGTGAACACTGCATCTTTCCATCACATACACATGATAGGAAAAGGAAGCTTCCAGATTTGTCCAGAGAACTTGTCAACAAAGTTTGAGGGCAAACAGTTTACTGACTTCTTCCCCGCTTGGCATTCCATTGTTTGCATTCTTTTTCCTTTTAAACATGATGCTGGGCAGATGACGTTTTGGATACCCACAGATTGGAACTGTGACAAAATAACAGTATGTCAAGATACATACTGGGATGTGACTGGTAGGAGGAACCAGACTGGAACAGCTAATGCTTATCTGATCCATTCTTAAAAGCATCATCCATCAAGGCCCAGTCAAACTTGTAGCAACATTCTTCATCAATGTCTTCACTCTGAACACTGTTTGTCTGCTGTAAAATCCTCATGATTTATGTGCCTCTCAAATGAAAAAATATAAACATTGCTGCTGGAGTAGTGATAGCCGGCCGACCACAACAAAGCTGGCCTGGCCAACCCCAACAAAGCTGGCCTGGCCAACCCCAACAAAGCTGGCCTGGCCAACCCCAACAAAGCTGGCCTGGCCAATCACAACAAAGCTGGCCTGGCCAACCCCAACAAAGCTGGCCTGGCTGACCACAACAAAGCTGGCCTGGCCAACCCCAACAAAGCTGGCCTGGCCAACCACAACAAAGCTGGCCTGGCCAACCACAACCAACAAAGCTGGCCTGGCCAACCACAACAAAGCTGGCAACAGCAGCAACAAAACAAAAAAACGGAAGAAAAAAAATTGAAAGGGTTGGGGGGAGAAGAGCAAACACAATGCATTACACATGAAGAGCTATTCCTTCACACTCCTACGTGGGTGTTCAGTCAACACAAAGCAAAGGCTGGTTTGGTTTGGTTCTGTTCCCTTTTCCTCCCCTCACTCTCCGTACAGTTCATCAATGTGTTTCACTTTCATATCACTGCATATCTGGTAGTAAACCATGCGCTCAATGGCTCCGACACTATCAAAACCTGACATAACCAGTGGTGTTGATCAACTGTTGAATTCAACTGATCTGCTGCAGAGCCAAGAACACCTCAGCAGGTAAAGTAACCAAACTGCAATTCCTGTGGGGCTTGCATAACAGCCATTGAATTTTTGAACACATTTAACTCCTTATTTCCAACATGCTGTTAATGAATCAAAAGTTACAAATTCATACACTAAAAATTGTGAAAGACAACAGTCTGTCATAACGTCAAAATTTTAAATGAATTACAATACATAAACCATAATATAAAAGCAAGGTATGTATGTAGCATGAGAAAAAGAATCTCAACAACTCCACAACTAATGGCAACTTAACAAATCCCCCACCCCTATCCTTCATGCATGCAGACATGCCTACCCTAAAACTGATGAAATACGACATGATAAAAAGCGTGAAAAAACAAAATTTCAATAATGTTCAAGAACAGTCTGCCTTTCCCATTCTGTCCCCATAAATATGGGCAACATTCATTATTTCCTGAAGGTCTGACCACATTGATTTTGTTGTTGTCGTTATTGTTGAGAGAGAGAGAGAGAGAGAGAGAGAGAGAGAGAGGAGAGAGAGAGAGTGTCTGTGCGTGAGAGTGCAAGCGAGTGAGTGAGTGAGTGAGTGTGTGTGTGTGTGTGTGTGTGTGTGTGTGTGTGTGTGTGTGTGTGTGTGTGTGTGTGTGCGCGCGCACGCGTTGGGATTAACTGTCTGTCTTCTTCAACAGTCTCACATTCTGATTTGGTTGCAACAGCAATGTTTTCAGTGGTTTCTTATAATTTCTGCTTGTTTCCCTTTCTTCCATGGCCAGTTCAAGGGCTTGTGTGCCCACGCACAGTTGGAGTTCCAATTTCCCATCTGCCATCAGGTTTGCCCACCTGTGAAAAGGCTGCACAAATTCGTTTTCATTTTTTACCTGCAGGAATAAGCCATCTGCCGCCACACTGTTCATAACTGTCATAGGTTTACACATTTTTCAGTAAAAAATACAGCTTTTCTAGGACAGAAGGCATGTATGCATCCACATGCACACACACACACACACGACAGCTTATCACTGTGCAGTTTTTCTTCTCTTAAAAAGCCATGGAGGTTAGTCAGACAAGCCCCAAAGTATCTACTACAAGTGATGACCCATAACGTGACACCATGTAATGTCTATGAATTGGAAGGGATGAGGTCTAGAGGCACTCGTCTGTTAGAAGGCAAAGATACTTGTCACAGTGACGACCTGACTGTGGCTCAACCACTTCAATGATGACAGAAGCAATGCCACCACACTAAAGAAGGGAATCAGAACGGGACCTTAAAGCAGCCGACTGACCTTGGCCAGAGGGGTTTGGAGAAGGCAAGATTGGCAGCAGGGTAGCCAGGCCCTGGATGGTGAGCTGAATGAGATGAGAGAGCGGAGTGAGAAGAGTGTACAGATGAGCTCTCCCTCTCCCTTTCTCGTTCTCTCTCCCTCTCCCGTTCTCTTTCTCTCTCCCGTTGCTCCCGTTCTCTTTCCCGCTCTCTGCTGGAGGAATGATGATGAATATGTTGGTCCTCACGATGGGCTGGTCGAGGGATGTGCGCTGGGGGTCGGCCCCGATCCTGGCTGACCAGGGGCAGGGATGGGATGGAGGGAGGGCAAGGCTTGTTGTGCAGGCCACCGACACCGGACACAGGAGGTGCAGGCAGTGGTTTGTGAGTCAAGGGCGATCCTGGGGTGGGGCGTCGGATTGGTGTAGCTGCTGCTGTTGGGATGTTCTTCTGGAAGCTGAAGGTGGAAGAGCTGAAGGTGGAAGAGCAGAGGAGGGTGGAAGGGTGGATGGAAGTGTGGAGGATGATGCGGATGAGGCAATGGTAGTGACTATGGAGGGAGTGATAGGAGTGGGGATGTTGGTGGTGGAGGTGATAGTGGTGACGGTATTGGCAGTGACAGCGGCGATGGGAGTGGCGGGGATGGTGGTGGTGGGGTTGACAGTCACTGTGGGTACCACTCCATTGCACAGTGGTGTCGCCGTTGTGCTGGGAGGACTCACAGCCACCACTGGTCGAACATGGTTTACCAGACCTGAAACAATGCCATCATCATTTTCATTTTGCTGATGTGCATACTTTTGTGAGTTTGTGTATGTATGTGTGTGTGTGTGTGTGTGTGTGTGTGTGTGTGTGTGTGTGCATAGATGACAGTATGAAGACATCTATGACAGGAAAAGCAGTAGATGACAGTATGAAGACAACGCAAAAGATGAACACACGTGCAGACAGGAAGAGAAATGAGGAAGTGACTCCTGCTGACACAGGACTTGCAGACAGTGGAGACAATTGGCACTGACAGCCCCTGGGAGCTGGGCCTCCGTGTCCTTTCTACAGCCTGCAGAAGACATCAACAGCTCCTCAGCTGTGCATTACACTGCAGACAGTGGAGACAATTGGCACTGACAGCCCCTGGGAGCTGGGCCTCCGTGTCCTTTCTACAGCCTGCAGAAGACATCAACAGCTCCTCAGCTGTGCATTACACTGCAGACAGTGGAGACAATTGGCACTGACAGCCCCTGGGAGCTGGGCCTCTGCGTCCTTTCTACAGCCTGCAGAAGACATCAACAGCTCCTCAGCTGTGCACTACACTGCAGACAGTGGAGACAATTGGTACTTTTGGGAGCTGTGCCTGGGTGGTGTGATACGTGATTTGTTGTTTTTATGGCCACTCTTAATTTCTCATGGAGATAATAAAGTGTTCTTGACTTCACTTGACTCGGTGTCCTTTCTACAGCCTGCAGAAGACATCAACAGCTCCTGCAGAAGACATCAACAGCTCCTGCAGAAGACATCAACAGCTCCTCAGTTGTGCATTACACTGCAGACAAAGCCCAGCTACATTTGGACTGCCACATTTCAATGAAGTCAAAGTTGTCAACTGTCAACACTTCTCTCTTATTTAAATAAAAGTATGGTGACCACAGACACAACATATGTGTCATCAACACTGAGCTTCTCTTAATGGGCCCAGTTTACATCTGGGGGCTTCTCCCCCCTCTCCCCTTTCGCTCTCTCCACCCCCTTTTCTTTTTTGTTTTTTTTTAAGCGCTACTTCTTGAGCAGAACCAAACAAATCTTGACGACACTTGACAGGGTCACATACATTTGCCAGTGCACACACACATCATCATCATTTAATGTAGCATGCATACACATGCACAAACACAAACATACAGAACACACGCGCCAGCGCGCGCACACACACACACACACACACACACACACACACACACACACCCAAGAGCAAAAACTCCACAAGAACTGATGGTCCATTCTACCGACAGGAAAATTAATGAACACACTTCTATATGTTGACCATCTTGTTTTTCCTCCACTCTCTCCCCTCCTGTCTTCCACCTCTCCCACAGGCACAGTTGTATTTTTTCTCCTTGGTCAGAACAAGCACATGCTTTCTCTGAATTAAATCCTGGAAAACGACACCCTTCAGGCAGCACCAGTTTTACACCCAAAACAAGAAATCACCTCCCTCCCTGCAGCAATCTTTACACTCCGGTTTCATCAACATTTCTCCTCCCTTTTTCTTTCTGTACTCTTCTGCTTTCTTCCTGTTCCCTTTCACCCCCCCCCCTCTTTTTTCTCTCCTTTTTTTCTTTGCATATGAAGAGTTGTGCAACAGAGCTGTAAAGTTCTCAGCCACCACACTCTTTCATCTGACAACAAAGCTGTCTGCATGGCTTTCACTGTTACACCCTCAACTCCTTTCTTTCTCTCTTTTTTATTTTTGAATGTAGCAAGGGGAAAAGTGCTAGGAAAACCAAACAGGCATATCTGATGGGCAGAATATGTGTGTTTGTGTCTGTGAGAGAGAGAGAGAGAGAGAGAGAGAGAGAGAGTGAGTGAGTGAGTGAGTGAGTGAGTGAGCGAGTGTGTGTGTGTGTGTGTGTGTGTGTGTGTGTGTGTGTGTGTGTGTGTGTGTGTGTGCTTGCTATCCCAATGAAAAACAAGTCAATTTGTATAGAATCTGAATCCACTGGAATTAGCCAATGTTGAAGGGTGAAAAGGAGAAACGAAAAGGAAGGGCCAAGAAGCAGGAGAGAGAGAGAGAGAGAGAGAGAGAGAGAGAGAGAGAGAGAGAGAGAGGAGAAACAGCACTAAGGCTTACAAAGTAATTTCCTCTCCTCCATCAGTATGCTGGGGAGGGGTGGGGGTGGGGGGTGGGGGGGGGCTCCTCTTTCTATGCACACAAGGTCGATTTTTTCCCCCTCTTTCCCTGCATCCTTGTGAGCTAGTTCAATTTTCTCTCCTCTCTTTGGCCCCTCTTATCTCATTCCTGGGGCATTAAAGTCTGAACTCGCCCTACAAAAACTCTTTACAATTGCTATGGCAACCAGAGGTTGCAGCAAGGGAGGCGACCAAGCGTTAGACTGTCAATTTCTTGCACTTTGAGTCCACACCCCCCTTCCACCCTCTTTACCCTTACTCCTTCCCTGCTCTGCTCGCTCTTCTCCGCTGCCCCTCTCCCCTGCCGAGAGTAATGCTTCAGATTTCTCTGGTGAATACTGGCTGAAAGGGATGCTTGTCACTTGTGAAGTGGTGCCAAAACAGGCCCAGGCACTTTCTTTTGTTTTACCTCCCTGTTTTTCTCTCCTTCCAGCTCAACCGCCTGTCATCACCAAACACTTCACTACACAACGTCCCCCACCCACCCCACTCACACACACCAATCACACACACACACACACACACACACACAGGCCATTTTGGCTGTCCTCACCACTGATGCTGTTACCCATTATACTGCATTCATTAACGGCCTCATTTGTCTACAGAGCTAGAAATGTGGGAAAATGCTGCTGTGGTATGATTGAGGTATGTGGCTTCATAATTACAGGGGCATGAAATGAGGGCAGAGGGAACAAAGGGGGCCGCATACATGGAAAACAGCAAAGACCATGTTTGCTGCTGGTGGAAGTTGGAACATCTCAGGGAGGGGAAAAAAAAAGTGGAGGACTCCTCCTGTCTATCTTCGGTAACTGATCCATTTGATGTTGACAATCATGGAGTTCAAATTCAGACTGTTTAGCATTTGCCAATTAAGCAACTTTCAACTGTCTGTTAGCCTTTACTGGGCAACCTTCATTTGTCTGTTAGCCTTTACTGAGCAACCTTCAACTGGCTGTTAGCCTTCACTGAGCAACCTTCAACTGTCTGTTAGCCTTCACTGAGCAACCTTCAACTGTCTGTTAGCCTTCACTGAGCAACCTTCAACTGTCTGTTAACCTTCACTGAGCAACCTTCAACTGTCCGTTAGCCTTTACTGAGCAACCTTCAACTGTCCGTTAGCCTTTACTGAGCAACCTTCGACTGTCCGTTAGCCTTTACTGAGCAACCTTCGACTGTCCGTTAGCCTTTACTGAGCAACCTTCAAATGACCAAGTCCCAAGGACCACATCTGGTGCTCCGAGGCCTTGGCGGATAACCTGTTCCCTTGTGACTACTGAAGATTCAAACTCAGGAATCCTACAGCATCTGATGACTACTGTCACCTGTCTATAGCTACCCTATAGCTTCCACCTCCATCCTGCAGCCTGAAGGTCAGCACTAGCCAAGGACCCTAATGCTAGCTGGCCCATGATCCTCTTATCTACCACACTCAAACTGCTGGCATTTCAAACCTTCAGCCTTCCATGAGGAATCTTGACATTCTAAAACTGATGTTGGCAAAGGAAAGAGCAAATGAAACTAGGACAAGTTCACATAAAAACAAAGTTCTGTATCAGCACATTAACTCATGACATTTCAAACAGAAATTCCTGTTGCAGAATATACGACAGGACAAAACCAATGCTGGGTTCAGTCTGTTTCAGACATGCAAGGACACAACACACAGAAGAAAGATTCTGAACCAATACCTCAAATTCAATCTAATGGTTCTAGAACTACAAAAATGATATCAATCTGATTAATTCAGTAAAAAAATTCAGTAAGTTGTTTTGGGTACTAAATACAGAAGTAATAGAAGTTGAATTAAGCATGTATCCAACTGAATGCTCAAAAATCGACATATTCTGTTTTTACTGTAGGAGAGAAATTCATTCCGTAAACAGAAAGTTTCAGTTTCTAAGTAAAAATGTTTTCTTGACTGCCAATCTTTTTTTTTTTTTTTTTTTCACAATTAGAAACTTTCAGGATGCACTGAGGAATTTATGTAAAAAAAAAAAAGAAAAAAAAAAAAAACTGATTGTCAACAATTCTGTTGCAGACTGTCTTCAGGACAGGTAGCATAAAATGAAAAAGACAATGATGTATCAAAATACCTATGTGGCATGTTTGATGGAGTGTGTGTGTGTGTGTGTGTGTGTGTGTGTGTGTGTGTGTGTGTGTGTGTGTGTGTGTGTGTGTATGGGGAGAAGGAAAAACAGAGACAAGAGGAAGAAAGCAAACAGAAACAGAGTTAGAGGAAAAGAAAATCAAGTGACAGTGTAGGAGTTTTATTCTTGTAAGGCGGTGCCTGTGGGAGGAAGGGGAGGGGATATAAAATCCTATCAAATGGCCCAAATGGATCATCACATGTGTATGTGTCTATATGGATGCATACTTGGATTGTGACAATGGTGTGGTGGTGCATTGTCTATATATATGAATACATACTTGGATTGTGACAATGGTGTGGTGGTGCATTGTCTATATATGGATGCATATTTGGATTGTGGTAATGGTGTGGCAGTGCATTGTCTATATATGAATACATACTTGGATTGTGACAATGGTGTCGTGGTCCATTGTCTATATGGGTGCATACTTGGATTGTGGCAATGGTGTGGCAGTGCACTGTCTATATATGAATACATACTTGGATTGTGACAATGGTGTCGTGGTCCATTGTCTATATGGGTGCATACTTGGATTGTGGCAATGGTGTGGCAGTGCATTGTCTATATATGAATATGTACTTGGATTGTGGCAATGGTGTGGCAGTGCATTGTCTATATATGAATACGTACTTGGATTGTGGCAATGGTGTAGCAGTGCATTGTCTATTTACTTGGATTGTGGCAATGGTGTGGCAGTGCATTGTCTATATACTTGGATTGTGGCAATGGTGTGGCAGTGCATTGTCTATATACTTGGATTGTGGCAATGGTGTGGCAGTGCATTGTCTATATACTTGGATTGTGGCAATGGTGTGGCAGTGCATTGTCTATATATGAATACGTACTTGGATTGTGGCAATGGTGTGGCAGTGCATTGTCTATATACTTGGATTGTGGCAATGGTGTAGCAGTGCATTGTCTATATACTTGGATTGTGGCAATGGTGTGGCAGTGCACTGTCTATATACTTGGATTGTGACAATGGTGTGGCAGTGCATTGTCTATATACTTGGATTGTGACAATGGTGTGGCAGTGCATTGTCTATATACTTGGATTGTGGCAATGGTGTGGCAGTGCACTGTCTATATACTTGGATTGTGGCAATGGTGTAGCAGTGCATTGTCTATATACTTGGATTGTGGCAATGGTGTAGCAGTGCATTGTCTATATACTTGGATTGTGGCAATGGTGTGGCAGTGCATTGTCTATATACTTGGATTGTGACAATGGTGTTGTGGTCCATTGTCTATATATGAATACGTACTTGGATTGTGGCAATGGTGTGGTGGTGCACTGTCTATATATGAATACATACTTGGATTGTGACAATGGTGTGGTGGTCCATTGTCTATATGGATGCACACTTGGATTGTGACAATGGTGTGGTGCTGTATATGGATGCATACTTGGATTGTGACAATGGTATGATGGTGCACTGTCTATATGGATGCATACTTGGATTGTCACAATGGTGTGGTGGTGCATTGTCTATATATGGATGCATACTTGGATTGTGGCAATGGCGTGGTGGTGCATATGTTTCACTTCCTGTCGATGGGCTGTGAATAATTATAATAGAGATGGTGGGACAAGGAAAAGGGGGAGGTGTGTATGTAGAGAGGAAGGAGGGGGAGGAAAAGGGGGGAGGTGTGTATGTAGAGAGGAAGGAGGGGGAGGGGAAGGAGCAGAGGATGGAGTGGGGGGGGGGGGGGGGGGGGGGGGAAGAATGGCTGGGCCAAAGGCTGGAATGATTGAAACTAACAGATCAGTTTGAGAACTGAGTCAGTCAAAACATGTGGTGTCAAGGGGAGATGATTGTTGTCTCCAGAATAGCTGGGCTAAAGTCTGGAATGATTGAAACTAACAGATCAGTTTGAGAACTGAGTCAGTCAAAACATGTGGTGTCAAGGGGGAGATGATTGTTGTCTCCAGAATGGCTGGGCCAAAGGCTGGAATGATTGAAACTAACAGATCAGTTTGAGAACCGAGTCAGTCACAAAATGTGGTGTCAAGGGGGAGATGATTGTTGTCTCCAGAATGGCTGGGCCAAAGGCTGGAATGATTGAAACTAACAGATCAGTTTGAGAACTGAGTCAGTCACAAAATGTGGTGTCAAGGGGGAGATGATTGTTGTCTCCAGAATGGCTGGGCCAAAGGCTGGAATGATTGAAACTAACAGATCAGTTTGAGAACTGAGTCAGTCAAAAAATGTGGTGTCATGACGGAGATGATTATTGTCTCCATGACTTTTCCTTCTGGAACTGAGGAGCAATTTAGCCAGACAGCAGTGATGGAGAGGTGGGTCTGACTGTGGCAATCACCATGGATCCCCCACTGGTGTTGGAGGAGACAACTGAATGGCCCTGAGGTGCTTGACAAAGCGGTCACTGAGGGTGAGACATGTCTCACCTATACACCACTTCGAGCACAGGCTGCATCTCGGTACAAACACAAAGTAGGTGGACGGGCTGGTGAAACAGGATTGTCTGTGAATTTTCCCCTTCAGCCAGTGATGCTGTGGATGTTGGCTAGGAAGGGGCAGGTCTTACATCCCAATTGATCACATGGATAGTCTGTGGCAGGGGAGTTGGTGTTTAAGACTGAACTTGGCTCATGCCAGATGGCTGTGAAGTTGTTTTGTCTCTATTGTAGGCAATGAGGTTTGGGGATGGCAGATTTTAGTTTGTGGCAATGGTGTGGCAGTGCATTGTCTATATATGAATATGTACTTGGATTGTGGCAATGGTGTGGCAGTGCATTGTCTATATATGAATACGTACTTGGATTGTGGCAATGGTGTAGCAGTGCATTGTCTATTTACTTGGATTGTGGCAATGGTGTGGCAGTGCATTGTCTATATACTTGGATTGTGGCAATGGTGTGGCAGTGCATTGTCTATATACTTGGATTGTGGCAATGGTGTGGCAGTGCATTGTCTATATACTTGGATTGTGGCAATGGTGTGGCAGTGCATTGTCTATATATGAATACGTACTTGGATTGTGGCAATGGTGTGGCAGTGCATTGTCTATATACTTGGATTGTGGCAATGGTGTAGCAGTGCATTGTCTATATACTTGGATTGTGGCAATGGTGTGGCAGTGCACTGTCTATATACTTGGCATTAACTGTAAGATTTTGAAATGCTGTAAGCGGTTGTTTTAACAGATGGACAGAGTCCAAGAACTCAGAGATGAGAGTGGTAGGAGCAGAACAGGCTGAAATGATGGCTTGTCCTGGACAGCTGACGTTGTAGATTTGGGGTGGGAGAGAGGAACGGGGTTCACAGGGTCGGTGTTCATTTTTTCATCAAAAGTAACGCCTGATAACAGATGTTTGGACTAATCAAGACACAAGTCTTAATGCTACCTAATAACTGCTCCGCCCTTGTCTGCAGGTTTAACTATGATGTCCGAGTGACTCTCGATTTCTCCTAGAGCTTTAAAGCTTTTGGATGTTGAGGTTTAAATGTTTCTTGGGGGTTAAACACAACAAAGAAATTTCCCAAAGGCAGGTGTCTAAATAGTAGTCTAGGGTTCCACATTGTTGTCCTGGTCTTGGGGTCTAGGCGCTGGGCTTCACAACCGAATTTACCAAGCTATATCTTATGAAAAGTGAGCTGATGTGGTCAGTCCTAAACTGTTCAGCCTTTGTTCATTTTCATGTTTTAAATTCCTAAATTTACCTATAATATATCTAATGAAAAGAGTGCTGGTGTGGTTAGTTTTGACTGTTCAGCCTTTGTTCATTTTCACATGTGATGTACCAAGTAACATTACATCACAAAACGAATATCAATCAGACTCTGCTAATTGTTAATGACATTAATTTTTTTTTTCTTTTCTGGATAATATCTATGCAAGGATGGCTCATACACATATTGAAGACAGTCGAGACTGAAACTATATAACTTTCAATGGTACAAAATGTTTTGATAAAGCACACTGCATGGGATACATTTGATTCTCCTAGATGACTGTTCACAAACTCAGGTCAGATTACTGACATGTAGTGGGTGAAACCAGTGATAATGCTTCTCTTCATTATGTACACCAGAATCATACACAACATCAAAACACAAGCAACGTCCAAACCAGGGGTTGATATTGTCCCAGTGAACCAAAGGCCACAGCAGAGCCGCCTTTTGCCTTATATCAATGCCTAATTTCAGAGACATTTTCAGGTCTTCATTTTCACTTCTTATCATTTTCAGAGAGCTTGAAAAGCTTCATGAGAGTTTTACTGTTCAGACACTTTCCCCCTTCATGGGAACCAGGACAAGACAACTGCTCATAACCCATGCATGTAGCTTTCCTGTCATCAACTGTCAACAGCTGGCATGAATCTGGTCAACCTCTCCCATGCATTAGCTTTCCTGTCATCAACTTAACAGCTGGCATGAATCTGGTCAACCTCTCCCCATGCATGTAGCTTTCCTGTCATCAACTGTCAACAGCTGGCATGAATCTGGTCAACCTCTCCCCATGCATGTAGCTGTAGCTTTCCTGTCATCAACTGTCAACAGCTGACATGAATCTGGTCAACCTCTCCCCATGCATTAGCTTTCCTGTCATCAACTGTCAACAGCTGACATGAATCTGGTCAACCTCTCCCCATGCATTAGCTTTCCTGTCATCAACTGTCAACAGCTGGCATGAATTTGGTCAACCTATCCCCATGCATTAGCTTTCCTGTCATCAACTGTCAACAGCTGACATGAATCTGGTCAACCTCTCCCCATGCATTAGCTTTCCTGTCATCAACTGTTAACAGCTGGCATAATCTGGTCAACCTCTCCCCATGCATTAGCTTTCCTGTCATCAACTTAACAGCTGACAAGAATCTGGTCAACCTATCAGCCTATGAACAGTATAACCTTGGCAATTTGTTTCCCTCTGGATGGAGCCAGCTTTCCAAGGCCTCTTTCACACAGCCACAACACACTAAGCCAACCTCACGCAGGACAGATTTAGACTAAATAGTGTCAGTGCTCTAAACAATCATACCAGATTTAACAGTTGCATTACATTAACAGAAGGGCTACTGCTGTGATTATTTGAAAACCAAGAAAGATTGGAGGCAACGTAAAAGGCAAAAACTGACAACAAATACCTGTTACAATACTACATTACAAAACAAGTGGATGTTCTTTTGATCTACTCCTCTTCACCTGTCTCTGCTGTCTGCAACAAGCATGCACATATATCTAACAGCATGTGTGTGTGTGTGTGTGTGTGTGTGTGTGAGCGAGAGAGAGAGAGAGAGAGAGGGGGGGAGAGAGAGAGACAGTGTGTGTGTGAGAAAAAGAGAGAGTGTGTGTGTATGTGTGTGTGTGTGTGTGTGTGTGTGTGTGAGAGAGAGAGAGAGAGAGAGAGAGAGAGAGAGAGAGAGAGAGAGAGAGAGAGAAAGCGAGAGAGAGACAGAGGTGTGTGTGTGTGTGTGTGTGTGTGTGTGTGTGTGTGTGTGTGTGTGTGTGAGTGTGTGTGTGTGAGAAAGAGAGAGAGTGTGTGTGTATGTGTGCATGCCTGCATATCTATTCAAGCATTAGTGAACAACAGTTCTCTGTTGTGGCATGAACAGAAAGCTCTTTCACTGTATACATGGGGGGAACCTATTTTATTCCACACAACTTTTTTGCAAGCAGTACTTCAACAGCAAAGAGCAGATAAAAAGCGCACACATGCACACACACACACACACTCAAAACTCACACACACGCACGCATGCGCGCGCACACCCCCACCCCCACATGCCCACCCTATCCACCCCCTCTATCCTGAACTGGTGGCGGAGGAGGCCCTTCATTCACATCACCCTCTACAGTCTGCAGTGATGCCAAGCTGTCATTTCCTGTGGCCATACTTGACGGGCCCCTCTTGCCTCTTGACACAATCACTTCAGCACACGTCCCAGCCACAGCCACATGAAATCACACTTCCCTCTGACACAATGGCTTCAGCACACGTCCCAGCCACAGCCACATGAAATCACACGTCCCTCTGACACAATGGCTTCAGCACACGTCCCAGCCACAGCCACATGAAATCACACTTTCTCTCTGACACAATGGCTTCAGCACACGTCTCAGCCACAGCCACATGAAATCACACTTTCCCTCTGACACAATGGCTTCAGCACACGTCCCAGCCACAGCCACATGAAATCACACTTCCCTCTGACACAATGGCTTCAGCACACGTCCCAGCCACATGAAATCACACTTCCCTCTGACACAATGGCTTCAGCACACGTCCCAGCCACAGCCACATGAAATCACACTTCCCCTCTGACACAATGGCTTCAGCACACGTCCCAGCCACAGCCACATGAAATCACACTTCCCTCTGACACAATGGCTTCAGCACACGTCCCAGCCACAGCCACATGAAATCACACTTTCCCTCTGACACAATCACTTCAGCACACGTCCCAGCCACAGCCACACGAAATCACACTTTCCCTCTGACACAATGGCTTCAGCACACGTCCCAGCCACAGCCACATGAAATCACACTTCCCTCTGACACAATGGCTTCAGCACACGTCCCAGCCACAGCCACATGAAATCACACTTTCCCTCTGACACAATGGCTTCAGCACACGTCCCAGCCACAGCCACATGAAATCACACTTTCCCTCTGACACAATGGCTTCAGCACACGTCCCAGCCACAGCCACATGAAACCACACTTTCCCTCTGACACAATGGCTTCAGCACACGTCCCAGCCACAGCCACATGAAATCACACTTCCCCTCTGACACAATGGCTTCAGCACACGTCTCAGCCACAGCCACATGAAATCACACTTCCCTCTGACACAATGGCTTCAGCACACGTCCCAGCCACAGCCACATGAAATCACACTTTCCCTCTGACACAATGGCTTCAGCACACGTCTCAGCCACAGCCACATGAAGTCACACTTTCCCTCTGACACAATGGCTTCAGCACACGTCCCAGCCACAGCCACATGAAACCACACTTTCCCTCTGACACAATGGCTTCAGCACACGTCCCAGCCACAGCCACATGAAATCACACTTCCCCTCTGACACAATGGCTTCAGCACACGTCTCAGCCACAGCCACATGAAATCACACTTCCCTCTGACACAATGGCTTCAGCACACGTCCCAGCCACAGCCACATGAAATCACACTTTCCCTCTGACACAATGGCTTCAGCACACGTCTCAGCCACAGCCACATGAAGTCACACTTTCCCTCTGACACAATGGCTTCAGCACACGTCCCAGCCACAGCCACATGAAATCACACTTCCCTTTAGGCCAAGGCAACCCATATCAGCACCCCCCCCCCCCCCCCCCCCCTAATGCCCTCCTCTCCACCCTTGCCCCCCTGTCACTGACACTGGGATGAGACTTGCACTGTGTGTACTGCAGCACTGTATCATCTCCACCACTGACACTGGGATGAAACTTGCACTGTGTGTACTGTAGCACTACATCATCTCCACCACTGACACTGGGGTGAGACGTGTACTGTGTGTACTGTAGCACTACATCATCTCCACCACTGACACTGGGGAGAGACGTGTACTGTGTGTACTGTAGCACTACATCATCTCCACCACTGACACTGGGGTGAGACGTGTACTGTGTGTACTGTAGCACTACATCATGTCCACCACTGACACTGGGGAGAGACGTGTACTGTGTGTACTGTAGCACTACATCATCTCCACCACTGACACTGGGGAGAGACGTGTACTGTGGGTACTGTAGCACTACTATCTCCACCACTGACACTGGGGAGAGACGTGTACTGTGTGTACTGTATCATCTCCACCACTGACACTGGGGAGAGACGTGTACTGTGTGTACTGTATCATCTCCACCACTGACACTGGGGAGAGACGTGTACTGTGTGTACTGTACTGTAGCACTGTATCATCTCCACCACTGACATTGGGGAGAGACGTGTACTGTGTGTACTGTAGCACTGTATCATCTCCATCACTGACACTGGGGAGAGATGTGTACTCTGTATACTGTACTGTAGCATCTCCACCACTGACACTGGGGAGAGACCTGTACTGTGTGTACTGTACTGCAGCACTGTATCATCTCCACCACTGACACTAGGGAGAGACCTGTACTGTGTGTACTGTAGCACTGTATCATCTCCACCACTGACACTGGGGAGAGACGTGTACTATGTGTACTGTAGCACTGTATCATCTCCACCACTGACATTGGGGAGAGACGTGTACTGTGTGTACTGTAGCACTGTATCATCTAAACCACTGACATAGGGGAGAGACGTGTACTGTGTGTACTGTAGCACTGTATCATCTCCACCACTGACATTGGGGAGAGACGTGTGCTGTGTGTACTGTAGCACTGTATCATCTCCACCACTGACATAGGGGAGAGACGTGTACTGTAGCACTGTATCATCTCCACCACTGACATAGGGGAGAGATGTGTACTGTGTGTACTGTAGCACTGTATCATCTCTACCACTGACACTGGGGAGAGACCTGTACTGTGTGTACTGTAGCACTGTATTATCTCCACCACTGACATTGGGGAGAGACGTGTACTGTGTGTACTGTAGCACTGTATCATCTACACCACTGACACTGGGGAGAGATGTGTACTGTGTGTACTGTAGCACTGTATCATCTCCACCACTGACATTGGGGAGAGACGTGTACTGTGTGTACTGTAGCACTGTATCATTTCCACCACTGACACTGGGGAGAGATGTGTACTGTGGGTACTGTAGCACTGTATCATCTCCTCCACTGACACTGGGGAGAGATGTGTACTGTGCGCATTGTAGCACTGTATCATCTCCACCACGGACACTGGGGAGAGACGTGTACTGTGCGCATTGTAGCACTGTATCATCTCCACCACTGACACTGGGGAGAGACGTGTACTGTGCGCATTGTAGCACTGTATCATCTCCACCACTGACACTGGGGAGAGACGTGTACTGTGCGCATTGTAGCACTGTATCATCTCCACCACTGACACTGGGGAGAGACGTGTACTGTGCGCATTGTAGCACTGTATCATCTCCACCACTGACACTGGGGAGAGACGTGTACTGTGCGCATTGTAGCACTGTATCATCTCCACCACTGACACTGGGGAGAGACGTGTACTGTGCGCATTGTAGCACTGTATCATCTCCACCACTGACACTGGGGAGAGACGTGTACTGTGCGCATTGTAGCACTGTATCATCTCCACCACTGACACTGGGGACACTTGTACTGTGCAGAAAAAAAGAAAATACATTTTTTTTTTTTTTTAGGAATAATACGTGCATGTAACCAAAGACATAGGCATACACATATATATGTTTACACACACACACTTGGACAGCAGGAGTGGGACATCTGAAGTAGTGGAAAGAAAGGTCTAGCTGTGAGTACAGGGACGCTTTCACCATCCTCACACTGGAACAAATGTCCACTTGAAGTCTGACAGACTGATAGTGGAGAATAAAATCCACTGAAGTACAGACGATACAAAGTTACCAACACTGACCTACTGGTCTTTTTTCAGGCATCACAACAACAACAACAACAACAAAAACCAAACACTGACCATAAGCAAAACAGACAAGGAAAAAGTAACAAACAAACAAACACTGACCATAAGCAAAGGCAAGATAAAATGAACACTGAAAACAGGCAAACTGGGAAGAAACCTAGCGCAGAAAAACCACTTTTCAGTCACTAGTGGCTACGAAAATGACCCATCAAGGGTCTGAAAAGGAGGCAAGTTAACAAAAAGGATGTTGAAGTATACATATATGTCACCCTTCACGGACAACAAAAGGAACTGTTCACTTGTGTCTTGTGAACAGAACCATTTGTTTCAAGCTCTCTCGAGTCCATGCCATTGGTCTCCATGGCTGGTTGTGGCTGTGGACTGGTCATCCCCCCCACACGGTATCTAACACAGAACACCACCCATGACTTGGGAGGTCTTTCAGATACCATGGGGTCAACATCATCATCCAATAGATCTCCACAGGGGCCAGCCAGAGAAGGGTAGACAAGGAAAATAGAAGAAAATGATATCATTTACCAAACTAAGTAATAAAGGATAATAATAATAACATCAAAGTAAGAGAACACATCTGAGCCTGTGCTTAAGGATGAAAAGAATACATGGAAATTACATGGATATACAAAACATCAGAACAGCTGTAGCTACTGAAGTCTTCTATCTCAGCTGTAGCTACTGAAGTCTTCTATCTCAGCTGTAGCTACTGGAGTCTTCTATCTCAGCTGTAGCTACTGGAGTCTTCTATCTCAGCTGTAGCTACTGGAGTGTTCTATCTCAGCTGTAGCTACTGAAGTCTTCTATCTCAGATGTCGCTACTGAAGTGTTCTATCTCAGAGACAAAGTCAATTCTAGACAGGTATTAACCAATGGCTCTGTTCACAATATGAAACAACAGTTTCCATCACAAATAGGGAAGGGTTTATAATTTACACTTTGACATTCTCTCTCTCATCCCACCCTTCCCCCCCCTCCCAATCGTCTCCTTTCAAGATCATTGTTGGAACATTTTCACTGTCACAAGTGACTGACAACTTCCTTCCTGCACTTGGCTTCTTCCCCACTGTTACTTCTTCACTTATTGTCACCGTCTGTTTTTCTTGTCCTGCCTGAGAAAGACTTCATGACTTCAGTGTTTGTTTATATAGTGTTTGTTAACATGGCAGCTCTGTCTTTCAACATCGATTTCCATGTTTTAACTTCAGCTCACTGTCTTTACCCTTTGAACTGGGGGAGAAAAAAACAAGAAAAGAAACTAGGTCTAAAAGCTCTACATCTACTACTGGGTGGGAGACAGTCTTGGGAGTGGGTGGGAGTGTGGGTATAGATGTGACTTTCCATTCTGACCCAAGCACATGTACTAACAAGTTGCTGCATAGTTGAATGGAGACTGTTATTCCCAAAGTCATCTACATCTTGAATTAAAATGAACTGCCCTTTCCCCTTTCTCTGCTAATACTCACAGCTCTAGTGTGTCAAGTATTGGCTACGTCTTGTAAAACTTCCACAAAGCAGAATTAATAAACAAGCATATTACATGTATTAAGACAACATGAAAATGGAAGACAAAACTGGGTTTCTGGAGTAAAAAATCTCCTTTTCGAAACTGGATTTGGTTTTGTATGGAATAACCAGGGTGTTGAGAACGACAAACTTTTTATCCTAGAATTTAAAGAGCGTTTGATATCCTCCTACCAACAGATCTGGCACTCTGAACCAGAAAATAGTGAGAAATACTCGTGGTTCTTGTGCTTTAATAGTGACTTACAGCCAGAAAAGTATTTATCGGTTGTAACGCGAAAATGGCATAGGGATTCATTAGCACGGTTTCGAACAAGGACCCTTGGTCTATATGCTAGAGAAAGATGGTATGGTATATCTAATAATGAACCTAATTGTATCTGTCCAATTTGTAAAAAAAATAATATAGAAGACGAATTTCACTTTTTCTTTCAGTGTGAGGTATATGAAAAGGTACGGGGAAAATGCGATGTCTTTAAATCAGTATTAGCAGAAGAACGTGACTTAGCCACTCTGTTACAGAGTGATAGTGAAAACAACTTAAAATCTATTGCTAAATTTATCGCAGAAGCAAATATTCTTCGAAAAAGGAAGCTTTTCAATACTTAAGTAGAATTAATGTTCTTTCTTATTAAGTCCTACTGTCCTCTCAACTGATTGACTAGGCCTGTTGGTCGCTTGCTATTTATATGTTTACTAATTTCATTTTGCTTTCTGATTCTCTTTAATTTTGATTGTTCTTAATTTTGTTCAAGCAGTGTTCCCCATGTCAAATAGCAGGTTTTGCTGATGACATTAAACTGTATTCATTGTCTCATTGTCATTGTCACAGCTCTCCTTGACAAAGAGTGGAACAGTTGACAAAGTCCCCCCCCCCCCCCCCCCCCTCCTCTCTCTCTCTCTCACTGCCTTCAGAATCCATGGGACCTTTTGTTGGTAGACTGTTTGTGACAACTTCCTCCTTGATTACCAACAGCTGTCACCACTTCCCCTGTGAGCAGGAAGCTTCACCACCATCCAGACACCCCCTCCCCCCTCCCCCAAAAGCTTGAGAGGGAGGTGGGGGTTGCCTAATGGGGAGACAGAGAGACAGACAGACAGACAGACAGAGAGAGAGAGAGAGAGAGAGAGAGAGAGAGAGAGAGAGAGAGCAACGGCAGAATGGTTACTCACGATTTTGACAACTGCTGACAGCACTGAACAGATCTGATCCTGATTCTGAAGCCTGGAACACACAACATGCAGATTCATCATTAAAAATGCATTGTCTCACTGTACAACCAGTTGTCCAGTTAGTCATCTTAATTCTGATCCTTTCCAAAGCAACGGCCCCCAACCCCTCCCTGCATGCTAGCAATTCAGACACATCTAAATCACACAGCTGAAAGTGTCTCAAATGCACTGCACAGAGACGAAAGTATTAGAGATGCAAACTGCAGAGAAAGCCCATTCCATGTGAATAACATAAAGCTCATATGAAAGACAGAAATAAAAGGACATAGATGAAAGTTTCAGTGATACATATGTATTCCAGACAAAGCCGACAGCTTAAAACACAAAACAACAGACAGAGATATCTGAAACGCAAAGCCACATACATATAACACAAGAATTTGAAGAAATGTTTGAAACAGCAATCCACACCAGTATGAACAGACTGGAAATGTCCTTTCTTTCCATTTCATTTTTCTTTCTTTCTTTTTGTTTTGTTTTGTTTTTTGAGTAATCATGATCATAAAGGTATATTAATATTAACAAGTGTCAGGTAACTGTATACACAAACACAAACAAACACACACACAGACGCTCACACAATAACACACACACACAATGCTCACACAATTACACATACACACACACACACAACACACACGATGCTCACACAATAACACATACACACACACGTTTCGGGCAGAGGCTCCAATGGGTCCATTCTTACTTGTGGCCATGTTGTCAACACTGGTAAAAGAGCATACAGTTTTCACAAATGACAGCGTACAACTCACTGCCTCAGCCACCTGCTGCTGAGCCTTACCAATGCAAGGTTCGAATGGCATTGTACACTTGTTAGTTGGATCCAACAATCTGAGAAGACTGGAAGCTCTGTTTACAACCTTTACTGTGGCATTTGTTTTGATATTAAAGGCAGCAGGGGAAAGGATGCTTCCCTGAGAAAAAGACAACTTCTGTTTGTGGAATTCAAACAGCCTGGTGCCTGCACAAACTGGAAGCCCTCAATTTGCCAAAAAAATTGGATGGTGATTAGGAGACAGCCTTGGAAGGCTGCTTTTAAAAAGGTCCAAGAGGATACTGGAGTTCCTGGTATTGTCATCTCCCAGTCAAAACAGATGGCTGTAAGCACTTTCTATAATTTCTTTTGTGTATTGTGGACAGTAGAGCTAAACAGGCCAGTGGAGCAGTACTTGCCGAAAATGCAGATTTTGGCAAGTCTTAGCTTCCACACGAGATGAGAGACCATAATTTTTCAATCTGTTTACAAATGCAATGTGTCTGAGATATTAGATTATTTACTCTGGTTTGTGAAATCTTTTTTGTTTTGTTCTTCTCATTAATCTTGGCTCTCCTCCAGGACGACGGAGAAGACCTGCAGTACAGATACTGATAGCAAACTTCAAATAATGTGGAGACAGCCTTGTGGGAGACGTTTCAAAGGGTGACAGTGAATTTCATGAAAGCCAGAAAGTCATTACAGGTCTGAAGAGTGAGTTTGAATTCACTGAGAGAATGGACAGCTCTGACTCTGTCAGTTTCTACCATTTGTTGACAGGCATGGCCACAGGCACAAAGCAGGCTGTGTTTGTGTTGACATCAACTGTTAACAAGAATGAAAACATTGGACCTGCTTAAAGAGAGGCCATGTATTACATAACCTCAGTCAACTCCTAGCTCCCACCCTTCATCTGATCTATTATTCAAACTGCAGCCTGCCCACCCCCCTTCTCCCAGGACCAGGCAGTCTTCAAGCCCTTGCCTAAAGTTAGTGCACAAACTGTTCCACCAATGACAAAGATGTCACATTTCCATCACCATGGGAGGTCTGGCTCAATGGGTCAAAGGCACTCTATGCCAAGGAAACCTGGCGGTGTCAATGGGAGAGAAAGACAGCAACATGAAAATGTGTGTGGTAGGCTGATCCACTACAAAGCTGTTCTAAAAAAAAAAAAAATAAATAAATAAAAATAAAAAAGGCTGGGGTGTGGGGGTGGTAGTGTGGGGGCTGAAGTGATAGAAACCCTATCCATTCACACTGTCTTGTCTTTAAGTTGGCATTGTGTGCCTGTGTGGGTCAACATAACAATGAAATGCAAGAACACATACTGGCTAAAAGCACTGGAGACACTAAGACACTGAACAAAAGAAAAAAGCTCATACAGCCAACTCGGACTTGAGACTGGGTGGTTTTCAAACACTTCCAAAATTGACACTGGACCTGGAGGTCTACCAATCTACCTCCTGACACAGTACAATACTGGAAAATGTGGTGTCTTCAGACACTGTGAATGAGGGCAGCGAAGAAGAGAGAGGGAGAGAGAAGGGGTGGGAAGATGGGAGAGAGTGGCGCCCATGGAGACTCCCCCACCCCCACCCAACTCCTCCACAGTTCCTGTTGAGGGAGGAAAGCAAGAGAAGCAGGCTGGAATGGGGCGCGCCTGAGGCCGGCAAGAAGACACAGAGCCTGTCAACAATAACATGGTTTATGTGAGGCCGGCAAGAAGCCACAGAGCCTGTCAACAATAACATGGTTTATGTGAGGCCGGCAAGAAGCCACAGAGCCTGTCAACAATAACATGGTTTATGTGAGGCCGGCAAGAAGCCACAGAGCCTGTCAACAATAACATGGTTTATGTGAGGTCGGCAAGAAGCCACAGAGCCTGTCAACAATAACATGGTTTATGTGAGGCCGGCAAGAAGCCACAGAGCCTGTCAACAATAACATGGTTTATGTGAGGCCGGCAAGAAGCCACAGAGCCTGTCAACAATAACATGGTTTATGTGAGGTCAGCAAGAAGCCACAGAGGCTGTCAACAATAACATGGTTTATGTGAGGCCGGCAAGAAGCCACAGAGGCTGTCAACAATAACATGGTTTACGTGAGGCCGGCAAGAAGCCACAGAGCCTGTCAACAATAACATGGTTTATGTGAGGCCGGCAAGAAGCCACAGAGCCTAACAACAATAACATGGTTTATGTGAGTAACACAACAATAACACGGTTTCTGTGAGGCCGGCAAGAAGCCACAGAGCCTAACAACAATAACATGGTTTATGTGAGGCCGGCAAGAAGCCACAGAGCCTAACAACAATAACACGGTTTATGTGAGGCCGGCAAGAAGCCACAGAGCCTACAACAATAACATGGTTTATGTGAGGCCGGCAAGAAGCCACAGAGCCTAACAACAATAACACGGTTTATGTGAGGCCGGCAAGAAGCCACAGAGCCTAACAACAATAACACGGTTTATGTGAGGCCGGCAAGAAGCCACAGAGCCTAACAACAATAACACGGTTTATGTGAGGCCGGCAAGAAGCCACAGAGCCTAACAACAATAACATGGTTTATGTGAGGCTGGCAAGAAGCCACAGAGCCTAACAACAATAACATGGTTTATGTGAGGCCGGCAAGAAGCCACAGAGCCTAACAACAATAACAGAAGCCACAGAGCCTAACAACAATAACATGGTTTATGTGAGGCCGGAAGAAGCCACAGAGCCTAACAACAATAACATGGTTTATGTGAGGCCGGCAAGAAGCCACAGAGCCTAACAACAATAACATGGTTTATGTGAGGCCGGCAAGAAGCCACAGAGCCTAACAACAATAACATGGTTTATGTGAGGCCGGCAAGAAGCCACAGAGCCTAACAACAATAACATGGTTTATGTGAGGCCGGCAAGAAGCCACAGAGCCTAACAACAATAACATGGTTTTGTGAGGCCGGAAGAAGCCACAGAGCCTAACAACAATAACATGGTTTTTGCGGGAGATGAGGTGGGATGGAGGCAGAGAAATGGAAGGGGCTGAAAGCTGGCCTGTCATGGCGGCCAGTTAGCGGGAGTGGCCCCAGCCGTCGGCCATGTTTTCCAGGCTACGGAGCCTATTCAGCCACACAGTGGTCCTCCTGCTCCAACTGTTGATGGTGCAAGCTCTGCCCACAACTGTCCCTGCGTTCACGCCCGAAACATCATACTTCAGCTCTGCCCAACTGTCCCTGCTGTTCAACGCCCCGGAAACATCAACTACATTCCCAGCTCTGCCCACAACTGTCCCTCTGCTCGCCAAACTTCATTCCAGCTCCCCACTGTCCGCTGTCAGCCAGAACATCAACTGATCCACTTGCCCACACTGCCCGCGTTCTGCCCAGAAACATCAACTACAACTACATTCCACCTTCATATACTTTTCCAAAACTGTGATTGGGAGGGGAAGGGAGGGACACATGTGCGCATACATACACACACATGTAATGACGTATAGATGCAAGCATGTAGGCGCGTGCACATACAGATATTCTTTGCGTATGGGCGCTCTTTTACTAATTGCCCCATGTAAATTGTTTTCTACATCTTTTGGTCATTATGAAGGATTACAAATGAAATAAACAAAAACACTGATGTGTGTGAACCATACACAAGTAGCAAACCACATTTACAATAACTGTGTTAATCAAAGCCTCTTCAATAGAATAGACTTCATAATAAAAATACATTCTTACCATCTCCCACCCACATACATACATGTATACCTATTTCATAGCCTCTTTTCCTGCAAAGAAAACTGGCCACTCTGCTAACTGCCATGAACACTTCAGCCTCATTCTCTGCCATCCCACCATCTCCCGCAAAAACTTTATGTTGTTAGCTCTGTGCTTCAGAATAATTGTATCATGATATACAGTCATTACATTCTCCCAACCCCCTCCCCCAGATCCCAAAAAGACCAGATAAGTAATTAATCGATAGTGCATAATCAAAATATGAACCAATAGTTTCCGGCTCTGATTCCTACCACATGATTGATCCAAGATATGAATAAAGTACTCGCATGTTTACCATAGTCATCAAAGTTTAGATCCAATATATACCTAAAGTAGTCAATAATAAAGTGCATCTACATGTTTACTAATGATATTGAAATAAAGTGCACTACATTTAATAAATAAAAGTCATCTACATGTTTAGATCCAATAATAAAGTACATCTACATGTTTAGATCCAATAATAAAGTCATCTACATGTTTAGATCCAATAATAAAGTGCATCTACATGTTTAGATCCAATAATAAAGTACATCTACATGTTTAGATCCAATAATAAAGTACATCTACATGTTTAGATCCAATAATAAAGTACATCTACATGTTTAGATCCAATAATAAAGTACATCTACATGTTTAGATCCAATAATAAAGTACATTACATGTTTAGATCCAATAATAAAGTACATCTACATGTTTAGATCCAATAATAAAGTACATCTACATGTTTAGATCCAATCTAATTGCCTAACCCACTCTTTACATTTGGACATACATCGGTACATTAACTACAGACTTGAGACCTGAGACCTATGTAATCTATCTCTGTCGTTCTTAAAACACACATGCACACGCACATGCACGCACGCACGCACACACACACACAGAGCGACAAAGTGAGCCTATCTACGCTTACAAATACATATATACACATTTACAATATTTATCAAAAAAAAAAAAAACCCTACATCAACCAAACAAAATACTGTTGTTCTCAACTGTTATTTTTCAGTTCAAGAGTTGCAGTCTATCACCTATTTGCTTGCTTGCAAAATGAAAACAAATGCTCAACAACATCCACATGTATGCCAACTGATGTATCACATACACATCAACGAAAGTACGAATAATCAATAAGTGTATGTAAAGTACATATATGTGTAAACATGCATGTATAAATATTAAGCATACATGGTGAGTGTGTGTGTGTGTGTGTTGTGTGTGTGTGTGTGTGTGTGTGTGTGTGTGTGTGTGTGTGTGTGTGCACAGTGTGTGCACATGCGTGCTATATATATTAAGCCTGTGTCTGCATTGTATTTAATGATCATCTCTATCACAACACACACACATTATATATATATATAAATATATAATATACATGTACAAAGTTACACAGACGGATTACTTGTTTGCTAATTACAGTGAGTTGGACTGCTCCCTTCCATATCATACTGGGTTAGCGACAGCCCACTAGCTGATTATACCCACATTACTGTCAGCAAAAACATGTACTTGTTCAGTCGTCAGTTGACTGTTTTCCCATTATACTGACATTACTGCCAGGAAAAAATATGTACTTCATTGGGTCCTTGTGTGCATAAATGACCACACAACTATCTAGTGCACTTGCCAGTTTCTGTTGGTGTGGGAAGAAGACGATGTGCTAAGATACAAAGATGAAACAAAGCAATACATGTGTTGGAAAACCTCATGCTGTCAGTGACATGCCTAGTGGGCCATTCCGCTGCATTAGTGACTCGGGGTGAAGAATTCTTTGAAGATGTGCGTCCCATTTCCCTCCTATCTCTGTGGGTACAGGGCATCCACTGACTGGGCTGACACAAGTGAACAATTGTTGCATACATGTGTCCTTTGGCTTTTATGCAAACAGGAGGCTGATGTCTCTGTTTTCTGTACAACTCAAGGCAACAGGTGGCTGACGTCTGTTTTCTGTACAACAGGAATGTCTTTCGTGACTTAATTTTGTAGATTAATGGTATCTTTTCCATTTGTATGCTGACAGTCATTTGAACTTGAAATGTTTTCACTGTGAGAAGCTCAGCCTCTTGAATGAAATGCCACTTACTACCATCAGCAGCAACAACGCAGAGTAAATTGAGGCAAAGTCATCGTAAGTTGGTAAATGAGGAATGAGAGAGAGAGAGAGAGAGAGAGAGAGAGAGAGAGAGAGAGAGAGAGAGAGAGAGAGAGAGAGAGAGAGAGGAGAAATGCAGCAAGCTACATGATTAAAGTTTCAATGCTCTACTACATTAAAAACAGACATAACCTGCAGAAGAGGTCAGAGAACAAGGCATTCAGTGACTCACCAACTCATGCCATGACGACTGTTTCTACCCCTCAATTTTACAAGACAAGAGTTTCCAAGCAGTAGCAGAATGTTACATTTGATCACCACCTTTTTACAGTCACTTTTACAGGTATGGACAATGTGGGGCCATACCTGAAACTCTGTGTGTGTGTGTGTGCGTGTGTATGTGTGTGTGTGTGTGTGTGTGTGTGTGTGTGTGTGTGTGTGCACGTGTGTGTGTGTGTGTGTGTGCACTTTAAGTTCAGCTGATTTCTTGTTTTAATCCCATACACCTTAGTATTATGCTTTTTTTCCCCCCTCCTTTTCTCTTGTAAACATGAATTTCAATGCTGACCCACATTTCAAACCTGTTTCAAAAGAAGGCTTAAAACCCACGATGGTTGTGTTTGAAAAAAAAAAAATTATATTTGTATTTGTGCTTTTCTCCACAGTAAGCCTAAAGCCAATACATTTGAACTGAATAACCATTTTCAGTTGTGTTTTACGACAATTCTTCTGTTCTTTTTCATCGTTTTTCTGTCTCTAATAACAAAACATCTTGGCATGCATGCAGTAAGCCTGGATAGACCACATCACCCCTTCTCACACACACAACACCATATCCCCCAACCCACATGAACAGGCTGATAGACCACATCACCCCTTCTCACACACAACCACCATATCCCCCAACCCACATGAACAGGCTGACAGACTGCATCACCCCTTCTCACACACAACCACCATATCCCCCAATCCACAGACACATGAACAGCCTGATAGACCGCATCACCCCTTCTCACACACAACCATATCCCCCAACCCACAGACACATGAACAGGCTGGATAGATCGCTTCATCCCTTCTCACGTAGACAGCATCGCCCCCTTCTCACATAGACCGCTTCATCCCTTCTCACATAGACCGCATCACCCCTTCCCACATAGACCGCATCGCCCCTTCTCACATAGACCGCATCGCCCCTTCTCACATAGACCGCATCGCCCCTTCTCACATAGACCGCATCACCCCTTCTCACATAGACCGCATCGCCCCCTTCTCACATAGACCGCATAACCCCTTCTCACATAGACCGCATCACCCCTTCCCACATAGACCGCATCGCCCCTTCTCACATAGACCGCATCGCCCCTTCTCACATAGACCGCATCACCCCTTCTCACATAGACCGCATCACCCCTTCTCACATAGACCGCATCACCCCTTCTCACATAGACCGCATCGCCCATTCTCACATAGACCGCTTCATCCCTTCTCACATAGACCGCATCACCCCTTCTCACATAGATCGCTTCATCCCTTCTCACATAGACCGCATCACCCCTTCTCACATAGACCGCATCGCCCCTTCTCACATAGACAGCATCGCCCCCTTCTCACATAGACCGCTTCATCCCTTCTCACAGACAGCATCGCTCCCTTCTCACATAGACCGCATCGCCCCTTCTCACATAGACAGCATCGCCCCTTCTCACATAGACCGCATCGCCCCTTCTCACATAGACAGCATCGCCCCTTCTCACATAGACCGCATCACCCCTTCTCACATAGACAGCATCGCCCCCTTCTCACATAGACCGCATCACCCCTTCTCACATAGACAGCATCACCCCCTTCTCACATAGACCGCTCATCCCTTCTCACATAGACAGCATCGCCCCTTCTCACATAGACCGCTTCATCCCTTCTCACATAGACAGCATCGCCCCCTTCTCACATAGACCGCATCACCCCTTCTCACATAGACAGCATCACCCCTTCTCACATAGACCGCATCACCCCTTCTCACACAGCATCGCCCCTTCTCACATAGACCGCTTCATCTCTTCTCATACACGACCATATCCCCCCCCACAGACACATGAACAGGCTGGATAGACCGCATCACCCCTTCTCACATAGACCGCATCACCCCTTCTCACACACGACCATATCCCCCACCCCACAGACACATGAACAGGCTGGATAGACCGCATCACCCCTTCTCACATAGACCGCATCACCCCTTCTCACACACAACCATATCCCCCACCCCAAAGACACATGGACAGGCTGGATAGACCGCATCACCCCTTCTCACACAAACCATAACCC
Source organism: Conus canariensis (assembly GCA_033310375.1). Taxonomy (NCBI): domain Eukaryota; kingdom Metazoa; phylum Mollusca; class Gastropoda; order Neogastropoda; family Conidae; genus Conus; species Conus canariensis. The sequence goes on along the minus strand of CM065736.1, from coordinate 48,830,391 downwards.
CCACCCCACATACACATCAACACCCTTACTAGCTGGCTACATGTGTATGTCATACATACACACCTTTTTTCTTCTGTCTTCCTTCCTTGTTTTTCTCCTGTCTTCCTTCTCTAAGTTTATCCCTATGACGATGTACCAACTGCACAAGACATAAACCCCCCTCCCCACATGCACCTACTGCATACCCCTCATCTCCCCCCCCCCCCCACCACACACACACACCTGCCTCAAACCTTAATACACACAGAGAAACATTTCTGTTTGTACCCCATAACATACACAATTTTACCCATTCATACATCAAGGCCTTTTTTTGCTGCAGAAAATAATGAGAATACTGTGCATGATAAAGACATTTATTTAATGGCTATAGATTTTAGTTAAATAGCTTGTGACCCCTCAATGGTCCTGGACTAGGAGTGGTCTGTCCATGACATGACCATTTTCACATTGTTTAAAAATCCATACAAACAGAAAAGGCTTCTGTACCGAACACCTTAATCATATAAAGAAACCACCTGGAATCTTTTTGCTGCAAATATTTCAATGAAAATTCTTCAAAGGTCAGACCCAGCAGAACCTCAATTTGATTAAGTGTGCTAAAAACCTGTATTCCTGTGTCTTCCAATAAACTTCAATTGCCAAAAACACACTGGTTTAATTCTGACTGCCAACAAATTACAAAAGAACGAAAACAGGCTCATTGTTGTGTTTATTACAGGCAACCAGTGCTTAATAACACTCAAGCCCATCAAAAACTGCGAGCTAAAACGAGACTTATCTTTAAGTAAATGTCAATAACATACGATTGGCTATCTTCTTTGACCTGGAGAAAGCTTATGATACCACATGGAAATATGGAATCATTCTATATCTTCATAAACCAGGTTTTCTAGGTCATCTGCCTATTTTTATGTAAAAATTTTTTTTCTGGCTGACCGGCAGTTCAAAGTTCTTGTTGGCACCATGCTCTCAGACATCCATGAGCATGACTTGTGTGTACACCAGGGTAGCATTCTTTCTCCTATTCTCTTCAGCATCAAAATCGTGTGTACACCAGGGTAGCATTCTTTCTCCTATTCTCTTCAGCATCAAAATCAATCAGATTGTCAGTTCTGTAGACCAGGGTTTCCAGTCCTCTTTTGTTTGTTGATGACTTTGCACACTATGCAGTAGGAGCCACCTATGCCAGCCTAAAATGTCCACTCCAACTTTGCATGGATAAGATCCTACAGTGGGCTGAGGAAAATGGGTTCACCTTTTCGGGTACCCAACTCAATTGTATTCACTTTCACAATTTTCGGAAAGTTCTTCGCAAATCCTGATATTTGTCTTAACAAATCAACCATTCCAACAGCAAGGGTAGCCAAATTCCTGGATCTTATCTTTACTGGGGCACTCATATGAAAAACGTTCATCTTTACAGGGCTCTGATCCGCTCCAAACTGGATTATGGCTATGCAGTCTATAGTTCTGCCAGATCTCTCTACCTGAATACACTCGATTCCATCCGCCATCAAGGACTTAACTCTCTGAGTGCGTTCAGCACCACCCTTGATTATAGCCTATATGCTGAGGCAGGCGAACCATCCCTCTCTAATCACTGGCTGAAACTCACCTCGAGCTACTGTTTGAATCCCCTTTCTGAAACTTAACTCTGCTTATGACTATGTCCTTGACCTGAAGTTCCAAAAGGAATTTGGAGACCACCCCTATTCCATTCCACATTTGGGCTTTCACATTTTTCCCCATTTGAACAATGCTATCATCATCAATACAGTGATAGAGACCTTGGAGTGGTGTGTGATTTATCCCAGTTTCCTGATGACTCACCATGGACTTTCTTCACTCCAGAGATCTGGTTTGATTTAGCCTTGTATCATAACAAGACCACTAGCTTCCAGCAGAACAAGTCCTTTTCCACCAAACTAAATTCTAAATGTCCATCCTTCTGAAGAATTTTTACAAATGGATCCAAATCTGAGGAGGGAATTGCCTCTGCTGTGTTTTATGAACAAGTTCTTCTCAGAGATGTTCTAAACATATTCCAACTGACAGCTCCATCTACACTGCTGAGTTTACAGCCTTAATCCTGGCTCTTGAAATGGTCTCTAAATCGAAACATGAAGATTTCCTCATTCTATCAGGCTCCCTTTCTGCTTTGGAAGCCATTGCCGGCCGAAACCTCAAGCACCCTCAGCTGCTGAATTGTTTGAACTGTACACCTCTCCGAAATCTGATGGGTACAACATAGTTTTTCGTTTGGGCTCCTGGTCATGTAGGCATTCGAGGCAATGAGATGGTTGATTCAACTTGCCAAGAGTGCAACAAAGAAATAGTTGAGCAGATTGTCTATCCCTCACACTAATCTGAAACTCAAAGCTCAGGCTATGTATGTCAATGGCCTCTGGCAAGGGGAATGGAACTCACAGATGGATAACAAACTCTTTCAAATCCGTCCAAACCTGAAAGCCTTTTATCCCATGTTCCAGGGACAGTTGCAAAGAAGAAACAGCCTTGTGCAGTTTGAACACAGGCCACTCCTTTTCCACCCAGTCTTCTACTTTTCTAACAGGTGACAAGTTCCGTGGTGTTGTCTATAGATGTCAAGTGCCACTCACAGTGAATCATGTTCATTTAGAATGTTGGGACTTGAATGACACGAGACATAAACCGCACACACACACACACACACACAGAGAGAGAGAGAGAGAGAGAGAGCGGACGAGAGAGAGAGAGAGAGAGAGAAGCATGTACACTTAAATTTAATGAACTTCTATGGGGAAAGGGGGTGAAAAGGAAAGAAAGAAAAATAAAAAAATTGGGGTTTGTCTCAGCAGTCTTTTTTTTTAATTTTATTTTTTTCTAAATACAACCTGATAGTAAAAGAACAGTGGCCATAATCACTGTCACTTTGTGCATCTCACTTCTTGTCTTTGTACCAAGCCCACCACAGGGGTACATCTGACATGTTATTTATCCCAGCTCTTACACCCTCAAAATAAAGAATACATGCATATTTGTTTACTGGGGATGGGGGAGGGGAGTGTGTGTGTGTGTGTGTGTGTGTGTGTGTGTGTGTGTGTGTGTGTATAAAACATTAATCCCATCAAGAAATCCTGTCTGCTCTGATTGCCGTTCAATGCTTTTGAAGCATCAACATACTTCTTGCAGCCCAAGTCTTCAACAAGCGTTGTTCACTTTCTAGTAACAAGTCAAAAATGCAGATCAAAATTATTTTCCACTGAAGTCTTTTCAGTCCAATCAGATCTCCAATAGTTGACAATTGCGCTTCTTCAAACGTCTCGCCTTTATTCCACAATTGGAGGCATGCAAAACCTCACCTTTTCCTTTCCAAAGATGAAGCCTCTGCACAACCCACAACCAGAAAAATGATTGTACCAATTGCATTTACCAAAATATTTGCCTGCCACTGAAATGCTTTGATTAATGTGAGCCTAAGCACCACAATATATCACAACAACCGCAGGCAGCACAGCGCTGAATGCAGATTCATGGAAACCTGGATTGGAAAAACTTAATACAGTACCGGACTAGGATTTCCTTCGGATGTTCGCTTTTCCTGCTTTTGAAAATCAGATGATTTTCTTGGAACTCCTCGGATCTGATGAGAGATCACCCTCTGCCTGTTGTCACTGAAATTATATGTGCTTTGTTATTTTCTTTTCTCTAGTTGTCAGGTATGTCCTGGGAATGGTGTTTTTTTTAATGATGATAATGCTTAACTGCAAACCAGGGCATATGAAACTTAAGCTTTAACATTGGAATGGCTGGCATTTTGGATTGTATACAAGGTGTCTTTGAGCGATTTTTGTCAGATTTATGCGAAAATTTCTTTGTAAAGTTGTTTGACAGATGATTTTAAACCACAATAAATTGTTCAGAACATGTTTTTGCAACATTTTCTTACTCTCTGTTTGTAGGTACAAATACTTGACATGGTGTTAAATTTTGGGTCGCACTCTTCAATAGAAATGGATACTGTACTAGTATCAAATTATACACCATTAACGTTATACCCCTTCACACACACACACACTTTCTTCCCTTTTATATTTAATTTTTTATCTATTAACTTTTTTTTGAGGGTGGGTGGGGGTGGGGGGTTGTTCTTCTATCCACTTGTGCTGTTTTCACCAAACCTGTGTACAAACTACAGCAAAAGGGGAGGTCTGAACATGGAACATGAAAGACCATAGTGTGGTCTCAACCTGAACATAATTCAAAACTGTCAACAGCTTTTTACTCTTTGGGGGGTGGGGGCAGGAAAAAAAAATTCCTGTTGCTATCTACCTTTCATGCTCTCAGGAGAAAAATAAAGAAAGAAAACACTGATAGAAAGTCTAGATCTCTCTCTTTCTATCTCTCTTTCTATCTCTCTCTCTCTCTCTCTCACACACACGTGCCTAGAAATGAAATGGGGCATGTTCCACCAGCATATTTTCATCCTCTCTGAGGCGGATATGTTTCCTATGTAAGACAAGCCTCCATCCCACCTCACTCCACCCCCAGAGCCTTCAGTTTTCCTCCCTGTCTGAGGACATTCCTTTTCTTGGTGCACAGGGAAAAACAAACTTTTCTTTATAATTCCAGCCCCAAAAGAACTATTCATCGTTTGTATCGAAGACGAAGTAGATTTCAGACAGAAAGAAGCTGGATTAAAAACTACACTGTTTTACCTTGTCTTTGTCCAGCTCTGTTCTCTTTTCTTCATCATTATTCACACAAATCTTGGGTCATCTGATTCATTGATATCTGTTCTCTTTTCCTTTTAATTATTCATGTCAATGCTGGGTCATATGATTCATTGATATCTGTTCTCTTTTCTTCATAATTATTCACAGATATGTTGGGTCATATGATTCATTGATATCTGTTCTCTTTTCTTCATAATTATTCACAGATATGTTGGGTCATATGATTCATTGATATCTGTTCTCTTTTCTTCATAATTATTCACAGATATGTTGGGTCATATGATTCATTGATATCTGTTCTCTTTTCTTCATAATTATTCACAGATATGTTGGGTCATATGATTCATTGGTATCTGTTCTCTTTTCTTCATAATTATTCACAGATATGTTGGGTCATATGATTCATTGATATCTGTTCTCTTTTCTTCATAATTATTCACAGATATGTTGGGTCATATGATTCATTGATATCTGTTCTCTTTTCTTCATAATTATTCACAGATATGTTGGGTCATATGATTCATTGATATCTGTTCTCTTTTCTTCATAATCATTCACACAAATGTTGGGTCATATGATTCATTGATATCTGTTCTCTTTTCTTCATAATTATTCACATCAATGTTGGGTCATATGATTCACTGATGTCTGTTGTTCTCTTTTCTTCATAATCATTCGCATCAATGTTGGATTCACTGGTATCTGTTCTCTTTTCTTCATCATCATTCACATCAATGTCAGGTCATATGATTCACTGATATATCTGCAAACTGTCTTGCCATTGGTAGGAAACCCACTAAAGTGTATGTGTTGCCGATGTTTCCACAGTCAACGGAGTGAAAAACCCAATGCAAACACAGTGTCTATGTAATGTAGAGAGGTGAGTGCAACAGACCATGCCCAGAGTGAAGACTGTACCCTAGGCATCATACAGATCACTCAGCTGAGCCGATTCACATCAAGGCAAGCAATCAAGGCGGTGCACTCTGTCAGCGGTGACATGCATGAACGTGCACTAAGTGGTTTTAGTGTGTGGCTGGCAACCCTCTCTCACGCCAGTCAGGCATTCAAACCCTCATTAACAGTGGCCTGGGAAAACTGCTTCACTCCTGTTAGACACTGGCTTCTAATGCGCCACCCACCTGCATGTGCCTGCAGTCCCACCCACTAGCTGAAAACAGGTCTTCTGAGCTGGTTGGACCTTGGTCAGTATGCACACCAGTAAACAGATAGCAGTGTTTTCAATTTTCCTTTCTCTCTTGGCTGATTGGTCCGGAGAGGATCTACAGCTGGTTCTTTCTCTTTCCCACACTTCATTACATCTACAGCTGGTTCTTTCTCTTTCCCTCACACCTCACTACATCTACAGCTGGTTCTTTCCCTTTCCCCACACCTCACTACATCTACAGCTGGTTCTTTCTCTTTCCCACACCTCACTACATCTACAGCTGGTTCTTTCTCTTTCCCACACCTCACTACATCTACAGCTGGTTCTTTCTCTTTCCCCACACCTCACTACATCTACAGCTGGTTCTTTCTCTTTCCCTTCACTACATCTACAGCTGGTTCTTTCTCTTTCCCCTCACACCTCACTACATCTACAGCTGGTTCTTTCTCTTTCCCCTCACACCTCACTACATCTACAGCTGGTTCTTTCTCTTTCCCACACCTCACTACATCTACAGCTGGTTCTTTCTCTTTCCCACACCTCACTACATCTACAGCTGGTTCTTTCTCTTTCCCACACCTCACTACATCTACAGCTGGTTCTTTCTCTTTCCCTTCACTACATCTACAGCTGGTTCTTTCTCTTTCCCCTCACACCTCACTACATCTACAGCTGGTTCTTTCTCTTTCCCCACACCTCACTACATCTACAGCTGGTTCTTTCTCTTTCTCTTCACTACATCTACAGCTGGTTCTTTCTCTTTCCCTCACACCTCACTACATCTACAGCTGGTTCTTTCTCTTTCCCCTACACCTCACTACATCTACAGCTGGTTCTTTCTCTTTCCCACACCTCACTACATCTACAGCTGGTTCTTTCTCTTTCCCTTCACTACATCTACAGCTGGTTCTTTCTCTTTCCCCTCACACCTCACTACATCTACAGCTGGTTCTTTCTCTTTCCCCTCACACCTCACTACATCTACAGCTGGTTCTTTCTCTTTCCCTTCACTACATCTACAGCTGGTTCTTTCTCTTTCCCACACCTCACTACATCTACAGCTGGTTCTTTCTCTTTCCCCACACCTCACTACATCTACAGCTGGTTCTTTCTCTTTCCCTTCACTACATCTACAGCTGGTTCTTTCTCTTTCCCCTCACACCTCACTACATCTACAGCTGGTTCTTTCTCTTTCCCCACCTCACTACATCTACAGCTGGTTCTTTCTCTTTCCCCACACCTCACTACATCTACAGCTGGTTCTTTCTCTTTCCCTTCACTACATCTACAGCTGGTTCTTTCTCTTTCCCCTCACCCTCACTACATCTACAGCTGGTTCTTTCTCTTTCCCCACACCTCACTACATCTACAGCTGGTTCTTTCTCTTTCCCTTCACTACATCTACAGCTGGTTCTTTCTCTTTCCCCTCACACCTCACTACATCTACAGCTGGTTCTTTCTCTTTCCCACACCTCACTACATCTACAGCTGGTTCTTTCTCTTTCCCTTCACTACATCTACAGCTGGTTCTTTCTCTTTCCCACACCTCACTACATCTACAGCTGGTTCTTTCTCTTTCCCACACCTCACTACATCTACAGCTGGTTCTTTCTCTTTCCCTTCACTACATCTACAGCTGGTTCTTTCTCTTTCCCCTCACACCTCACTACATCTACAGCTGGTTCTTTCTCTTTCCCCACACCTCACTACATCTACAGCTGGTTCTTTCTCTTTCCCTTCACTACATCTACAGCTGGTTCTTGCTCTTTCCCCTCACACCTCACTACATCTACAGCTGGTTCTTTCTCTTTCCCTCATACCTCACTACATCTACAGCTGGTTCTTTCTCTTTCCCACACCTCACTACATCTACAGCTGGTTCTTTCTCTTTCCCACACCTCACTACATCTACAGCTGGTTCTTTCTCTTTCCCACACCTCACTACATCTACAGCTGGTTCTTGCTGTTCCTACATCTTGCTTTGTCAACAGCCTGGTTCCTTCCTCATTTCATCTTCTCCAACATGTTTCTAAAAGTGGGAGGGGAAAGGGAGAGGGGGCACTTCAGACAATAACAAGAGTGAACCTGATACTTAAGTTTGAAGTTTGTTCCCAATGTGCTGATGGTTACACTCATCATGTCAACACCACTTCCCTTGTTGGTCACGTTCCATTGGAGTGCTGAAGTACCATCAGTCTCACTGATGTTTGTCACATTCCACTGGTGTGCTGAAGTACCATCAGTCTCACTGAGGTTTGTCACATTCCATTGGAGTGCTGAAGTACCATCAGTCTCACTGATGTTTGTCACATTCCACTGGAGTGCTGAAGTACCATCAGTCTCACTGATTCCATTTCCAGACACTGTCAAGGCCTTATCTGCCCACATTCCCAACACCTCAGCACAGAGTGGACACTGCCAGTGGAAACATGGTCCTGATGGTCATGACACTGATTTCACTTATGAAAACAGGGATTCATTTTGGCTGTGCGCAAGTCAACTGTTTCTCCTTTGCTAAATGCAAGGAATCCCTGTAAAGCTGTGAAAATATGGGTCTTCAAAAGCAGGTCAATGAAAGCAGCGAATTCATTCAAAAAGTGCAGCCTAATCATCCCTCTTACGTACAAGTCAAGCTCTAGTTAGTTCCTGTCAACGATGGACAGACTGCACATGGAGACTGCTTAAGTTGGAGTGTAAATTAATACTGTAATGTCCCCAGACTTGAACTGAACGGCATGGAACTTCCATGGGCCAGAAATGCACTTTTCAGACTTCCTATGGTTACAGGCTGGATTTCTGACCTGAGCCTGAAATATGGCTAGATTACAGCCTGTTCTCTATCCTACCTCTTAGCACCTCTAGAGCTGGTTCTCTCCTATATAGATCACAGCCTGTTCTCTATCACCCTAGCCTCTTATAGCACACTCTATAGTGGCTGGTTCTCTCCTATATAGATCACAGCCTGTTCTCTATCCTACCTCTTAGCACATCTAGGGCTGGTTCTCTCCTATATAGATCACAGCCTGTTCTCTATCCTACCTCTTAGCACATCTAGGGCTGTTCTCTCCTATAATAAGGATCCTACTAGCTGTTTCTCTTCCTACCTCATTGACATCCAGGCTGTTCCTGTCTTTCCTTCACCTTTTTCATGAAATGCCCCACAGCCTGCATAATGTCTGTTCCTACAGCTGGCTGTGTCTATAGTATAGTGTACCTAGGATCCTTCTTTCCTACAGCTGGCTGTGTCTATAGAATAGTGTACCTAAATCCTTCTTTCCTACAGCTGGCTGTGTCTATAGTATAGTGTACCTAGCAATCCTTCTTTCCTACAGCTGGCTGTGTCTATAAATAGTGTACCTACAATCCTTCTTTCCTACAGCTGGCTGTGTCTATAGTATAGTGTACCTACAGATCCTTCTTTCCTACAGCTGGCTGTGTCTATAATATAGTGTACCTAAGATCCTTCTTTCCTACAGCTGGCTGTGTCTATAGTATACCTAGGATCCTTCTTTCCTACAGCTGGCTGTGTCTATAGTATACCTAGGATCCTTCTTTCCTACAGCTGCTGTGTCTATAGTATAGTGTACCTAAGATCCTTCTTTCCTACAGCTGACTGTGTCTATAGTATAGTGTACCTACGATCCTTCTTTCCTACAGCTGGCTGTGTCTATAGTGTACCTACGATCCTTCTTTCCTACAGCTGGCTGTGTCTATAGTATAGTGTACCTACATCTATCCTTTCATTTCCGATTACAGCTGGCTGTGTCTATAGCATAGTGTACCTACGATCCTTCTTCCCTACAGCTGGCTGTGTCTATAGTATAGTGTACCTAAGATCCTTCTTTCCTACAGCTGGCTGTGTCTATAGTATAGTGTACCTAAGATCCTTCTTTCCAACAACTCTTTATATGTACTGATTTTTTCTCTTTCCTACACCTTGCTATGTCTGCAGCCTGATTCTTTTTTTTTCTCTTTCCGACACCTTGTTAGCTACAACCTAGTTCTTTCTCTTTCCTACAGCATGCAGGTACCACAGCCTGATTCTTTTTTCTGACTACTCCATTCTACCTCTGCAGCCTAGCTCTCCCCCCCCCCCCCCCCCCCTTCACTAGTCTACTGCCTGTTTGTTTCTCTTCCCCACTCCTTGCTATGTCTACAGGCTGGTTCCTTTTCTTTCAGTATTCACCCTTTTAGCTAGATCTACAGCCAGTTCAGTCATGCAAGACTTCTCTGCCAAGCCAATTCACCAGTTTATGTTCCAGCCGGAATGTGTAACTGATCTCAATACACTTTTCTTCTTTAAGGTTTTTCAGCCTTGTGAAAATGAGAAAAACACTCACAGTGACATGGCAAGGGACCGCTTTCTACACAATACATGACTAAGGAGACGGGGAAGGGAAGAAACTCCTCCCTGCAGTGAATAGCCACCCTGGGTCGACAAAGCCGGAAAATGGTTGAATTCATGGTTGAATTCGACCCAGCTCCTGTCTATTTCAGACTGCCGGCCATTCAATGAGATGAAAGGAAGAAAGAAGGAGAGCAGGGAGGGAGGGAGGGGGGGGGGGGGGGGGGCAGGAACTGGGGGTGGTGGAAGTCGATCCTATTCAGGCAACCGGTACTGGCAGACCCGTCCTCCTTTGCAAACTGTTTTATGGCCAAGTAGTAGTGGCAGGGAGTGAGGGCCGTGAAAGGGGGGTGGTGGGAGGTGGGTTATTGATGGGATGATAGTTTCACTCCTACATAGTCTTGATAGCTCAAAACACAAAATAATGAAGGCTACTACAGCCACCGCGATTCTAGTCATTTCAGGGTGACTCTGTCTTGTTTTGTTGTTTTTCTCCTTGGAATTTTCTGCCTGTTTGTTTGATTGATATGCATGTGCGTGTGCATGTGCGTGTGTGTGTGTGTTCTTAGTTATATACATAGCTGCAATTAAAGTTCCTAGGGTCTGTCCACTCACACTTAAAACCACCATCACCACCACCAACACACACTTCCCCCTTCCTTCCCCCAAAGCGGAACAGATAAATACTAAAAAATCCCAACCTCAGTACTATTTTTGAGTAGAAAAAACAACAATAACATTTGTCAGTACTCTTTCTGCTGTAAAACAAAAAACAAAATAAAAAAAATGACATCTGTCTGTACCATTTCTGCTAAGACTTGCGCTTTTCAGTACCATAAAGACTGACATTTGTGCTTTCCGTTTCTGCTTTACTGCCATTTCAAAAATATAAGGGAAAACGGACCAATCTTGTGGACTCCTGGTTGTCAGGTCAGAGGTTCAATCCTCATCAGACCATGGCCAGTCTCTGCGCCTTTTGTGCTATTAAAAAAAACACGAAAAAAAAACCCTAAAGTTTTGTCAGTACCATTTGTGCTAAAACAACAACCCAACACACCACACACACACACAAATCAACACTATAAGCAACATTTTGCAATTAAAACAAGCAAAAAAATCAGCCTGTGTCAAAACCATTTCTGCCCCCCCCCCCCCCTCCCTGTAATGTAAAAAATAAAAAAAACAAAACCTTTATCAGGACTATCTCTGCTATGAACAGACTAAGTAAATGCCAAAAGGTGGGCTCAGAGAAAGTGACAATTTCTGGATCCTAATAAATCCTGATCAAAACATGTGGTCTGAATAATCAAGAACAGTCTAATGCACTCAGAATACCCTAACAAAACAAACAAACAAACAGAAATATGACCACATCAAAGCTTAAACTGACTGTGAATACATACAAATGACAGCAGCAAGCAAATTCACTCCCTTTGTAAGAGGACTCCAACATACTGAAAAACTTTACCTTGGTAACTTACTTGAACAGCAAAATGGAATATCTAGCAAATGTGCATGTATAAAAGGTTGTTTTGCAATAATTGTATGAAGCTTTCTTTCTTGTTTTCCGAATAATTAGTCTCAAAAACTTAATTTGTTGCATGATTGTAAGATGTGTCGTTGACAATCCATTCACATATTAAACCAACATGTGCACCAAACATTGCTTTCAGATGCACTGAAACTGATTGAATTGAAAGATATCTGTCAAGATGCACTGTAAAAAAAAAAAAATTGTAATCTAACTTCTGTGTAATATCAAATTTCATGTTTTTCCAAACCACATGAGGTTTGTCATAAACATCTTACGTGCTATGTGATGTCATTTTTTCTTCCCCAAACAAAACTTGATAATCAATGGTTTTTGATCACTTCAAGTTACCCATGGAACAAACTCTAGATGATAAATTTCTACAGAAAGTTCAACAGTTTGTTGCCAAGTGTGTCTGCAAGGTGTGCTGTGATCATTTTCTGTCATCTTATGCACAGTTCTTTCCCCTCCTGAACGGATGAACCTATGCGTTTTCATCAACCTGTGTATAATATCAATTTTCAGCGCACATGTTCCCCAATATCTTTATTGTAACATTGTTCATTTTCGTGTCAAAGACTGCCTCCCTGGCTATCTTTATGCATTGTTGTATTTATTTTTTCATCTTATGTAACAATCCTAGTTTTCAGACATTTTCATGTTTATGCCTTACAGCATCTTTCTGCATTTCGCTTGCTTGTTTGCATGGTTTTTTCTGTGTGTGTGTGTGTGTGTTTTTTTGTTTGTTTGTTTTTCTGGTGTGTGTGTGTTTTTTTTTTGTAAGTTTGTTTTTCGTGTGATTGCTCGTGGGTTCTTTTTTGTTGTTTTTTTTTTTCTGTGTGAATCCTGTTTTTTGATTTTTGTTTTCTTCGTATGTTGGTTTCGTTGTTGTTTTTGCATGGGTTTTTTCTTGTTGTGTGTGTGTGTGTTGTGTTTTTTTTTTGTTTGTTTGTTTTTTTGTGTGTGTGTGTGTGTGTGTGTTTTTTGTTTGTTTGTTTTTTCTGGTGTGTGTGTGTGTTGTTTTTTTTTTTGTTGTTTTTTCTGGTTGTGTGTTTTTTTTCTGGAGGGGGCATCATTTCCAGTTCTGATTATTATTAAAGTATGTAAATAGTTTGAACTATTTGGGCCAGTTAACTGTTTGTAATAGTCAAATGCATTTAAAACTTGACAAATACTACTCAGGTATACTCTATGATAACCATTATTTATTTCAATAACATCTGCAAGAAAATGTTTCTGAACAAAGTTTGACATAAAATTCAAGGAAGATATCGCATATCTCATATTATCACATTATGCTTCACATGCCCATTTCATTTCATGAAATCAGCCTAAAATGGATACAATACAATTACAGGAAACCTCGAGTCACTTGTATGCTATATCTAATAAAAACTGCAAATAAAATGGTGTTTTGAAATAGTAAGGTAAGGTAAGGTAATGTTGCTTATACTGTTATAGCCCAGCCAACCACAAAGGGCCATATCAGGTCTGTCACCACGCTGAAGTCAACTCACCAGTCATTCATTCACACAACTCTTTAAAATACATCTTCTAAAAACACACCGAAATTTGGTTAAAAATCTTTCCAGTATAAAATCTCAGATCTGATGAAAAATGTTAATCTCTTTCAAGAATTCATAGATCGTATCAGGTGCGACGTCTCTGAACAAGGTTTTCATGGAGTCTGTTGTAAAATGTTTGTGTCTCACATCATGCAAGTCCCAACACTCTAAAAGAACATGTTTCATTGTGAGTGGCACATGACATGGAATGCACCATGGAGCTTCTTCACTCTTTAAAAGGTATGAATGAGTAAAATACGAATGGCCGGTGTGCAGCTGGCATAGAACTGCTTCTTCTCTGGACCACCAGAGGTGGATGTTTTGAAATAACACAATAGTTTATGTAACCTATGTATGACGTTCTGCCTCTTTCTTATACTGACAATCATTCTGCCTGACAATCATTCTGCCTCTTTCTTACTGACAATCATTCTGCCTGACAATCATTCTGCCTTTCTTACTGACAATCATTCTGTCTCTTTCTTACTGACAATCATTCTGCCTCTTTCTTACTGACAATCATTTTTCAAAAATGGTCAAGTAATAACTGTTTTCTGTTGCATATTTTTTTTCTATTGGCTTGGGATTATTTTGCATAATTTTACTGGCATGGAACAATATAAGAAAATACAAAAATATTGAATAAAAGAGCAAGTCTATTTTTTTCTAGCCTGTTGTCCACTTTTTATGCCCGTCTAATGGCACTAATTCAATGAGAGAGAGAGAGATAGAGATAGATAGAGAGAGAGAGAGAGGAGAGAGCTCTGTTGGTACTGCATCACCTTTTTCAAAAGAAACAACAGACACGCACAAAAACAACGACAGAAGAGTATCCAGTCGGCCACAAAGCCTGGCAGACCCTGGGTAAAGAGAAAGAATCACTTGGCATGCAATCAAGCTCTGGTACCTCTGGCTGCAAAACGTCATTGACTCTTTCTTCCCTAATTCCTTAATCCAGCACGTCACTCTGTGGCATTAACCCATTCCAGCCATTTCCTTTCCAGTAATCTCTTCAAACTGCAGGGAAGCGGCCACACAACTGTTTTCTTGCCGCTATTGATCACAAGTATGCATCCCCCACCCCCACCCCCCCAACCTTACCCACACCATCAGCAAGGGACAACGGCTGCACCGAAATCGGTCTGGCGGTTTGTGAAAAAAAAAATCGCTGAGCCCCCCCCCCCCCCCCCCTCTCTCTCTCTCTCCTCCCCTATTCCCCATGCATACATTTCCCGCCCCGATCCCCAGAACTGTGAAAAGGACAGGGAGTGAGGAGCGGAGGAGCGGACGAAGCCAGTAGGAGAGGCCCAAGCCAGAAGTAGGCAGGGAGCATAGAGAACAGAGGCGGCAGCCACAATAATGTGTCCATGGGGACTGGGGGGGGGGGGGGGGGGGGGGGGGGGGGGGTAGTCTGCACTTGTAGCCTACATTTCCTACACCCTAGTGTCAGCCAGCCTCCGCCATCCCCCCCACTGTGACCACCACTTGGGGTCGGGGCTGTGGGTATTGAACGGCAATGGAGGTCAATGTGTGAAGACCACAGAAGCCGACAGGCTTTTCCCAATACCAGCGACTATCTGCGTTTAGTGGCAGCCATTTTTTGATTGGTCATTCTAAATAATCTGTGTGTGTGTGTGTGTGTGTGTGTGTGAGAGAGAGAGAGAGAGAGAGAGAGAGAGAGAGAGAGAGAGAGAGAGTGCATGCATGAGTGCACTCATGTGTGCATGTGTAAGTGTGTGGGAAACACTTGTTTGTTTTGTACAAGAGTCAAATGTTGAAAATAGTTGGCAAGGGATCCAGATCAAAAAAAAAAAAAAAAAAAAAAAAAAGGAGGGGGGGGGGGGGGGGAGTGGTGGTGAGGGAGGAGAACAATGCACTGGATGGACACTTTTGATAGGAGGGAGAGACAAGTGACAAATCCCAATTGTGACAGGAAGACAACCTACACTTATACATTACCATAGAATTTCTGATTGATTCCTGAGGGAGAAGACAAAGTCCTGGACACCCTTATACATTACCATAGAATTTCTGATTGATTCCTGAGGAGAAGACAAAGTCCTGGACACCCTTATACATTACCATAGAATTTCTGATTGATTCCTGAGGGAGAAGACAAAGCCTTGGACACCCTTATACATTACCACTGAATCTGACTGATAGGAGGGAGAAGACACAGTCCTGGACACCCTTATACATCACCACAGAATTTCTGAGTAGTATCATTCACCATATACTGAAATACTTGTCTGCAATGTCTTTTTCTTTTCTTTTTTTTTTTTTATTGTAGCCCTTTAAAGATTTCTTTTCAACAGGTGTGTCTGATGTAACTCTAATGCTACCAGTACCACCTAGGAATGGTAATCTTTTGCATTCACGTTTTAGGAACAGTAATAGTGTAATTGCTACTACAGCCCTTTACATCAGAATTCATACCATACACACTCCACTGTGACTATGGCTCAGCAGAGTCCACCTCCACAGCGACTCTGACCTCTATGCAGTACGCACTACACAGTGACTCTGACTCACCATACATACAGCTCACTACACTCCACAGCGACTCTGACCTCTACCAGTTACCACTACACAGGACTCTGACCTCACCATACATACAGCTCACACACTCCACAGCGACTCTGACCTCACCATACATACAACACACACTCCACAGGACTCATGACGTCAGCCATACATACAGCTCACACACTCCACAGTGATCCTGACCTCACCATACATACAGCACACACACTCCACGTGATCATGATCTCAGATACATAACTCACACACTCCACAGTGATCCTGACCTCACACATACATACAACACACACTCCACAGTGATCCTGACCTCACATACATACACATACACTCCACAGTGATCCTGACCTCACAATACATACAACACATAGTCCACAGTGATCCTGACCTCACAATACATCAACACACACTCCACAGTGATCCTGACCTCACAATACATAAACCATACACTCCACAGTGATCCTGACCTCACAATACATACAACACACAGTCCACAGTGATCCTGACCTCAACAGTACATACAGCTCATACACTCCACAGTGATCCTGACCTCACCATACATACAACACACAGTCCACAGTGATCCTGACCTCACAGTACATACAGCTCATACACTCCACAGTGATCCTGACCTCACCATACATACAACACACACTCCACAGTGATCCTGACCTCACCATACATATAACACATACTTCAGAGTGATCATGACCTCAGGATATACAGCTCACACACTCCACAGTGATCCTGATGTCAGGATACATACAACACACTCTCCACAGTGATCCTGATGTCAGGATACAGCACACACTCCACAATGATCCTGATGTCAGGATACATACAACACACTCTCCACAGTGATCCTGATGTCAGGATACATGCAGCACACACTCCACAATGATCCTGATGTCAGGATACATACAACACACACTCCACAGTGATCCTGATGTTAGGATACATACAACACACACTCCACAGTGATCTTGAAGTCAGGATACATACAACACACACTCCACAGTGATCCTGATGTCAGGATACATGTACAACACACTCCACAGTGATCCTGATGTCAGGATACATACAACACACACTACACAGTGATCCTGATGTGAGGATACACACAACACACATTCCACAGTGATCCTGATGTCAGGATACATGTACAACACACTCCACAGTGATCCTGATGTCAGGATACATACAGCACACACTACACAGTGATCCTGATGTGAGGATACATACAACACACACTCCACAGTGATCCTGATGTCAGGATACATACAGCACACACTCCACAGTGATCCTGATGTCAGGATACATACAACACACACTCCACAGTGATCCTGATGTCAGGATACATACAGCACACACTCCACAGTGATCCTGATGTCAGAATACATGTACAACACTCCACAGAGATCCTGATGTCAGGATACATACAACACACACCCCACAGTGATCCTGATGTCAGGATACATACAGCACACACTCCACAATGATCCTGACCTCACCATACATACAACACACACTCCACAGTGATCACAATGTCAGGACTCCACACTGACAATAACATAATTGGGATCCCTCCAAAATGACCATGATCTCTGCATGCAAACAGTACACACTCCACAATGACCATGACCTTAGCATGCATACAGTACATACTCCACAATTACTATCTCAGCATACATACAATACACTATCCACCATAATCATCACCTCATCATACATACAGTGCACTCCAGTGACCATGACCTCAGCATACATACAGTACACACTCCACCATGACCTCAGCATGCATACAATACACATTCCACACTGACCATGACCTCATCATATACAGTGCACTCCAGTGACCATGACTTCAACGTACATAACACTGTGACAAAAGACGCTTGGCCCAGCAATATGCGTTTCTTATAAACAAAATAAAGACTGTATGTGAAAGAAACTGTTTTTTTGCTTAGGACTAACCTTGTGTTTTAGTTACTCTGAAAACATAACCTAAAGAATCTGGTGATGTTTGGTTATCATCAAAAGCATAAAAGTCTCCAGATCACCGGCCATTTGTACCTCCTCAGTGTAATGAAAATGAGTTTCCGGTTGTGATCTACAATCAGCCTTGTGGAACACCATTTAGAACGGTCAATGTTAAGTAAAAATTTGTGACTGGAGAGAGGGATGAAAACGGAATGTTTTTTTTATCGCAAAAAGTCAGAAATACTGTCAAAGAGACCAGCTTTTTTTGCTTCTGAGAAATGAGCTTGGTTTTGAAGGACATACAATGCCCCACACAGCCCAACAATGCCAAGTCATGCTTCAGCTTAGTATGCACATCTTCTGAGAAATGAGCTTGGTTTTGAAGGACATACAATGCCCCACACAGCCCAACAATGCCAAGTCATGCTTCAGCTGCTTCTGAGAAATGAGCTTGGTTTTGAAGGACATACAATGCCCTACACAGCCCAACAATGCTAAGTCATGCTTCAGCTCAGTATGCACATCTTCTGAGAAATGAGCTTGGTTCTGAAGGACATACAATGCCCTACACAGCCCAACAATGCCAAGTCATGCCTCAGCTCAGTATGCACATCTTCTAATCCTACTTTAATACTGAATGGTGTCTGGACATTATTCTTTCCTAAGCCAAGTTGATAGTCTCTAAAATGTGAGTTTTGAACACCGAAGCTAAAAATTTTAAGCAATAATGAAATGAATGCCCACGTGTCACAACTGACTGATCCTCAGTAATTTTAAAGTATAAAAATTATTTATACCATTCGAAGAATTCCAAAGCTTTTGGTGAACATACAATACACAGAAATTGAAAACAAGGCTCATAGATGGTGATAAACAGGCCAGCACGCTAGTTTCTGTTTCATGTCCTCAGCTTTTTAAGTGTCACAAACAACCAAAACAGGTTGCTAATGTCCCAATCCTCACACTTACAGGCCATTTCCATAATATATTCTGGCCATAAGGTTGAATTAATCAAAGTTGTGACAAGAATAAGATGTCTGCTCCACTTGATGTTCCTACGATTGGAATCCTCCTCTTTTTGTATCAGGATATACAAGATACAAGAATACTTTATTATCTCAATTCTGAGAATTTACACTCGTGGGTATATATGGAAGTACAGTAATGTGGCATTCCTTCATGTCTCCTCAGAATCTGTCCCCAATGACACTGAAACTGCCCAGGACCAGGGTTCTGGTAACCAGAACATATTTCTTTTTCCTTGATAAAATCTATCCATCTGTTACCACAACAGATTTCTTTTTCCTTGATAAAATCTATCCAACTGTTATCAGAACATATTTCTTTTTCCTTGATAAAATCTATCCAACTGTTACCAGAACAGACTTCCTTTTCCTGGAAAAAATCGATCCATCTGTAACCAGAATATATTTCTTTTTCCTCAATGAAATCCATCCATCTTGTAGTAAGGCGGGTCACTCACCATCTCCCTAATATGAAAGAAAAAGTTGTCTGTGACCAGACATCAGCTTACATGTATACACAGTGCTCGCACCTCACATACACACATTCATACAGTACACTGTCTACAGTACAAAGTAAACACGAACTTGGCATACATACAGTAAGTATCAGATAATTTACTCTTACAATACGACCATCGACCGACATCGCCATACATGGTTGTACCCCCTCCCCCTTCTTCCCATAGACATCCAACAAGCCTGCAGGCAAATGTCAGTGATGGGTGGTAGTTTCTTGGGCAGTGTGCAGCCAGTTCCAACACCTCCCACAGCCCTCCATGCCGGGTCATCCATTAGCATTCCTACATGTGCCCCACCATGTGACTTTTCCACCAGTTTTGGTGGCCAGGATAAAAAGACAGTGACCACTTTGGTGGGTCTGATGGCGGTGGCACTTGTGGCAATCAATACGACTTGAGAGACAGGAATCAATGGCCATGTCTGGGCTGTGTTTGTCAGCCCCTCTCCATCAGCCCCCTAAGAGGATTGATCATCACTCCGCTGCCAACTTTGGAATAGGCTTTTAAAAGCTGTCATTATTTTGGTTACCTTGTACGTTAATCCATGCTGCTTATCATAAGAATGTTGACAGAAACCTTGCTGTCTTTTCTACATGATGAGTGGCATTACCTGAAGCCACTAAAAAGAACACAGTGGTTTATACTAAGGACCTGAAAAAAATACAGCACACCAGAGAATATACATTCTCTTAAATTCAGCAAGCCGTGCTTGACGCGATGACCCATGCTAAGTGACCAGCTGCAAATTACTCCACCAAACAAAACCCCGCAACATCAAAAACAAATACTAGCCCAAGTGATTTTGCTAATCAATGCACTGTGATAAGACCACAACTGAGGAAGCTAGCACTTCAGCAATTATCCTCCATGCTGGGTGACTGTGAGTTGTTGGCATGGATCAAGAAGGGGTAGCATTTTTCTTGGCAAAAAGGATGAGACTGAATTTCCATGCCAAAACACCCTTCACATTATTGGGCAAGCTGAAACATGCACCTTTCTCAGCAGTCAAACAATAAATCATGAGGGGTAGGTTTTAAATGTAGCTGGAAATCCACAATCTGATATAATTGCATCATACAGACTTTTACAGCTGACAGTTGGTTGCTGAATTTAACAGCATGGACAGTGCACTTGTGAAGCAGCATAAACACAGGAAGCTCCTTTGTACCACTGGCCAAAACATTTCCTCATTTCTCTGTATCTTTCTACTTCTCACTGTTTTTCTTTCATATCATATCAACCCACTAACCTCACATGTCAAAAACTGTACTCACTAAGATGAACACTTGTGTGCCCCTTGGATCTCTGGGCCATTTGCAGGGCTGATGGCATCCTGGGTGGTTCCAAACAGGCTGAGGTGTGATCGATAATGGCTGAGGGAACAGCTGCCCTCTGTTTGGCAACTCATGAAGACCAGTTGGAGTGGGGATGAAGAGTGGGGAAAAAGGGGGTGTTGTGTGCTGCAGCCTTGTGGAGGCAACAAGAAAAGCTACTTTTCTTCCTGGGGAAGAGGTGAGAGGCAACAAGGCCACTTGTGGCAGCTCAAGTACAAAGCTAACAGGCCCAGGATTTCTCCCCTCCATCCAGACAAGCCAAGAGGACAGTGCCTCAAGCACACCCTCCAATCCATCTCAGGCCTGCTTTTAGCCCCCCCCCCCCCCCCCCCCACCCCACCCCTACCACTGTTCTTTGCCAAGGTGCTGGGGATTAGTATTCACCTCTTACTGCTCACAGGAAGGGGGAAAAGTTCTCCTTGTTGGCTGGTCAACAGGATTTCCTAGCGACTGATGCTGAAAGTACATCTGCTGACCCACTGTCCTCAGTGTTCTCACTAAGTCTGACACCAGTGACAGACTCTGTCATCTTTGTGCCTCTGTTTGGTCTATTCTCTCCTTCCAAGGACTGACCACTGCCGTCCAGTATGGGAAGACCAGGCCCCTCCCCTTGCCTCACTCACCTTCACCATACAGTGGATTTATAACCATTCAGTGATTCACCACTGCTATGTAACATCTATTCACCATACAAGTTCAAATGTACTTTCACTGGTCAGCTTTTCTGCACCTCTTGACTGTGCCTTGCACAAAACGAGAGAAAACTTCAATTCTGACAATACTTTTCTAATCTCAATAATGTTCAGCAGTCTTGGGGTTAAGCATGACAAACTTGTGCAAAAATCTTTAAAACAATTAAGCAGACAAACAAAATTACGTCCTTTAATGAAAATTCAAAATAATACACTTCATGGGGAAAATAGCCAGACAAACAGGGTGGTCAGTTCTGAAACATGCTGAGGACGGAGAGTGAACAGATGAGAGGAGACAGCTGAGGACGGAGAGTGAACAGATGAGAGGAGACAGCTGAGGACGGAGAGTGAACAGATGAGAGGAGACAGCTGAGGACGGAGAGTGAACAGATGAGAGGAGACAGCTGAGGACGGAGAGTGAACAGATGAGAGGAGACAGCTGAGGACGAGAGTGAACAGATGAGAGGAGACAGCTGAGGACGGAGAGTGAACAGATGAGAGGAGACAGCTGAGGACGGAGAGTGAACAGATGAGAGGAGACAGCTGAGGACGGAGAGTGAACAGATGAGAGGAGACAGTTGAGGACGGAGAGTGAACAGATGAGAGGAGACAGTGATACATCAGGATGGGGAGGAAGGATGGGGCAAGGAAAGTGTGTGTGTGCTGGCATCATTGCACTCCATCTGCTTTTCTCCATGACAGGCTGTACAGTTCCCCCTCTGCAGCCTGCTCCCCTCTTCCCACAGAGGTTCCCTAGTCTTCTCCCATGCAGGCGTTATGGTGTGTCTGTAATGGGTCTGTGGCAGTCTGCTGACTGCCCGGCCCCTGCTGACTGACAGTGACATCCCCTTCAGCAAGACACAAGACGCCTGACATCACAAGGCACAAGCCAAGTGGTGCCGGCAGTCCCTCACTGACCCACACAGGCACTGACGCCTGACATCACAAGGCACAAGCCAGGTGGTGCCCACAGTCCCTTACTGACCCACACAGGCACTGACGCCCTGACATCACAAGGCACAAGCCAGGTGGTGCCCACAGTCCCTTACTGGCCCACACAGGCACTGACGCCTGACATTACAAGGCACAAGCCAGGTGGTGCCCACAGTCCCTTACTGGCCCACACAGGCACTGACGCCTGACATCACAAGGCACAAGCCAGGTGGTGCCCACAGTCCCTTACTGGCCCACACAGGCACTGACGCCTGACATCACAAGGCACAAGCCAGGTGGTGCCCACAGTCCCTCTCTGGCCCACACAGGCACTGACGCCTGACATTACAAGGCACAAGCCAGGTGGTGCCCACAGTCCCTTACTGGCCCACACAGGCACTGACGCCTGACATCACAAGGCACAAGCCAGGTGGTGCCCACAGTCCCTTACTGGCCCACACAGGCACTGACGCCTGACATCACAAGGCACAAGCCAGGTGGTGCCCACAGTCCCTCTCTGGCCCACACAGGCACTGACGCCTGACATTACAAGGCACAAGCCAGGTGGTGCCCACAGTCCCTTACTGGCCCACACAGGCACTGACGCCTGACATCACAAGGCACAAGCCAGGTGGTGCCCACAGTCCCTTACTGGCCCACACAGGCACTGACGCCTGACATCACAAGGCACAAGCCAGGTGGTGCCCACAGTCCCTTACTGGCCCACACAGGCACTGACGCCTGACATCACAAGGCACAAGCCAGGTGGTGCCCACAGTCCCTCTCTGGCCCACACAAGCACTGACACCTGCTCCCCTGGCCAGAAGCAAAAGCGCATGTCCATGATGAGGATGGGAGTGAGGAGGGTGTGAGGGATGGAGAACTGTCCTCATGCACAGCACACCTGCCTGTGCCTGCACCCTGAGAGCTTCTCCAGATAACACAGGATTAGGGAGGAGGGCAGAGAGACTTGGAGCCATACAGAATACAGAAGTGGGTCGCTACAGAAGTGGGTCGCTCAGACTGAAAGGTCAGGCCCCAGGTTTATCAGCTGGCCTTCAAACTCATCCACTGCCTGCATCTGATCAAGACGACAACCATTACAGTCTGTCAGGCACACAGTGCCATCAATGCGCAGCCTGCCACCACTAATACCCAGTGTTAGCTGACACAAGTGCACATAACAAGGTAAGTATTAGCAAGCAGCTGGGACCATACACTTAGCAGTGTTAACACTTCATGGCTGGATAGGCACAATCAGTGCTAATCCAGGAAGGCAGTACCTAAAGCCTGCGGAGTTCAAGTTGTTAGGTGTCCTAAGCGGTCCGTATCCTGTGTCAAAGGCAGCTTTGTTGGGGGACAAAGGCCGCTATCCAGTGATCCACTCAATACTACCCCCATCCCCCTCCCTTTCCCCATGCCAGCCTAGACACCTGCACTTCTTCCCGTGTCAGTAAGAAGTGGAGGCAAATTTCAGCATGATCCTCATACAATACTGCTTCAAAACAGCAATCGAAAAAGCATACCAACACACACAAAACTGTAACATATGTGATACCTCCATTTGAACATTAAGATGAAACGCCAATCATACCAAACTGCTGTTTGTACAACAGCCAAAACATGATGCATGACAGCCAGAGGAAACAGCAGAACTCACTCATCCATCACTGGTGTGCAATCTCCAGCTAAGTTCCAGTGTGGTCAAGCAACATGACAAACAACATGGGTTTCATCGGCAGCATTAGGAGATGGAGGTGTCCTGTGTGATTGCTTGACTGATTATCAACAGTATGCTGTTTAATCAACTGCCTGTGGCAGGACCCACCTGGCTAGGAACAGATGCTCATGGATGACGAAATGAAGTTGACACAGCACCAACACTGTCGACACAAGGAAATCTTAACATCCGCTGACGAGAGCACTTACACACTGTCCTTTCCACACCTTACATGGGATGGGACCCAGTCTTCCACCTCCCAGCTTCACAGGTCTGGCGGTACTCCCCAGCCAACACTGCTAACCACTACATTTCCCAGCTGCAGCCCACAACTGCATCACCATCACACACACTTGACGGCACAACACACCGCACACATGACCAAGCCGTTCTTATCCCAACCACAAGCAGACACCCATCCATATCAGTTCCACTGCCATAGCACTCCAATGTCTTTAAGGTCTCCGGCGAAGGAAGAACTCACCAGTAATCCCCCAAGAACTGGAACGATAGTAGAGCACAACTTGAATTCACTCACGGAGCAAAGCTTAACAGGAGAGGTACACACACACACACACAACACACGCACACACACGCACGTGCATGCGCGCGCACACACACACACACACACACGCGTCAGTCGTCGGAGGGCAGAGTATGACACCACATGCCCTGATCAAAGCTCACAAAACACCCCGCTCAACGACACTCCACAACGACGATGACAGCGCTGCGTTGAGCGATGTGAAGAGAAGCCCTGACAGACACGTACACATACTGAGATAGAGGAGCGAGCAGCCGGCGGCTGGCTGACGACGGCCTGACTGAGAGCTGCCCTCACGGCCGGCCCGTGTGCTACCACTAGCTGGAGTGCCGCTGACACACAACCTTCCGCTCTTCACCACCACAAACACTGCCGCTCAACCACACACTTCTTGCGCTTCACTTTCACAGGAGGTCTCTCTCTCTCTCTCTCTCTCTGTTAAGGGACGAGGGGGAGGGTATTCATTGTTCCGCTGCTGAGCGGTCCCACACAGGTGGAACTGCTGGCTGGCTGATGTCACACAGCGTTGTTAGGCTGTGTGTGGGAATTGTCAGGGAGTTGACGCGGTGGGCCAGAGAGACAGAGAGAGAGAGAGAGAGAGGGGGGGGGTGGGGGTGGAAGGGAGAGGTGACCTGAACGTCAGTCAAGTGGCTACAATCTTCTTTCTCTCCTTCACACGTCTGTGCCCTGCTGAACCTGACCCTGTGTACCTGACACCACCTAGCTTAATCATGTCTACTCCCGTGCAACACTCCTGACTGGTTGAGTCACATATCCTCTCCCCCCCCCCCCCCCCCCCCCCTCGCCCATGCGCATCTCCCTATACCGTGCGCACGCGCGCGCACACACACACACACGTCGTAGAAACAGCAGAGAAGGGAAGCGAGGAAGGGGGGAGCTGCAAGGACCTATGTTCATTTATGATTGTGAATAACCCAGCCGCGCGCGCGCGGCGCGCACACACACACACACAGAGTCGTAGAAACAGCAGAGAAGGGAAGCGAGGAAGGGGGGAGCTGTAAGGACCTATGTTCATTTTTCATTGTGAATAACCCAGCCTTTCGCCGAGGGTCCTTCAACGCCTTGACAGCCCTCTCCTAGGGATGGCCCTTTGCGGTCGGTTGGGCTGGAAGCCACAGAATCTCTCTCCCTTTCACAAGGTCTATCATAACTGAAAACACTTCAAGACATCGAAGTACCAAACTGCCACCCCCATAACTGAAAAAACAAATCAATAAGGCCACTATGGCGTCAGCTCATCACACCCCCCTCCCTTCATATCCATACATCCCTGCACGCAAATGTGTGCGTGTGCGCGTGCATGCATGCGCGCGCGCACCTGTGTGTGGACTTTAGTCGTGGTACGGTAAAGATTTTATTTTGTACGGCCTCCCACAGTTCTGTAGCTTCTTTCCGTCAAACGTTTGAGTCGATTTTTGTACTCCCAGTTCTTACAGAACTGGGAGTACTTTACAATGGGAACGAAGAAATGCTGTCTGTGTGTCTGTCTGTCTGTCTGTGTGTGTGTCCGTCTGTGGTCAAAATGTGTTCCACTCACTCCAGACAAAACTTCTGGGCCGATCTTTCTGGAAATTAGTACGTATGTTTATTATGGGTCACGGATGATGCCCGATGTTTTATTTTACCAGAATAGCCGTTACTAACGGCTATAACGGCCCAAAACGGTTTTTCTTCTTTATGGAATATCTCAGACAGTACTTGCATTCAAGACAAGCTGGAAGTACGTTTATGCTTTGCATCTTGTTTGAATTCTTGTGAGACTGCTCTTTTTCTGGGCATGTTGGAAGCATTCTCAATGTTCACTGCAACAAAACTGACCTTAATATTCCAGTGGAAAGTAACTTTAGGTGTGCGGAAGGGCGGAGGGGGGATACAAAAGGAAATCCTTCCGGGATTCGGTTTTGGGGGGGGGGGGGGGGGGGTATTCAGCACTGCAACATAAAGCAGGCGGTGCGGGGGCTGGGTGTGTACTGAGCAGGGGGAACACACAGTAGGAGCAGTCATCAATGGCACACTGAGCATGGCAGGGTAAGGTAATGCTGCTTATAGCCCAGCCGACCGGAAAGGGCCATATCAGGGCTGTCACCACGTTAAAATCAACTCACAAGTCATTCATTCACACAACTCTTTAAAATACATCTTCTAAAAACCCATCCAAACCTCGTTAAAAATCTTTCCACTATAAAACCTCAGATCCGATGAAAAATGTTAATCTCTTTCAAGAATTCAAAGATCGCATCAGGTTGAAGATCTCTGGGTTTTCATGGAATCTGCTGTAAAATGTTTGTGTCGCACATTATGCAAGTCCCAACACTCATAAAGAATATGTTTCATTGTGAGTGGCACATGACATGGAATGCACCATGGAGCGAGCTTCTTCACTCTTTAAAAGGTATGAATGAGTAAAATACGAATGGCCGGTGTGCAGCCGGCATAGAACCGTTTCTTCTTTGCGACCACCAGACGTGGATGAGAGGAAATCTTTTAGGTCTGGGCGGATCTGAAAGAGTTTGTTATACGTCTGTGTATTCAAGTCCTCCTGCCAGAGGTCTCTGACATTAATCATCAACTTTAGAGGTCTCTGACATTAATCATCAACTTTTGGTTTTTGATCTGTGTAGGGGATAGCTATGTTAGACAGTTTCCCTGTTGTAGCATTCTTGGCCAAACAATCAACCATTTCATCCCCTCTGATGCCAACGTGACCGGGAACCCAAGCCAGAACAATGTTGTGACCATCCGCTTTCAACACGGTAAAAAGTTTTTTTTCAAAAATGTAAGAGTTCGGGATGCTGGAGGTTACGGCCAGCTACCGCCTCCAAAGCTGACAGCGAATTCGACAAAAACATAAAGTCCTTCTTTGTAGATTGGGAGATTATCTTCAATGCTAAAACCAGAGTTGTAAGTTCAGAGTATCGAGCACCGATGAGCAGGGGAAATTATCGAGGAGAGGTGAAGTATTGCTGGACCACAAATCTTTTTCGTGGGACAGGAGAGTGCTGCTGAAGCCATCCACTCTATTTGGGACAGGAGAGTGCTGCTGAAGCCATCCACTCTATTTGGGACAGGAGAGTGCTGCTGAAGCCATCCACTCTATTTGGGACAGGAGAGTGCTGCTGAAACCATCCACTCTATTTGGGACAGGAGAGTGCTGCTGAAGCCATCCACTCTATTTGGGACAGGAGAGTGCTGCTGAAGCCATCCACTCTATTTGGGACAGGAGAGTGCTACTGAAGCCATCCACTCTATTTGCTGTCTTGACTGCCGCAGCGGCAGTTACTGCCCCCAAAGTGTACTATACTGTTCCAAAAAAAAAAGAAACGCATACTTTGTGGAAGAAAATTTATTTCAAATTTCAATAATTTAGCAAAAATTCGATTGAAATCCCTTCACAACAGAATGTTGTTTGTTTCAAAGGCCATCAATTCCGTTTCATTTCCAGTGTCTGTACAGTTCACATCGCCGATACACACTGTTCCAGGCAGCGATGACTCAGTAAGGGGTATATCCACCACCTGCAGCAACAACGGCCTGGCACCTGGCTGGCATGGAGTGGATAACAA
This sequence comes from Conus canariensis, assembly GCA_033310375.1. Classification (NCBI taxonomy): domain Eukaryota; kingdom Metazoa; phylum Mollusca; class Gastropoda; order Neogastropoda; family Conidae; genus Conus; species Conus canariensis. The sequence goes on along the minus strand of CM065736.1, from coordinate 48,802,196 downwards.
TGCGGTTCACCTCTGCTGGCATGGTGTCCCATTCCTCCTATAGGGCGGTGAACAGCTCGTTGACGTTGTCAAAAACATGCACTCGCGCCCAGTGCATCTGTCCAGCTCATCTCATATGTGCTCAACGGGGTTGAGATCTGGCGACATTGAGGGCCAAGGAAGAACGTTGATGTCGTCGTTGGCGAGGGTTTTCATCATTAGTCGTCCTGTTGGAACAGCATGCGAGGCCCAGCCGTAAGAGGCAGGACATGAGGCTGGAGAATTTCAGCCACACACTGCTGGACGTTCAGCATGTCTCGGACTCGCACAAGGGGACTCCTGCCAGCACAGTGGATGCCCCCCCCCCCCCCCCCTAACATGACGCCTCCACCACAATGGGCAGGTGCCTCACTGGAGCAGGAAGAAAGACTCGTCTGAAAACCAGACCCTGTTCCAGTGGTTCCTGAGGATCCAGGGACGATGCTGAGTTGCCCACCGCAGGCTGTTCCCACAATGACGCTGTGCGAGGACAGGTCCTCTGATACGTCTGCAAGCCCATAGCCCTGCAGCATGCAGGCAAATCCGAACAGTCTGGTCAGAGATTCTTTTAGCTCCAAGTAATTGCTGGGCGGTTACTGAGGCTGACTGAAAGCGACTTCGCAGGTGGCAGTAGCAGGTGGCTGGTATGGAAGTAGCAGCCTTGAGCTGGAGTTGTTGTCAAACGTCTTCCAGAGCGTGGTCGGTCTGCCGTGGAGCCGCTGATGCGATGACGACTCAGAAGCCTGCTGAGGGTGCTCTGGCTCACGTTGAAGTGTCGGGCGACTTCATGCTGACTTTACCCTGCTTGCAAATGCCCCAGTGTGTTCTCACGTTCTTGCTGACTGAGTCGCGGCACCTTGACACTTTGTATTGGTAGGGTAAGGAAGGCAATGTTGCTTATAGCCCAACCGACCGCAAAGGGCCACATCAGGGCTGACACCACTTTGTACTGACGGACCGGTTTTCCTCACTATGTGTATGGTTGGTTTGTCTTCCTTTGTGCAGTCATTCACCAAAACGTGCATGAATTTGCTTCACTCGGCGCAAAGCATGGCCAAAAAATGACAAATTGTCCAAGTGGCCATTTTGTTCACGTGCAATCCGACTGGCACTAAATGTGTGAGCACACGTGAAGCACAGATGTAAACATTTCCACTGATTGGTCACATCCTACCACTGCTTTGGCATCCACAGTGAAGATATTAAAAAAGTATGTGTTTCTTTTTTTTGGACTGTATACTTACTGTGACAGCGAAAGCTTGGCTGTGTCTGGAGTGGCACTGTCTTCACCTGTCCGTGGGCAGGGGTGGCTGAGTCTGTGGGGTGTGCTTGGCAGCTGGAGGGTGGTGTCTTTTGCCGGTGGGCTCTGCAGTCATGAAATACGGGCTGGTACACCCATGGGGATACTATTTTAAGGCTGTTATGAGTTGCATCCTGTAGTCTGATTTACCTCTGTTCAGGAGCAATTACGTCCCTTGATATCTTAATGGAGTGTCCTGCGCGTGCCTGTACCCATCGTCAACACAGCACAGGCCTCCAAGGGTGGTACAGGACTGCTCAAAAGGCGGGTGAAGACAGTGTTTCTCTGGGTCCTCCCCAACACCTTCCGGTGTTTCTTTTTCTTCTTTGCCTTAACTAGGCTGGCCTGGAGAAAGGTCCAGTGACGGTGAGGAAAGACCCACTGACCACAGGGAAAGTCCTGTTGACAGTGGGAAAGACTACAACTTTGGATTCTCTCTTGAGGGCACATAAGACCGTATGGCGAAAGCTTGGCTGTGTCTGGAGTGGCACTGTCTTCATCTGTCCGTGGGCAGTGGTGGTTGGGTCTGTTGGGTGTGCTTGGCAGCTGGAGGGTGGTGTCTTTTGCCGGTGGGCTCTGCAGTCATGAAATAGGGCTACTACACCCATGGGGATACTATTTTAAGGCCGTTATGAGTTGCATCCTGTAGTCTGATTTACCTCTGTTCAGGAGCAGTTTATGTCCCTTGATATCTTAATGGAGTGTCCTGCGCGTGCCTGTACCCATCGTCAACACAGCGCAGGCCTCCAAGGGTGGTACAGGACTGCTCTAAAGGCAGGTGAAGACAGTGCTTCTCTGGGTCCTCCCCAGCACCTTCCGGTGTTTCTTTTTCTTTTCTACTGTGACTGTCGTTCACACACAACGGGAAATACAGTTGTCTCCATACACGCTTTTCTTCCAAAAATAACAAAGGAGGAGGGCTTACCAGAACCGAGACAAGACCAGAAACAGAAGAAAGGACCACAGACCCTGTAAAGAGACCAGTCCATTCCAGACGGAGGGATACGACTTCCAACTGAACGGTCCACAGTATCCAGGGGAGCGGTGCGCAAGAAAGGAGTGGCAAGGCAGAGACCGTGTACACTGGATCCATTTGAGCTCGCTCCACCTGTCTGGCTGGCTGTCGTACATCAACAGTTCCAACTTGGAGTCTCCTCTTTTGATATGATCCGTTTAAGAAAGGTCGTAGAGGCTCCAGTGTGACAACTGCTATAGGAAAGCTGCATGAGCAGCCTGCCAATGTGTTATTATACGGACAACAACCAATCAGTTGTGAAGCTCAAAATGTATCTGTCTGGCACCATTCTACGCTAGAAGTAATAGATGATGCAGACTATAAACCCACCACAATCGCGCAGAAAGAGTATGGTCGCCAAACTATGCCTGTTCAGCAGAATGAACTACCTGCAGTATATAGGACAGTTTAGCTGGAAGAAGGGAGAACCATATCTGTGCCAGTTGACATGGGAACTCTCTGTCCTGGCGTGAGAGCTACTCTAACACCATCTTGCATGAGCACTGCATCTCCCTGTGGTGATGTGGATGAAACCGGAAGGGCGTCAGTCTTACCATATGACTTCACTAAGTTCAGTGATGCAGCCAGTCCCTCTGTTCAAATCAGAGGGTAGATTCTACCCATTCTACCCATTAAGGCGCTGCTAGGAACACAGAAACGTTTTGCAGGTGACAATATTACGTCTGGCTTATATTACACCACAGCACTCTTCAATTCAGCAGAAAAAGGCCGTGTCGACGTGCATCCACTTTCCCTCAGCCATTGTCCTCTTGCTGAGTATCAACAACAATGCTTTTCTGAGCGATTTTCTTTTTCATTTTACCTCCTCATCCCACATCAAACATAGTTTACAGAGCTGTGAGCATTTCTTTTCCAGTAATGCAACTCAGTGTTTCTGTCGTTTCATTATCGCTGAGCACCAAGTCACTCCCCTTACCTCTTCTCTGTCAAAGAGGGTGGGTGAGTTAGACAGGTCTCCACAATGCACACCATGTCCCCCAGCTTACTGGCTAACCCACTGTCCCTCCTGCACAGCCTTGGGGCCTGAGAGGCATATTCTTCACAGACTCCTAATCACCATTTCCCACCTTTTCATCACCTCTAATCGTTCGTTGTTTTCTCATGTTACCCAATTAAGATGTCCAACCCGCACTGTGCAACCTTCCCTGGCCCTAATCAGCAACGACATGCAGCCCATGACAGTTATTCACTTCTTGGCTGCACAGAGGATGCCATGTAGCTGTTCCACTGACAGTGAGGTGCCAGGGGCTGTCGACAGACTGAGCCATTTGGCATCCCCAGGCAGGGTCACCAGGCTCGAGAAGCTACTGGAAGCCATGGAAGCAACTTTCAGTGTGTGTGCATGCTCGTGCGTGCCTGTGTGCACGCACGTGTGCATGTGTACATATGCGCATGCTTACAGAGAGGACTTTTCCCCATTAAGCATATGAGGTCCTCAGAAGCTCTGGTGTCCTTGGATGTCTTTGAAGTGAAAAAAAAAAAACCAAAACAAGGCCGGTATGTCTAATTATACACTTTTGTGTCAAGGAGGTGCTACTCTAATAAGAATCTGGGATTTTCTGAAAGACAAAGGGAAAATTTAAGACAATATCTTTCTCCTCCACACTTACGAATTAGTTCAAGTTATGTAAGTTTCATTGTCAAGTCTTCTTAAGGTATGTAAAATTTAACTGCACGTAAAGCTGAGTCCTAGTAGGGTATGTTATACAAGAATGTAAGAGAGAGAGGCAGGCCCCTGTTACACAAGCTTGCTCAAAACTACTTTTGTCCAGGCCAATTGAGAATTGAAGAGTTTCTTAAGCTGGTCCCTTTCAACGCTCCATCCTGGGAGTTTGTCAGCTTGCTGTGATACCCCACCCCCTTCCCCAACCGCCCAACCCCCCACACACTTCCCCTCTGCAACCCACTCTCCTGTCAGCCACACAACAAAGGCACTCCAAACCAAGGCAGCGTAGGTCCCACACTTTTGAAGGCCGAGTACGGCACTCGTGGCCGTATCGCTGACTGTCAAGTCGTCCTCAAGAGCCCTCACCAGCCTTTGGCCCACTTCAGGAGCCAGATTATTGTCTGGTGTCAGGATGTTAAGTCACACCGAGGGCACTGTAACAACACTTCGCGGATCACTTCCACTGGCACTACACTTTCTTCAACAGTTCTGTGTGTGTGTGTGTGTGTGTGTGTGTGTGTGTGTGTGTGTGTGTGTGTGTGCGCGCGCGCGCACGTGCGTGCGTGCGTGAGTGAGTGAGTGAGAGAGAGAACAGTAAGAGCTTCAGAGGAGAGAATTGCAAGGCGAGGACAGCTTCCACCGTGCTGGGAATGAGAGTTTTTAATGGTTGCCCATAACACCAGTATCTTCCAAAGCAAGTGAAGGTCAACTGAGCGACGGCAAGACAGAGCTGAACGGCCTTCTCCCCACAGTCCAGCACCACCTACTGTGTGGAGCACTTCAGCCCCCATCATAGCCGACACTAGCCACAGTCAGAGGGCTCTTCAAGCCGGTCTTGCACCTTTGTCACAGAGCGACAGTCCCTCTTGAACTTATCGGTGGATCCTTCCCTTCAGGCCAACCTGAAGCCCAATGGTAGGCAACTGGAAGGAACCGGCAGAACTGCGCTGAAAGAGGAGGAGGAGAAGCAGAAAGGACGACGGCTCCTGTTTTTTTTTTTTTTTTGGGGGGGGGGGGGGGAACTCTTCAGTGCGTTTTGTGCCTGGGTAAATGACTTCAATGGCTATAGTGTTGGCGTCCTGGTAACAGCACGCCTCAATCCTCTCTCCCCTAGCAACAACCCACATTCGAGAGCTGGGTTGACAGACGAGGAGACGGCGCCATTTTCACACTTGTTCTCCCCCTTCGTCGCTATGCCACTTCAGTCTCTCAAGCCCTTGTCCTGAAACTGCTAGTAGCCGGTTGTCCTGGAAACGCTGCCTAGTTCGTCAATGTAGCCTACTGAAGACTTGACACGGCGAGGACTGGAGTATTGACGGTCAGTGACTTGTATGTCCTTTTCCACTGACGGTCTGTTAGTCTGATTCTAATGAAAAATGGGACGTCAACTAAAACCGCATGATTTCACTGAACAAACCGTGGTAAATACCATCATTCACAGCCCAGTCCACGACAACGGCCGCAAACTAAGCCCAAGTGAAAGAAAAACAGAGAGCACACAGAAACTAGGGGATGGGTGGGGAGGGGGGGGGGGGGGGTCTTCCGATTCCCGCACCTTTCGCTGTTGAAACAGTACCCAATGACACAAAACCTGAACACTATTGAAACAGTACCCAACGACCCAAAACCTGAACAGAGATCATCTTGGCCACAGCTTGCAAGATGGAAAGCTCTGAGTAACGACTACTAGTTTTTGACTGCAATTTGTTGATATTCGTATTTGTCAAGAACAATGAGCTTTACTGAACAGGTGCACCAGCACACCAACAACCACAGCTGAACTGCTAGGCAAAAGGAGGGGTTAACACATACAAATACACATACTCCAGGCCACATGCATTCAACCCACGTATACACTCACTGGAGAGAGACAGAGAGAGAGAGAGAGAGAGGGGGGGGGGGCGGGAACACCACATTAGCTCCCCCTCCCCCTCCCACACATATATATGTACGCATGTGAGTGAGTATATACATACGTACAAGAGAGAGAGAGAGAGAGAGAGAGAGGAGAGAGAGAGAGAGAGAGAGAGAGATTCGAAACGTAAATCATCTGCATAAATAAACAAAATCAACAGAAATGGGGGTGGAAGTGACACCATATTATGTTACTCAACAATGACTTATTTTCTGTCCCATGTAAGTGACGATTCTAAAATAGTGATGACAAATTTCCTGCATCACAAGCCAGTTTGCCCAAGAAAAGACCTTTTCTTCAGTGCCAGCTTCGTGTTTGTTCTCCTCGATATAGGTTTTGTTATTTCATTTTAAATCCTGTTGAAATAATGCCACTGTTTTCAACTCCTAACTACTTGAAAGCAGCACTCCACGTGCACAGATCATTGCACTTTCCATCGTCTTCAGGTTGGAGGTGTCGGGGATACAGCCCGGTGACAAGCTGGATAAAGCTGGGACTCTTGATGCGTAAGTGGCAGGGTAGAGACCCGACCCTTTACTTGGAGAGTCCGAGGTGTGGTGGGGGTGTTGCCACTGCACGACACAAAGCCTTGCCGGGCCTGACAGCCTCAATGGGCCATTAGTCAGCCACGGGATAAGCTGGGGCCCCTGCCCGCCCTCCCCCTCTTGAGCTGCCAGGGGTCTGATTAAACTGCAGTTGCGGTTGGAATAAATCCTCAGCCAGCTCAGGTTGCTGTCAGGGTCATAGCGGGCATTGTGAGGTGAAGAGTTCTCTACCGGAGATCCCGTCACTGGAGGGTTGGGGTGTCAGTCTCATTGACTGGCTGAACACACCACCCTGCAGTCTTCACCACTGACTGAAGGGATAGGACCCACCAACGGTCACCAAGAGTGGATTGAGGAAGCCGAGATGGGAGTGACGATCCCGATAACGGCAGAGAGAATGAGGGTGGTGAGGGAGCCGATCGACGACGTTTTACCCACCACATTTACTCATCGGCTGCAGATGAAGGCTATCCCCTACACACTAGCAATCCGGGTACTTGAGGCTGACTTCAATACAGTGAAACGACGTTTACCCACCACATTTACTCATCGGCTGCAGATGAAGGCTATTCCCTACACACTAGCAATCCGGGTACTTGAGGCTGACTTCAATACAGTGAAACGACGTTTTACCCACCACATTTACTCATCGGCTGCAGATGAAGGCTATTCACTACACGCTAGCAATCCGGGTACTTGAGGCTGACTTCAATACAGTGAAACGACGTTTTACCCACCACATTTACTCATCGGCTGCAGATGAAGGCTATTCACTACACGCTAGCAATCCGGGTACTTGAGGCTGACTTCAATACAGTGAAACGACGTTTTACCCACCACATTTACTCATCGGCTGCAGATGAAGGCTATTCACTACACGCTAGCAATCCGGGTACTTGAGGCTGACTTCAATACAGTGAAACGACGTTTTACCCACCACATTTACTCATCGGCTGCAGATGAAGGCTATTCACAACACGCTAGCAATCCGGGTACTTGAGGCTGACTTCAATACAGTGAAACGACGTTTTACCCACCACATTTACTCATCGGCTGCAGATGAAGGCTATTCACTACACGCTAGCAATCCAGGTACTTGAGGCTGACTTCAATACAGTGAAACGACGTTTTACCCACCACATTTACTCATCGGCTGCAGATGAAGGCTATTCACTACACGCTAGCAATCCGGGTACTTGAGGCTGACTTCATACAGTGAAACGACTTTACCCACACATTTACTCATCGCTGCAGTGAAGGCTATCACAACACGCTAGCAATCCGGTATTGAGCTGACTTCAATACAGTGAAACGACGTTTTACCCACCCCAAATTTACTCATCGGCTGCAGATGAAGGCTATTCACTACACGCTAGCAATCCGGGTACTTGAGGCTGACTTCAATACAGTGAAACGACGTTTTACCCACCACATTTACTCATCGGCTGCAGATGAAGGCTATTCCCTACACGCTAGCAATCCGGGTACTTGAGGCTGACTTCAATACTGTGAAACGAACATAAATGCATGAGAAGAAAAGGGCTCCAAAGTTAATGACTCGACATTCATGTTTGAGCCAAGCAACTGATCTTGGCGAGATGCATGCAGTTGTCTACTCTTCACACATCAGTCCTATCTCAACGACACTGAAATCGAGTTCTTCATTTGCTAGCTCATCTCCAAAATGGCGGACGTGGAACGGGCAAGCAGCTGAATTACTGGTTGTGTCTGAAGCATTCTTGACAGTTTGGTGTGCTAGACTGCACCTGTACAAAACTGAGACATGAAGAGTAGACCCAACACTCACTCCTTACCAAGCATTACAATAATTTTATCATTACAAAATACCCATTAAGATACATGAAAATGTACTCTAATAACCCAGTATGAAAGACACACACACACACACACACACACACACACCACCACACACAGAGAGAGAGAGAGAGAGAGAGAGAGAGAGAGAGAGAGAGAGAGTTCTGGAAAGAATCAAGGAGATAATCAAGGAAAGGCTTCAGTAAAGAATAAAACTAAAACTTGTCTCTTAACGTGTGTAAGAGTGAACGTTTCTTCCTTTTCCCTTGGATTCAGCAGTAGGTCACACACACACACACACACACACACACACACACACACACACACACACACACACACAGACAGAGTCCCTTGTTCTTATACACTGGCCACACATTTTCTTCATGACATCATTTTAAAATAAAGCAACAAAAACAAAAACAAAAAACAAAACAACAAGAAGAAGAAAATGGCAAATTGTGAAAAACTGATACCAAATTTGAGCTCAATTTGAGGTAAACTCTCTTTGTCCGACTCCTTCCATTTTGGCTGCAGAATGGGTGAGAGTGCACAGATGCTTATTGTTCATTTCAAAATGTTCCAGAAGAGCGTACCTTGGACTCCCCCACTCCCACCCCCAGCTTGCTCTGGCCTTACGCGCCTTCGTGTTATCGGTGACTGGGAGTTTCTTCTTTTTTCTCTCCCCAATACCCACCCTTCCCTCTTTTGTCACTCTCTCCCACATCAGCCCGTCCACGCCCGATTCTCCATATGCACACACGCGCGCGCAAGCACGAACAGAGAGAGAGAGAGAGAGACAGAGAGAGAGAGAGAGGGAGAGGGAGGGGGTGGGTGGGATGGAAAAAGTGATACTGACACATTTTACTGACGTAAGCTTTTTACAGCCTTAGTGCCGGAGGGGTAGAGACTCAGTAACAGCAATGAATACTGAAGCACTGAATGTGTGATAGTCGTCTAGACCTTGGAGCTCAGAGACAGTCAGACAAACAGAACGGGAGGGAGTGAAGGGAGTATGGACTAAAGCGGGAGAATGATTCCTTGATATCTCCCCCCCCCTCTCCCCGTTAGAAGGGTTGAAAAGCAAAGGACAAAAATAGCAAGAATCTCCCTCTCTCTCTCTCTCTCTCAGATGAGATCCATTTTGTCTTTATGTGTCCAGCTTACAGTGACTTAAGAAAAAAATTAATTCCCCCAAAATACATGAATCCATGTATGTTCAGGCTGTCTTTTACTTTCATCGTCTAACATTGTAACGATGCGAATCTTGTCATTGCACTTATAAATATAGAGCCTTTGTAAGACGTGCTGTCATTAAGTAGATACTACTATTTTGCATTGTACTGGTAGACATGATGTATTTACAGTGTGATTATCGTTTGTAACTGTATTTTGATTGAGGCCCCATCAGAATGGGCCAATGGCCTGATGAAAGAATTCATTCATTCATTCTCTCTCTCTCTCTCTCACTGTGTGTGTGTGTGTGTGTGTGTGTGTGTGTGTGTGTGTGTGTGTGTGTTGTGTGTGTGCGTGCGTGTGTGTGTGTGTGTGTGTGTGGTGGCGTGGGGTGCGTGCGTGCGTGTGCGCGCGTGCGTGCGTGTGTGTGTGTGTGTGTCTTGTTGTGTGTGTGTGTGTGTGTGTGTGTGTGTGTGTGTGTGTGTGTGTGTGTGTGTGTGAGAGCGCGCACTTGCGCGCGCCTGTGTATTTGGATGCGTGAGTGTTCGTGCGCGCTTGTGTGTGTGTGTGTGTGTGTGTGTGTGTGTGTGTGTGTTGTGTGATGTGTGTGTGTGTGTGTGTGTGTGTGTGTGTGTGTAGTCAGTACAACCTTGAGTTAATCTGACAATAAATTGGTTTCAGTCAGTCAGTCAGTCAGTGTGTGTGTGTGTGTGTGTGTGTGTGTGTGTGTGTGTGTGTGTGTGTGTGTGTGTGTGCGTGTGTGTGTGTGTGAGCGCGCACTCGGGCGCGCCTGTGTATTTGGATGCGTGAATGTTCGTGCGCGCTTGTGTGTGTGTGTGTGTGTGTGTGGTGTGTGTGTGTGTGTGTGTGTGTGGTGTGGTGTGTGTGTGTGTGTGTGTGTGTGTGTGTGTGTGTGTGTGGTGAGAGTAATTTCTTTTTGTGTATGAGGGGTTGTTGAAAGTTAAAGACACATTCCTACTGGACTACGTAATAGATGTGGGCATAACGAACAATGTAAAGCATAATTATTAAAAATTTTTGGTAAAGTCAGTGGAGTCAATATATTATGTGAAATATTAGAACCAGCTTTGAGCACTGTATACTTTACTCTTGGACAATCAAGTAGCAGGAGACGTACACTGAGAGTTTCCCCACACATGCATGTAACATTTTTACTGTATTCGGTTCGAAGTGAATTTAAACGCATCCTATGAATTAAAGTTACTACCTCTCTAGATGTCGTATTTTCAAATCCGTCTAACTGAGTTTTGGGGTGGATGTCGGGATTTGGCTGTATACAGTTGTGATAATATTGGCTATCTGTGTCTTCCAATAACCTCTTGAAACTGTTAAAGGATGCTCTAGTAATTAAAGTATAACATTCTGATGGGTCTAGCGGAATGTTCAGAGTAGTCGTTCCTTCAATGTTGCGAGTTGCTCTCCGAGCAGCTTGATCAACTTTCTCATTTGTTGAAATTCCACAATGTGAGGGCACCCAACAGAAAGTCACATTTATTCTTTTCATCGATAGGAGATGTGTCACGTAATTAATTTCTGTAATAGTCTCACAGCGGATCTTTGGATTTAGAGACTGTAAGGCAAAAAGGGCTGACTTTGAATCACTGCACAGTAAAAGCTGACAATTTTCTATGGAAGACTTTAAAACATACTTTAGGGACATTAGAACAGCAACTAATTCTGCAGTAAATATTGACAAGTGTTTGCCAAGATAATATAATTCCTCCACTTTTAATTTTGGTAGTATAAAAGCTGCTCCTGCTCTATGGTCATCTAACACTGAACCATCGGTAAAAATTTGCAGATGATCCTTATACTGATCTTCCAAATGAGAATTTACATAATTTTTTAAAAGATATGGTGGATCGTTTTTGTTCACTTCAGTATAGTTTGTCATAATTTGCTTCGGTTTGTTCCCATTTGGGAATGGGTGGAAGGGACGGATTGACAGCTATTTTACTTTGGTTAATGTTGTTTTGTTTTGTTTTTCCGAAGAGTAGATGTGTATGACTGAATAGATTTGGCTGATTTTCTGTCTTTTGCTCTTTTAGCAAAATCTGTATCTGAATTTAGAGATACTTCATTTGTACAGAAACTTTTTTGTGAAAGGTTCTTTAAAACAAATTTGGTGGGGGACACTTTTCGAAACTCGTTCAAAGGTAAAATTCCAATTTCATAGTATGTCCCAATGTTGCAGGTATGTGTGGGAACTCCAAGAGCAAGTTTATATGCTTTGCAGTCTACACTTTGTAACTTATTAAGTAGATGCTGTGGAGCGCTGAAGAATACTTCTTGAGCATAAATCAATCTAGACCGCACAAGAGCAGAAGACAGGAGTGTTAAACTCTCTTTATCTTGTCCCCATTTTTGTTTGCTTATGATCTTCAGAAAGTTTAAACTTTTTCTTGCTTTATTCAAAATATGTTCAATATGTTGGTTCCATAAAAGTTTTGATGTTAAATATACTCCTAAGAATTTAACAGATTTGACGTATTGTAAGACCGATCCATTCAGGTAAATTGTGGAAGTTTGTCTGGGTCATATCCAGAGTTAAAAAGCATTAGATTTGTTTTTTTCTGCCGACAGTGTCAATCCATTTTCATGTAAGAAACTACTGATATTGTTTAATTCATGTTGATATTTGATCTTTATGTAATTTAAGAATCTTAATGGGGTTTTTCTTTTTATAGTGACTTTCATCCACAGACATATGTCATCAGCAACCTGTACTAAAATTACGTCTTTGGATAAGCCTTTGGTTATGTCTGCGATTAGGATATTAAATAGGATTGGAGATAATACTGATCCTTGTGGAAGACCCATTTCCAGTGTTCTAGTGTATTGGTGTGTGTGTGTGTGTGTGTGTGTGTGTGTGTGTGTGTGTGTGCGTGCGTGTGCGTGTGTGTGCACGCGCGCACGAACGTGTATTTGAACAAGCATGTGCGTGCATATGAGAGACTATACTCTCTCTCTCTCTCTCTCTTATATATATATATAGAGAGAGAGAGAGAGAGAGAGAGAGAGAGAGAGAGAGAGAGAGAGAGAGAGAGAGAGAGAGAGAGGTGGGGGGGGGGGTTGAGATGGGGATAGGCGCGATTTGGAGAAGGTGAGGGGTGGTGGTGGTGGTGATGCGCACATGAAAACAGATATCAGTGATGCTTTTACTGTCGCTTTGTTGCGGAGACCTGAACCCAACGTTCAACCATCGGGGAACAACCTGCTGGGCTGGTACATCAATTCTGTGTTTACATCCACCCTCCTCCTTTCTTCTTTGTCCTCTATATCAGTCATAATCATTTATACATCCACCCTCCTCCTGTCTGCTTTGTCCTCCGTATCAGTCATAATCATTTATACATCCAACATCCCCCTTTCTGCTTTGTCCTCTGTATCTATATCATTATAATCCACTCATCTGTTGCTTGTCTCCTATCGTCATCATTATCTCTCTCTGTCTGACTCTCCTGTTCGCTCTCTGTTATATATCATGTTAGATCCTACGTATCCTTGCTGTCCTCTATTAGTGATCTCTTATAGACTACGTCATCCTTTCTGCGTTGTCCTCTGTATTAGTGATCATCATGTATAGATCCTACGTCATCCTTTCTGCGTTGTCCTCTGTATTAGTGATCATCATGTATAGATCCTACGTCATCCTTTCTGCGTTGTCCTCTGTATTAGTGATCATCATGTATAGATCCTACGTCATCCTTTCTGCGTTGTCCTCTGTATTATATCATATGTTGATCTACGTATTCTCTGTCTTGTATAGGGTCTCTGTAACTTACGTCATCCTTTCTGCGTTGTCCTCTGTATTAGTGATCATCATGTATAGATCCTACGTCATCCTTTCTGCGTTGTCCTCTGTATTAGTGATCATCATGTATAGATTCCATACGTCTTATCCATTTCTGCGTTGTCCTCTGTATTAGTGATCATCATGTATAGATCCTACGATCTCATCCTCTCTGCGTTGTCCTCTGTTAGTGCATATTATAATCTTACGTCACTTTTGCGTTGTCCTCTGTATTAGTGATCATCATGTATAGATCTTACGTCATCCTTTCTGCGTTGTCCTCTGTATTAGTGATCTCATGTATAGATCCTACGTCATCCTGTCTGCGTTGTCCTCTGTTTCAGTCACAATCAGTTACTAAGTTCAAGTCAATGTAAAATAATACTGTTCTCACTTTCACACCTTCCTCTACTAACCCCCACCCATCTCCATCCCTCCTCCCCAACCCCATCCCCACGGCAGTAATCACAAATGTCACTGCAGTCAACACACCTCTCACCAGGGGTACATCCATTACCGCTCTTAAGTAAGCAGTTGACGTTTGCTGTTGGATGCTACTACTGATCCCCTGACTGCGCAGGGCCAGGGCCCAGGCTGGTGTTGATGGTGGGCAGCCCTCTCATTAGGGCCAGGAGGTGGCCCCCTCAAGCCGCCTGCTGCTCTTCCCCAGCTAGATCCAGTTCCTTCCACTAACTCCCGACTGACCGCCTGCTACACATCCCTGAGCCTCTAAGCACCTGTTCAGTCGTGGTCCACCACCTCACTCACCCCGCGCGCTGAGCCAGTCGTTAGGGTCTTGGTGGGCTACAAACACACGGCGGCTACTAATGATACTGCCGCCCAGCCACCGCCACAGTGCAAGCCAATGGACACTCCCTGAGCGTCCAGGACCGCGGTATCTGCCACAGCAGACTACCTTGTCGACTTCCAGCAGAGGTGTAGTTGGTCATTACGAGAAATAGCATTTATTAGTCACCGGCAAGAAGACCGCGTAGTATCTACTGGTGCAATCCTCTTCCGGCCCAGAATGCTTACTAATACCACTTGCATTGCCAGTGTCTGACCCGTGATGGATGTCCAGACAGAAACCCATCATCAGTACCTGAATTGCTCATTTCTGGGCCCATTGGCCCATTCACCTTATTTTCGCAAATCCCTTCAAAACCCTCTGCAGAAACGGTGACACTGAAGATTAGAAACACCTCCATGCTACAGAACTCGAAGAGAGAGAGAGAGAGAGAGAGAGAGAGAGAGAGAGAGAGAGAGAGAGAGAGAGAAAGAGAGAGAGGGAGGGAGAGAGAGAGGATAACCTGGTATACAGCCTGTCTTTCCTTGTTGATTCTGAAAAGCCTCTTAATCTCTCTGTACCAGCTGTTTCTGTCTGACCTTCTGTCGTAGGACTGTCAACAGATGTCTTGAGTATCCACTCCGTATCCCTTTAAACACGCACGCACGCAAACACGCACGCACGCACTCACGCACGCGCGCGCGCGCGCGCGCGCGCACAACACACACACACACACACACACTCCTGAGGGAGGAACGAAAGAGGTCAGGTGGGAGGGGAGGGGCATAAAACAAGTTGATAATGTATTCATCTGGAGTTGAACAGCTCCATCTCCTTTCATGTATTTCATTTCTGGCCCAGGAAGCATGGCGCCCTCGGGAGTGGGGAGGGAAAGACTGACCGAGACATTTGGACGGATCCAGATGCTCCGTTTGGTGCAGAACGCAGAGCCAGAACAGTGGAGGCTGGGCCCCACTGATGGCATTTCCATAGAAAGTGAAATGGGAGAGGCGCAAAGCACTGTGCCTCAACTCCTCCTTCATGTAATATTCATATGATGATGGGCAGGCTGTGGAAATGGACACCATCAAACTATCATCATGAACACTTCTCCCCAGTCACTGCCTCAACATCCACAGCATCACCACATGAAAAGAACGAAGGGGGGGGGGGGGGGGGGGGGAGAGAGGGAGGGGAGAGAGAGAGAGAGAGAGAGAGAGAGAGAGAGAGAGAGAGAGGCGAGTGAAAAGAATAAAAGCGAGTACGGTGTGTACTCTCTTCCCCTCCTGTTTCTCTTCCCAACTCCATCTCTCTCTTCCATCCACATGTATTCCCAGTGCTGCTACTTGCAACACGAAAACAGTTTCTATCCACAGATTAACAGCGCAGGAATGTTCAACAAAGGATTGCAGGCAACCACAACGTGACGCCCCTTCCCCGCTTCTTCCGTTGCTTCCACAGTCAGTACGGAGGAATGGGAGGAAAACCACTCTCTAACACAGTACATGTGGAGGAATGGGAGGAAAACCACTCTCTAAAATAGTACATGTGGAGGAATGGGAGGAAAACCACTCTCTAACATAGTACATGTGGAGGAATGGGTAGAGACGCACTCTGAACAGTGAATATGGAGGAATGGTAGAGAACCACTCTTTATAACAGTGGATATGGAGGAATGTTAGAGAACCACTCTTTATAACAGTGGATATGGAGGAATTGTAGAGAACCACTCTTTATAACAGTGGATATGGAGGAATGGTAGAGAACCACTCTTTATAACAGTGGATATGGAGGAATGATAGAGAACCACTCTTTATAACAGTGGATATGGAGGAATGGTAGAGAACCACTCTTTATAACAGTGGATATGGAGGAATGGTAGAGAACCACTCTGAACAGTGGATATGCAGAAATGGTAGAGACCCACTCTGAACAGTGGATATGGAGGAATGGTAGAGACCCACTCTTTATAACTGGATATGGAAGAATGATAGAGACCACTCTGAACAGTGGATATGGAGGAATGGTAGAGAACCACTCTGAACAGTGGATATGGAGGAATGGTAGAGACCCACTCTGAACAGTGGATATGGAGGAATGGTAGAGACCCACTCTGAACAGTGGATATGGAGGAATGGTACAGAACCACTCTTTATAACAGTGGATATGGAGGAATGATAGAGACCACTCTGAACAGTGGATATGGAGGAATGATAGAGACCCACTCTGAACAGTGGATATGGAGGAATGGTAGAGACCCACTCTTTATAACTGGATATGGAAGAATGATAGAGACCCACTCTGAACAGTGGATATGGAGGAATGGTAGAGAACCACTCTTTATAACAGTGGATATGGAGGAATGATAGAGAACCACTCTTTATAACTGGATATGGAAGAATGATAGAGACCACTCTGAACAGTGGATATGGAGGAATGGTAGAGAACCACTCTGAACAGTGGATATGGAGGAATGGTAGAGACCCACTCTGAACAGTGGATATGGAGGAATGGTAGAGACCCACTCTGAACAGTGGATATGGAGGAATGGTACAGAACCACTCTTTATAACAGTGGATATGGAGGAATGATAGAGACCACTCTGAACAGTGGATATGGAGGAATGATAGAGACCCACTCTGAACAGTGGATATGGAGGAATGGTAGAGACCCACTCTTTATAACTGGATATGGAAGAATGATAGAGACCCACTCTGAACAGTGGATATGGAGGAATGGTAGAGAACCACTCTTTATAACAGTGGATATGGAGGAATGATAGAGAACCACTCTTTATAACAGTGGATATGGAGGAATGATAGAGAACCACTCTGAACAGTGGATATGGAGGAATGGTAGAGAACCACTCTTTATAACAGTGGATATGGAGGAATGGTAGAGAACCACTCTTTATAACAGTGGATATGGAGGAATGGTAGAGAACCACTCTGTATAACAGTGGATATGGAGGAATGGTAGAGAACCACTCTGAACAGTGGATATGGAGGAATGGTAGAGAACCACTCTGAACAGTGGATATGGAGGAATGGTAGAGAACCACTCTTTATAACAGTGGATATGGAGGAATGATAGAGAACCACTCTGAACAGTGGATATGGAGGAATGGTAGAGAACCACTCTTTATAACAGTGGATATGGAGGAATGGTAGAGAACCACTCTTTATAACAGTGGATATGGAGGAATGATAGAGAACCACTCTGAACAGTGGATATGGAGGAATGGTAGAGACCCACTCTTTATAACAGTGGATATGGAGGAATGGTAGAGAACCACTCTGTATAACAGTGGATATGGAGGAATGGTAGAGAACCACTCTGAACAGTGGATATGGAGGAATGGTAGAGAACCACTCTGAACAGTGGATATGGAGGAATGGTAGAGAACCACTCTTTATAACAGTGGATATGGAGGAATGATAGAGAACCACTCTGAACAGTGGATATGGAGGAATGGTAGAGACCCACTCTTTATAACTGGATATGGAGGAATGGTAGAGAACCACTCTTTATAACAGTGGATATGGTGGAATGGTAGAGAACCACTCTTTATAACAGTGGATATGGAGGAATGGTAGAGAACCACTCTTTATAACAGTGGATATGGTGGAATGGTTGAGAACCACTCTTTATAACAGTGGATATGGAGGAATGGTAGAGAACCACTCTTTATAACAGTGGATATGGAGGAATGATAGAGAACCACTCTGAACAGTGAATGTGGAGGAATGGTAGAGAACCACTCTTTATAACAGTGGATATGGAGGAATGGTAGAGAACCACTCTTTATAACAGTGGATATGGAGGAATGGTAGAGAACCACTCTTTATAACAGTGGATATGGAGGAATGGTAGAGAACCACTCTGAACAGTGGATATGGAAGAATGGTAGAGACCCACTCTGAACAGTGGATATTTGAGAAATGGTAGAGAACAACTCTTTATAACAGTGGATGTGGAGGAATGGTAGAGAACCACTCTGTATAACAGTGGACTTGGAGGAATGAGTAGAGAAACCACTCTGAAGAGTGGATATTTGAGGAATGGCAGAGAACCACTCCTTATAGCAGAGGGTATTGACGCATGGCAAAAAAAAACCACTCTTTACAATAAATACATAAATAAAAATGGGAGAAGGGAAAAGAAGGGGGCACAGAAACTGCACCTGGAGGGAGGGGGGAGGGGACAGGGATAGAAGGCAGAGGGAGACAGTCACTAACGAGAGAAAGGCAGTAGGGTGGGCGGCAAGGGGGGAGATGAAATCTTAATCTATTCCGCTGAGGATCACATGTTTCAGTTTGTGTTCTAATGAGTTGTGGATCAATTGAACTTTATTCTAAAGAGAAACTCCAAAGTCGTAAATCTGCAGCTAACTGTTTATCATGAGCTTTATGCCCTGGCACAAACTAGCTTGCCATGCATCTCACTGTCCTCCAAGACTTTTTTTTTTTTAATTCAAAGCAGATAACCTCGTTTGGCGATCTCCATTGGCTATTTCCATGCGCATGAAGCTAGGATTTTTTAATCACTCCTATCCTCACCACCACTACCATCCTGGCAGGAGTGCTGGCGCGTGGACAAACGTGTGTGTGTGTGTGTGTGTGTGTGTGTGTGTGTGTGTGTGTGTGTGTGTGTGTGTGTGCGTGCGTGCGTGCGTGCGTGCGTGTGTGTGTGTGATGTCAATGCATTTTAGTGTAAACATGAATACTTCTGTCACTAATGATCAAAAACCGCTTCATCATCCAACAAACAGACCTGTTTTTTCGGTTCCAGAAGTCATCAGGGTTTGCGCTGACACTGTTTTCAGACATCAAGAGCTTTAGTTCCTCTCCTTCCCCTTCCTCTACTGTGTCGCTGAATCACAGACTAATCTCCACACCACCCCCTTTCCCTCCCTGTGTTCATCAGTATTATCTACACACATGTCGTGGACGGTGAGAAACAGAAAATGGCTGGGGAGGGTTGGGGGGGGGGGGGTGCTTGATGGGAGGTGTGGACGGGGGTAAGCCAGGGTAACATACTTGGAAATCAGTTAACTTACTAGGAAATCATACCCTGAGCGTAACCTATGACATTGGTGATCAAACCTCTGGCACCAACAAATGCTTCACATCTTGGATAGAGCCGCAAAAACACACCTAAAACAAAGCAAAACATCGGGCGGGGGGGAGAGAGCATAAAAAAAAACAGAACCAAGAAATGTAACAATTGCGAATGGAACCTCTGTCCACTAGGTAGACAGACAGCATACGACTACCTATTCCCAACTACATCGTCCTTCTTCCTGAGTGTAAAATCGTTAAGAAATACCAAACTGCATAGGCACACAGGTCACATAGTGACTGCCAAATTGTGCATATAACTGAAGATTTACTAGTCCTCGCTACAGCCTGACAACAACCACTATCATCTCAAGCAACACACTGCTTTGATCTTCAAAAGAACAACCTCATGAACGGAAGTGGCAATCAAAGTATTCAGTCATCCCAACAAGACTCGACAGCCAGAGAGCAAGAGATGGCTGACCTGAACGACATCCCACTGCGCGATTCCTCACTGGCGTCTTAATGAACTGATCCAGCCTTGGGGTGTAACACTCCCATATGGTCCCCCAAAGACAAGACAGAGCTCTGAGGTGTGACGAGTAACATCTCCATGGTGTCCTAATGAAGTGATCGGGCACCGGGATGTGTCAGGTGCTCAATGGGTCTGAGTGAAGTGACCCAGTGTTGATGGGTTCCAGTTCCTCGGTGATGACCAAGTGGTGTGCACTCGGGGGGACCATCTTTCTCAGTCAAACTGCTGAGGTCGCTACAGTAGCCCACGTGATGACCAAGTGGTGTGCACTCAGGGCGGCCATCTTTCTCAGTCAAACTGTGCTGAGGTCGCTACAGTAGCCCACGTGATGACCAAGTGGTGTGCACTCAGGGCGGCCATCTTTCTCAGTCAAACTGCTGAGGTCGCTACAGTAGCCCACGTGATGACCAAGTGGTGTGCACTCGGCGCGGCCATCTTTCTCAGTCAAACTGCTGAGGTCGCTACCGTAGCCCACGTGATGACCAAGTGGTGTGCACTCGGGGCGGCCATCTTTCTCAGTCAAACTGCTGAGGTCGCTACAGTAGCCCACGTGATGACCAAGTGGTGTGCACTCGGGGCGGCCATCTTTCTCAGTCAAACTGTGCTGAGGTCGCTACAGTAGCCCACGTGATGACCAAGTGGTGTGCACTCGGGGCGGCCATCTTTCTCAGTCAAACTGCTGAGGTCGCTACCGTAGCCCACGTGATGACCAAGCAGTGTGCACTCGGGGCGGCCATCTTTCTCAGTCAAACTGCTGAGGTCGCTACAGTAGCCCACGTGATGACCAAGTGGTGTGCACTCGGGGCGGCCATCTTTCTCAGTCAAACTGTGTTGAGGTCGCTACCGTAGCCCACGTGATGACCAAGTGGTGTGCACTCGGGGCGGCCATCTTTCTCAGTCAAACTGTGCTGAGGTCGCTACAGTAGCCCACGTGATGACCAAGTGGTGTGCACTCGGCGCGGCCATCTTTCTCAGTCAAACTGCTGAGGTCGCTACAGTAGCCCACGTGATGACCAAGTGGTGTGCACTCGGCGCGGCCATCTTTCTCAGTCAAACTGCTGAGGTCGCTACAGTAGCCCACGTCTCTTTTCACGGCTCAGTCTCGCTTGCAAGAAAGCGTCGGCACTCGCCTGTCTAGCAACAAAGGCACCTGCTCGAAGCGTCTTTCATTGCAAGTAGAGGTGTAAAGAGGTAAAGCGGTTGTAAACGGTTCTAGCACTTGAGAGGTTCCAACCATATTGTGGCTGAATAGCAACTTGTTGGATTACAGAGAAGCAACGGCAACCGACTCTATTATAACGTCCACCCCGGCACCCTGCTTCACTGTGGTGCTGTCCTTCCCCCACCCCCTTTTTTTTTCCTTTTCTTTTTTACTTGCCGATCATAGCACAGGCGGGGGTGGGAGGGGAGGGGGGAAGAGATAAGGGTGGAGCAGGGGTGGGGGGGGGGGGGGGCTGCTGAGTAGTAAACCAGCAGCAGGGCATGCAGGCCAGGCCAGGCAGCTTGACACTGACAGGCGGGAGCCCAGGGGAAGTCAGTAATCCCTGCAGCAGGCCACAGCGCGCGGAAAGAGGATCCCTGGGCTCTCCACCACATACACCGCTTCTCTTTTACGCCTGTCACACGGCCCCCTGTCAGCACTCCACCTCCACCAGCAGCAGGGAAAGGGTCCAACCTAGCCAACCCTCAACACCAACACTCAGCTTTTTCTCTCAGCTTCTGCCAATGGATGGCAGTGGGGCGGTGGGAGGGAAGTTGTCATATAGGGTTACTCTCGAAGACAGAAAAGAAAAAGAAAAAAAGAGGATTTATCAAAAAAAAAGTATGGCTGGCTCTAGAGTTGATGTTCCTGTCGCACAGCGATGTTCTCATGCGCACGAGTCATAAAACTCATTTCTGGAACTAATAATGTAACTGGATATTTCTGAAGTCTCACAAGGCTGTGTAAACTCTTTTCACATAGAACACAAAGCAGTCCCTGGTCACAAACAGACATGAGAACGTACAGCGGGCAGACACAGCGGGGAGCAGGGGAGGGGGGAAGGGTCCACTGGGAAGCCTCATTCTGAAGGCAGGGCGACAGTACTTAAGGATATCTGAGATGCTCCACATTTAGCATGTCATCTTATCTGGTTTGTAACAATTGTTCCTTTTACATCGTTCTTAAGTTGCTGGACATAACTACAATCTGGTTTGAAATAATCGTTATTTCACTCTATTTTCAGTCTCTTTTAGTTTCTAAACAGAATTGTGAATTGTAGTTGAGCCTTTTTACACATAGTTCCTGTGTTAACTCGCTGTCACTCCTTCCGTGGCCTCAGCAATCAGCTGGGGTCTGAATGACTTGAAATATGCTGCCAGCCATTCTGTCAGATGATGCTTCATGTCCAAACCTAGTACCAGACAAAAGCCTCAACTACTGAAATGAGCTTGTCGTGTGTGTGTGCGTGTGTGTGTGTGCGTGTGTGTGTGTGCGCGTGCCTCTCCCCCCCCCCCCCCTTCCCCCTCCTATACCGCCCTCTAACCTCAGCCACACCCCCCAGCTAACTGGTAGTGACTGGAGAGTACAATCACAGACAGCGAACGCCGCACCCAAGAAGGCTCGCCCGTTAATGGTCCTTTCACATGCCTCACTCCTTTCCCACACCACCTCCACCACACTACGGCCCCCAGGGAGGGGGGGGGGGGGGGGCACTAAAGGCAGCAAATTGAATTTACATCGACAGGGAAAACCTCCATCAATTCGGCCACCAGATCGTCTCCTCTTTCTGTCTGCCCGTGCCTGCGGTGCTGTTCCCCGTGTCCATTAGAGATAACTAATTTACACCCTTCTCGCTGCCTCTTGGGCTCAAACCCTCACGGCTTGCTTGTCTTTGTCTGCACGTGGAACCCGTCTCCCCTCTGTGTCTGCCTGGCTCTCCGCCACCAGTCAGGGCCTGTCGTCTGCACCACCCTCACGTGACTAAGATGTAGACACCGCATACAAGACTGAAACTGGGTCAAAACGTGGAAAAGAAGCGAGGTGGGTGTGGGAAAGTGGAGAGGGTAGGTGGGGCTGGGGTGGGGTACACTAAAAAGCATGTCTTTTTCCACACCAGAAGTTTGGCCATCGCTGTGACCTGCCTCATCCCTACTACCTTCTCCCAAACCCCGCATCCCTCATGTGTCACACTACTCCCCCCTCCCCCACCCCAATCCCTCGACCGTCCCCTGCCCCTCATCCTCCCTCCCTCCCTCCCCCCTCTCTCTCTCTGAAGCACCAAATGACGGCAATCCTCCAAAGCCCATCGGCCGTCCAACGTCAGAGATCACAGCTTACTGATGCTTTTAACCAATCATCACATTTCGCCCGTGGGAACCGACGTCGACACTGAAATGTTCCGGCAAACGGAGTCAGCTCTCCAGCCCAGACAGCAGTGTCGGCCATGGCGGTCAATAGCAGAGCCAGACTGGCAGCTAGATGACTGTTTGACAGCAGTGGCGGAGGCCGGCCCTCCGGGAAGGGTTGCACAAGACGACAGGCGGCTGCCACATAGGTTAGCGACCACTGCCTTCAGCCCTACTATATAGTGACCAGTACAGCACAACACCTCCACACTGGATAGTGACCACTGCCTTCAGCCTTACTATAGACTGACCAGCACAGCACAACACGTCTACATAGGTTAGCGACCACTGCCTTCAGCCCTACTATATACTGACCAGTACAGCACAACACGTCCACATTGGTTAGCGACCACTGCCTTCAGCCCTACTATATACTGACCAGTACAGCACAACACGTCCACATAGGTTAGCGACCACTGCCTTCAGCCCTCCTATATACTGACCAGCACAGCACAGCACCTCCACATAGGTTAGCGACCACTGCCTTCAGCCTTACTATAGACTGACCAGCACAGCACAACACCTCCACATAGGTTAGCGACCACTGCCTTCAGCCCTACTATATACTGACCAGCACAGCACAACACGTCCACATTGGATAGTGACCACTGCCTTCAGCCCTACTATATACTGACCAGCACAGCACAACACGTCCACATAGGATAGTGACCACTGCCTTCAGCCTTACTATAGACTGACCAGTACAGCACAACACGTCCACATAGGATGGTGACCACTGCCTTCAGCCTTACTATAGACTGGCCAGTACAGCACAACACGTCCACATACGATAGTGACCATTGCCTTCAGCCCTACTATATACTGACCAGCACAGCAAACACGTCCACATACGATAGTGACCATTGCCTTCACCCTACTGCCCAGTACAGCACAACACGTCCACACACATAGGATAATGACCACTGCCTTCAGCCTTACCGCAGACTGACCACTACAGCACAACACGTTCACATAGGATAATGACCACTGCCTTCAGCCTTACTATAGACTGACCAGTACAGCACAACACGTCCACACAGGATAGTGACCATTGCCTTCACCCTACTGACCAGTACAGCACAACACGTCCGCACAGGATAGTGACCACTGCCTTCACCTTACTGACCAGTACAGCACAACACGTCCACATAGGATAGTGATCACTGCCTTCAGCATACTATATACTGCCCAGCACAGCACAACACGTCCACACAGGATAGTGACCACTGCCAATCACCCTACTGACCAGTACAGCACAGCACACACCATCAGCTATTCACAACCTGACCAACATCATCAAGGCCTCCACTTGAACAAGTCAAGCCAGACCCCCCACCACCCCGGTATCCACCTGATGATTAGCTTCCAATTTCAAACTGATGCATCACTGACCCTGTCACCACTTCTCCTCATCTTCTTTTTGATACACTAATTCAACTAACAGAGTTAGTATGGCACTTCACAATAACCACTTCTAGAGAAAACCTCCATCGTAAATCAGTATCTGCTCTTGCTTGGTATTGGAATACACAAAAAGTCTATCACGTACACAACATGAAAGGGCTAACACAGCAGTCTCGTGTTTGCTGTCTCCTCTTTGATGTAACCTTTGAGCGGTATATGTTGGGATATTGCCTAATCATAATCAATTCATGTTCACAGACAGAGCTACAGTTTTGAGATTTATCTATCAATGGGCTCACAATACGTAGCTACGTATTTCAATATATTTCGGTCTTTAACTCACAATATCTAAGTTTACTTCCGCAGCCCGTACAAAATGTTCATGCATTATGTGCTGTAGAAAAGAATTATAATCAAATTCCAGTCTGAGGTTAAAACAAATTATCTACCCTGAAAAGCATCCTCCTTGTGGCTAATTTCCAAGCCAGCCGCCAAGAAGGCCCTTTGTCGTTTGAGACGCTTTCGCCTTCTCAGACTTCATCATTTGCGTCCACTTTGCATACTGATTATTTCTTTTCCCACAACCAGTCTGATTTCAACCACAAAACCAAATTGTACACACAGTGTCAAGAGGTCGTGACTCTATGACAAGACTGCGTGATGTACCCAAGTGAGAAACTGCTTCCCACAATTCACCCAGCTTTCAGTTTCCTGGAAAACAAACTAAGCTTGCTTGACGTATCATGCGCTGTTCAGCGTGTCGCGGGCGACAGCACGTGCAGGCAGGCCAAGTGGAGTGGGCTGCTTGTTGGTCTGTCTTTCTATGCCTGTGGAATACATGTACTGACTACAAGGAATGTGTGTGTATAAGCAGGTCTTCACTGATCTTAATTCATGTCTGCATGACTGAAGATCTTTTGTTTATGTCTGGTCCCATAACGCACTGAAGAAAAGGAGCTGTCAAAAAAGAATTTAACAGAGAGAGAGAGAGAGAGAGAGAGAGAGAGAGAGAGAGAGAGAGAGAGAGACAGACAGACAGAGAGAGAGAGAGACAGACAGACAGACAGAGAGAGACAGAGAGAGAAACGGACTGACGCCTATAAATAATACAAATAAATGAAAAACAACAATAAAACAACAACAACAATAATAAACATTGTGGGCAAGCTGTCTCTCATCAGCGGCGGCTGGTGCCTGATGGTGATGGTGAGGAATGTCCCCACGACTTGCTGTGTAATCCCTCTGCAGCCCAAGCTGCCACTGATCTCTCTCAAGTCGACCTGATCCGGCACCTCGCTGAATATTTTACACCAGGCAAATGCGACCGATTGCGATGGACTTGGCCCGATAATATCCCCCCCAAGCCCTGCAATTCAATTCAGACAATGGCAGCCAGCCCCACTCCCTCTCCCCCCCACAGAACCAGCGGGATCGATGGCCGAGGGAAGGGGTGGGGTGGGGGGAGAGAGGGGAGTCTTCTCCGGGTTTCCGTGCAAGTATCGACAATATCGAAGATTGAAGCCCAACGTCGTGCTGCAAACGGGGAAATTGCAAAAACACTCGTTCGCCGAGGGGATAATTGAATACAGTTAGTCGCGCGAACCGCATTTCGTGATGAGTGAATGAGTTATCACGCAATAGCATTGCCTTTCTCGCCTTCGCTGGCAGCAGATCGCCTCCTCCCCATCCATCCGCCCCCACAACCATCACTTCCTCCAACTCCACTTCTCTCCCCACCCCTCCCTCTCTACAAAACTGAATCCCCCCATCCCCACCCCACCACCACTTCACTCCAACGTGTCGAGCTGACTGCTATAACTTGTTTTAATACCCCCCCCCCCCCCCCCCCATCTCCAACAACTTTGTCATCCTGACTTTCTTCTGTTTTGAACGAATTTATGAATATATTTATTTCTAAAACCCTGTACATTATGAATTCAACGCTAAGCAGATGGGTGTAGAGTACATGGAAGTGACGATTCCCTGATAAATCTCTGTGTGTTGTGTGTGTGTGTGTGTGTGTGTGTGTGTGTGTGTGGTGTGGTGTGTGATTGCGCACGCGCGCGCGCTAGAGAGAGAGAGTCCAAGTCCCACCATTCCTTGCTAATTCCCCCCCCCCCCCCCCCCCCTCGTCAACACCTCTAGTGCTAAGCTGAGCAGGGAAATAGCCTTTTCATCCGCCAACACAAAAAGAATTCCAAGCAAAACGAATCTGATCCGTTTCTTCTATTTAAGGTTCATCTTTTTCTTCTTCCCATTCATTTCCTGTTCACTATTTTTCTTTTCTCTCCTCCTCTCTAAATGTAAACCGAACTGGATTGTGGAAGATGTCTCTGAATTCTAAATAACGTGTGGACAATATCAAACAGCTTTAAGCGAAAAAAAAAAAAAAAAAAAGCTGCCTTGAGGCACACAGATACCTGTCTTTCCATGGGGGGGGGGGGGGGGGGGGGGGGGGTGGGAGAGAGAGAGAGAGAGAGAGAGAGAGAGAGAGAGAGAGAATCTTAATTTTCAGCGCAGACCACTACTGGAAACATCTACATTACTTGAAAAGCAATGAATGGGTTGAGCAGTGTCTGTGGAAGTAAATATACGCAATTCAAACGCAGTTTACATATATAAAATGTAAAATCGGAGGATGTTATGTACACATTTTAAGTATCTTTTACAACCCAGACATTCATTACATTCTCCATTGCCTTCGGTAGTAATAAACCATTTTCAAAAAGCAAAAGTGGCAGCTTCAGTACTGCAAGTAGCAACAACAGCAGCAGCGTCAATAAGCCAACAGGAAGACAGTAGAATGTTTTAAAAGGAAAGGACAAGAGGCGCACTAAACAGCAGCAGTGGTAGCGAACCCAAAGGAGTTCCAATAAATGTTGGGGCAATATTCTCTCAGCTTCAACTAGTGAAGGCCGTAAAAAGCAGAAAAGAAAAGGGGCGAGGTGCTGAAGAGAGTATTATGCTACTGCTCTCCCTGCTGGGAAGCCCAGGAGACAAAGATACTGTTTATTCTGGCAGGGAGCCATGACCCCCCCCCCCCCCCCCCCCCCTCAAAATAAAAGAAAAAAAAAAAAAAAAAAAAAAGCTTCAACGCAGGCTATGTGAAGGAAGGTGAGAGGGAGAGAGGGGTGAGGGGCCGAAAGGTGGGCAGACCATTAGAGCAGTAATGACAAAGCGGCAGTCCAATGACTGGGACACATGAAAAACCATGCCCAGAAGGGAAGGGAAAAAATCGTCCCTATTTGTCAGGAAATTAGGGCCTGTGCATAAAAGCGGAAAAAGCTTTCTGACTGAATTATGTCTGGCAGGGGAGAAGGGACTGGAGGCCAGCATTGATTTCCACAGGCGGCTCATCAGGCTAGAAATGAAGCAAGCGCTCCCTGAGTGCAGCCAACATTTGTTTTCTGTAATTGCTGTTGGGGTTACTACCAGTCGTCAATAAAGTCTCAATTCCCAATCAAAGGCTCAAAATGGCGAGGAAAATGGCCCAGGTTCTACTGGTTTTATCAGGGGGCAGGGGGGGGAGGAAGGGAGACTGGAGGGAAGACTTACATTCTTTCCACCTTATCCCCTCAATGGGCACAGGTCCCCTGTTGCTCTGTCCATGCTGGCGTTGACTCGCGGTTTCTATCTACAGCAATGGATCTAACACCAAGCTTACTGCTATGAACCAAAGTGGACGATGAACACCACACACAACATGTTGGCTGACTCTATCCTCCATGACTGATTATTCCAGTATGATTTTTATTCACACCACTGATTTCTGTTCTCTGAGCGCGTGTTTTCTTCTCCTTTCTTTCTTTCTTTCTTTATCTTCTCTCTCTCTCTCTCTCTCTCTCTCTCTCTCTCTTACCCTCCTTTTTTCCCCCGACAGGGGAAGGGAGGAGAGAAAAGGAGAAAGTAGTGACGGTGAGAAGGGGGAGGGAGAAAGGTGGGTGCGGACGAGGACAGGCATAGCCGGAAGGGTTAAAGCCTATCTGCACATCTTCAAAACATACAGAATGGCCACAGACATCCTCTTCCATTTCTGTTCTTTTCTCTCCTAGGAATGACCACAGCACTGTATGTATGACCACAGCACTGTATGTATGACCACAGCACTATATCTATGACCACAGTACTGTATCTATGACCACAGCACTGTATGTATGACCACAGCACTGTATGTATGACCACAGCACTGTATCTATGACCACAGCACTGTATCTATGACCACAGCACTGTATCTGACTACAGCACTGTATCTATGACCACAGCACTGTATCTATGTCTATGACCACAGAACTATATCTATGACCACAGCACTATGACCACAGCACTGTATCTATGTCTATGACCACAGCACTATATCTATGACCACAGCACTAGTCTATATCTATGACCACAGCACTATAACTATGACCACAGCACTATATCTATGACCACAGCACTGTATGACCACAGCACTGTATCTATGACCACAGCACTATATCTATGACCACAGCACTATATCTATGACCACAGCACTATATCTATGCCTATGACCACAGCACTGTATCTATGACCACAGCACTATATCTATGACCACAGCACTGTATCTATGACCACAGCACTATATCTATGATCACAGCACTATATCTATGACCACAGCACTGTATCTATGACCACAGCACTATATCTATGACCACAGCACTGTATCTATGACCACAGCACTGTATCTATGACCACAGCACTATATCTATGACCACAGCACTGTATCTATGATCACAGCACTATATCTATGACCACAGCATTATATCTATGACCACAGCACTATATCTATGACCACAGCACTATATCTATGAACACAGCACTGTATCTATGACCACAGCACTATATCTATGACCACAGCACTGTATCTATGACCACAGCACTGTATATGAACACAGCACTGTATCTATGACCACAGCACTGTATATGTACACAGCACTGTATCTATGACCACAGCACTGTATATGAACACAGCACTGTATCTATGACCACAGCACTATATCTATGACCACAGCACTATATCTATAACCACAGCACTATATCTATGACCACAGCACGATAACTACTTGCTCACATGCTCCGAACCGAAGATGACTCCATGTTCATATTCTCTCTTTCCTCATCATGTGTTGTCTCATATTTAGTGTCATCCCTTTTTCTCTTGGCCATGGACAAAAGATAGTGAATGGACTACACTTTATTCACTTCTAACAATTTATACGCCGTTTCAACAGGCGCAGGATCAAATGTGAACAACACAAAGCGCATGCTTCATTGCAAATAATGAAACCTTCTCCCCCCCCCCCCCCCCCCCCACCACTCTCCCCCATCTCTAAGCATACATCTACATATAATCATTTTACCTTATCAGATTCTACAAGTTAAAGACGAGTTCTTTTTATTTATTTTGCTTAAAATACAAAATCAAACCAACCAACCGACCCACCCACCCACCCACCACCGACTTCGCATTTATTTCAACTGTTTCAACTCTTCCCCTATCTTTTTACATCTCCCTCAATCATTCCAGTAAGGTCTTGTATTTGGGGGAGACCGTTTCAAGCTCGGGCATATATTCTGGAAGTGTCTTCACTGTAAGTAATATCAAGTGAGTGTGCGTGACTGCATGTGCACGAAGTTTAAAAAAAAATACAACAAACAAAGACAATTAGAAGGCCAACTTTTGACAGCCACTCTACTGAAAACCTTTCAAACTTTCTGAGCCTTCACCATACGCAGTTGTCGAAAGCATAACCTAGAAGGCATTAAAAGCCACATTTACCGACTTCTATGGAAATATAGCAAACAGAATGGAACTCCCAATCACAACGATCTGTGACATAGTGATGGTTCCTTTCTTTACAAAAATCTTCGCTGCTCTACGTATCTCCCAAACAATTACATACATTAGTTTCTTCACACACACATACACACACCCACTTATAGACGTTCCATGACTTTCTTATGATCAAAGCCATCCATTCCCCCTACCAACCCCCCACCCCCATCCCACCCCACCCCCAGCCCCGTTCTTCTCCTTTGGTACAGATTTTCAAAACCTTTAGGGACCATCAAGGAATGGGACTGCATTAGGAAAAAAAAATGTTGTGTTTGTTCTATGTATACTAACAGGATCTCTGTCTAGTAACGGCTGGACCAGCCTTGTCGGTCTTCTGCCCATCAAGGGCCTGGATTCAAACCCAGCACTCACAGCCTGCCCATCAAGGGTCTGGATTCAAACCCAGCACTCACAGCCTGCCCATCAAGGGCCTGGATTCAAACCCAGCACTCACAGCCTGCCCATCAAGGGCCTGGATTCAAACCCAGCACTCACAGCCTGCCCATCAAGGATCTGGATTCAAACCCAGCACTCACAGCCTGCCCATCAAGGACCTGGATTCAAACCCAGCACTCACAGCCTGCCCATCAAAGGCCTGGATTCAAACCCAGCACTCACAGCCTTGCCGGTCTTCTGCCCATCAAGGACCTGGATTCACCAACACTCAGCCTGACCAAAGCGTCTCTTTCCAGTCGGACAGGATTTTACAATCAATGTTCTTTTCGCTTCAGGGCTATTTGGATAACATTTTCCATCCATCAATCTTCGTCGTCTTAACTCATCCTCTCCCTCCTGCCCCGGAATCCTAACACCCCCCCCCCCCTCCCCTTTCCGCGCTCCATCTCTAGCCCTCTTTTGCGAGTGCACGCACATGCGAGCGCAAATGCCAGAGAGAGAGAGAGAGAGAGAGAGAGAGAGAGAGAGAGCGCCAGCGTGCATGCTCCTAGTTCTGCTGTCTGACTTGCTTCTCTTCCACATGCAGTCCTTTCCTGAACTGGCCCCAGCAGCTGTAGGTAGGTGGTCGTCGGCACTGAGCTCGGTGTCCATCATCATGGCAGACACTGAGGGCTGAACGATGCAGGTGGCATGAAGGAAACACAGGGCGCAATGAATCAGACGAGCTGGCAGAACACATATACAGAAGACTCCGCTTATAAGAAACTCGGATGTAAGAAAACAGATCATAAGAAAGCAAACCCCCCCCCCCCTTTTCAGGCCTTCACTGAGATGTAAAATACCTCGGGTGTAAGAAACTGAACATCGCCAGCAGAAAACATGGCTTCCTTTCCCAGGACGTTACTGACCTTAGCTATATTAAAAAACAAACGAACAAACAAACCAAACAAAACATACCACCCTCCGTTCAAAAGTCTTCAATCGAATGGGTAAGCTTATTCAGACAAAACAACCGAAACAGGCGCTTAATTAGACCGACAAAAATGCCTTTTACAAGACTATACTTCTTGCCTTTGTCCACACTGCTGCACATTTAATTTAAAAAAAAAAAAAAGTCTACAAGGTCTTCTGTAGAACCTGTTCTTTCTTGCTTTTTTTTTTTTTTTTTAAATATAATTCTCATCGTGCATGTTTCCAACGAGAGAGAGAGAGAGAGAGAGAGAGAGAGAGAGAGAGAGAGAGAGAGAGAGAGAGAGAGAGAGCGCACAGTGTACAATTAGTATCGACAGTTTGGTTGCAAGAAACAATCAGAGGTGGGTCTTCTCTGATTAATCAACTTCGGCTACAAGAAAGCGGAAATTCACTCCCTCGCAGCTTTCTTCAAATCGCAGTCTATTTTTGCGGAAGACAGCCCAGCACAGAGATTCCCTATTATCCCTTTGTTAATTGGCGAGGGACGAGGACCGACTCCCTTTCCTGTCATTGACCATGACACTGGTGACCCCCCCACGTCCCCTCTCCCAACGTCTGTCCAGCACCCAGGGCTAGAGGAGAGGGAAGGCGAAGGCGGTGGAGGTGTGGGCCAAGCCAGATAGCGGCATGAGGAGACTGGCCCAGAGCCGCCTTAAGTGGCCTGCAAAGAGGGCTGGGGGACGGGGCTGTGGGCAGACATTGCCTTCATTAGGGCAGGAACACTGCCAGTTAGTTCTGTCCGCAGGGGACCAAGGGGATCCACCGCCAGCCACTAATCCATCTCCTCTGTGCACGGAAAGGTGATGGGAGTTGGAGGCAGACTCCTCATTCTCAGCAGCCGAGTGCTCATCTCTAGAACCACCCCACTGCTTCATAACATGACAGCTGAGCCTCAACACTAGCCAACACCAATCCTGCATGTCCTCTAGCAAACCAACCAACTCAAACCAAGCATGCACTGAAGCAAGCCAGCCAACTCAAAGCCAAGCATGCACTGAAGCAAGCCAGCCAACTCAAACCAAGCATGCACTGAAGCAAGCCAGCCAACTCAACCAAGCATGCACTGAAGCAAGCCAGCCAACTCAAAGCAAGCATGCACTGAAGCAAGCCAGCCAACTCAAAGCAAGCATGCACTGAAGCAAGCCAGCCAACTCAAACCAAGCATGCACTGAAGCAAGCCAGCCAACTCAAAGCAAGCATGCACTGAAGCAAGCCAGCCAACTCAAAGCAAGCATGCACTGAAGCAAGCCAGCCAACTCAAAGCAAGCATGCACTGAAGCAAGCCAGCCAACTCAAAGCAAGCATGCACTGAAGCAAGCCAGCCAACTCAAAGCAAGCATGCACTGAAGCAAGCCAGCCAACTCAAAGCAAGCATGCACTGAAGCAAGCCAGCCAACTCAAAGCAAGCATGCACTGAAGCAAGCCAGCCAACTCAAAGCAAGCATGCACTGAAGCAAGCCAGGCACTCAACCAGCCATGCCCAAGCCAGCCACCAAGCTCAAAGCAAGCAAGGCAGTGAGGCAAGCCAGAAACGCATAGGACTGAAATGCAAAGGCCGCTTCAACATGCCATAGCAGCACTGAACGGCAAGCCAGCCAATCACCAGCATGCACGAAGCAAGCCAGCAGTGCAACCCATGCACGAAGCCAAGCCAGCACAACTCAAACCACGCATGCATGCAACACCAACTCAACAAGCAGCTGGAGCGCCTAGAAGCAGCACTACCAACATCCAACAAGCAGATCCAAGCATGCACTGAAGCAACAGCCAACTCAACCAAGCATGCACTGAACAAGCCAGCCAACCAAACAAGCATGCACTGAAGCAAGCCAGCCAACTCAAAGCAAGCATGCACTGAAGCAAGCCAGCCAACTCAAACCAAGCATGCACTGAAGCAAGCCAGCCAACTCAAACCAAGCATGCACTGAAGCAAGCCAGCCAACTCAAACCAAGCATGCACTGAAGCAAGCCAGCCAACTCAAAGCAAGCATGCACTGAAGCAGCAGCCAACCAACAAGCCACTGAACAACAGCAACCAACCAAGCATGCACTGACACAGCCAAGCCACCAAACTCAAACCAAGCATGCACTGAAGCAAGCCAGCCAACTCAAACCAAGCATGCACTGAAGCAAGCCAGCCAACTCAAACCAAGCATGCACTGAAGCAAGAGCCAACCAAAGACAACAGCACCACTCAAACCAAGCATGCACTGAAGCAAGCCAGCCAACTCAAACCAAGCATGCACTGAAGCAAGCCAGCATCAACAAGCTCACACAAGACAACGTGCACTGAAGCAAGCCAGCCAACTCAAACCAAGCATGCACTGAAGCAAGCCAGCCAACTCAAACCAAGCATGCACTGAAGCAAGCCAGCCAACTCAAACCAAGCATGCACTGAAGCAAGCCAGCCAACTCAAACCAAGCATGCACTGAAGCAAGCCAGCCAACTCAAAGCAAGCATGCACTGAAGCAAGCCAGCCAACTCAAACCAAGCATGCACTGAAGCAAGCCAGCCAACTCAAACCAAGCATGCACTGAAGCAAGCCAGCCAACTCAAACCAAGCATGCACTGAACAAGCCACCCTCAACCAAGCAGCACAGCACCACCACTCAAACCAAGCATGCACTGAAGCAAGCCAGCCAACTCAAACAAGCATGCACTGAGCAGCACTAGCACAGCCAACTCAAACCAAGCATGCACTGAAGCAAGCCAGCCAACTCAAACAAGCATGCACTGAAGCAAGCCAGCCAACTCAAACCAAGCATGCACTGAAGCAAGCCAGCCAACTCAAACCAAGCATGCACTGACAGCAGCCAGCCACCACTCAAACCAAGCATGCACGAAGCAAGCCAGCCAACTCAACACCATAGCATGCACTGAGCAGCCAGCCCTCACAACAACATGCACTGACTGCACACCAGCCACTAGCTGCACTGAAGCAGCCAGCCACTCACAACAAGCATGCACTGTCACCGCACACAAGTAGGCCTGGCTGCAAGCACAGGCACTCACACTGCACTGAGCAGCCCCACTCACAATGTTCATGGTCCTGGCTGTCACAGACAACATGACACCTGCACTGACCAATGCTACTTGGTTCACTGCTGTACAGCACATGCACTGTCACGACACAACTGTCACTGACACAAGTTAGCTGGTCCTGCTGTCCACAGACACATGCACGTCACTGACACATGTAGAGCCTGCCTCACTGACACAATGTTTAGTTGGTCCTGGCTGTCACAGACACAGCACTTCACTGACACAATGTTTAGATGGTTCCTGGCTGTCACAGACACATGGCACTTCACTGACACAATGTTCAGATGGTCCCTGGCCTGTCACGACCACACCACACTTTAGGCCTGGCTGTCACAGACACATGCACTCCACTGACACAATGTTCAGATGGTCCCTGGCTGTCACAGACACTGGCACTGTCACTGACACAATGTTTAGATGGTTCCTGGCTGTCACAGACACACGGCACTGTCACTGACACAATGTTTAGATGGTTCCTGGCTGTCACAACACATGGCATCACGACACATGTGCTTCACCTGGCACTGTACTGACACAATGTTCAGATGGTCCTGGCTGTCACAGACACCATGCACTTCACTGACACAATGTTTAGTTGGTTCCTGGCTGTCACAGACACATGGCACTGTCACTGACACAATGTTTAGATGGTTCCTGGCTGTCAGACACTGCACTTCACTGACACAATGTTTAGTTGGTTCCTGGCTGTCACAGACACATGGCACTCTCACTGACACAATGTTCAGTTGGTCCCTGGCTGTCACAGACACATGGCACTGTCACTGACACAATGTTTAGATGGTCCCTGGCTGTCACAGACACCTGGCACTGTCACTGACACAGTGTTTAGACTTTACATTGCAGCATCACTATGTCATTAGGTCCTGACCCAATGTCATCACAGTGACATTATGACTTTACACTGTAGCATCACTATGTCATTAGGTCCTGACCCAATGTCATCACAGTGACATTATGACTTTACACTGTAGCATCACTATGTCATTAGGTCCTGACCCAATGTCATTACAGTGACATTATGACTTTACACTGTAGCATCACTATGTCATTAGGTCCTGACCCAATGTCATTACAGTGACATTACGACTTTACACTGTAGCATCACTATGTCATTAGGTCCTGACCCAATGTCATTACAGTGACATTACGACTTTACACTGTAGCATCACTATGTTATTAGGTCCTGACCCAATGTCATCACTGTGACATTATGACTTTACATTGTAGCATCACTATGTCATTAGGTCCTGACCCAATGTCATCACAGTGACATTATGACTTTACACTGTAGCATCACTATGTCATTAGGTCATTGGCTCCTCATACAGTACCATCACTGTGACATTATGACTTTGCACTGTAGCATCACCATATCATTAGGTCCTGATACAGTGACATCACTGTAACATATCCTGATACAGTACCATCACTGTGACATTATGACTTTACATTGTAGCATCACTATGTCGTTAGGTTCTGATGCAGTGACATCACTGTTACATGTCCTGATACAGTACCATCACTGTGACATTATTACTTTACATTGTAGCATCACTATGTCATTAGGTTCTGATGCAGTAACATCATTGTGACATTATTTTACATTGTAGCATCACTATGTCATTAGGTCCTGATGCAGTGATGTCACTGTGACATTATGACTTTACATTGTTGCATCACTATGTCATTAGGTCCTGATGCAGTGACATCATTGTGACATTATGACTTTACATTGTAGCATCACTATGTGACTGTCATTAGGTCCTGATACAGTGACGTCATTGTGACATGACTTTACATTGTAGCATCACTATGTCATTAGGTTCTGATGCAGTGACATCACTGTGACATTACCCCCAGGTATTATAACATCACTGTGACATTTTGTCATTGCACAGTATACCTAACCCTACTTCACCCTTACTCGAAACATATTTACAAACACTTCAAAATGCCCCTTTCCACAGGTGTGATCAGCGCGTAGCAAGTTACACACGTGCATGCTCATGTCCACACGTGCCATGGTTCAATCCAAGAACACAAGTCTGAAATATTTATTTTCTTTTTCTAAAGCCTTTTCTTAAAAATAAACAGACACTTGCAAATAAATACCATATAACAAAAACATGAATATCTGAGCAAGCTAGCTAGCATCTGTGGTGTTTTCAGTTTTTTTCTCTTAATTAATGTGTGTGATAAAAGTAATGACTGGTGAATATTCAGTTACCGATGAAAACAGAACAAACAAAACAGACGAAGGTGACTGTTTATTAAGTGTTTGACATTCGTGCTTGAGGACTCTGTGCCCACAGAAGAGAACACCAAGTTCAACTTTATTGGGTGGAAGAGTGGAAATTATATCTCATGTTCATGACATTTAAATTAAGCCAATACAATATGAAATGCTTGTTTTTGAACTGGCACCACTATAACAAACTGGATCTGGTTTCTAAATGATGTTAACAAG
This sequence comes from Conus canariensis, assembly GCA_033310375.1. NCBI lineage: Eukaryota > Metazoa > Mollusca > Gastropoda > Neogastropoda > Conidae > Conus > Conus canariensis. Next base: position 48,764,988 of record CM065736.1, on the reverse strand, counting down.
ATACTCATTCAATGCTTTTTGCATTTTACCCTGCCAGAGCCTGCCAATCAGAAATCCCTGGCATCTGTTTATTACACCTGCTGCAGCCCACTGCCTGTCTCTCAGGCCCGCTGGTGATGTTCCAGTAAAGTCTGCTTGTGCATAGCCACCAGGAATGAATCTGGCGCCATAGGTCAAGGTTACACTGATGAAAGAAGGGGCCTCACTTGGCACTCACTGCAGGTGTTTGAAAAACATTCTGATTTTCGAATACCAGGAAAAGTTTCACATGAACATTTCTTAATGCAAGAGGGTTAAGTTATTTATTGCAAGGTACAGTCTGCAACAGTTAATCTGTTTATTTCTGTCTCCATAATATGATAACAGGGTATCACTGAGTCATCCCATGAAATTTCAACCTTTAAATTTTCTGAGATAACTTGTGAACTTTAAAACTGTCTGGGAGAGTGTCTCCAAGTTTGGTTGTCTTTGGAATAAATGGGGTTTTGTACACTTCTGTTTTATATTAATGTCTTCACTGCAAATACAGATTTCTTGTAGCTACTAAGTCTAAGACTAGGCTAGCTAAATGTTCTGGACACAAACCATTATCCATTTTATTGAACTTGATTAATCTATGCCTTCTCCAACAAATAATTAACCATTTTACAGAACTTACTCAATTTATGCCGGTTTTTTTTTTTGTTTTTTGTTTTTAATTTCAAGCCTTTTTTCATTTTCTTTTATTGCATGGGCCAGAATAAGTTGCATCCACATGACTTTCCAGGTCTCAGAAACCTTCCCATAGTGTCTGAACAAGGACTGTCGGTCCAAGGCACTGCTCAAATTATGACCAGTTATTCCCTATGCAGGGCCCCAGATGCCACAGAATCATAATCATCCCAGTCACTGCAGTTCTCTTCCAAATCATGGTGACTCTTTCGAAAATTCCAGACAAGCTACAGTCATCCCACTGAACCATGAAGCAACAACAGGAAAACATCAACCCCTTCTGGCACCTTCAGCCTTCAACAAGCAATAGGCAGAAACAAAGGGGATCAAAACAAGGTTCTGCCTGGCTCCATGGCGGTCATCACAAAACCCAATGTCATCTGGAAAAGCACTCTTATCAGTTTCTCAGTCACACACACACACACACACACACACACACACACACACACACACACACACACACACACACACACACACACACACACACACACACACCACAAACACACACACACACACCCCCTTAATTCCTAGTGGTATTCACCCCTCTGTGAGAACTGATGCTGACAGGAGGATCTAAGTCCAACATCCTGGAGTTTCTGAGCGAGTACTTTGGACAGCTTACCCACTCAAGGTAACGCATCATCACACAAGTATCAGGCAGCAATACAACCTGTTGTGCTGGCCGACAGGAATCTTTTCTCACCAACTTCAATTGCACTGGTACAGGTGTATATCCATCCTACATCATCATTCCCAGCCCAAAACCTTCTTTCAAGGCATAGTGTGAGAGGCAGTCCAAAGACAGCTGGATCTGACAAGCAGACCCCAGCCATCCTAGCTGAAGGATGTCATGGACTGAACTGGATGTTACAACTCTAGCATGTTGTGCAGGACTGAAGACAAGATCCATGATTACCTTAGACAGGGGATCCCTACCACCTTTGGTCATCTGACTACAGGACAATGAAGGATGGAATGAATACACCAAACGTTCAAGTCACAGTCCAGAGCAGACTAATGGGTCCAAGGCTGTACTGTACTTGGTGGAACTGGAAAGAGCAACTCCTGGTTGTAATGTACACAACTGGCTTGATCATGACAGCAAAGAGAATGCCAAACGGACTACTGACGTGAAGGGAAGATTGGTGGGGAGGGGTGAGGGGTTGCTGATGGGGAGACAAAGACAGGGAGAAGGCTGGGTGGTGGCAGCCAGGCCCACCAGTGAAGGCCTCAATCTGAGCAATTGCCATTGATTCTCCTGAATGGCCTCAGTCCACGTGCTATTCACTGCAAATTAACTTCCTCCTTCCCCCTCCCCCCCATACTCTCCTTCCCCCCTCCACCTCTCCTCCTGTTGCCATGCAACAGCATCCGCTGCAATCAGCACGCTGTCCACAAGGTCTTTACTCTAATCAGCCTGAATGTCGCGGAACACTTCATCAGAGAGAGAGAGAGAGAGAGAGAGAGAGAGAGAGAGATGAACAACAAAAACACATATGCCACGATTCCGGAGGGATTGGGAAATATTTACATGACATCACCCATAATAAAAACTGAAAACTTGGGACCTGACAAAGCACACTGCTATGAATACAGTAACCGGTCGACCATAGCAAAAACCCCAAGGAAAGGCGATGCCAACAGTGAGGCTGCACCACCGTTCTTTGTCTGCCGTGTCCTTAGCCATAACGAAGAGTGGAAGAGCGGCTGGCTGCACCATCTGTCGCTGAGCTGTTTGACACTGACAGAACCCACTCCTGGGTCCTCTAGTCAGTCCCTGACACAGCGCTACACACTGTCGCCCTCTCTGACCTGCACACCGGAAGGATTAAATGTGGGGAAGGGAGAGGAGGTAGAGGAGACACAGCGGGCACGTGGAAGGGGGCGACTTCCAACTGTAGCGGGCATAATTAAACAGAGCTATGGGGAAAAAAACGGTTCATCTTTGATGCCCAGATGTAATGAGGCGCTAACGAAGTGAACAATGAGCAGTAAACGGGTGGCAAGTTGAGGCACTGCTTTGATCAACGGGGGATTAAAAGCAGCCCAACAAGGCACAAATCACCTCTCCCATACCCAGACCCGGCCTCTCATTTTCATCGCCCATCAAACCCTCCGTCATCTTTTATGCTGTCCTCTTCTTCCAGTCTAAAATATCTCGTTTGCCCAGTCCTACTCTTTTGAAAAGAACCGTTCCTCGACATTATGGCCAGGATTTTTATTTCTCTGGAGAAAATGGCCCGCCTTTTATCTGCCAATATCGGCCCTGTCATTCGCTATCTGCCATTGATTTCAATGGCAAACACAGCAGCCGTGTTGCCATAGTTTAACGGTCTGACGTACCGTAAGGAAATCATTTATTTATGAACAGCTTGTCCCTGGAGTGTTCGTGGGCAATCGTGCGCCGGAGGCAGGTAAATTTGGTCTGCGCTGGGTTAAGCGTTTGATGTTTTCTGATGGAATTGTCTCTGGGTGGAGCGACCAGACGTGTCTTGAAGAACACCAACAATGTGCAATCACAGTGTGATTGCAATCTGAACTAGAAAAGGCCTTCAAAAGGTTAGCTCCAATATCCCCCCCCCCCCCCCCCACATTACCTCTTCGCTCACCTCATACACTCCCTTTCAACCCCCCCCCCCCCTCTCTCTCTCTCTCTCTCTGTGATGATGAGACACAAGAACGTAAATACAGACAGTTGAGTAGCGGAGAGATGGGACTGCAGATCAGAGAAAGCAAAGCATCTTGACCTGTATCTCCCTCTGTACCCATACCACGCCACCTAACTACCCCACACCACCACCACCCCACACTCCTCCTACCTCTCTACTCCCTTGTCCATGATGAACGGTCCAGATGTAAACATTTCATATCAATGTTTCTGCTGGGTCTCTACCAGATTTTTTTTTCAAAGCTTACGGTGAATTACTCTTGTGTGATTTAAAGAAAAAACTGAAAAATGAGCAGAACTGCATTATGCTACAACCAACCACTGTCTTATCACCATAAAGACTAGTATGCACTTGCTCCACAGGAATTCTACTTCCATTTAGTTACTAAAAAAATTCAAAACTTAATATCTTATGTTTATGGTTTGTCGTTGTTGTTGTTGTTGTTGCTGTTGTATGTCTAACATCTATCATTTAGTCGTTCTGTCCAGTTTAACTCTTGCGCCAACTGGGTTTTGTTCGTGGATCAAGTGACAATTTATGAGCGAGTGAGTATGTAGAGAGAGAGAGAGAGAGAGAGAGAGAGAGAGAGAGAGAGAAGAGAGAGAGAGAGAGAGAGAGAGAATGTGTGTGCAAGTGTGTGTACTTTTTTTTTCTTTCCCAAAATGATGTGTACATATTATTTACTCCTTCCTCCTTGCTACGTAAATCGCAATTATTTTTCTGCACAATAATTAATAACAACAATTCTATGCAGATGGGGCATGGGGCTTGGGTGACAAGTGTGGGAACAGAGGAAAAGATCATCTTATGCACATACCTAGTTTTCATCCATGTAGCAGAATCTCTCTCTCTCTCTCTCTCCCTTCTCTCTCACACACACACACACACACACACACACACACACACACACACACACACACACACACAGGAACTCCCCTCTTTCATTTTCCTGTTTCCCTTTTTATCCCTAATACGGTGCTGTCAGAGTGGTGAATGAGCTCTGTCAGAGCATGTAGTTTTATGACAGCTAACGTATGCCACACAAAGGACTCCAGCACAATGCCTTCTTGTTTAACAATTCTTTCAAGCCTCTTTCGCCCTGGGCAAATCCACGTCCACCGTAATCCACCTTCACTCGGCCAACAGGCGTCTCTTCTGTTGTCTGCAAGTCTTGCCCCTTTACCACTGGGATTTAGCGCTTGGATGATGAGATTTCAGACATCTACAATTATGCCAACACATTTACGGATCATTCTATCACGTTCATGGATAGTATGTGACACTCAAGCACACACATTCAGAATAACAACAAATGATTGGTGGCAGAGCAGCAGACACAGAAAACTGATGAAAAATGAGGGTGAGACATCAGGCAACATTCAAGGTGAATAACACACACACACACACACACACACATACACGTGCGCGCGCACGCGCGCGCGCGGCAGGGAAGGCAGAGAGAGAGAGGAGAGATATGAATATGCCGGGCTCTTCTTAAGCAATCAGAGAATAACGCCTTTCACAAGGCATACTGGCGAGGCTTCCAAACGCTACACACAAGGTACAGAATCCCACCCAAGATGTGCAACAAAAGACAGCTGAAGTATGGGACATCTGATCTGTAGCCATCTCTACTGCCCTTCACCAGTAACTCTGTCCTAACACCTTGATCTGTAGCCATCTCTACTGCCATTCACCACTAACTCTGTCTGTCCTAACATCTCTACTGCCTTCACCACTAACTCTGTCTGTCCTAACACCTTGATCTGTAGCCATCTCTACTGCCTTCACCACTAACTCTGTCTGTCCTAACACCTTGATCTGTAGCCATCTCTACTGCCCTTCACCACTAACTCTGTCTGTCCTAACACCTTGATCTGTAGCCATCTCTACTGCCCTTCACCACTAACTCTCTGTCCTAACACCTTGATCTGTAGCCATCTCTACTGCCCTTCACCACTAACTCTGTCTGTCCTAACACCTTGATCTGTAGCCATCTCTACTGCCCTTCACCACTAACTCTGTCTGTCCTAACACCTTGATCTGTAGCCATCTCTACTGCCTTCACCACTAACTCTGTCTGTCCTAACACCTTGATCTGTAGCCATCTCTACTGCCCTTCACCACTAACTCTTTTGTCCTAACACCTTGATCTGTAGCCATCTCTACTGCCCTTCACTACCCAAACTTAATGCTCCTAGTCTGTCCTAACACCTTGATCTGTAGCCATCTCTACTGCCTTCACCACTAACTCTGTCTGTCCTAACACCTTGATCTGTAGCCATCTCTACTGCCCTTCACCACTAACTCTGTCTGTCCTAACACCTTGATCTGTAGCCATCTCTACTGCCTTCACCACTAACTCTGTCTGTCCTAACACCTTGATCTGTAGCCATCTCTACTGCCTTCACCACTAACTCTGTCTGTCCTAACACCTTGATCTGTAGCCATCTCTACTGCCCTTCACCACTAACTCTGTCTGTCCTAACACCTTGATCTGTAGCCATCTCTACTGCCCTTCACCACTAACTCTGTCTGTCCTAACACCTTGATCTGTAGCCATCTCTACTGCCCTTCACCACTAACTCTGTCTGTCCTAACACCTTGATCTGTAGCCATCTCTACTGCCTTCACCACTAACTCTGTCTGTCCTAACACCTTGATCTGTAGCCATCTCTACTGCCCTTCACCACTAACTCTGTCTGTCCTAACATGATCGTAGCTTTCCTCCTACTGCCTTCACCACTAACTCTGCTGTCTACTAACACCTTGATCTGTAGCCATCCTACTGCCTTCACCACTAACTCTGTCTGTCCTAACACCTGATCTGTAGCCATCTCTACTGCCCTTCACCACTAACTCTGTCTGTCCTAACACCCTGATCTGTAGCCATCTCTACTGCCTTCACCACTAACTCTGTCTGTCCTAACACCTTGATCTGTAGCCATCTCTACTGCCTTCACCACTAACTCTGTCTGTCCTAACACCCTGATCTGTAGCCATCTCTACTGCCCTTCACCACTAACTCTGTCTGTCCTAACACCTTGATCTGTAGCCATCTCTACTGCCCTTCACCACTAACTCTGCTGTCCTAACACCTTGAATCTTAGCCATCTCTACTGCCCTTCACCACTAACTCTGTCTGTCCTAACACCTTGATCTGTAGCCATCTCTACTGCCTTCACCCCCTGTCTGTCCTTACACCCTCAGCAACCATCCGGGCCTGCAGCTTCAGAACAACATCAGACAGGAGTTTCCAGATCTTAGACGGCTTTGATCCTCCATGACGAGGAGTTTTTGCCTGGATGCCCGATGCCTTCAAGTTGCCGGCTAGACTGGCATACTTCTCAGTCCTGTAGATGTGAGCAGCCTCCACTCTGAAGAACCTGAATGAAGGAATACTCTACCCGGTCTCATGCCACTCTTTCTGATCATTTCTGGCTGGTTCTCCGGTTCTGAAAGGTCCTACCTGCACTCCTGAGTCATCCACTTCCTCCAGTAAAGCCAACCTCGACGCTCTACATGTCACAGCTGTTCCAGACCATGATCTGTGGCCGCCTGCCATGCACAGCGTCACTGACAGAGCTTCTGGTGGACCAGTCTTTCCTCTGGTAGTGCTAATCCCATTCTGATTTTGAACTTCTTAGAAAGAAAGAAAGAAAAAAGAAAAAAAAAAGGAAAGAAAGAAAGAAAGAAAAGCGGACATGTTTCCCACCTGAGATGCACATCTGTATTTATATGGCATAGCATACATCTTTCACAGAATTTGCATGTTTCCTGCATACATTTCCATTAGCATTAAACAAAACTACAGAATTAAGCAGAACCAATGCATCTTTTTATTTTCTTACTCATGGACTTGACACTGAACAATCAAACAGCAGAACCAAAAAAAGTGTAAGTGATGAAGGCTCCAGTCTAGGAAGACCTAACAAATTTTATGAAAGGACAAGGTATATGATAAAAGATGGAAAGACAGATGTTGAGTATCGGCTATCATTTTAAAAAAAAAGTGTAAGTGACGAAGGCTCCAGTCTAGGATGACGTAAATTTTATGAAAGGACAAGGTATATGATAAAAGATGGAAAGACAGATGTTGAGCATCGGCTATCATTTATTACAATTTTTACACAAAGGATGAAGATGGCAAAGGATGGCTGCCTAAAACAGCAGCCACTAACACAGTGTTCATGTTCCACTTTGGATAGTGTGTCGAAAGCACTTCAGAGCCAGTAACACTGTGTGTGTGCGTGTTTGTGTGCATGTGTGTGTGTGAGTGTGTGTGTGTGTGTTTCTCTGTGCCAGTGTGTGTGTGTGCATGTGTGTGTGCACATGCATGCTTGAGTGCGTGTGTGCGCGCATGTGTGTGTGTGTGTGTGTGTGCGTGCGTGCGTGCTTGATAGCGTGCACCTGTGTGCGCACAAGTGTAGGCCTACTGGTAAAGATATTTGTGATGGATGGTAGATGTGGTGTAGATGTGCATGCAGGCAGGTCTCTGCGTTCCCTCCTGATCCAAAGGACTGACCATAATGAAATGAATCAACTGGAGTGACTGGGAATCAACAGCTGCTGTGTGAACATGACTGGGAGAAGCCAATTCCTTTCACTACTGACGCCTGCTTGTCACAGGATGTTGCTGTCAAATGCACAACATGATTGCTGTGTTACTAGAATGTAGGGAAAAAACCTGTTGTGTGTGGTTGTATGACAAACAGCTGATAGTGTCTGCAGTTGTTGATAAGACAAACAGTCCTGGCCGTACATTCAACACACAGTGGAGTGTCTCTTATCCCGACAAAGTCCAACTGACAACAGCCCCAGGGAAGGGGAGTATGGAGTGGGGTCCCTGGATAATGGGACCCCAGAGACACTTGTGGCCTGACTCCCTACTGGTGTGGTGGTCAAGGAAGACAGCCAGGTACTCTGCAGCACCTCACACTTCATCCACTCCACATCATTCCCTGCTAAGACCAGGCACTTGCCACTGCTCACCAACACTGTCTAATACTTCCCAGGGACTGGCTTAAACACCACCACATTAACACACACATTGCTTCTGAACTTCTCCAAAGAGATGATTTTCCTTCCTCATCATGGAGATTAAAAAAAAGTTGTTTTTTTTCTTTTTGGTCTGATCTTACCAAGTTATTTATGATGATTCGTCCAAATAAGTTCAAGAAACTGCGGGAACTTTTTTTTCTCTTTCAATCAAACATATCATATCTGACACCTCTGATGATACTGAATAGAACAATATTGCAAACAACAACAACAACACACATACACACACAACACACACACACACATACACAAACACACACAGCCCTTCTTTACAATAATTTGATCTTAGAGGTGTCCCACTCAAACTCTTCTAACAGACATGTTAAAGCAAAACATGCTAATAGTCTGCTTCCACTTAAATGATTCTGGGAATGCTAATGTCAGTCTGCTTCCATTATACTGCTTCCCACTATCCCTAGGTCAATCTATTTCCATCCCACTGACTATCCCTAGGTCAATCTATTTCCATCCCACTGACTATCCCTAGGTCAATCTATTTCCATCCCACTGACTATCCCTAGGTCAATCTATTTCCATCCCACTGATTTTGACTATCTTTAAGTCAGTCTGCTTCCACCACACTGACTCTGACCTTCCTAATATCAATCTGCTTCCACCACACTGACTCTGACCTTCCTAATATTCAATCTGCTTCCATTAACAAACTGACCATTCTACAGTCAACCTGCTTCCACCACACTGACTCTGACCTTCCTAATATCAATCTGCTTCCACCACACTGACTCTGACCTTCCTAATATCAATCTGCTTCCACCACACTGACTCTGACCTTCCTAATATCAATCTGCTTCCACCACACTGACTCTGACCTTCCTAATATCAATCTGCTTCCATCAACAAACTCTGACCATTCTACAGTCAACCTGCTTCCACCACACTGATTCTGACCTTCCCAATATCAATCTGCTTCCATCAACAAACTCTGACCATTCTACAGTCAATCTGCTTCCACCACACTGACTCTGACCTTCCTAATATCAATCTGCTTCCACCACACTGACTCTGACCTTCCTAATATCAATCTGCTTCCATCAACAAACTCTGACCATTCTACAGTCAATCTGCTTCCATCAACAAACTCTGACCATTCTACAGTCAACCTGCTTCCATCAACAAACTGACCACTCTACAGTCAATCTGCTTCCATCAACAAACTGACCACTCTACAGTCAATCTGCTTCCATCAACAAACTCTGACCATTCTACAGTCAATCTGCTTCCATCAACAAACTGACCACTCTACAGTCAATCTGCTTCCATTAACAAACTGACCACTCTACAGTCAATCTGCTTCCATCAACAAACTCTGACCATTCTACAGACAATCTGCTTCCATCAACAAACTCTGACCATTCTACAGTCAACCTGCTTCCACCACACTGACTCTGACCTTCCTAATATCAATCTGCTTCCACCACACTGACTCTGACCTTCCTAATATCAATCTGCTTCCATCAACAAACTCTGACCATTCTACAGTCAATCTGCTTCCACCACACTGATTCTGACCTTCCTAATATCAATCTGCTTCCATCAACAAACTCTGACCATTCTACAGTCAATCTGCTTCCATCATATTGATTCTGACCTTCCTAATATCAATCTGCTTCCATCAACAAACTCTGACCATTCTACACTCAATCTGCTTCCATCAACAAACTCTGACCATTCTACAGTCAATCTGCTTCCATCATATTGATTCTGACCTTCCTAATATCAATCTGCTTCCATCAACAAACTCTGACCATTCTACACTCAATCTGCTTCCATCAACAAACTCTGACCATTCTACAGTCAATCTGCTTCCATCATATTGATTCTGACCTTCCTATTGCCAGTTGCTTTGATCTTACTGATACTGAAATGGAGATCCTTTCCCATGGTGCTGAATTCATCTGAAATGAGATCCTTTCCCATGGTGCTGAATTAATCTGAAATGGGTATCATTTCCCATGCTGCTGAATTCATCTGAAATGGAGATCCTTTCCCATGGTGCTGAATTCATCTGAAATGGAGATCCTTTCCCACGGTGCTGAATTCATCTGAAATGGAGATCCTTTCCCATGGTGCTGAATTCATCTGAAATGGAGATCCTTTCCCACAGTGCTGAATTCATCTGAAATGGAGATCCTTTCCCATAGTGCTGAATTCATCTGAAATGGAGATCCTTTCCCACAGTGCTGAATTCATCTGAAATGGAGATCCTTTCCCATAGTGCTGAATTCATCTGAAATGGAGATCCTTTCCCATGGTGCTGAATTCATCTGAAATGGAGATCCTTTCCCATAGTGCTGAATTCATCTGAAATGGAGATCCTTTCCCATGGTGCTGAATTCATCTGAAATGAGATCATTTCCCACGGTGCTGAATTAATCTGAAATGGAGATCCTTTCCCATGGTGCTGAATTCATCTGAAATGGAGATCCTTTCCCATGGTGCTGAATTCATCTGAAATGGAGATCCTTTCCCATGGTGCTGAATTCATCTGAAATGGAGATCCTTTCCCATGGTGCTGAATTCATCTGAAATGGAGATCCTTTCCCATGGTGCTGAATTCATCTGAAATGGAGATCCTTCTTCCCATGCTGCTGAATTCATTTGTCTGAAAAAGCATCAGACCTAGACCACAGCTACAATGACTACATGTATTCTGACATCACAATCTCTACATGAGATCATATTTGTGACCCACCCACCCCTCCCATCCCGCCACCCTCTTCCTTCTCTCTGTTTATTTACCAAATTAAATACTGTCGACCAACTGACTGCCAAGTTATTGTCAATAGTTGTTGCTTTGTGAAAGGATACAGATGAAAGCCAAAAAAAAAAAAAAAAAAAAAAAAATCCTAAAGGCTGCCGACTGAACAAAAATACAGTGTGCAATGCTCTTCTCTCTGCAGCTTCCTCTAAGCAGACCTTCTCTGTCACACATTGCAGGCTCTGGCAATTCCGCCTCTACAAGGACTGAAGCCTAAATGGCACTGGCTAATACAATTTTCATGACAGTAGCAAACGAAAGGGACAGAGGCGTCAGCTTGGTGTTGCATGTGCAGGAGCAATTACTGGGTGGGATGAGGGGAGGATGGAGTCTCTAAGGGGGCATCAGGCTGGATGGGTGGCCCAGCTTGTGATGAGATCAGGCCAAGCTGTAAATTGTCTACTGCTCCCTGGTGACAGCGACACAGCAGGCAGGGACTAGCCAGCACAAAGGAGACAACAAAAAACCCTTCTCAAGACAGTCCTAAACCAGGGACAAAGCCATTTTCCATATTTTTCTGCATTACTTTAATCAATGCGATTGAAAATGCAGACAAATAAATACTTCACCCGTAGTAATATTGCCTGCCATTTAAAACAACCCATTGAGATTGATCTTTGTATGACATGACGGTAAAAATCATTCATGTATCACTACAGCAAAAGTAACACAAGCTTGTTTATGCAAACATGTCATGGTTTCTGCTCCAATAATTCAAATGGACAGCGCACCAAAACAACAAGAGGATATGTGTGTTTGCACACCAGGTGGGCAGGGGAGGGGAGGGTGGCGATGCAAGGGAAACTAATAGTGCATGCATGAAAGAACCAGAAAGAAAGGACAATGACAGGGATAACTCTCTCCAAAAGACAGAATCAACAACAGGTCAAACTCCTAAATGCCTCACTTCAAAGCACAGACACTGGATCTCATCCAGTGTGTTGACACTGGCTGGTTGACGGAAAAGAGGACATTTTTTTTTTTTTTTTTTTTAAATGTGAAAAAAGAAATGCACACTGCAGCAGTTAAACAGTTTAAAGTCAATTCTGAAAAATTCCTTGACTCTTTATGAAATTCATCCAAGTGTAGTACAAGATTCTCCTGAACAAAAAATTTCAAGAGGGCCTGTACATGAAGCATGTCACGAGTGTGTATGTATGCTTATGTGCATATGAATGATTGTGTCTACAAAACCGTGTGTGTGTGTGTGTGTGTGTGTGTGTGTGTGTGTGTGTTCATTTTCATCTGCCATCTCACATCTGAGGGTTAAGGATACCTGACCTCCTAGTAACTACAGTCATAATGGGTTCTTCCAACGCAAATTATTTCAGAATCTGATGCATCTGCACCCTTTGGCACTAACCAACCCTCTCACCATTTTTTCAATACTTCAGGGTGTGTAGTTGCTGCAATTGTTCCTATGTATCGGCATATTGTTGAAGAAGCAGACAGAGCCAGACCAGATTTCATGTGCAAGTTGTCACCTCTTTGGTTGAAGCACACCAAGACACCACCAAGGTTGAACTCCTCAAATGCATTTACCACTCAAGAACTTCTCAAGATTCAATTTTAACCTTTTTGTTTGTTTTTTTTTTGTTGTTGTTGTTGTTTTAATTTTTAGAAGCTGTACTTTCATATGATGACGTTTTTGCCAAATCTGTACAAAACATGGTAAAATCGTATGGGTTAAACAGTTCTGTTGATACTCAAAGCACTGCCATCTTGTTGCAAGAGAAAGAACTTTCTGTCCCACTTTCCAGGGCTGCAACGAAGCGAACTACAAAGCAAACACACATCAACATGACCTGTACATATGGCCTCACACAAATCAACAGAGAAAGACAAGTATATCAATACCTTTGACTAAAGAAACAAAGCCACGCGGTATCCAGGCAACATTTTGGTCATCTTCACATGACCTCGAAGAAATCAACTTGAACAAATGTAGAAACAGGAGATTGTTACAGGTCCTTGGAAACTGCCGGCACAGACCCCTAAGGGAGTTATAGATCTTTGTTTAAAATAAAAGATCAAAATCTGCACACACTGGACAGTGTGTGGAGACTTGATCTGAATGATTCTTTGTCTTGTTCATTCCCCCACCCAGTCTGGGACTAGTGGCAGCCAACTCCCACCACAACGGTGCATTTGGGAGAGAAAATGGGAGTTACTATAGGACTGGAGAGATAACAGAAGGAAACACCCAACGACAGCAGACACTGGTTTAGTGCTGTAGAATTCATAATCATGAAGCATAAATCAACTAAATGATTAGGACAGCTAATAACCCACACTGTGGAAGTCAGAGCACAAAGGAAACAAGTAGCACATGTAAGACGGAGATGTGAGTGTACCTCTGTCTAGGTGTTACAGTGTCCATGTCAGGTAAATCAGATCTATATGTTTTGTATGAACTGAACTGATAACAACAAGCTTTTCTTCAAGGCCGAGGTTTTGCAGCACACAGTGATGAACAGTGGGGTTAATCAACAGAGAAAGGAGCAAGGACTGATGGTAAATGGGAGTACCACAGAGAAGTGAGTGTGTGTGTGTGCAGGGATGGGCGATCACTATGGCTGGTCAGTGGGCTGGACCAATAAAGGATGGGACAAACAGTGAAGGACAGTGGGCAGATCAACAGAGAAAGGAGCAAGCACTGATGGAAAATGAGACACAGAGATGAGTGTGTGAGTGCAGAGGTGGGGGGGGGGGGGGGGGGGGGGGGGGGGGGCTGTTGCGGTCAATGGGTTTGGACCAATGGGGCAAACAGTGAAGGACAGTGGGGTAGATCAACAGAGAATAGGTGAAACAACAGTGAACAGTGAGGCAAACTGACAGAGAAAGGGGCAAACCATCATAAACAATCTGGTACATCAACAGAAAATGGGGAACACCATTGTGGACATTGAGGTAGATCAACAGAGAATGGGGAACACCATTGTGGACATTGAGGTAGATCAACAGAGAATGGGCAACACAGTAGTGGACATTGAGGTAGATCAACAGAGAATGGGGAACACAGTAGTGGACACTGAGGTAGATCAAAGGAGAATGGGGAACACAGTAGTGGACATTGAGGTAGATCAAAGGAGAATGGGCAACACAGTAGTGGACATTGAGGTAGATCAACAGAGAATGGGCAACACAGTAGTGGACATTGAGGTAGATCAACAGAGAATGGGGAACACAGTAGTGGACAATGAGGTAGATCAACAGAGAATGGGCAACACAGTAGTGGACATTGAGGTAGATCAACAGAGAATGGGGAACACAGTAGTGGACAATGAGGTAGATCAACAGAGAATGGGCAACACAGTAGTGGACATTGAGGTAGATCAACAGAGAATGGGCAACACAGTAGTGGACAATGAGGTAGATCAACAGAGAATGGGCAACACAGTAGTGGACATTGAGGTAGATCAACAGAGAATGGGGAACACAGTAGTGGACAATGAGGTAGATCAACAGAGAATGGGCAACACAGTAGTGGACATTGAGGTAGATCAACAGAGAATGGGCAACACAGTAGTGGACAATGAGGTAGATCAACAGAGAATGGGGAACACAGTAGTGGACAATGAGGTAGATCAACAGAGAATGGGGAACACAGTAGTGGACAATGAGGTAGATCAACAGAGAATGGGGAACACAGTAGTGGACAATGAGGTAGATCAACAGAGAATGGGCAACACAGTAGTGGACACTGAGGTAGATCAAAGGAGAATGGGGAACATCGTTGTGGACACTGAGGTAGATCAACAGAGAATGGGGAACACAGTAGTGGACATCGAGGTAGATCAACAGAGAATGGGCAACACAGTAGTGGACATTGGGGTAGATCAACAGAGAATGGGCAACACAGTAGTGGACACTGAGGTAGATCAACAGAGAAAGGGGCAAATGGAGATGGAGAGTGTGCTAGATCAATAAAGCAGCAAACAGTGATGGATAGTGGGGTGAACCAATAAAGGAAAGGGGCAAACAGTGAGGGATAGTCAGGTAAACCAATAAAGAAAAGCGCACACAGTGATGGATAGTGGGGTGAACCAATAAAGAAAAGGGCACACAGTGATGGATAGTGGGGTGAACCAATAAAGAAAAGGGCACACAGTGAGGGATAGTGGGGTGAACCAATAAAGAAAAGGGCATACAGTGATGGATAGTGGGGTGAACCAATAAAGAAAAGGGCACACAGTGATGGATAGTGGGGTGAACCAATAAAGAAAAGGGCACACAGTGATGGATAGTGGGGTGAACCAATAAAGAAAAGGGCACACAGTGAGGGATAGTGGGGTGAACCAATAAAGAAAAGGGCACACAGTGAGGGATAGTGGGGTGAACCAATAAAGAAAAGGGCACACAGTGAGGGATAGTCGGGTGAACCAATAAAGGAAAGGGGCAAACAGTGATGGATAGTGGGGTGAACCAATAAAGGAAAGGGGCAAACAGTGATGGATAGTGGGGTGAACCATAAAGGAAAGGGGCAAACAGTGATGGATAGTGGGGTGAACAATAAAGGAAAGGGGCTAACAGTGATGGATAGTGGGGTGAACCAATAAAGGAAAGGGGCTAACAGTGATGGATAGTGGGGTGAACCATAAAGGAAAGGGGCTAACAGTGATGGATAGTGGGGTGAACCAATAAAGAAAAGGGCAAAGAGATGGATAAGGGGGTGGAACCAATAAAGGGGCAAACAGTGATTGGGTAGTGGGATGAACCAACAAAGAAAATGGCAAACAGTGATGGATAGTGGGGTGAATAATAAAGAAAAGGGCAAACAGTGATGGATAGCCGGGTGAACCAATAAAAAAGAGCACACAGTGATGGACAGCGGGGCGTGTCAACAGAGAGAGAGAGAGAGAGAGAGAGAGAGAGGAGAGAGAGAGAGAGAGAGAGAGAGAGAGCGAGAGAGAAGCAAACTCTGATGGTCAGCACAGACCTGTTTACCCTGAAATTTGACTTAAGAGTATTCCAAATAAAAAAAAAAGAGTATTTTCTACAAAATAGGTGTAATCTACGGAGGAAGTTTCAACCATGCTGCGGCAAACATATATTACTACATTACTGGTAACTATCAGACCTGCTTACCCTAAAACTGCTCTTGATGTACTTTTCAACAAAAATGAGAGTATTTTCTACAGTACGTACAAAATTCCAAATTTTTGTAAACGCGGGAGGCGTGTGTGTGAGTGGGGGGGGAATGTACCTGCCATCTCTCATACCAGAGCGCCATCTTCACAGTTGTAACCACCTGATCTTGCATAAACTACGGTGAAATAGATTCATTTTAATATAAATTATTTCAAAACCCGATTTATCACCATGTTTTAACACGAGCTCATGCTCTTTCGCTGGATTTTTCCATGTCTGAAGCAACAGACCTTGCCTAATGTTTATTTCGTGTGCGGCGGTTTGCAAGAGTTATTGCTCTTTGGTGAAAGCCTCCACCACGGTTAAGACTCTGCAGGTGCAATTACCCCCTTAAGAACTTCGGCTCCAGAATTTTTCTCCACGTATTTCTTCTTAGTCAGTTGTCTTTATCCTATTTCCACCAAACATGTGTACAAAATATGGCTAAACCGTCTGGGTAAACAGGCCTGTCAGTGGGGTAGATCAACTGAGAAAGGGGCAAACTGAGATGAAGAGTATGGTAGATCCATAAAGGGACAGTCATGGCCAGTGGGGCAGAAAGCAAACAGTGATGGACAGGGCGTAGACCAACAGACAACTGGGCAGAAGGGATGGAGACAATGACAGACAAGCAGTGATGGAGAAGGGCAGATCAACAGAGAAGGAGGCGGCCATGTGAGGATGGTAGATCAATTAAAGGGGCATTCATTGATGGTAGATCAACTGAGGAAGGCAAACACAATGGACAGCTGGGTAGACAAATACATGGGGTGGAGGGAGGAAGGAACAGTGATTGGCAGCAGGTTAGATAAAAAGAGAAAGGAATAAATAGCCATGGACAGCAAGGCAGATAAAGAAAGGAATAAATAGCCATGGACAGCAAGGCAGATAAAGAAAGGAGTAAACAGTGGACAGCCAGGCAGATAAAGAAAGGAGTAAACAGTGATGGACAGCCAGGCAGATAAAGAGAGAAAGGAGTAAACAGTGATGGACAGCCAGGCTGATTAAAGAAAGGAGTAAACAGTGATGGACAGCCAGGCAGATAAAGAAAGGAGTAAATAGTGACGGACAGCCAGCAGATAAAGAGAGAAAGGAGTAAACAGTGATGGACAGCCAGGCAGATAATAGAAAGGAGGTAAACAGTGATGGCAGCCAGGCAGATAAGAAAGGAGTAAACAGTGATGGACAGCCAGGCAGATAAAGAAAGGATGTAAACAGTGATGGACAGCCAGGCAGATAAAGAGAGAAAGGAGGTAAACAGTGATGGACAGCCAGGCAGATAAAGAAAGGAGTAAACAGGATGGACAGACGAGGCAGATAAAGAAAGGATGTAAACAGTGATGGACAGCGAGGCTGATAAAGAAAGGAGTAAACAGTGATGGACAGCCAGGCAGATAAAGAAAGGAGTAAACAGTGATGGACAGCCAGGCAGATATAAGAGGAGAAAGGAGTAAACAGTGATGATGGACAGCCAGGCAGATAAAGAGAGTAAAGGAGTAAACAGTGATGGACAGCGAGGCAGATAAAGAGAGAAAGGAGTAAACAGTGATGGACAGAGCAGGCAGATAAAGAGAGAAAGGAGTAAACAGTGATGGACAGCGAGGCTGATAAAGAAAGGAGTAAACAGTGATGGACAGCCAGGCAGATAAAGAGAGAAAGGAGTAAACAGTGATGGACAGCCAGGCAGATAATGACAAACAAGTAAACAGTCATGGAGAGCCAGGTGGACTGAGCAGGGAGGGGGAGGATAGGGGGTGGAGGAGAGGCAGTGATGGACAAACACAGCAGGGAAGGGGGAGATAGGGGGTGGAGGAGAGGCAGTGATGGACAAACACAGCAGGGAAGGGGGAGATAGGGGGTGGAGGAGAGGCAGTGATGGACAGAGCAGGGAAGGGGGAGATAGGGGGTGGAGGAGAGGCAGTGATGGACAGCCGGAGAAGGAAAAAAGAGGAAAAGGGCAAACAGTGATGGATAACAAAGTAAATCAAAACAGAAAGAGGCAAACAGTGATGGATAACAAAGTAAATCAAAACAGAAAGAGGCAAACAGTGATGGATAACAAAGTAAATCAAAACAGAAAGAGGCAAACGTGATGGATAAACAAAGTAAATCAAAAACAAAAAGAGGCAAACACTGATGGATAACAAAGTAAATCAAAACAGAAAGAGGCAAACAGTGACGGATAACAAAGTAAATCAAACAGAAAGAGGCAAACAGTGATGGATAAACAAAGTAAATCAAAAACAAAAAGAGGCAAACACTGATGGATAACAATGTAAATCAAAAACAGAAAGAGGCAAACAGTGATGGATAACAAAGTAAATCAAACAGAAAGAGGCAAACAGTGATGCATAACAAAAGTAAATCAAAACAGAAAGAGGCAAACAGTGATGGACAACAAAGTAAATATAGAAAGGGAGCAGTGATGGACAACAAAGTAAATAATAGAAAGGGGCACACAGTGACGGACAACGGAGAAAGTAAAAACAGAAAGGGGCAAACAGTGATGGACAACGGAGAAAGTAAAAACAGAAAGGGGCAAACAGTGATGGACAATGGAGAAAGTAAAAACCGAAGGGGCAAACAGTGATGGACATGGAGGAAAGTAAAAAACTGAAAAGGGGCAAACATGATGAGACAATGGTAGAAAGTAAAACAGTAAGGGGCAAACAGTGATGGACATGGAGAAAGTAAAAACAGAAAGGGGCAAACAGTGATGGACAATGGAGAAAGTAAAAACAGACAAGGGGCAAACAGTGATGGAAATGGAGAAAGTAAAACAGAAAGGGGCAAACAGTGGATGGACAATGGAGATAAGTAAAAAGACAAAGGAGGCAAACAGTGATGGACAATGGAGAAGTAAATAACAGGGAGAGAAGGGCAAACAGTGATGGACAATGGAGAAAGTAAAAACAGAAAGGGCAAACAGTGATGGACACAAGTAATAATAGAAAGGAATAAAGCAACAGCAAGGCATAAGAAAGAGTAACAGGGACAATGGAGAAGTAAAAACAGAAAGGGGAAACAGTGATGGACAACCAAAGTAAATATAGAAAAGGAGAAACAGTGATGGGCAACAAAGTAATAACAGAAAGGGGCTAAACAGTGATGGACAAGCGGAGAAAGTAAAAAAGGAGAAAAGGGGCAAACAGTGAGGACAACGGAGACAAGTAAAAAGAGAAAGGGGCAAACAGTGATGGACAAGGGAGAAAGTAAAAACAGAAAGGGGTAAACAGTGATGGACAACGGAGAAAAGTAAAAAGAGAAAGGGGAAACAGTGATGGACACAAAGTATAATAACAGAAAAGGGGCATAACAGTGATGGACAATGGCAGAAAGTAAGAAACAGAAAGGGGCAACCAGGGATGACAACAAAGTAACATGATAGACAGCAGGAGTAGAGGTAAACAGTGATGGACACACGGAGAAAGTAAAAAAGAGAAAGGGCAAACAGTGATGGACAACAACAGAATAACAGATAGGGTAAACAGTGATGGACAACGAGACAGTAAAAACAGAAAAGGGGCAAAACAGTGATGGACACAAGCAAAGTAAAAACAGATAGGGTCAAACAGTGATGGACAACGGAGAAAGTAAAAAAGAAAGGGGAAACAGTGATGGACAAGCGGAGAAAGTAAGACAGAAAGGGGCAAACAGCGATGGACAGCTGGGTGACTAAAAAAAAAAAAAGTGGAAACCAGAAAGTGATAGACAGAAAGGGCAGATAAAAAGTGATGAGCCGGCAGATAATGACAAACAAATAAACAGTCATGGAGAGAAAGAGGCAATGTGAGAAACAAGTAAATCAAAACAGAAAACAAGGATAAAAGAAACAAAGAGCAAACAGTGATGGAAACAGACAAAAAAAGAGGCAAACACTGATGGAATGACATAAGTAAATCAAAACAGAGAAAGTCAAACAGTGAGGATACAAATAATAAAAGAAAGAGGCAAACCGTGATGATACAAAGTAATCAAAACAAAAGACAAACACTGATGGATAACAAAAAGTAAGTCAAACAGAAAGCAACAGTGATGGACAAAGTAAACAACAGAAAGAAAGGCAAACAGTGATGACATAACAAAGTAAATAAAACAGAAAGGGCAAACATGATGGACAAAGTAAAAAGATAAGGTTCTGATGACAACAAAAAAAAAGGGCAACATGAGGACAACGGAGAAAGTAAAAAAGAAAGGGGCAAACAGTGATGGACAAAGGAGAAAATAAAAACAGAAAGGGCAAACAGTGATGGAAAAAAAATGGAGAAGAGTAAAAACAGAAAGGGGCAAACAGTGATGGACAATGAGAAATTAAAACAAAAGAGGCAAACAGTGATGGACAATGGAGAAATAAAACAGAAAGGGGCAAACAGTGATGGACAATGGAAAAGTAAAACAGAAAGGGGCAAACAGTGATGCAAGAAAGTAAAAACAGAAAGGGGCAAACAGTGATGGACAACAAAGAAAAAACAGAAAGGGGCAAACAGTGATGCGACAAATGGAGGAAATGAGAAAGTAAAAACAGAAAGGGGCAAACATGATGGACAACAGAAAAGATAAAAAAGAAAAGGGCAAACAGTGATGGACAAGGAGAAAGTAAAAAAAGAAAGGGCAAACAGTGATGGACAAGGAAAAGTAAAAACAGAAAGGGCAAACAGTGATGGACAAGGAGAAAGTAAAAACAGAAAAGGGCAAACTTGATGGACAACAAAGTAAAACAAGAAAGGCAAACAGTGATGGGACAATGAGAAAGTAAAACAGAAAGGGGCAAACAGTGATGGACAAGGAGAAAGTAAAAACAGAAAGGGCAAACAGTGATGGACAAGGAGAAAGTAAAAAGAGAAGGGGCAAACAGTGATGGACAATGGAGAAGTAAAAACAGAAAGGGCAAACAGTGATGGACAACGGAGAAAGTAAAAACAGAAAGGGCAAACAGTGATGGACAACAAAGTAAATAACAGAATAAGGCAAACAGTGATGGACAATCGAGAAAGTAAAAACAGAAAAAGGGGCAAACAGTGATGGACAACAAATGTAAATAAGAAAGGGCAAACCAGTGATGGACAACGGAAGAGTAAAAAAGAAAGGGCAAACAGTGATGGACAACAAAGTAAATAACAATAGAAAAGAGGAACCGGGAAAAAGTAAAAAAACAGAAAGGGCAAACATGGATGGACAACAAATAAAAAAGCAGAAAGGGGAAAAGTGATGACAACGGAGAAAGAAAAAGAAAAAGGGGCAAACATGATGGACAAGGAGAAAGGTAAAACAGATAAAAGGAGGCAAACAGCATGGAGCTGGACAACAAAAAAAAAAGAAAAGAGAAAACAAACAGTGTGACAAACAGATAAAAGTGAAGGGCAAACATAAAAGAGAAGACAAACAGATAAAATCAAAAAAAAAAAAGACAGGACAAACAGATATAAAACAACAAGGACAAACAGATAAAAAGTGACAGGGACAAACAAAAAAAGTGACAGGGACAACAGATAAAAAAGACAGGGCAAAACAGTAGGAAACAGAACAGATAAAACAGAAACAAAAGTGAAGGGACAAACAATAAAAAAGGGGGGGGGGGGGGGGGGGGGGGGGGGGGGGGGGGAAAAAAAAAAAAAAAAAAAAAAAAAAAAAAAAAAAAAAAAAAAAAAAAAAAAAAAAAAAAAAAAAAAAATGGGAAAGGGGCAAACAGATAAAAAGAGAAAGGGACAAACAGATAAAAAAAAAAAAAAAGACAGGGACAAACAGATAAAAAGAGACAAGGACAAACAGATAAAAAAGTGACAGGGACAAACAGATAAAAAGTGACAGGGACAAACAGATAAAAAGAGACAGGGACAAACAGATAAAAAAGAGGACAGACAGATATAAAAGTGACAGGGACAAACAGATAAAAAGTTGAACAGGGACAAACAGATAAAAAGAGACAGGGACAAACAGATAAAAAGAGACAGGGACAAACAGATAAAAAGTGACAGGGACAAACAGATAAAAAGTGACAGGGACAAACAGATAAAAAGTGACAGGGACAAACAGGTAAAAAGTGACAGGGACAAACAGATAAAAAGTGACAGGGACAAACAGGTAAAAAGTGACAGGGACAAACAGATAAAAAGTGACAGGGACAAACAGATAAAAAAAGACAGGGACAAACAGATAAAAAGTGACAGGGACAAACAGGTAAAAAGTGACAGGGACAAACAGGTAAAAAGTGACAGGGACAAACAGATAAAAAGTGACAGGGACAAACAGGTAAAAAGTGACAGGGACAAACAGATAAAAAGTGACAGGGACAAACAGGTAAAAAAAGACAGGGACAAACAGATAAAAAGTGACAGGGACAAACAGATAAAAAGTGACAGGGACAAACAGGTAAAAAGAGAAAGGGACAAACAAGTAAAAAGAGAAAGGGACAAACAGATAAAAAGAGAAAGGGGCAAAGAGATAAAAAGAGAAAGGGACAGATAAAAAGAAAAAGCAACAAACTTATAAAAAGAGAAAGGGGCAAAGAGATAAAAAGAGAAAGGGGCAAAGAGATAAAAAGAGAAAGGGACAAACAGATAAAAAGAGAAAGGGACAGATAAAAAGAAAAAGCAACAAACATATAAAAAGAGAAAGGGGCAAAGAGATAAAAAGAGAAAGGGGCAAAGAGATAAAAAGAGAAAGGGATAAAGAGATAAAAAGAGAAAGGGGCAAACATGCTAGTGGACAGATCAATAGAGAAAAACAGGCCAGTGGGCCCCCCAATTATTATTACACCCCTGCCTCTCCCCCCTTCACCATCCAGTGACAAGACACCAATAATCCCTGGTCGACAAGACACCACAACCATGGAAACCAGCCCCACACAACATCCGGAAAACCACACACACACACAGTGGAGAGGGGGGGCAGGAGGGGAGGGGGGGGGGGGGGGAGTAGAAGTGGACTTGAGGGCAGACGGCAAGATGACAGTAAAATGGTAAAAGGGCTTACCTTCTCATCCCCGCTCTCTATGTCACACTGCAACACACAGAAAAGCAGACAAAGCTCATGACTATGAATGGAGAAAGGGGGGGGGGGGGGGGGGGGGGACTGGGCGGGGAGGGAAGGGGGTGTAAACAGTGGCAGGCAGAGCTGACGGGGAAAGGAATGGGAGGCCTGACCCCCACAGGACTGATTATTGACGCCTAAAAGGGAGGAGAGTGTGTGGCTCCTCCACCAGTCTCCTCCCCTGCCATGTCTGCTGCTTGGGGCTTTTCTTTCAAGCCGTGTCGCTTTCCATCCTGTCACTGCCTGTAACTGCACCTTGCCCCAAAGGACCACAGGCAAAAACCACCCTCGCTACTGCAGTGAACAAACAACTAACTACTGCGCTACCTGCCTGTCTGTATGTCAATGTGGGGATGAGACCTGGTGGCAGAATTCAAAGATCAGGATGCATGGCTGCTCCTTCCGTCCCATAATAGCCGTGAAATCTTATTGACACATTTTGGATGTTGTTGGTTGAAGTTTTCTATCTAGATAGTATAATCTTTCAGTTGCATAGTATCATGCTCGCTTCAGCTTTTATCTGGCTGTACGAAGTATTACAGCTTGCATGGTGTAGAGTTTTAGAGAAAATCAATAAAAATGATATTTACGGGTTGTATCTGAGGAAAACTAAACTTGCCAGGGTGCAAATCTGACTTGGGCACAATTGTACTCACAGACACCAAGAGAGGAAGCGAGGAGAGAAAAAGGCAGGAGAGAGGAGGGGGGAGTGGAGAAAGCAGGGAGGGCTTCCAAAAACAACACAAATTGCTCCGCTATTATGTTGCCTGTTTGCAGTTCACACCTCGAGGGCCTGCCGCTGCTCCTCCACTCGGCTCCTCGCCTGACAACTCACTCTTCTCTTAACATAGCAAGCCAGGCATACATTTGGCATCAAATATTTATTGAAGAAATATCTCTTTAGATTCCCACAAGAAACTTCCCTTCTAAATGTAACTGGAATGGAGAGGGGGTTAAGTGAAAAGAGAGAGAGACGGTGAGGATAAAGGCAGTCATGGTGAGAAAGGAGTGAGTCACAGAAAGCCAGGGAGATGAGGGGACAGAAGACAGTGAGAAAGAGGGCCACTTGATTCAAGGTTCTTTACTAGCCAATCAATCAACAGGGGCATTTTCCTGCACACAGACTGCATGTACATGGAGTGGCACCAAGCCAGATTCAAACAATGCACATCCTTAACATGAAGGTGCAAAGGAGGCGAAAATCTAAAAACATGTGGGTGAACAAAAATTTAAATTAATGAACACACACACACATAAAGACAGACAAGTATGGGTGGAAGCTGTGTGTGGCCCTCTAGTGGAAGTACTCTGGAAGCTTTCCCTCTTAAAATTACTGAGTGATTTCCTCCTCAAAATTCACCTTCACCCTCCCTCTTACTGAAGTGGTGGACAGAGAAACTTTTTGGTATTGGTCATCAAAAGAAATTTTGATTTTTCTAATGACTATTAAAAATACTCAAGAATCACCTTAGCTTGTGCACTCTGAAGTGCTTGTGCTTGAGTGTCTGACAGAATAAAAATCAGAAATAGGTTCAAACATGAAAATATGAATGAACAATAAATAGACAGACACAAGTTATATCAAGTGCAATTTTACACACATTAAATTTTGTATACAAAATTGAAATAATAAAATAGTTATAATTCAACACACACACACACACACACACACACACACACACACACACACACACACACAGAGAGAAGGGGGGGGGGGAGTGAGAGAAATCACTGACTACAATCACTCATCTTTCCGTTTAGAATTTAGAAAGATTTGCTTTCTCTTCCCCATGACCCATTTAACAGTCATGAGAATCCCGGGGCAAAAAGAGTTGGCATTCATTTATGCCTTGACTAAGCAATACCAGGAACCACCATCCATTTAATATGACTTTGACAACAAACAATGATCGAAGATGGTCGGGCTGTAGATGTTCCTCACTGTAAATCATAGCTTTATGTTTTCAATGGACTACTGAATCCGTACACTGACAGTTAACTGTCCTTTTTTTTTTCATGCTATGTAGAAATAAAATTATTATTGTTTTGATCCAACTTGTCAAATAAGTGTCTCATTACTCACAGGCATGCTGGCATGGGCCAAGCTGCCTCCTCTGTCGAGATGTGCAGTGATCTAATCATGTCACTGTGCAGTGATCTAATCATGTCACGGTCTCAGTTGCTCTGTCTCAGTTGCTTGCTACACATAACCTGTGTAACATTGTTGGTCACTGAGTGAGCCCTTTATTTCAATATGCTATGAACTGGCCCCCATCACCTCAGTCTCTATTTTGCCCATGTATGTTCTGTATCAGTCACACCACTTTCATAGGTGCTGCATTACTCGTTAGGCTCTTTATTTTTTCAATTTCATCAGTTTTCTGATGGCCCAGAGACATGGTACCCTTTGAAAACTGCAAACCCATTTGTCCGATATGCACAGTGTAATGGATTAAAATTTTTTTTGTAATCTGTCACATACGTCAGGAACTAAAGTACAATCAGGCCTGTCGTTATTAAGAATGACTGCCTTGGCTTTTTTTTTTGTTTGTTTTTTCAAGGACCAGGGACAATGACTGCTGATGGAAAGCCTGATGATTACTGGAAGATACCTGTGAAAACTGGACGTCTTATCCCGCACAGTGTGCAGGAACAGATGATAATACTCCATCAGGTATTCCGGTTTTCTTCACATTCTGGAGCCTAAAAAGTTTTCCCATGTAAGTTTTCCAATTTCTGTCTACAGTACTACACAGGGTGCAGCGCAGAGCATAGCCTGGTGGTGTTCCTTTGGGCACTGAAGCAGTTTCTATCTGTCCAACCTTGAGCAGAAATGGTCGACCCTTAGGGCACTGAAATAGTTATCTGTCCAACCTTCAGCAGAAATGGTCGACCCTCAGGGCACTGAAATAGTTTCTATCTGTCCAACCTTGAGCAGAAATGGCTGACCTTTAGGGCACTGAAATAGTTTCTATCTGTCCAACCTTCAGCAGAAATGGTCGACCCTTAGGGCACTGAAATTGTTTCTATCTGTCTAACCTTCAGCAGAAATGGTTGACCCTTAGGGCACTGAAATAGTTTCTATCTGTCCAACCTTCAGCAGAAATGGTCGACCTTTGCCATTGGGGCACTGAAGCAGTTTCTATCTGTCCAACCTTCAGCAGAAATGGTCGACCTTTGGGGCACTGAAGTGGTTTCTATCTGTCCAACCTTCAGCAGAAATGGTCGATTTTTGGGGCACTGAAGCAGTTTCTATCTGTCCAACCTTCAGCAGAAATGGTCGACCTTTGGGGCACTGAAGTGGTTTCTATCTGTCCAACCTTCAGCAGAAATGGTCGATTTTTGGGGCACTGAAGCAGTTTCTATCTGTCCAACCTTCAGCAGAAATGGTCGACCTTTGGGGCACTGAAGTGGTTTCTATCTGTCCAACCTTCAGCAGAAATGGTCGATTTTGGGGGCACTGAAGCAGTTTCTATCTGTCCAACCTTCAGCAGAAATGGTCGACCTTTGGGGCACTGAAGTAGTTTCACTCTATCCAATCTTGCGTAGAAATGGTCGACCTAGTCAAGGAGTGTTGGGTCATCGTCACCAGTTCTTGGTGTGTGTAGTCTGTGGTAGTTTGAAGACTTCCCCCCATAGCAGTGGCATTGCCAAAGGAAAACTGCTGTTTCATTTGGCGTCAGTATTCAAGCCTTTGTCTGCTTCACCAGACTGAGAAGAACAGCCTAGCTCTGATTTCTAATCATTTCATCGTTTCATACTTATTAGGGTTTTATATCCCTTGTTTTGTTTTTACATCTAATTTACCCCTGATGCAGTTACTGTACCAAATTTATAATTTCCTTACATAGAATGATCACGTAATTTTTTCAATGTGACAAAAACTTTGATGAACATGTTCAGTTTTCACAAACCTGTTGCGGAAGGAGGGGGCAACTTAAAAAGTGAAAAATAACCATCTTGAATAAAATTAAATCTCTGAAGAAAAAAAGTTCAAGCAATCAAAAGACAAATAAGTGCAATTACATCAATACTTTTTACAAACAAAATTACAGTATTGTGTATGAATGGGCTTTACAATGAACAAATAGATGTGATACTCAAAACATTTAACGTATACCTCCCTCATCTTTGGTGATGCCTGTTTACAAAAACGGTTGTCAAAGAGTTATGAATACATGAAACCTTTCATTAGCTTTGTCCTTTCTTCATCAGTGTGCATGAGGTATTCGACATTTTTATCCAGAAAGCACTCATTTCTCTTTCAACCTGCATGGCAACAAGGGAAGTGAAGTGATAAACTGTGTAGTCAAAATGGTCTGCAGCCGCCTGTTTGGACCTACAGTGTCTTAATGATGACCACACCACTATGAAACACATGGAGGGTTGCCTTCTTTCTGTGGCTGCTGATTCTACTGGTTCCCCTTCCCACCACCCCCACCCCACCACTGTCCTGCATACCATGAACCACTGCCATGGTATGGAGAGAAAGCTTTATCCTGTAACTGTGGCTCTCTATTCAAAACTTCACTATGCACTTTCTTTGTGCCCCCCCCCCCCCCCCTCCCCCCAACACACACCCTCTCAGTCAGTAGACAGATTTGCATGGTTCACAGGGTCACAGACAAAAGCAGAGAAGTGTGTGTAATGTAAACTGTAGGGGCGGAAAACCTGGCCTTTGCTCTCTGTCCCATCTCAAAGGTATGGCTTGTTGGCAGGGATTACATGTCGTCTGCAAGGTGAACAAAGTCACACAAACCACCTCATTACTCACAAGGCAGCCAGCACCTCCCCTGGTGGTGTTGCCAGTCTGTATATTATCTGTTCAGACAGGCAAGGGAACCAGACACCTCCCTAAACATTCCACCCAGCCTTCTTGTTATGGGGGGTTCCCTTCAGCACTGATCTGGCCCAGACAAATATTGACAATCCCCCTGGAGTGCAGGCTGCCTTCTGTTTTCCGCACCAGTGCTGTCCAAGGCCTCTCCAAACAAGACTTGTTTGGACTACACCTGGGATGGTTCACAACTTGACTGCCTCCAACCAGTCTTCACTTGCCCTTGATAAAATAGTTTAGAATTCTCTCTTCCGATCACAAACGACCTATACCAAAAAAGAAAGTGAAACTAGGATGTTAGCCAGAACAAAACTGAATACAAATATTTCATTATGTAACCACTACTTTCTTCCCAAAGAGTGCGCAAGACAGACAGAGTGACACTGACAAGAGAGAAGGGTGTTAAACTGATACATATCTCTGTATTGTTTCCTGGGTAGGGGAAGGGCAGGAAAGGGCAGTGGGAGTGGCCAGAGTTGAAATCAATTCCATCAAAAAGTTGTTTGCAACAAAATCAGCACACTACAAAACAAAAGACAAAGTCACAAAACTGCAAGAGGCCATGACAGACAGACAGACAGATAATAATGACTTATACATACCACATAGCCTTGACCCGAACTGGAATGGGTACTGGCCTGCACACAGATCGTTCCTTTGTTACAGAAAGTGGTAAGGATATGGATGTGGTGTAGTACATGAAACAGACAACGAATGGAAAAGACAGACAATGAAACTGAATCTGTAAGGATAAGAACAGGAACAACGAAAAGACATCTGACCAAAGTGTGTAGGCACAGTTACTGGGCATGAAGTCTTGCTACTGCTCCACACTGCATCCAATCTCTGTGTGTACATGGAGCCACACATCACTATTCTCTGGGACCCTTGACAACCTGGACAATGGAGGAGCCCTTCAGAGCACAGAGATGCCTATCTCCTTCCTATCTGGGTGGCTCACAGAGAAAAGGCAGACAAAGAAGAGAAATGGCAGACAATGGCAGACAATGAAGAGAAATGGCACACAATGGCAGACAATGAAGAGAAAAGGCAGACAATAAATGGAAAAGGCAGACAATAA
This sequence comes from Conus canariensis, assembly GCA_033310375.1. Lineage (NCBI taxonomy): Eukaryota > Metazoa > Mollusca > Gastropoda > Neogastropoda > Conidae > Conus > Conus canariensis. The sequence goes on along the minus strand of CM065736.1, from coordinate 48,735,691 downwards.
ATGGAAAAGGCAGACAATAATGGAAAAGGCAGACAATATCGGAAAAGACAGACAATGAACAGAAAAGACAGACAATGAAGGGAAAAGACAGACAATGAACAGAAAAGACAGACAATGAAGGGAAAAGACAGACAATGAAGGAAAAGACAGACAATGAAGGAAAAGACAGACAATGAAGGGAAAAGACAGACAATGAACAGAAAAGACAGACAATGAACAGAAAAGACAGACAATGAACAGAAAAGACAGACAATGAACAGAAAAGACAGACAATGAAGGGAAAAGACAGACAATGAAGGGAAAAGACAGACAATGAAGGGAAAAGACAGACAATGAACAGAAAAGACAGACAATGAAGGGAAAAGACAGACAATGAAGGGAAAAGACAGACAATGAAGGGAAAAGACAGACAATGAAGGGAAAAGACAGACAATGAACAGAAAAGACAGACAATGAAGGGAAAAGACAGACAATGAACAGAAAAGACAGACAATGAAGGGAAAAGACAGACAATGAACGGAAAAGACAGACAATGAACAGAAAAGACAGACAATGAAGGGAAAAGACAGACAATGAACTGAAAAGACAGACAATGAACTGAAAAGACAGACAATGAAGAGAAAAGACAGACAATGAAGGAAAAAGACAGGCAATGAAGGGAAAAGACAGACAATGAAGGGAAAAGACAGACAATGAAGGGAAAAGACAGACAATGAACAGAAAAGACAGACAATGAACTGAAAAGACAGACAATGAACAGAAAAGACAGACAATGAAGGGAAAAGACAGACAATGAAGGGAAAAGACAGACAATGAAGGGAAAAGACAGATGGGCTTATTTGCAAGATATAAAGATCATTCCCCAGAGATATTAACATTCTTAGGCTCCAGCCAGCATTCATTATCTCCTCATGTAAAATGGCTGAATTTTTTTTTTTTTTAAGTGAGGGTGGGAGAGGGGACGGAGAGAGAGAGAGAGAGAGAGAAGAGAGAGAGAGAGAGAGGAGAAGAAGAGGAGGGTTGTTTCCACTTTTCAAAAGGATCATCACTGCAAATACAGTGATTCAAGGATTTTCTAGCTGGAGATTAGATTGTCTGAACACTTTACACTCAGCCCCACTGGAAACTGTGCTTTCAACAAAAAAATAGTGGAAGAAGATGTCAGCATGTCTTTTTCATCAGTATTCTCAGCTTTCCCTGCATTCCCGTTTTTCTCTCTCAGTGGATATCGGAATATGTTGTTTTTTTAATACATTTTATGAGTGCACAAGTTTTATGTCTATGCGCATATGTATGCACATATGGCAGTGTGAATGTTAGTACTACTGTGAAAAGAGTTTTATCATGAAGTGTTGGTGTTTCATCATGAAGTGTTGGTGCATAAATTTCTTTTTAAAAACAAAAACAAAACAAAACAAAACATTACAAAACATTTACTTTAAACACTGTTGTGATTCCATGCTTTGCAGATGTGGTGAGGGCAGATGATAACAGTAGATTAATGATTATTACATGTTACTGAACATCCACTGACAATGAATGGCTGACTTCAGATATATGACAAAAAGTCTATGTTCCATGTCGCAATATTGAAGCATGTTTCTTGATAACTTCATGATGCAGAGGAAACTTTAACTTGTAAAAATCAATTTTCATTTGGGGAAATCTCATTTGTGAACACACACACACACACACACACACACACACACACACACACACACACACACACACACTCCTGTTGTGAACACAAAGGGACAGTATAACTGAATTTAAGGTGCTTGCCTGCACTTGGAATTCTGATAGAAAATGGATAGGCCAGAAGAGAAAATGCTGGTGACACAGATCAGTGAGAAAGACTGGACTACAACAACAGAAAAAGAACACAGTGAAATATGTTCCTGTCCTGTTATGGCAGCATGGGCTAGGAGCGAATACTTAATCTTGTTTGCCTTCATCCAAACTTCATTCACCAATGAAACACACAAAAACGAACAGAAGAAAAAGAAAAGGAAGGTTGGATCAAACTGCATTGTCTCAGATATGCTGAGCCCTGTTTTATCCACCAGCTCCCATTCCATTCTGAATCCCAGTCATTACCAGTCCCTTTACTCCTTCCTCTCTCTCTCCTCTCTCTCTCTCCGTCTCTCTCTCCCTTCATCAGCACAAGTGTGTGGGTTATAGTGTGACTCCCTCTCTCTCTCTTCATGCCCATTTGGCAGAGTGTGGGGTGATAGTGTGACTCTCTCTCTCTCTCTTTCTCTCTCTCTCTCTCTCTCTCTCTTCATGTCCTTTTGGAAGAGTGTGGGGTGATAGTGTGACTCTCTCTCACTCTCTCTCTTCATGCCCTTTTGGCACAGTGTGGGGTGATAGTGTGACTCACTCTCTCTCTTCATGCCCTTTTGGCAGAGTGTGGGGTGATAGTGTGACTCTCTCTCTTCATGCCCTTTTGGCACAGTGTGGGGTGATAGTGTGACTCTCTCTCTCTCTCTTCATGCCCTTTTGGTAGAGTGTGGGGTGATAGTGTGACTCTCTTCATGCCCTTTTGGTAGAGTGTGGGGTGATAGTGTGACTCTTTTCATGTCCTTTTGGTAGAGTGTGGGGTGATAGTGTGACTCTTTTCATGTCCTTTTGGCACAGTGTGGGGTGATAGTGTGACTCTCTTCATGTCCTTTTGGCACAGTGTGGGGTGATAGTGTGACTCTTTTCATGTCCTTTTGGCACAGTGTGGGGTGATAGTGTGACTCTTTTCATGTCCTTTTGGCACAGTGTGGGGTGATAGTGTGACTCTTTTCATGTCCTTTTGGCACAGTGTGGGGTGATAGTGTGACTCTCTTCATGTCCTTTTGGCACAGTGTGGGTGATAGTGTGACTCTTTTCATGTCCTTTTGGCACAGTGTGGGGTGATAGTGTGACTCTTTTCATGTCCTTTTGGCACAGTGTGGGGTGATAGTGTGACTCTCTTCATGTCCTTTTGGCACAGTGTGGGGTGATAGTGTGACTCTTTTCATGTCCTTTTGGCACAGTGTGGGGTGATAGTGTGACTCTCTTCATGTCCTTTTGGCACAGTGTGGGGTGATATTGTGACTCTCTTCATGTCCTTTTGGCACAGTGTGGGGTGATAGTGTGACTCTTTTCATGTCCTTTTGGCACAGTGTGGGGTGATAGTGTGACTCTCTTCATGTCCTTTTGGCACAGTGTGGGGTCATAGTGTGACTCTTTTCATGTCCTTTTGGCACAGTGTGGGGTGATAGTGTGACTCTTTTCATGTCCTTTTGGCACAGTGTGGGGTGATAGTGTGACTCTTTTCATGTCCTTTTGGCACAGTGTGGGGTGATAGTGTGACTCTTTTCATGTCCTTTTGGCACAGTGTGGGGTGATAGTGTGACTCTCTTCATGTCCTTTTGGCACAGTGTGGGGTGATATTGTGACTCTCTTCATGTCCTTTTGGCACAGTGTGGGGTGATAGTGTGACTCTTTTCATGTCCTTTTGGCACAGTGTGGGGTGATAGTGTGACTCTCTTCATGCCCTTTTGGTAGAGTGTGGGGTGATAGTGTGACTCTCTCTCTCTGCATGCCCTTTTGGCAGAGTGTGGGGTCATAGTGTGACTCTCTCTTCATGCCCTTTTGGCACAGTGTGGGGTGAAAGTGTGACTCTCTCTTCATGCCCTTTTGGCAGAGTATGGGGTGATAGTGTGACTCTCTCTTCATGCCCCTTTGGCAGAGTGTGGGGTGATAGTGTGACTCTCTCTCTCTTCATGCCCTTTTGGCAGAGTGTGGGGTGATAGTGTGACTCTCTCTCTCTTCATGCCCTTTTGGTAGAGTGTGGGGTGATAGTGTGACTCTCTCTCTCTTCATGCCCTTTTGGCAGAGTGTGGGGTGATAGTGGGGACTCTCTCTCTCTTCATGCCCTTTTGGCAGAGTGTGGGGTGATAGTGTGACTCTCTCTCTCTTCATGCCCTTTTGGCAGAGTGTGGGGTGATAGTGTGACTCTCTCTCTCTTCATGCCCTTTTGGCAGAGTGTGGGGTGATAGTGTGACTCTCTCTCTCTTCATGCCCTTTTGGCAGAGTATGGGGTGATAGTGTGACTCTCTCTCTCTCTTCATGCCCTTTTGGCAGAGTGTGGGGTGATAGTGTGACTCTCTCTCTCTCTCTCTCTCTCTTCATGCCCTTTTGGCACAGTGTGGGGTGATAGTGTGACTCTCTTCATGCCCTTTTGGCACAATGTGGGTGATAGTGTGACTCTCTCTTCATGCCCTTTTGGCACAGTGTGGGGTGATAGTGTGACTCTCTCTTCATGCCCTTTTGGCACAATGTGGGGTGATAGTGTGACTCTCTCTTCATGCCCTTTTGACACAGTGTGGGTGATAGTGTGACTCTTTCTTCATGTCCTTTTGGCACAGTGTGGGGTGATAGTGTGACCCTCTCTCTCTCTCTCTTCATGCCCTTTTGGCAGAGTGTGGGGTGATAGTGTGACTCTCTCTTCATGCCCTTTTGGCAGAGTGTGGGGTGATAGTGTGACTCTCTCTTCATGCCCCTTTGGCAGAGTGTGGGGTGATAGTGTGACTCTCTCTTCATGCCCCTTTGGCAGAGTGTGGGGTGATAGTGTGACTCTCTCTTCATGCCCTTTTGGCACAGTGTGGGGTGATAGTGTGACTCCCTCTCTCTATCTCTTCATGCCCTTTTGGCACAGTGTGGGGTGATAGTGTGACTCCCTCTCTCTCTCTCTTCATGCCCTTTTGGTAGAGTGTGGGGTGATAGTGTGACTCTTTTCATGTCCTTTTGGCACAGTGTGGGGTGATAGTGTGACTCTCTTCATGTCCTTTTGGCACAGTGTGGGGTGATATTGTGACTCTCTTCATGTCCTTTTGGCACAGTGTGGGTGTGATAGTGTGACTCTTTTCATGTCCTTTTGGCACAGTGTGGGGTGATAGTGTGACTCTCTTCATGTCCTTTTGGCACAGTGTGGGGTGATAGTGTGACTCTTTTCATGTCCTTTTGGCACAGTGTGGGGTGATATTGTGACTCTCTTCATGTCCTTTTGGCACAGTGTGGGGTGATAGTGTGACTCTTTTCATGTCCTTTTGGCACAGTGTGGGGTGATAGTGTGACTCTCTTCATGTCCTTTTGGCACAGTGTGGGTGATAGTGTGACTCTCTTCATGCCCTTTTGGTAGAGTGTGGGGTGATAGTGTGACTCTCTCTCTCTTCATGCCCTTTTGGCAGAGTGTGGGGTCATAGTGTGACTCTCTCTTCATGCCCTTTTGGCACAGTGTGGGGTGAAAGTGTGACTCTCTCTTCATGCCCTTTTGGCAGAGTATGGGGTGATAGTGTGACTCTCTCTTCATGCCCCTTTGGCAGAGTGTGGGGTGATAGTGTGACTCTCTCTCTCTTCATGCCCTTTTGGCAGAGTGTGGGGTGATAGTGTGACTCTCTCTCTCTTCATGCCCTTTTGGTAGAGTGTGGGGTGATAGTGTGACTCTCTCTCTCTCTTCATGCCCTTTTGGCAGAGTGTGGGGTGATAGTGTGACTCTCTCTCTCTTCATGCCCTTTTGGCAGAGTGTGGGGTGATAGTGTGACTCTCTCTCTCTTCATGCCCTTTTGGCACAGTGTGGGGTGATAGTGTGACCTCTCTCTCTTCATGCCCTTTTGGCACATGTGGGGTGATAGTGTGACTCTCTCTTCATGCCCTTTTGGACAAGTGTGGGGTGATAGTGTGACTCTCTCTCTCCTTCATGCCCTTTTGGCACAGTGTGGGGTGATAGTGTGACTCTCTCTCTCTCTCTCTCTCTTCATGCCCTTTTGGCAAGTGTGGGGTGATAGTGTGACTCTCTTCATGCCCTTTTGGCAGAATGTGGGTGATAGTGTGACTCTCTCTTCATGCCCTTTTGGCACAGTGTGGGGTGATAGTGTGACTCTCTCTTCATGCCCTTTTGGCAGCAATGTGGGTGATAGTGTGACTCTCTCTTCATGCCCTTTTGACACAGTGTGGGTGATAGTGTGACTCCTTTCTTCATGCCCTTTTGGCACAGTGTGGGGTGATAGTGTGACTCCCTCTCTCTCTCTCTTCATGCCCTTTTGGCACAGTGTGGGGTGATAGTGTGACTCTCCTCTTCATGCCCTTTTGGCAAGAGTGTGGGGTGATAGTGTGACCTCTCTCTTCATGCCCTTTTGGCAGAGTGTGGGGTGATAGTGTGACTCTCTCTTCATCCCTTGCGATTGGGTCATGTCTCTCTCTTCATGCCCTTTTGGCACAGTGTGGGGTGATAGTGTGACTCCCTCTCTCTCTCCTTCATGCCCTTTTGGCCAGAGTGTGGGTGATAGTGTGGACTCTTCTCTCTCTCTCATGCCCTTTTGGCAGAGTGTGGGGTGATAGTGTGACTCCCTCTCTCTCTTCATGCCCTTTTGGCACAGTGTGGGGTGATAGTGTGACTCCTCTCTCTCTTTCATGCCCTTTTGGCAGAGTGTGGGGTGATAGTGTGACTCTCTCTCTCTTCTTATGCCCTTTTGGCACAGTGTGGGGTGATAGTGTGACTCTCTCTCTCATGCCCTTTTGGCAAGTGTGGGGTGATAGTGTGACTCTCTCTCTTCATGCCCTTTTGGCAACAGTGTGGGGTGATAGTGTGACTCTTCTCTCTTCCTATGCCTTTTGGCACAGTGTGGGTGATAGTTGTGACTCTCTCTTCATGCCCTTTTGGCAAGTGTGGGGTGATAGTGTGACTCCCTCTCTTCTCTCATGTCCTTTTGGCACAGTGTGGGTGATAGTGTGACCCTCTTCTTCATGCCCTTTTGGCAAGTGTGGGGTGATAGTGTGACCTCTCTCTTCATGCCCTTTTGGAGAGTGTGGGTGATAGTGTGACTCTCTCCTCTTCATGCCCTTTTGCAAGTGTGGGGTATAGTTGTGACTCTTCTCTTCATGCCCTTTTGGCACAGTGTGTGGGTGATAGTGTGACTCTCTCTCTTCATGCCCTTTTGGCACAGTGATGGGGTGATAGTGTGACTCTCTCTTCATGCCCCTTTTGGCAGAGTGTGGGGTGATAGTGTGACTCTCTCTCTCTCTCTCTTCATGCCCTTTTGGCACAGTGTGGGTAATGTGACTTTCTCTTCTCATGCCCTTTTAGGAGTATGTGGGTAATGATATCTCTCATTCTCGTCATGCCCTCTTCGCAATGAGTGCGCGGTGTTGTGAAAGCAGCTTGATGTTTCATTGGTAGAGTGTTGCCGCTTGCTGAGCTTTTTGCCTCCTCTCCAAGAGTTCACTAATCAGAGAAATTTCCCCAAATCCCCGGACTCCCCTGGGAGCCTCTCCCCAAGGACTACTTCAATCCCAGGGCCTGGGAGCACCTCTCAGCTGCTGGCAACTCCATTCAGGTCAGACAGGGGTCTAATTAACAAGCTGGGCCTCTCAACTCATGGGGAAAGGAGGAGGAGTAGATGGGTGTCTGCTGGCTTTAAAGTGACTTGATCTGAAACCATTACTGTGTTATTTACAGCTTGGGGAAAGCTGATTATCTTCTGGCTGGAGGCAGACAAAAAATATATTTATCTCTTTTGGTCACCAGTTATAACAGAGTTCAGTTCACATTTAGCTTTTGAACACTTTCTATGAAAGTTTGCATGTGAATGAAAATATCTTGCCTCTAATCACATTTTGAACTTTTTGATGTCTTCAATCCTAAGTTCTTTCAATATATTCACAATCACCACCATCATTTTCAAACCTCAAATTCTATGGAAACTTTTCTTTTGACACAGAAGATATAAAGTAATGAATGTGTTGATGAATGAATGAATCACTAAATGAATGTACAAATGCAGATATACATAAATGAATGAAAGTAGTTGAAATTAAACCTGTTTCCCCTCTCAAGGTTAATGAGTCACTGTTTGATAATTTAAAAAAAAGAATAAATGAATAAATAAAAATAACAATAAATGCATAACAACCTTCTCTGTCTCCATTACACAATCAATTCAAATATACAGTTCTAATGCTGTGCATCTATCTAATAGTTTTGTTTTGCTTTTAAACGATAGGAATTAATCATTCTGTCTTCTCAACATCTTTTCACCTGATTCTGACCATCTTTCACACACTTTTCATAGAATCTATCCTCATGTAACGGAATATGCAAAAAATCTGACAGACTTGCAGTAAGATCATCACGAAACGCTGAATCGGTATCATCAAACCTACGCAGTTTGTCAAAAATACCTTTGATTCCCTTACTGTTCTGTTGCCAAAATTACTGAAAAAATAAAACAGTTAATTTTTACACAAGATCACAATTCCACTCTTCAAATTTTCGGTCAATTGGCATTTTTCAAGAAAAAAAAAACAAAAACAATACAACTACTAATGTCCATCTTTGGCAACTGGACAGAGCAAAGAATTGTTATTATTGTTGATATTACCATCACTACCATTAGCATCACCATCGCCATCACCACTAACACTGTTGCCACGGCAACCATGCTGTTTAAGAATCCTCTAACCCACTCTCCTTTCTCCCATACTACAACTGCTTTTGCCATATCATCACTGAAAGTGGCAGTAATCCTGTCTTTATTTATTATTTTTCATATTCTGATCATCATCATTACCATTATCATTATTCCTATCAGTAACATAACTATCATCATTACTACCTCCACTCACACACTGTCTCCTTCTTGACAGCCTCGTTTTCATTCAACGCCCATCTTGCGCTGAAGTGAATGAAGATAAGTGATTGCTTGTTCATTTTCGTTGTCCTGAGTGTTTTGTATCTTGCCTGAAGAAGACCTAAGAGGTTGAAACGTGTCGTGTTTTGTCTTGTGATTTGTTTGTCCACTTTTTTTTTTGCAGTTCGCTAACATTTATTTAAGATTTGTAACCAATGTACTTCAAAAACAGAATGATATGCTCCATAAATCGCAATGAAAATGAAATGAAACCATTGGATAATGTGAATAGAGTCCTGTCTACGACTATGTATGGTATACCATAACTGTCATCTGAAAAAGATATAAACAAGGGTGACACTTTGAAAATCTGAAAAAACTGAAAATGAGGCAGGGGTCCAGGGGCTGCCCAGGCCCCGGCAAGGAAAACTTTTTCTACCAGCACAATGGTGCGACATAGGCTAACAAAGATAGCTGGACCCATGTTGTCTTCAACGATAGAGAGCGCTTCCTCATTTCCAGTCGTCTGCTACAGTGCTGCTTCGGTCATAATACCACCGATTCAACTGTTTTAAAAAAAAAAAACTTTTTTGGGGAGGGAATAACGAAACTTGAAAAACAGAATTTCCGTCTGGGGCCTTGCCGAGAAAACGGATTTCAGTCACCCAGACGGAAGAGTGGCACCCATAATAAATTTTCTGCAAATCATCAATGTTGTTCATGGGTAAATTTGGATAGGGATGTTACAAATTTGTCTTAATATTACAACTGTGCAGTTGTACCCTTTGCTGTCGCTGGTTGACTCAACAACTTTGAACCCATCCATCTCATCATCAACAAAATTATTTACGCTGTCATTACTCTTCTGATCACAGCTGATCTTGCCCTTTGTATCCATTCCAAATACCTTATTAACTAATGCTGGTTGTGCAGCTTTAATCTTTTTCTTTTTTTTCTTTTTTTTGTTCAGAATCCTCCATACACACATCTATACAAATTTTCACATTCACATTGTACATACTGCTCTTTACACCTTCATGTGACTCCTAGTTTTCACTGTCACAAAAATCATGCATGTATTCATTCGGCAACCTTGCTCTCCGCCCACTGAGCTCAATGGCGTGAGCCATACCGTCACTGCCAGTGATGTGGTCGTCATGCTCCCCACCCTCCCCTACTACACAAAACACATCCACTGTCATCTCCCCTGTTGTGTGAACTGTTAGCGTTCACAAACGGGTCCCTAAATTGTTGTGCATAAACATCACATGGCGATCACTTCATTCTGTCCCTCTCTTCAACGGGTTCAATTGTTTGGGTTGTTTTTTTTATTAGAGAACTGACAAAGGTTTTCACTATGTCACTAGTGGCAGATTGTCACCTGCACCCAGGTGAGGCACTTCCTGTTAATCACCAGATGACTGAAAAGATGCCTCTCTGTCTAGCTGAAATTTTTCACCTTTGAAGACAGTGGTTCCATCAGTTTCCTTTTTCTTTTCACAATGTTCTGTTTGTCCTCCCAGAATGTGCAGCAGGTGACAATGGGGAATGTTGGGCTGGCATTTCTGCACTGAACTCAGTCAACACGAACGGTTTCAGCCACTTCAAGCCTGTCAGTCAGCATGTCAGTGGCCAAGATCTTTCATGCTCACTCTTGCCACCTTTCTTTCTTGCATCTCGAATACAATGAAAGCTTAGCGTTAGACTATTCTGCTCTGGACAGCCCTCTAAGTCAATGGTCTTTTTTTCGATATTTTGAAAGTTTCTCTTCCAAAACATTGTCTTCCTCTGTCCGCAAACCATTTTCTTGAATTAGACATTCCACTGCACATTTCACATCAAGGAACTCCTGCTTTAGATCAGTGTGAAATTTCTTAAAGTCAGTCGAATCATTCTGAAGTTCAGAACAGTCCCTTCATCCTTCAAGGCTCTGTCACTCAGTGATTACACAATGTGTCCTGTTTCTCAGCGTCAACACTCGCTGACTCATAGTGGCTTAATCTTTTGTTCTTTTGAACATCAAACCTGAATATGCAGGCAAAAGTACTCCACACATACTTCAAAGGTAAGTGATGAGAGTGGCATGGGACGCCATCAACTTGTGTACAGAACATCAATGAGTAACGAAGACTGTAAACAACAGAACATCAATGGGCAATGAAGACTGCAAACAACACCATTTGACAACAACAATAAAGCACTCACAAACACGCACTGACTTGTGTGTCACCTGGGAGAGAGTGAATGAGTCATGGACTTGCATGCGCACTTGCCTTTGTGTTTGCGTGCATGCATGTGTATGCGTGAACATTACAGCAATAATGTGTTCACATCATTATTAGTCCCCTTATTTGAGAATCAAACCATACTTTCATATCACTTTAACCTATTTGCAACCATATTTGTACATATTCTCTGTGTGTGTGTGTGTGTGTGTGTGTGTGTGTGTGTGTGTGTGTGTGTGTGTGTGTTGAATATTTGTCTTCTTATGTCCACTCAAATTATACTGTTCTTATGCAGCTAAATCCCACACCCCAAAAGTCCACACCGAGACTTGTCTGTCTGCAGTAGCAGCCCTAAAAATTCCAAAAAGAATGTCGGGCTTCCATAAGACCCCCTACCAAACAAGATCCTGCACTTCCCCTCTGCATTCAAGTGGTGTTCAATCCACTCACCTTGGGGACTGATGGGTGAGAAAGTGCCACAATGTGCAAGGATTCTTTTCTTTTTCTTTTTATCTCCCCATTAATGATACAAGGTTCAACCAGTGAGAGCAAGTCAGGGCAGGCCCTGAATGAGACAAAGGAAGAGCATGCTGTGGTGTATCAGTTCAGAGAAGTAACCACTCACATCACTGAAGCGGTCCCTGGACACGCAGCGTGGTGGCTGACATGGTCCGCTGTCCCTGTGACCCATGGAAGAGTCCTCCGTGGATGTTCTATCTTCCTCTCCCCCAGACAACAGCAGCAATGACCGTGGTGATGGCAGTGGTGAAGGGGAGGAGTGCTGAAACACATAAACAACACACATCTCATCCTTTCCATCCTCCGTTCTTTCTACAAACAATGTTGCTGCTACTGAAGTTACTTGGATTCCTCCGTGTCCTCTTCACTGTCTCAGTCTTTCCTGTCTCCATGTCCTGGCAAGAAGTTCAGAGTGGGAAGACAAAAAAAGAAAACTGGCCGAGTCAGTGCTTCTTGAACCAATCAGTTGAGATGGTCGCAAGGGCATGAACGATTCCATTGAAGCATAATGTTTACTCAAGGACAAAATAGTCCATTTTGTGCTGCGAGATGATTGTGTATTTCCATGTATGTGGATGTGTCTGCGTGCGTGCATGCACGTGTGTGTATGCAAGAGGTTAAGGACTATGGACTGAGTGGGAGATACAAGAAGTCTTTGGCTTAGCTTTGTTCTGGTCTCCTCACCATCGCTCTGTTAATACCGGACTTCTTTCTTTGCAGTTCCAGCATTGTCATGAGAGCACCTGGTGGCACTGGAACTGGTTCTCCCTATGTCTGTCACAACTGGGGAGTGTTCAAGACATTACCCAAACATGACGTCAATCCTCTCTTCCCTTTAAACTGGCAACCTGACAGACAGTCACCACCATTGTGGCAGATGTGTCTTTCAACAACACTTTCCAAATGCTACGCCAGAGAAGACGAAACAGTTTAACAGCAACAATCATATATCAACAACTACCTTTTTTCCATGGGACATGTTTCAAATGCACTTCCTTTTCTTATGGACATAACTGTACTGAAGGAAAATACACATAACGGTAAGACAGCGGCAAAATGAGCACACACAGAGAGAGACAGAGACAGAGACAGAGAGAGAGAGAGAGAGAGAGAGAGAGAGAGAGAGAGCATTCAGTATTCCATAAAGTGTTGTTGCTGTGAGGTGTCAGGGAGTGCTGATGAAGGAAAGATGGGGTATTGTTGTTGGCAGGCTGTGGCCTCAGACTGGGTGGTCTGACTGAATGCACATGTGCTGGGATGGCTGGCTGCAGGCACACAACACTGCTGCTTGCTGGGGAAGAGGCCTGTAAACGGAATTCAAGGCACAGCGCCCCCCCCCCCCCCCCCCCCCCAGTTCCACAGTAATCAATATATCAATTCTGAATGTCTTTCTTAGTATCAAACATGCATGTTACAGTTTATGGCTTGTGTCAAATTGCTCACACGTACACAGAGAATCAATCCAGGGTATCTTTTTTCCCTGATTTAAAATTCAGCACCTTCCTTCCTGCATTTAATGGAGGAAAGCTGTTAGAACATCACTGAGAAAGAGGAAGCAGAGATGGGGATGGAGGCGAGGGAGGAGATCAGAGGACAAAAGATAAAGAAATCAGATAAAGGCAGAGAGTGTGGAGACCAGCATGCTTCAGACCGTCAAAGTTCCTCTCCCAAGCCCCTCTACCAGTTGCCACACTTTGCTTTCGCTACATATTGCTTACATCAGCAAAGCCTGATTAACCTACTGCACCAAGCTAACAGGTCAATGATTACCCATTGTTTGTGCATTCTATTTATGAATACCCATTCCTTAAGCATTCTGCTTCATGGATCAATCATTTGTAAGTTACCTTGCACCCCCATCCCCACATCTCCCTCTCCTCTTGCACCCCCATCCCCACATCTCTCTCCTCTTGCACCCCCATCCCATCTCTCTCCTCTTGCACCCCCATCCCCACACCTCTCTCTCCTCTTGCACCCCCATCCCATCTCTCTCCTCTTGCACCCCATCCCCACATCTCTCCCTGACCCCATCCATCTCTCTCCTCTTGCACCCCCATCCCCACATCTCTCTCCTCTTGCACCCCCATCCCATCTCTCTCCTCTTGCACCCCCATCCCCACACCTCTCTCTCCTCTTGCACCCCCACATCTCTCTCCTCTTGCACCCCCATCCCATCTCTCTCCTCTTGCACCCCCATCCCCACATCTCTCTCTCCTCTTGCACCCCCACATCTCTCTCTCCTCTTGCACCCCCATCCCCACATCTCCTCCTCTTGCACCCCCACATCTCTCTCCTCTTGCACCCCCATCCCATCTCTCTCCTCTTGCACCCCCATCCCCACATCTCTCTCCTCTTGCACCCCCATCCCCACATCTCTCTTCCTCTTGCACCCCCATCCCCACATCTCTCTCTCCTCTTGCACCCCCATCCCCACATCTCTCTCTCCTCTTGCACCCCCACATCTCTCTCTCCTCTTGCACCCCCATCCCCACATCTCTCTCCTCTTGCACCCCCATCCCACATCTCTCTTCCTCTTGCACCCCCATCCCCACATCTCTCTCTCCTCTTGCACCCCATCCCCACATCTCTCTCTCCTCTTGCACCCCACATCTCTCTTCCTTTTGCACCCCCATCCCCACATCTCTCTCCTCTTGCACCCCCATCCCCACATCTCTCTCCTCTTGCACCCCCATCCCATCTCTCTCCTCTTGCACCCCCATCCCCACACTCTCTCTCCTCTTGCACCCCCATCCCATCTCTCTCCTCTTGCACCCCCATCCCCACATCTCTCTCCTCTTGCACCCCATCCCCACATCTCTCTCCTCTTGCACCCCCATCCCATCTCTCTCCTCTTGCACCCCCATCCCCACACTCTCTCTCCTCTTGCACCCCCACATCTCTCTCCTCTTGCACCCCATCCATCTCTCTCCTCTTGCACCCCCATCCCCACATCTCTCTCTCCTCTTGCACCCCCACATCTCTCTCTCCTCTTGCACCCCCATCCCCACATCTCTCCTCTTGCACCCCCACATCTCTCTCCTCTTGCACCCCCATCCATCTCTCTCTCCTCTTGCACCCCCATCCCCACATCTCTCTCCCTCTTGCACCCCCATCCCCACATCTCTCTTCCTCTTGCACCCCCATCCCCACATCTCTCTCTCCTCTTGCACCCCATCCCCACATCTCTCTCTCCTCTTGCACCCCCCATCTCTCTCTCCTCTTGCACCCCCATCCCCCATCTTCTACCTCTTGCACCCCCATCCCCACATTCTCTCTCTCTTGCACCCCATCCAATCTCCCCTCTTGCAACCCCATCCCCAAATCTCTCTTCCTCTGCACTCCCATCCCCACATCTCTCTCTCCTCTTGCACCCCCACATCTCTCTCCTCTTGCACCCCCATCCCCACATCTCTCTCTCCTCTTGCACCCCCATCCCATCTCTCTCCTCTTGCACCCCCATCCCCACATCTCTCTCCTCTTGCACCCCCACCCCCACATCTCTCTCCTCTTGCACCCCCATCCCCACATCTCTCTCCTCTTGCACCCCCATCCCCATATCTCTCTCTCCTCTTGCACCCCCATATCTCTCTCTCTCCTCTTGCACCCCCATCCCCACATCTCTCTCCTCTTGCACCCCCATCCCCACATCTCTCTCTCCTCTTGCACCCCCACATCTCTCTCCTCTTGCACCCCCATCCCCACATCTCTCTCCTCTTGCATCTCCATCCCCACATCTCTCTCTCCTCTTGCACCCCCACCCCCACATCTCTCTCCTCTTGCACCCCCATCCCCACATCTCTCTCCTCTTGCATCTCCACCCCCACATCTCTCTCTCCTCTTGCACCCCCATCCCCACATCTCTCTCCTCTTGCACCCCCATCCCCACATCTCTCTCCTCTTGCATCTCCACCCCATCTCGTCTCCCCCCCCCCCCCCCCCCCCTTTGTTTTTCTATCTTTCTACCTTTCCTCTTTTTCTTTTTTTTTGGCAACATGAGGTTGTAATTCCCCTTTTGAACATGCAGTTAAAGTTCGCAGTTGTGCAATGACGGTGTTCAACTTACATCCCCTTCGTTCCATTAGTCAGACTGGCAATGAGTGAGCAGAAAAGTGGAGAGAAAGACCAGCTCCTCCAGAGAATGATAAACAGTGAGTGAAGCTGAAAAGGAGCCGAGAGAGGCACTAAGGCCCCTAGAAATTAACCTCCCTTTTGAGCGGCCCTCTTTAGCTGGAGTGGCAGCAGCTGCAGGAGGAACAAGCGGCTCATTACCTGTCTACAAACTGCACACTTTCTGCCCCAGAGAAGGTGGAGGCACATCTTCAGCAAATTTCCTCCCACTAAGAGGGGAAAGTGAAAACAATTGTGTGCTATGAAAGATGGCTGTCTGCTGGCAGTGTCATGGTATAGATATAGCTTGTGAACCAGCAGGTCCTCTGATTAAGCTTCCTCCTTCCTCCAGCCCTGCTGCTGGGAGCCAGAGGCTTCATCTGGCACTGCTTCCAAGGCCCTCCCTGACCCTACTGTTAGACTGCCTGGGCCACGCCGCCTTCTCTGTTCCTGCCTTCCCTCTCAGTCATCTGATCTGAATGCCGACTTCTTTCCTCAGGCTAAGTGTGTTATTCTGCTGCTTTCTTCTTCACTCCTCACTTTTCACTATAAAGCCCCAATCATTCTTTCAGCATGATTGCCATTTCTCAGAAGTGATTTCCACTTTCTCCTTACTCCTACTAATGCAGGAATAAGCAACAATATATGGACATACAACTTGTGACTTAAAACTGTCAAAGAAGAACTTTCAAATGAAAAAAACCTCCTGACTTAAAACAGTCAAACATGAGCATTCAAAGAGGAAAAAGAAACATGATCAATTTTATAACAATTAATACATTCACCATGTGTGCAGCGGCTTGAAGAAAGTATACAGGAGACTTGCAGGAAGGCATCATCGTCAGCAGAGCGAGAAGTGAAGCCTCCCAGTAACCACTTCCACAAGGAGGCAAGAGCAGTACAGATTCTGCCCGGAGATGGAGTTCTGTGAGGAACATGACTGAAAGAGGTGGGCCTGTAAAGTTACACTCTTCCTCCGATGACACAGTCTACACTGTGCTGTGGTGCACTGGGGATTACTCCCTAGCATACAAGGTTCATAAAGAGAACGACTGAAGAACAAAAACACAAGTCTTGCACAGGAACATGCTTCAACAGATAGACTGTCTCTATGTCATATTGTCTGATGAGTCTGCAATGAAGCAGACAAGAGATAGATGGCCAGGAACAGTCTGCAATGAAGCCAGACAACAGACAGAAGGCCAGGAACAGTCTGCAATGAAGCAGACAACAGACAGAAGGCCAGGAACAGTCTGCAATGAAGCAGACAACAGACAGAAGGCCAGGAACAGTCTGCAATGAAGCAGACAACAGACAGAAGGCCAGGAACAGTCTGCAATGAAGCAGACAACAGACAGAAGGCCAGGAACAGTCTGCAATGAAGAAGACAACAGACAGAAGGCCAGGAACAGTCTGCAATGAAGAAGACAAGAGACAGAAGGCCAGGAACAGTCTGCAATGAAGCAGACAACAGACAGAAGGCCAGGAACAGTCTGCAATGAAGCAGACAACAGACAGAAGGCCAGGAACAGTCTGCAATGAAGCAGACAACAGACAGAAGGCCAGGAACAGTCTGCAATGAAGAAGACAACAGACAGAAGGCCAGGAACAGTCTGCAATGAAGCAGACAACAGACAGAAGGCCAGGAACAGTCTGCAATGAAGCAGACAACAGACAGAAGGCCA
The DNA here is from genome assembly GCA_033310375.1 of Conus canariensis. Taxonomy (NCBI): domain Eukaryota; kingdom Metazoa; phylum Mollusca; class Gastropoda; order Neogastropoda; family Conidae; genus Conus; species Conus canariensis. The sequence goes on along the minus strand of CM065736.1, from coordinate 48,718,495 downwards.
GGAACAGTCTGCAATGAAGAAGACAAGAGACAGAAGGCCAGGAACAGTCTGCAATGAAGCAGACAACAGACAGAAGGCCAGGAACAGTCTGCAATGAAGAAGACAACAGACAGAAGGCCAGGAACAGTCTGCAATGAAGAAGACAACAGACAGAAGGCCAGGAACAGTCTGCAATGAAGCAGACAAGAGACAGAAGGCCAGGAACAGTCAACAAACAACACTGGCCCCACAACCTGTATTCTACAACTGCTACCTTTATTCTCACTGCTAATTCAGGCAGCAGTTACAGGACAAATGTTGCTGGTCAGAGTTGAAAGGCTACAGGACCAGCTGCCCTGACAGACATTCTGGTGTCACTGCTTTCTAATCAGGGTGGGAGGCTGGATCTACCTCTGGACCTGGACCTCCCTCATTTGGGTAGATTCTGTCCCCTTTCTGACAGCTAAGGCTGACCACGCATCTAGAGACCACATCCTGTGCATCACAATGCCAGACTGACTACCCAGAGACACACTCTTCTTCATTTATGCATGGACCCTCCATGGTCTACTGGCCTTTGAATTGGACAATACCCCAGCCAGTAATTATAGGAGGTGAGGGTTTAACAGTGTTTCTGAGTGAGAATTCTGCGCTACCTCACTGACATGGTGTGTATGCAAGCTGCCAGTGTAAAAAGGAGTTGCCGCATGTGGACTTCCTTGGGAGAGTAAACCAAAACTTCAAGGCAGCTTGCTGAGTGAGTGTTCAAGTCAGTTATCCTTTGTCTGTTACAGAAAGTGCTTTGTGGCTAACCGATTCAGTATTACTCTTCTGTCCAGGTGAGCAATGGTGAATTTACACAGACTGTTGAACCAATACATTCAAAATGAACACTTACTTACTAATACAAAACTAAATGTGATCAGTAATTAATAAAGAAAATCTTGGTCAAGTGACAGTATATGGGGGGAAGTAGTCTTTGTGTAAATGAGCCTTCAAGAGACTGGCTGTCGTGAAGGAACAACAAGTGAGAAAAAGATGAATCTGACTGTGGTTTTTAAAGAACTTTCTTCAATCAAGAAGAAATCATCACAATATCTTAAAAGTATTTTATGGTTTTATCACAGAAAGTAATAAAGTTAGTGGGTGTCCGTCAAAGAGAATGGCCTGGCTCCGCTTTGTTAACTGGATTCTGCATACTGGATTCTGTCTACACTTGTACATGTTTCACTAACACCTGGAAAGACAGTTTGGCTGTGACCAAGACAACATACTGCTAGCACATGGAAAGACAGTTTGGCTGTGACCAAGACAACATAATGCTAGCACATGGAAAGACAGTTGTAAATAAGACATCATACTGTTTGTGTATGTGAAGACTTTTTCGTTGTGTATTCTGCTAGCACATGGATAGACATTTTGGCTGTGGCTAAGACGACATACTCCTAGGTTACATTATGAACAGTGTGACAGCCATTAAAATGACACTGTACCCACAGCTCAGCTGTAAATATGCCGACTGTATGCTTACTGTGTGACTGTTAGTAAGAAATTGTGCCGATAGTAGGACTGTAAATATGATGACACTGTGCTGACCGTGTGACTGTAAATAGGATGACACTGTGACTGTAAAAGATGCACTGGGACATGTGACGTAACGATGACACTGCTGACAGTGTGAGCTGTAAACAGGATGACACTGTGCTGACAGTGTGGCTGTAAACAGGATGACACTGCGCTGATAATGTGGCTGTAAACAGGATGACACTGTGCTGACAGTGTGGCTGTAAACAGGATGACACTGTGCTGATAATGTGGCTGTAAACAGGGTGACACTGTGCTGACAGTGTGGCTGTCAACAGGATGACACTGTGCTGACTGTGTGGCTGTAAACAGGATGACACTGCGCTGACAATGTGGCTGTAAACAGGATGACACTGTGGCTGATAATGTGGCTGTAAACAGGATGACACTGTGCTGATAATGTGGCTGTAAACAGGATGACACTGTGCTGACAGAGTGGCTGTCAACAGGATGACACTGTGCTGATAATGTGGCTGTAAACAGGATGACACTGTGCTGACTGTGTGGCTGTAAACAGGATGACACTGTGCTGACAGTGTGGCTGTAAACAGGATGACACTGTGCTGGTAGTGTGGCTGTAAACAGGATGACACTGTGCTGATAATGTGGCTGTAAACAGGATGACACTGTGCTGACAGTGTGGCTGTCAACAGGATGACACTGTGCTGACAATGTGGCTGTAAACAGGGTGACACTGTGCTGACAGTGCGGCTGTACAGGATGACACTGTGCTGACAGTGAGGCTGTAAACAGAATGACACTGTGCTGACAGTGTGGCTGTAAACAGGATGACACTGTGCTGACAGTGTGGCTGTCAACAGGATGACACTTTGCTGACAGTGTGGCTGTCAACAGGATGACACTTTGCTGACAGTGTGGCTGTCAACAGGATGACACTGTGCTGACAGTGTGGCTGTCAACAGGATGACACTGTGCTGACAGTGTGGCTGTCAACAGGATGACACTTTGCTGACAGTGTGGCTGTAAACAGGATGACACTGTGCTGACAGTGTGGCTGTAAACAGAATGACACTGTGCTGGCAGTGTGGCTGTAAACAGGATGACACTGTGCTGACATTGTGACTGTAAACAGGATGACACTGTGCTGACTGTGCAGCTGTAAACAGGATGACATTGTGCTGATAGTGACCGTAAACAGGATGAAACTGTGCTGACTGTGCGGGTGTAAACAAGGATGATGATTTGTTGACAGTGTGGCTGTAAAGAGAATGATCATGTGCTGACAGTGTGGCTGTAAAGAGAATGATCATGTGCTGACAGTGTGGCTGTAAACAGGATGATGATGTGCTGGCTACTTTGACTGTACATCACGATGATATTGTGCAGTCTAACAATCTGCCTGTAAATAAGATGACGATTGGCAGGCTATTTTTGAACTAAGAATCTGCGCATAAATAGGATAACAAATAATATGCTGCCTTTGAGGTTATTTGTAAATAGGATGATGACGATGTGCTGGCCATTTCAACTCTGAACAGGATGATACTGTGCTTGCTGGCACTCTGCCAGTAAGCAGGATTATAAATCATATGATGGCTTAGAGTTTGTCAGTAAACTGGATTATCAATAAGATGATGGCTTCGAGTTTATTTGCCAGTAAATAGGATTATAAATAATTTGATGACTTCGAGTTTATTTGCCAGTAAATAGGATTATAAATAATAAGATGACTTTGAGTTTATTTGCCAGTAAATAGGATTATAAATAACAAGATGACTTCCGAGTTTATTTGCCAGTAAACAGGATTATAAATAATAAGATGACTGAGTTTATTTGCCAGTAAACTGGATTATAAATACTATGATAGCTTAAGAGTTTATTTGTATAAAAGATGACACTGCGCTGGTTAACCGACTTGCTCAGTTGCTGCAAGCAGGACTACATACTGTTAGTGGACAGACATTTTGGCTGTAAATAGGACTACACACTGTAAGCTGGCCCATAATCTGGTTGTACACAGGAGACATACTTCAAGCTGGTGGACAGACTCGTTGCCACCATGGCACAACCTACAGCTACTTGGACAGACTGCTGTAAAGAGGACTGCAGACTGCTCACTGGCTGACTGACATGTGGGCTGAAAATACGACAGCATACAGCTTACTGACTGTCAGACTGGCTGTGAACAGGACCACATACAACAAGCTGACAGACTGGCTGTGAACAGGGCCACATACTACAAGCTGACAGACTGGCTGTGAACAGGGCCACATACTACAAGCTGACAGACTGGCTCTGCACAGGATCATATTCAACTAGCTGGCTGTGAGACAGACTGGCTGACAGACACACTGGCTGCAACAGGACTACACACTGCCTGCTGTACAACGTATGCTGACAATACTGTCTGCTGCACAACGTATGCTGACAATACTGCCTGCTGCACAACTATGCTGACTACACTGCCTGCCGCACAACATATGCTGACTATACTGCCTGCTGCACAACATATGCTGACAATACTGCCTGCTGCACAACATATGCTGACTACACTGCCTGCTGCACAAGATATGCTGACTATACTGCCTGCTGCACAAGATATGCTGACTACACTGCCTGCTGCACAAGATATGCTGACTACATTGCCTGCTGCACAACATATGCTGACTACACTGCCTGCTGCACAACATATGCTGACTAAACTGCCTGCTGCACAACATATGCTGACTAAACTGCCTGCTGCACAAGATATGCTGACTACATTGCCTGCTGCACAACATATGCCGACTTTACTGCCTGCTGCACAACATATGCTGACTTTACTGCCTGCTGCACAACATATGCTGACTTTACGTGCTGCACAACTGCTGACTTTACTCTGCTGCAAACATATGCTGACTTTACTGCCTGCTGCACAACATATGCTGACTTTACTGCCTGCTCTATGGGATATACTGACTATACTGCCTGCACTATGGCATACATTGACTATACTGCCTGCTCAATAACATATACTGACTATACTGTCTGCTGGATGACATATACTGACTATACTGCCTGCTCTATGACATATATTGACTATACTGCCTGCTCTGACATATACTGACTATACTGCCTGCTCTCTGACATTACTGACAAGCGTGAACACTTGCATGCGTCTGCATACATATGCTTTGTGTGTGTGTGTGTGGTGTGTGGGGGGGGGGGGGGGGGGGTATAGAGAGTATGTGTGTGAGAGTATGCGGATGTGTTTGTTTGTGCATGCTTGTGTACATGGTAATAATGAGCGAGTCTGTGTAAAAGTAAGCATGCGCATTGTGTGAATGTGGGAGAGATGTGTGTGTGTGTGTGTGTGTGTGTGTGTGTGTGTGTGTGTGTGTGTGTGGTGTGTGTGCCCACTTACGTAAGTACAAGTGTGGGTATTGTGAAGGAGTTGAAGTTTGACTGCCTTGAGAAATTTAATGCTACCAGTATGTTCTGTTCACATAATGGAGTGTTATTGAAGGGGAAAACTGTCGTTCCATTTCCCCCTTGTCATTCCATGTTATTTACACACACACACACACACACACCACACACACACACACACACACAACACACAAACTTAGACCAAAAAAAAAGAAGACACCACCACCAGCAACTTGACCTGCTGCAGTGAAGGGTCCAGTATACAGCCCACAGGCCCTTTCTCTAGGATCACTGGGATGAGGTGTCCAGTGGGGCAAATCCCTCGACTGTTTCTGTGAGCCCACAGCCTACAACATATAACACTGCACAATGCTGAACCAGCACTTGAAGGCAAGGCCCAGGAGGTGAAGAGCCTCCCTCCACTGCTCCCAGTGAGGTGCCACACTCAGCAACAGTCAAGTGTTGGTCCAGGCCAGCCAACATACACCACATGTTGACAGCAACCTGCTTTTTTTACAGCCCACAACCAGCCACTGGCTCCTAAAGCACAACCAGTGCATGGAGGAAGGGGGGGGGGGGGGGGCAACCTCTTGTGAAAGTGGTCCTTCATAATCTCTAAAGCAAGCTCTTTCTCCTCATAGCTTCTTCAGGGTTATGAGAGAGAGAGAGAGAGAGAGGGAGGGGGGGGGGGGGGGAGTCTTCTTCAGGGCAGTGTGTGTGTGTGTGTGTGGGTGGGTGTGTGGGTGGGGGACAGAGAGAAAGAAACAGAGTGAAAGAGACAGACAGGCAAAATGCCACAGAGAAAGGGAAAGATTCTGTAAATTCCCTAGTATATGCAGGAAATTGTTAATTTGTTTGTGTTGAGGGTATTGTTTGCAATCTCCCCACCTCTCCACCCCTGGAGGCGGAAGGAAGGCATGGGGGTGGGGGTGGGGGGGGGGGAGTAGGGGCAGGTGTTGTTTACCTTATCCTTTATTTCACTTGTAAATCAATCCACAATCCCTGCCTGCTCCAGGGTAAAGGGCTTCTCTCCACACAGGTCCTCATGCCAACAGTTGGGACGGCTGGTCACTACAGAAGGCCCAAAAGACACTCTCCACCCGCCAGGTCATTTAGGTGCTCAACCCTGTCTGTTCTGATTCAGCACTGGCTGGAAGCCTCACACCATGGGTCCTCATCATATCACATACTGTTTAAAACAATCCCCTGGTTCAACTGTCCATACCACATACTGTTTAAAACAATCATCCGGTTCAATTGTCCATACCACATACTGTTTAAAACAATCCCCCGGTTCAATTGTCCATACCACATACTGTTTAAAACAATCCCCCGGTTCAATTGTCCATACCACATACTGTTTTAAACAATCCCCTGGTTCAATTATCCATAGCACATACTGTTTAAAACAATCCCCCGGTTCAATTGTCCATACCACATACTGTTTAAAACAATCCCCTCGTTCAATTGTCCATACCACATACTGTTTAAAACAATCCCCCAGTTCAAATGTCCATACCACATACTGTTTAAAACAATCCTCCAGTTCAATTGTCCATACCACATACTGTTTAAAACAATTCTCCAGTTCAACTGTCCATACCATATACTGTTTAAAACAATCCTCCGGTTCAATTATCCATACCACATCTGTTGAAAACAATCCTCTGGTTCAACTGTCCATACCACATACTGTTTAAAACAATCCTCCGGTTCAATTATCCACTAAATAGTCTATGCCCATTCTTCTCACTTAGAAGGACAGAAATTTTGCCTCACATCCAGTTTGGCTCTCAGCCTTGCTGTGCGATGACTTTTTACAATTCTCTGCCATGCTAGGGAGTTTTCTCACACCTTGTTTTCCCCTCCTCACACAACCTCTCTCTCTCTCTCCCTCCCTCTCTCCCCACTCCACCTCCCTCTCACTTCCACCACTCTTTTCACTTCTCAATTTCTTAAAGACAGGAAAAACATTATGACACAAAAACTTCTGGTGGAGAAGCATACATGCATGCATTTCCGTTATGTTATGTGCGCACAGGTGTAAGTCCGTGTGCAGCATAATGTACATGCTTGTGGGCCTGTCCCCACTCTTCCATTCATTATAGTTTCCACTTTTCCGCACATCAACGCCTCCAACCTTCCATCCAGTACAGCTTCCACACTCATTTTGCTTAAAGCTGTTCCACTCATAGCATCCACACTTCCACTCAGCATACCCACCACTCTTCCACTCATAGCTCCCACTCTTCAACTGATTATAGCCTCAACTCTTCCATTCAGTGTACCACTCAGCCTCCACTCCACCACTCACAGACTCCACTTTTCCACTCATCAGTCTTCACTTTCCCACTCAGTCTTAGCCTCCACTCTTCCATTCAGTACAGCCTCCACTCTTCCACTCAGAATAATCTCCATTCTTCCACCCATAAGCTCTGCTCTATTCCAATCACATCCTTCATACTTCCACTCATTGTCGCCTCCACTCTTCCACTTATTGTAATTTCCACTCTTCCACACAGTACACAATTACAGCCTCCACTTTTTCCACTTTGCATAACCTCCACTCTTCTACTGGGTAAAACATCCACTCTTTCACTCCCACAGCCTCCATTCTTTAACTCTTTCACTCCCACAGCCTCCACTCTTTTTAACTCTTTCACCCCACAGCCTCCACTCTTTACTCTTTCACCCCCACAGCCTCCACTCTTTTAACTCTTTCACCCCCACAGCCTCCACTCTTTAACTCTTTCACCCCCACAGCCTCCACTCTTTAACTCTTTCACTCCCACAGCCTCCACTCTTTAACTCTTTCACCCCCACAGCCTCCACTCTTTAACTCTTTCACCCCCACAGCCTCCACTCTTTAACGCTTTCACCCCCACAGCCTCCACTCTTTAACGCTTTCACCCCCACAGCCTCCACTCTTTAACGCTTTCACCCCCACAGCCTCCACTCTTTAACTCTTTCACTCCCACAGCCTCCACTCTTTAACCTTTCACCCCCACACCTTCTCCACTCTTTAACTCCCACAGCCTCCACTCTTTAACCTTTCACTCATCACAGCCTCCACTCTTTAACTCTTTCACTCATCACAGCCTCCACTCTTTAACTCTTTCACTCATCACAGCCTCCACTCTTTAACTCTTTCACTCATCACAGCCTCCATCTCTTCACTGAGCACTGCCTCAGTTCTTACAGTCTAAGCCCCTGTCTTCTAAAATGAACTGAAACCAAATACATTTCATTATACAGGGATCAGGATCAAGATCATTGGGACAAACGAACTTTATTCTATGGCTTGTTATAAAAGGTCATTGATTCAATTCATGTTGCTCACAGCTCAGCCAACTGGAAAGGGCCACATGAAGTCTGTCAACTGGCTGAACAAGACTGTGGGTAATAGGTTTAGGAACACTTATTCACTGTATTCATGCCTTATGTCTTTCTGTATTTGAAAGTGTTATTACTTTGTGCTCATTTGATCTTGATGGCGAAATTATACCATAGTGGTTCAATTCTATTTGTAAATGAGAATTTCTTCTGTATATAGGTCGCATTCAAAAAATGTCAGCACCGTTTCTTGTAACATCAAAATTTGATAATTTGAAAACACATTCAAGCTATCAATATCATGGATAATAATAATAATAAAAATATTATTAAAAAAAGGACCGAGTGACAACTGTTTCTCTTTTCCGGTCCACAGTGGGCAATCCAAATGAACCACAGTCATCAAAGTTCAAATCGACAATATTACTCTTCACTAGATTTAGGTCTCACTTCTTCCTCCAATGCTTCACACAGGCTAGTTGACGGCCCCACTATAAAAGATGGCGGATACTCTGCGCTGAGGCTGAGCCCAAGATCTATCCTGCCCCTCCCGACCTTCTCTTCCACGGCCCACCCCATCTCCCCTCCTTCCCGCTGGTCTGCGGGGACGGTTGCCAACCAGGCGACATGGCGAGACAAGCCGTGGAAATAGCCGTGCCCCACTCGTTCAAGCACTTCGTCTTTGCGTTTTACCCAAGGGAAAATGGCAGACAACAGAGCCAAGACCAGCCAATTGATGGGGGGTGAGGGACGAGGACTGCACAGAGAGATGGGGTGGGGGCTGGGGGTGGGGGCTGAGGGAGGGGGGGAGGGGAGAGGGGGCTGGAATCAATCACAGAGAGCCGGCAATTTGTCTGCACAGCCCAAGCACGTCAATGGGTAAACTGGAAAGCGATGTATTGTGACTATCCTCCGGGGTCAAGTGGCTTCCACATTTTTCATGTACCCGCCGCACCGTTGCCACACAAAAAGCAGCCAAGCAGATGACCCATAAAAACGGCTGACAACCAATGTTGGCTACAGATCGCGGAGCAAAGAGCTGCCTGTGTTAACGCACTGCCAACACGCTTCCAGTCTTCAAGCAATGTGAATGCCCCCTTTTTGATGACCACTATCGCGTAACAAACTAGAATATTTATTCAGTAACTATTACTGCACTCCTGACAAGGAGAGGGAGTTTCAGAAGCGAGTTTGCAAGAAGGCCAGACAAGTGACGACACTGCTCGTTCAGAATAACATAGAAATCGTCTGACTGGTTTCACGTTGGCCCTCACCCCTTCCCGTGTCCTTTTTGTGTCGTTTCTTTGTTACTGTTCGTTCGTTCCCTCCACCCTAACCCCACTCTTTTTTTCTTTCTTTAATCAAGTCCTCTAAAGTGATATTTCCCATTACAGCGAGCTGCCTTGACGTCTTTTCCAATCATGAATCTACTGATGGACATAACCAATTAATAAAGACTACAGTACTAATAAAATTCAAATATTTATGCATGCATGCGTGCGCATGTGCATGCGTGCGCGCATGTGCGTATGTGTGTGTGTGTGTGTGTGCGCGCGCGCACATGTGTGTGCACACACTTGTGTGTGCATGCCTGCTTGTGTGTTCTATAAATCAAGAAATGAATGTTTTCATTGTCAATTATCATGTCACTTGTGATACATCTCCACATTTTTGTTCTGATTTCTTTTGACTGACACTTTCGTGTGTGTGTGTGTGGGGGGGGGGGGGGGGGGGGGGCAAGGATCAAGCCGGCCCTCCCCCTTTTCCACCCACACTTTGTGAGACCTTCATCCTCCTCTATTCCATTTTCTCCCCACCCCCACCGCACCTCCTCCCTCCTATTTTTCTGACTTTATATCCACGCATCTATCTTATCTTCTCTCATCTTGAACTTGAACATGTAACTGATGCAAGAATCAACACAGGAATCAACTGATTGATGGATAACAAAGATAGAGTCAATGTGACTTTGTGTAAACTCTCAAGTGCATGAATGTTTATATACATGCATACATGTGTGTGTGTGTGTGTGTGTGTGTGTGTGTGTGTGTGTGTGTGTGTGTGTGTGTGTTTGTGTGCATGCACGCGTGTGCGTGGAAAAAACGAACAAAGATTATCGCAGTTATATGGTTACAAAATCAAAATACATTTTTCTCAATAGTAGGTTTTCTCTTTTTTTCCTTTCCTGAGTCTGCTTGCATTTGCTTGGAGGTGGTGGCGTTTTTTGTTTTTTTTTTAATGTTGTTCAAGCATATAATGGATGGTCCCAAGTGCTCACATATTCCCTTCCTTTTCTTTTCATGCCAGTAGAAAAAAATAATATTTAGAAAGAAAGCACAAACCCAATTCTTTATTAAAATTTTGTTTCAGTCACCAAACCATATTCAAATGTTTTTGGTTTTTTTTCCCGTTTGGTTTCAAATAATTGGGAATATGAGTGGCAACCAAGTATGTGGCCACCTCACTGATGGACCAGTTTCAATGAAACAGGTAAGGTATGGTACATATAGCTTATAGCCCAGCCGACTGCAAAGGGCCATATCAGGGCTGTCACCACATTAAAATCAACTCACAAGTCATAAAAAAATACCTTTCACACATCTTTAAAATACACCTAAAAATGTACCAGAAACTTCGTTAAAATCTTTCTTCCATAAAATATTAGATCAGATGGAAAATGTTAATCTCTTTAAGCAACTCAAAGATCAAGTCCGGTGGGACATCTCTGAACAGTATTTTCATGGATTCTGCTGTAAAGTGTTTATGTCTCACATTGTGCAAGTCCCAACAATCTAAAAGAATATGTTTCACTGTGAGTTGAACATGACATGGAATGCACTGCAGAGCTTCTTCACCTGTTAAGATAAGAATGGGTGTAAAAGGAGTGGCCTCTTGCTCTCTCTCTCTCTCTCTGCTTGCCTCCAAGTGGTGTATTACTTTTAACTGTACAGTTACGTTGTTCTGTTGGCAGTCAATTTTGATAAATTTATTGTTGTATTGTGTCGGAAACATAGAAGTGTTTCAGATGTGGTCAACACAAGAAAGAGTTTGGTGTGTTTTAACTCAAATCTTGTGCACCAATCCAATCTGCAGGACACTTTGAAAGGAAAAAAATGTCCATCATCTTTCATGGGGGTTGTGATGAGAGTTGGGAGTGGGTGGTGTTGTCTTCTAGGGGAAGGACTTGGAATATTTCCTCTAATAGAGTTAGGTTAAAACTTCACCTCCACTCTCTCTCTTACCAGTTACGGGAGGAGCAACTTTCCGGTACTTGTCATCGAAAGAAATTTTTATTGTTCTCGAGACAGTTAAAACTACTCAAGAGTGGCCCAGGAATAAGTCTCCTTAGGCAAGTACTTGTAGCTCCAAGAGACAGAATTAGAGATAAGTTCAAACATTTAATACTGAATGAACAACAAAGAACTGACACAAGTTAAGTGTACTTTCACACGTCAACTTTACCAGGGTGAAATATTCAAATCAATTTCACTAATTCAGTTCAGGCTGACTTTTGTTCCCATTTCTTTTGTCATCATTAAGAGAGGGAAAGTTCTGGATGAACTGAGTTGGAGTTCACTTGGAATATCAGAACTTACCTGATGTTGGAGAGGATTGTTGATCTCTCTCTAGTTGCTGGTGACTGGTCCACCTTCTTTTTAGGCAGGCTGATCTTGGGTTCCTGTCTCAGCTGGACCGATAACATGCACACCCGGGTAGGTATGAACCCAGGCTAGTTCTTCTGGGATGAACCAATCAATCTTGGACAGTACCACAGAGTAGGTGAGATAAACATTCACTCTCTCTGGTTTACTGTTGTACTTCTTGATTCGTTGGTGCTGATCAGTCTTACAGCCATCTGTGGAGAGCAGCGAGTGCTCACAGGGTGCTGATCAGTCTCACAGCCATCTGTGGAGAGCAGCGAGTGCTCACAGGGTGCTGATCAGTCTTACAGCCATCTGTGGAGAGCAGCGAGTGCTCACAGGGTGCTGATCAGTCTTACAGCCATCTGTGGAGAGCAGCGAGTGCTCACAGGGTGCTGATCAGTCTCACAGCCATCTGTGGAGAGCAGCGAGTGCTCACAGGGTGCTGATCAGTCTCACAGCCATCTGTGGAGAGCAGCGAGTGCTCACAGGGTGCTGATCAGTCTTACAGCCATCTGTGGAGAGCAGCGAGTGCTCACAGGGTGCTGATCAGTCTTACAGCCATCTGTGGAGAGCAGCGAGTGCTCACAGGGTGCTGATCAGTCTTACAGCCATCTGTGGAGAGCAGCGAGTGCTCACAGGGTGCTGATCAGTCTTACAGCCATCTGTGCAGAGCAGCGAGTGCTCACATGGGTGCTGATCAGTCTTACAGCCATCTGTGCAGAGCAGCGAGTGCTGACAGGGTGCTGATCAGTCTTACAGCCATCTGTGGAGAGCAGTGAGTGCTGACAGGGTGCTGATCAGTCTTACAGCCATCTGTGGAGAGCAGTGAGTGCTGACAGTGAGTTCCCCCTTTATGTGGGCTAAGCTACACATTCCGCTTCCTCTTTCGGTTTTCTTTGTGTCCCCAAGGACAAAAAAAAAAAAAAAAAAAAAAAGGGGGGGGGGGGTGTTCAATGATAATTCTTATGCACAAATGTGCATCTCTGACGCATAAAAATCCTGACGCACTGGAATTCAGTCCAGTGCGTCACTAAAACATGCCAAAATTTACCGCAATACAATGATTTTCTCCTGTACACATTGCAACTCCGAGCAGCACGTCACGTAAAAGCACTTTCGTCCAATCCGTCTCAATCGAAGTCGATAAAAACATCTTTCCTCAATGCTTTAGAAGGTTCTGAATTGATGAACAACTTCCGATTTAGAACTCTTCTCTGCTGAAAACCAACATGAGTCTATGACTGGACCACAAGATCGCGTGATTCAGCCATGCATGAACACATGGACAACCGAATGTAATTCTGCTTTTCAGAGACAAAATCTACAGTCCATCCGTGGCTTGCGTGGCTTGCGGGTGATCATCCAGTGAGTGGAACACGTGTCAAGCGATCTATACAACATGACCTGTTCAGATAATGAAAATGGCTTCATTATGGGCGCAGGAATATGTAGCTCACAGTGCAAGAGTAAACAACCAATATAGTTTTGTCAAACGTTCCATGAATATTCATCACTCGCCTCTTGTTTGTCACCGGGCTCCCTGATGATCATTGGAAGGCAAATGGAATATGGTCAAATAATAAAATCTTTCAGTACTGACGGAACTGGTTCATGTTGTGTAAATTTTGTGATGATAGTCGCAGAGGACACTCCACACATCAAGTTTCACTGTTAAAATCTAGATAGTGTAGGTGCTCACACTTATTCACTTTAGTTGACACTTTATTAACGTTGGAACACGAATCTAAATAAATAATGTTTAGCATAATCTGGAATTGTTTCTCAATTTTTTTGATAGCACCTCATCCATTTCTATCTAATTCTTTCACCGTGTTTTTACGTGTGTGAGCCAATCTGAATGTGCTTGTGTGTGTGTGTGTGTGTGTGTGTGTGTGTGTGTGGTGTGTGTGTGTGTGTGTGTTTCAGTATATTTACAGGCAGTTATAAAGTGTAACCCCTAAATATTTTTGTGACCCCCTGAAAATTTGGAAACAAGTTTTTTGCACCGAGTCTGACCCTTTAATTTTTTGGAAGTACTTATTACTGGTGTTGGTCATCCTCCACCACCTACAGTGTGAGAATCTGTGTAGAAGATTAGAGAACGCTCTATCTTAGCAGCTGGCCATGATTTTATTTAGCCTTCGTGCTAATTGACAAAGCGCTGTTTAACATAATTGCATCATGCACGGGCCGGAAACCACGGAAACCACGCACGATTAACATGGCACATCGTGAAAGGAAGGGAGGGAGGGCGGGAGGAAGGGAAACGGGTGACTTACTTTAAAAGTGACATCACCTTTTTTCGTGTCATCGTCTGAGGAACCATGCGCTGATTCCAGCATACTGTGGGGAGCAGCCAACAGAGACCAAGCACTGGCATAGCCAGGTGGAAGAGGGGAGTGGGGGGGGGGGGGGGGTGTTAATACAGGAGGGGGTGGTTGTCAATATGTCATGTCACAGAGGTGGAGGAAGCGGCCACACAGCTGAAATGAGCACAAGTACTAACTAGTGTACTGATGAAAAGTCTCATTATCATATAATGCTAGTAATAACACCAACTTGCTTACATTTCAAAACTGAAAATAAGTAGAACTCCCACCGTCACACCTTCCCCAAACCCTGAGTTACCCTCAGCAAGGAGTGAGACATGACGAGTCAGAGAGAGAGAGAGAGAGAAGAGAGGAGAGAGAGAGAGAGAGAGAGAGAGAGAGAGAGGAGAGAGAGAGAGAGAGAATATTTGTGTTTTCCATATCTGGGTTTTTTGTTTGTTTGTTTTTTGTTTTTTTTTTTTTCTTTTATGTTTGTTTGTTTTTTGGTTTGTTTTTTTTTTTCTTTTAAATGCTGGTTACTCATGATGCAGCCTACAACACCTACAGTTGTGCCATGTTGACAACATGCACCAAAAGTGCCACCTTGCCCATCAACACTATCGTTGTCAGGTCATCTTTATTTCAACTGTTGGAATCTATGCTGACGATTGTGGAAGTATTGATGTTTTGCTGAATGAATGGCATTGGCATCATAACTGTTGGTTGAAACAGCATTCACATGATGACTAAACATGACAGCGAAGGAGGTCTGTTTTGGCAAAAACATTGAGCAACACATGGTCATAGCATTTGGGACATCTCCACTGAAATGTTAAAAGGAAAACTCAGCCCTGCTGCATGGCGATTTCTGCATCTCCTGAAGAATTCTGAAGTCAAATTTCGGTTTTCTGACATTCTGAATACGTGGCTTTATCCCTGTAAGTATGTGTACACACACACACACACACACACACACACACACAGAACAGTTGCCAGAAAAGTTTTAGGACCCTACTGCGATTGGTGAAATGGATGGGATAGTCACAATCCAAATTTAGGGACCCTGGGATGGCAAAGTCATTTTCAGGAGTCGGGAGGGACCCTTTCCCGTTTTCACCCCTGCGTTGTGCATGCATCTCTTCGGTGGCAAATTGGTTTTCAGCTGTTGTTAGGAGGGCTGCCTGATCAGTCATATCTTTCAGCTTATTACTAACTACCATTACTCTGAATCTTCTTTTGACTGAAGACATCTTCCATGATGCACTGCGGAGCAGTAATAGATATTCAATTAATCAGTGTGAATTTGCTGCTGAACAGCTCTTAAAGGTGCTGTTCTCCCTCTTGTTACTGAATTCTGCAGAGTTGAACTCTCTCTGGATTATTCTTTCCAGGTCTTCCTCCCCAGAATGAGGAACTTGTTTCATAAGAGATATGTGAGCATGCATGGTGAGCCATCAAGCTGGAATTTGTCACATGTTAGTTAACTGGTGGATCTGCATTTTCATCTGAGTGTTGATCACCCTAGGTTTGTGTTGTCACAAAAGATGTCACCAAATACACGTAAAATCATGCTACATTTTTTATGAATTGGTAAGACATACATGCATACTAGGAACAAACTACCCACCTTCCCACTGTCTGTGGCAACTAAACTGTGTGGCGGATAAGTGGAAATTCTGTCTCCATATGTCTTGTTGGGCCGCGGATAAGTGGAAATTCTGTCTCCATATGTCTTGTTGGGCAATCACTTTCTGACAAGTAGCTGAGGAGTAAGCTCCAGTGCATTCCCTTTATGCTTCTCTTTTCCATTTCGCTTTCACATCATCACTATCACCACTCCTCACCCCCCCCCCCCCCTCACACCACACCCCTCCCCCCTTTTAGTATTTCTCATAATGGAATCCTGGCAAACTGATGTGTGGCTGTGGTGAGCATGGTGTATACATGAAACATGTCAGTAGACAGCATGACTTTTGGCTTGGTCAGCAATGAAATGACAGGTCTACTCCCGTTATTTTTTGTTTTTTCTGGAATATGTCAGTATGTATCGGGAATATTATGTGGTGAAGAAGGAGAGAGAGAGAAAAGAGAGATGAAGGTACATGTTTCATAATTTTAGTTTAATCGAAGAATGTGTGAAAAGTGGAAATGAGACACATTTAGTCCACTTTCTTCTCTTACACACTTTTAAAGGCAATGGAAACGATACCCTGGGAAAAAACAAACTGTTTTACATCTCTCTCTCTCTCTCTCTCTCTCTCTCTCTCTCTCTCTCTCTCTCTCAGGCCTTAGTCACACATGATTAGAACATGCCATTATTGAATTATGTTTTTGTTGACCTGCGACTGCACAACAAATTGTTACTTTTATCCACCATCTTTTTACTTAAAAGAGGGCAAGCTGAAATTTGTCAAGATCAGTAATGTTTTTTTGTTTTGTTTTTTTTAATTAACTTGTCCCCAAGACACCTGAAAATTACCTGGCAATTTCTTGCCCTGGCATATTAGGATCCATGCAGATTAGCGACAAATGAGAAGCTGAAGCCTCCGTAAAATGCTCCACTGCATTTGCACACAACCATACCCCAAGAATAGGTCATATAATGTCACCCAAAACATTTTTTGTTTCTATACGATGTCCAATGGAAAACAAACAATATGTGTCATTCTTTTCTTCTAAAAAAAATTATAAACACCATGTGTCTCACTTTCATACAACACTTTATAGGCGTACGTGTTCACCATCCATCTGCTACACATGCACAAAGTATGTACAGTTGCCACAGTGTCATTAGTGTCACCACTGGTGTGACAACAACATAGCAGCACAGAACTACTGTCTCCTACCATGTTTTGGTCATGAAATCAAAGCACTCATTCCTTTAATGGCAAAGGGACACATCACAGAAGGCACACTCAAATGCAGTTTAACGAGCGTACCCCTTTGATGTCATCTACCCAAACTTGACACACATTTCTGTCAATGTTGGTGTCTACAGAGAAACTTGCATGGCTTTGACAGCCATTTGTGATCTGTGTATCTGTGTGTTTCTTCTGTGCTGGTTTCAATAACTAAGATAACATAATTTCCAGGCTACACACCACAACTTTATGCAAGCCACACCTAATTTAAAAATTTTTTTTTTTTTAAATCAGAAGAAAAAAAACACACCAAAAAACCAGCCACACACCCACACATACTGGCCCCAACCAACTGATAAGCCACACAGAAATCCCTGTGAAAACCAATAATGTAAATACACAGTGTTGACAAAGTCTGTGTATTCTGAAGTATGACTATTATGAACTGGCAAGCTCCAATAGGAAAGAACAACACAAGCAATGAAGGAAAACAAAATCAGCTCTCTGACTTTTTAAAATTTTTTAATCACTTCTCAGCGGCACTTAAACCACTGAAGGACTAGTTTCAGAGCCAGGCACACACTCTTTATCCCTGTCCACAGACTTCCAGTACTCCTGCCTCTGCACTTCTTGCTGCAACTTCTCTGGCCCTGACTTCTCCATTGTCTGCTACTGGAATCATGCCTTTTCAAAACGCTATCACGAACTGTTCCACTTTTGCATCAGGAAAGTTCACAGTGTAGAATACTTCACTATCTGACTATCGACTTAAGATGTGGCACAGCTGCCTTTTTGATGAACCAGATCAATAGCCTTCAATTTGAAATCCCTGCTGTTGGCTTGGGTTCTTCACTAGGGCTTTTTTGCATGATTATACTGCACTGACAAGTGACTGATCAGGCAACAATCATATTCAGCTATCGTTCATGGCGCTCATTTTGTATACCTCTCCATGCATGCATCGTTCTTTCTGTGAAAGTGGTCAGATCTGAGTTCTGCACATACTTCTTTAAGTTTGTCCAATCAACTATAGATCAAAAAGGTAACTCTATGGCAAGCTAGCAACAAAATCAGAAAAATCCATAAACAGACCGCTTGAAGCCTTGCAGCCACAGGGTTTAGAGTTTAGGAGTGAAACGAAGCAGCTTTAATAAGCTTGAAAAGTATGGTAAAAGCAAAATGAAATAATCCACAAGTTGCAGGCAATCCAGTGTGCCTGACTGGCTGGTCCTGTTCCTTCATGCTGTGTGTATGCAGTGTGTGACTGGCTGACTGGTCCTATTCCTTCATGCTGTGTGTGTGTGCAGTATGTGACTGACTGGTCCTATTCCTTCATGCTGTGTGTGTGTGCAGTGTGTGACTGGCTGACTGGTCCTATTCCTTCATGCTGTGTGTGTGCAGTGTGTGACTGACTGGTCCTATTCCTTCATGCTGTGTGTGTGTGCAGTATGTGATGACTGACTGGTCCTATTCCTTCATGCTGTGTGTGTGTGTGCAGTATGTGACTGACTGGTCCTATTCCTTCATGCTGTGTGTGTGCAGTGTGTGACTGGCTGACTGGTCCTATTCCTTCATGCTGTGTGTGTGCAGTGTGTGACTGGCTGACTGGTCCTATTCCTTCATGCTGTGTGTGTGTGTGCAGTATGTGACTGACTGGTCCTATTCCTTCATGCTGTGTGTGTGTGCAGTATGTGACTGACTGGTCCTATTCCTTCATGCTGCGTGTGTGTGCAGTATGTGACTGACTGGTCCTATTCCTTCATGCTGTGTGTGTGGCAGTGTGTGACTGACTGGTCCTATTCCTTCATGCTGTGTGTGTGCAGTGTGTGACTGACTGGTCCTATTCCTTCATGCTGTGTGTGTGCAGTGTGTGACTGACTGGTCCTATTCCTTCATGCGGTGTGTGTGTGTGTGACTGACTGGTCCTATTCCTTCATGCTGTGTGTGTGCAGTGTGTGACTGGCTGACTGGTCCTATTCCTTCATGCTGTGTGTGTGCAGTATCTGACTGACTGGTCCTATTCCTTCATGCTGTGTGTGTGTGCAGTAAGTGACTGACTGGTCCTATTCCTTCATGCTGTGTGTGTGCTGTGTGTGACTGACTGGTCCTATTCCTTCATGCTGTGTGTGCAGTGTGCGACTGACTGGTCCTATTCCTTCATGCTGTGTGTGTTCAGTCTGTGACTGACTGACTGACTGGTCCTATTCCTTCATGCTGTGTGTGTGCAGTGCAGAGTGTCGTGCCTGCTGGGATGTGTGGCAGTTGCACAGTGTTTTCCAGATCACCATCCTCCCTCACTGCGCCATTCTCTTCCTCTTCACCTTTACCAACTTACAATATCTGAACCAACTCACGCTTACTGTTCACAATTTTCACCTTACAGAGGAACTGTCTTTAATTAATCTTTACTAAGTCATGGGCTTTTCTGCCATACTGCATGTCTGTTTAAGTTTTTCCATCAATGGCATCGTCTGGAGCATTCCATGGGCTTTCCCACCCAGTTTCACATAGCTCAAGTCAGAGTCAGGGGGTCAGAGTGGAACAGAAGAGTGCTGCTCATGTGCTCCACACTCACTGTCAGCTGCAGCCTTACTGCCAATCACAGGCACCTGCCAAATGTGCAATCATCAAATGTGCTGTCTGGAACCCATAACCAAGACATGAAGGTAAAACAGCTTGAATTTGCTGCTGAGCAGCTCTGAATGGATTGCTATGAAGTCAAGTGTCTCTCATCGTCTGAGCCAAACAAATGGCACTTGGATCAAAGAAATCATGAAGAACACAGTCAGTCACAGAAAAATACTGAATAAGATTCCAGTTAACTTTTTTTTTTCTTTATGTTAGTGTAACTTTTTGTTAGGCTATTGATACCGTAAATGTTAGGAAATGGGAGGGAAGAAAAAGTCAACGATGTTGTATATCCCTTATGCTACAGAGCTGTGGCCCCATGTCAAAAAAAGTCAACGATGTTGTATATCCCTTATGCTACAGAGCTGTGGCCCCATGTCAAGACTGGAGGAAGTTGCATCACAAAAGTGAGGAAAAGGCTCACGTTTTGGAATGGTCTTGTGTCAGAACAGAAGGAACTGAAACAACAGGTCAGAAGGTGGCTGACCATAACTAGTGTCGATAAAACTGGCAAAATGGATCTTAAATAAGTGTTAGTGAACCGCAAAAAGAAAACACGTTGACAAATGAATCACGACAAAACATGACGCGTTTCGACCTCTTTGGTCTTCTTTAGGCTAGACACAAAACAATTAGGACAAGGACAAAGAATGAACATCTTTGGTCTTCTTCAGGCTAGACACAAAACAATTAGGACAAGGACAAAGAATGAACATCTTTGGTCTTCTTCAGGCTAGACACAAAACAATTAGGACAAGGACAAAGAATGAACATCTTTGGTCTTCTTCAGGCTAGACACAAAACAATTAGGACAAGGACAAAGAATGAACATCTCTTTGGTCTGATTTAGGCTAGACACAAAACAATTAGGACAAGGACAAAGAATGAACATCTTAGGTCTTCTTCAGGCTAGACACAAAACAATTAGGACAAGGACAAAGAATGAACATTTAGGTCTTCTTCAGGCTAGACACAAAACAATTAGGACAAGGAAAAAGAATGAACATCTTTGGTCTTCTTTAGGCTAGACACAAAACAATTAGGACAAGGACAAAGAATGAACTTATCTTCAATCACTTCATTGCAAGATAGGCGTTGAATGCCTATCATCAAATAACATCAGACAGAATGACGGAAAAACAGGACATAATTGACGCCGAATTTCCTGAAGGCAGGTACACACGTTACACTGGTAAAAACCCCCTCCCTCCCCCTGGGCATCCATCCCCACAAGGTAGTCTGTAAGTACTACAACACAATGCAACTGAAGGAAAAGTATGATTGGTAGTTTGGTAGAACATCCACACCAACAGATAAACATGGCTGACAGGAATGACCATCCACAGAGAAGGGGGTAGAGGATCCATCTAAAAAAAATCATCCACAGAGAAGGGGGTAGAGGATCCATCTAAAAGATCATCCACAGAGAAGGGGGTAGAGGATCCATCTAAAAGATCATCCACAGAGAAGGGGGCAGAGGATCCATCTAAAAGATCATCCACAGAGAAGGGGATAGAGGATCCATCTAAAAGATCATCCACAGAGAAGGGGGTTGAGGATCCATCTAAAAGATCATCCACAGAGAAGGGGGTTGAGGATCCATCTAAAAGATCATCCACAGAGAAGGGTAGAGGATCCATCTAAAAGATCATCCACAGAGAAGGGGTAGAGGATCCATCTAAAAAATCATCCACAGAGAAGGGGGTAGAGGATCCATCTAACATGACACTGACAACACCAGCATGGCAGCACCTGAGATGTGCAGGGAAAGGAAAACATTATGCTGGTGTTGTGCATCAGTCAGACTGATACTGAGGATGACTGGACACAAGCTACTGTTCCACTGAGTCAAGTGGGCACACAATGAGCATGAACAGCCCACTGCTTTCATGGCAGACAGGGGAGCTGGGGAAGAGCAGGAGGAGAGGGGAGGGGAAGGAAGAGGCAGCAGCACAGCTATGGAAGCATGCTAGCTTCAGAAGCCAACACCAGCTGTTTTGCCTGTTTTCCAGAAAGAAGCAGGAATTATCCTTCAGGAAGACAGTGTCATGCTGTATCCCTGTTCAGAACTGTTTTCCCCGTTTCCCCTAGGACCTCAACCATTTCCTTCTTGTCCCCAGGAAAACGATGATCACTGTCATTATCCTTGATGACCACAACTGTTTTCCTCATTTTCCCATGGACAGCCTTCATCATTCTTCAGGAAAACAGTGACAGCAGGGAAACAGTTGTGATCCAAAGGTGCAACTATTTTTCCATTCAAGCTGGCAGTCTGCATGGTGGTATCAATGATGCCACTGCACATGCTCATGAGAGAGAAACTAATGGTCATTGCTGATTTTTATGTTGTAGCCATTGTCCTCCCTTTCCCTCATGAAAACAAGGACAGTGGTCACTATCCTAAGGAAATCAGGGAATGTAACTTTGATCCTCAGGGAAAACGGTTCTTACCCACAGGAAAACTGGCACAGCAGTGATCCTAGGGAAAACAGTTGTGATATTCAGGAATAACTGTGGTAAGCGTGTTCCCCACTTTCACTCTTTTCCTAAAAGATAACAACTGTTTTCCCCGAGGCCAACTACTGTCCTGTCTTTACACACCAGTGTGCTCCCATATCTAGCAACTGTTTTCCCCGAGGCCAACTACTGTCCTGTCTTTACACACCAGTGTGCTCCCATATCTATCAACTGTTTTCCCAAGGCAAAGCACTGTCCTGTCTTTACACACCAGTGTGCTCCCATATCTATCAACTGTTTTCCCCGAAGCAAAGTACTGTCCTGTCTTAACACACCAGTGTGCTCCCATATCTATCAACTGTTTTCCCCATGCAAAGTGCTGTCCTGTCTTTACACTCCAGTGTGCTCCCATATCTATCAACTGTTTTCCCGAGGCCAACTACTGTCCTGTCTTTACACACCAGTGTGCTCCCATATCCAGCAGCAGGCCTTCACACACTGTCAAGTCACTGGCAGCTGATCATGTCTGGTGAAGCGTGACAGAGAGGTCAGTGAGGCGTGAAGAGCTTTCCTCGTGCTCACAAGGTGGCTACATTCATTTCACACATCAACACGGCCATTAAACGCTGCGGGCCTGCCTCTGCAAGCCTAGCCTCCTCTATGACCCCAACTCCCAGAGCAATCAACCGCCCCCCCCCCCCTTCCCCCCCAACACGCACACACCCTTCCCCATCCATCCCTCCATCCACTGGTGCTAACAACCTCATTGTTCCTTCCCTGATCCTTCTAGCCGCTGTTCTGCTCAAGTGATCTGTTACTAGCCCCACACGCTGCCAGTTCCACTGCAAGGCTGTCTCTGCTGTTCCCTGCTGAGCTAACCAACTATAAATGAATGAGGCACGACTGGTGAGGGGAAACAACAGACCGATCAAGAGCACACTGTGGATGATATTAAACATGAAATAATCCTACACTTACTGATTTCATCACCAAACAAGAAATACTGACTGTTGTCCTCTGCTGAAGTCTCCAGATGAGAATGGCGGTCACTTTGCCGGGAGGCCAGACCCCTTCCAATGTGGACATGGATGACACAACTCCCACCAGTCCCACTTTATCCACTGTGTGTACACTACTTAGGTGAGTGGGTTGGGGAAAGTATCCACTGGCCTGTAAGTTTTTTTCTCACAATTATCTGAACTCTAAAATTTCATTTTCTGGAAGACACTAAATTTAAATGGTATGGTGGTTCACATAGTAAATACTGAATGTATTTGTTGTGAGCTTGTTTCTGATCAGTAAATATATATCAAAATTATGGGGAAAAAAACCCCATCTACAATCACACCAGATCAGAGTGTATAGAAATGGCTTTATAGTAACTGATGGTCAAGTAGCTGTTCAAACGTGTTTTTTGTTGTTGTTTTGTCTTTTTTTTTTTCTTTTTTTTTAAAATAAAAATGTTGGACTGAATCAGAGTCAAAAATCTACCGAACAGTAATGAAAAACCCTATCTCTAACATCGCCCTTTCTTCCAGCCAAGATATGAGAACTGTCCCCAGTCAGTGAACTCATTTATTCCGCTCTTTCCTTCATGTGACTCCACGGCCCACTCTGACAGCCTGCTTAATGTTCAATCTGGCCCAATCCACCAGTAACCATCCACTCTCCTATTGACTGCCACCGCCTGCTACACACTCCTCGTCAGTTTTCTGGTCTGTCGACACCAAGTTTGGACCAGCACACAGTCACTAGCTGGGTCACTCCAGTCAAGCAATCTCCACTGTTTGGGAAAGATGCTTGCCGCCGAGTGCCATGTTCCCCCACTCCTATCCCCTGCGAATGCTTCAGGTCTTTTTCACACATCTCCAAACGTTACTATTCGGCCCACTTCAATTCCCTCATTCAACAATTGACATGAAACAGAAAATACTCTTATTAATTGCAGCTTCTCAACAAATTAAAATATACACCACTTCATGCATTCTTCCCTTATCCCACCATGATCAAATAAGAAGCATAAACCACTTTACCCTGCCACACCACCTATAAAACTCTGTGTGTGTGTGTGTGTGTGTGTGCGCGCGCGCGCGCAAGCATGCATACGTGTGCATACTTATATTCTGATGCAACTGAGCAAATGAACTGACAGAAGCTCCACCGACTCAGGACGTGTCTTATCAGGGCTGATACTACTGAACAAGCATAATTATACGCATACGAGTGTACATTAATCGCATTCAGGTCTGACCCTCACACCTATCACACCTATCTTATGGGGGACAGGGGCAACCATTTCAGGTGAGAAGAGAGGTGTTTACACAGGAGGAAAGGGTGAGGGACGCAGGGGCAAGTGGTGGGGAGGGCTGGGTGGAGTGGATGGAACTTGTTTAACACAAACACTGTTACCACTGAACAAAAAGAAGCTAAGCTGTGCTCTGAAAATGGCTATTCTCTGTTTGAATGCCTTCAGACTTTAACTCGCAATACATGCTTAACTCGCAATACATGCTTAACTATCAATTTGTGTGCTATATCATTACGCAAAGGAGGCACTCGACGTGCAGGTACATAGACTGTGCTGTCTCTTCATTCACCCCCCTCCCCTTCTGGGACAAGAAAGGACAAACCCCTTTCACAGCAAAGCTAAGGCTGTGAAAGGGGAACGATCTGAACGGCCACAGACCACAACAACAGGACTGGATGGGGAACGATCTGAACGGCCACAGACCACAACAACAGGACTGGATGGGGAACGATCTGAACGGCCACAGACCACAACAACAGGACTGGATGGGGAACGATCTGAACGGCCACTGACCACAACAACAGGACTGGATATGGGCAGCTCGCTCCATGAAATGTTAGACATTCGACCACCTCCTCCGTCTCTCCCGGCCTTTGTGTGGTGGCGGTAATATTGGAGCCAACAGCTTCATTTAGCGGTGCACGGTCAATAGCCATGCGTGCAGCCCCAGGCTCAATGAGACTGTTCCGCTCTGTTATCTTATCTTCTTCCCTTTTACTGGGTGTGGATGGCACTTGGTTGCTTGATGGCAGGGCAGGGAGGGGAGAAGGGGAAGGCGGAGGATGGTGGGGGTGGCCGTTTCATCTCCTCACCAGATTAGAAATGGTCGTCGTAAAGGAAAACAGGGGGGGGGGGGGGGGGGGGGGAGGGTAATGTTGAGGTAAAAATGTCAGGAACCTTTTACATGATAACTAAGCAATATGAAATAACAACCCTCACGTCCCTTCTACAACGCCAGGAAGTCAACAGCACAACACAAATCTTGTATTGGTTTTGAATCATTCCAATGTAAGCCAGTAGACCTGCACTTCATCAGCTGGACAATGACACATAGAGGAACTCATCAAGGTAAGGTAATGTTGCTTATAGCCCAGCCGACCGCAAAGGGCCAAATCAGGGCTGTCACCACGTTAAAATCAACTCACAAGTCATCAAACACACACACACACACACACACACACAAACACACACACACACACACAAACCTGTCACACATCTCTTTTAAAAAAAAACATCTAAAAGCGTACCAGAAACTTCGATAAAAATCTTTCTTCCGTAAAATCTTCGATCTAGATCAGATGAAAATTGTTAATCTCTTTCAGAAACTCAATGTATTCACAGAGCACAGGATGCGTTGAAGCAGATCTTTTGCTGCACAGAGGCCAGAGAAAGAAGGCAATCATGGAAAAATATGGTCAGATTCAGAGGACCGCAACGTGAGGCAGGCAGCACGATTTTACACTTCTTGAAATTTACTGATGAGACACAGGCTGGGGAGCCAGAAAAAATGTGCAGAACAATGATCAAAACAAAACAATAAGACGCACAGATCAATATTTTGATGGCATCCTTAGAAAGGTTACAACACCCTGAAATAAATGAGAGCTAAAGGTGAAACACCAGTTTGTATATTATGAACTGATTTTCCCAAGCCCTCCCCCAGATCACAAACCAGTAAGACATCAGTGTTGATCTGAAGTCCAATGACAACTGAAAGATGAGAAGACTGCATGGGTGTTTTCCCGTCTCGGCCTTAGCAGTGCTGCAGAGTATACCGCCCACTGACACTCTCTCCCGTTCTACCTTACGCCCATGGGTGAATGGGGGTGACCCCGTTTCCTCATCGCTCACCACTGCTCTTGGTAGCACAAGATGAGTTACTATTTCATGCTTGAACATGGCCAGCCTGGGCTGTTATGTACAGACAAAGGTGGCTGACGCCATGCCCGTACTCAACATCCTCAACACAAATTCCTTGTGGCTAATCGCAGCTCTGGCCCATCAAATCACAAGCAAATAACTCAGGAGTGAAGGCAATATCCTCTCATTCCTAAGCATCTCACCTCCCTATCACGCCAGTCTCTCCATCTGTGAACCGGCGTTAAGTCCACGCTGAAAGAAGGCAATTGATTCATATTTGCGTTGCTTAAGCAGATTATCAAGAGTGGCAGCACCGAGGTATGAGATTGTTGAGTCGCTACAATGCGGCCCTTGTGGGGGCGGCATCTTATCTGGCCCTGTGTGATACAGGGGGATAATGTGGTAATGATGACAGACATTTATCACTGCCCACCACTGCCACTGTAGTCCAGGGGAGTAACCACAGCCAAACCCTCCTAGACACCTTACAAACGGATCCAAGTCAATTTTGCACCCCTCTCCTCCATCTCACCCCTCGTGACAGATCAAGAATTGTCCCATTTTAATCCTAAGACCAAGACAGCAATGCCGGCTAGAACTTTATATTATCTATCATTGTTCAACCAGCACTAAAATGTAATCCAAGCCACCCGAATCACACGACAGACACTGAACTCGACAGGATCCAGTCAGCCGTGATTAAAGAGGGGACGGTCATCCTTGATTAAAGAGGGATTCAGTCAGCCCTGGTTAAAGAGGGGATTCTGTCAGCCCTGGTTAAAGAGGGGATTCAGTCAGCCATGGTTAAAGAGGGGATTCAGTCAGCCCTGATTAAAGAGGGGATTCAGTCAGCCCTGGTTAAAGAGGGGATTCAGTCTGCCCTGGTTAAAGAGGGGATTCAGTCAGCCATGGTTAAAGAGGGGATTCAGTCAGCCCTGATTAAAGAGGGGATTCAGTCAGCCCTGGTTAAAGAGGGGATCGAACAGCCCTGGTTAAAGTGGGGATCCAAACAACCTTGGTTAAACACATCATCTAGTCAGGCCCAATTACTTTACTGGAAAATGTCATATCAAAGATGTCATCTAGTCAGTTCTGGTTCATTAACGATGTTATCTCCTCAGAACTGGTTAATCAAAGATGTCATCTGTCAGTTCTGGTTCATTAACGATGTTATCTCCTGAGTACTGGTTAATCAAAGATGTCATCTAGTCAGTTCTCCTCTGCGCAGGTTAATCACAGATGTCATCTAGTCAGTTCTGGTTCATGAATGATGTTAACTCCTCCGTGCAGGTTAATCAAAGATGTCATCTAGTCAGTTTTTGGTTCATTAACGATGTTATCTCCTCTGTGGAGGTTAATCACAGATGTCATCTAGTCAGTTTCTGGTTCATTAACGATGTTATGTTCTCAGTGCAGGTTAATCACAGATGTCATCTAGTCAGTTTTTGGTTCATTAACGATGTTATGTTCTCAGTGCAGGTTAATCAAAGATGTCATCTAGTAAGTCCTGGAAAATTACCAGTATCACCTACTCAGCCCTGACTGATTAAAGATGTGATTAGCCAGTCCTGGTTTATAGATGTCACCCAGTCTATTTCTAATTAAAGATGGAATAAACGCCAGCAAGAAGTATTTCTTTGTACATGTAACCATAGCTGTGAATGAAGGCCATTGATGAACAAAGACACTGGCAGGCGCTGGCGATGGGGAGTTTTGTGGCTACCCTAAAGCCAATCAGAGTGGGCAAAGTGCTTGAACTGGCATGTTTCAAATTGTACAGGGAAGAGAGCACACGTTTTCATGAGCCAACAAGAAGGCAGTGTCGGTTTTGTGAATGGTAGGGACGAACTGGCCTGGGGGCACTTGTAATGTGTTGTTCCATGACATGCCCCTGTGTCCAGCTTCGTGCTCGACTCGCCTCTCCCCTCCTAGCAACCTCAGGCCGTACAGGATCGCTAAGACCCCTTTAATACCAACTTTCCAATCGCCTGGGGCCTCAGAGATTGCACTAATGAAAGACTGCCTGCTTTATGGACTTTAGCAGCCTGGATCTACAACTATACACTGTTCCATTATCTGGAGGTAGGAACAGCAGCCCTTGCCCTTTACCTGAGAAAATGGACAGACTTCTGTGGTCCGACCTGCTCTCACCAGTCCACTACACGCCAATCAAAAGGCATACTGAATTTACATAACGAACCATCAATAACGCGGATGTGCTAGCAAAAAAATAAGAAATTATTATCATTATTATTATGAATACTTATACAGCGCCTGTCCTCAGCTTTAGACCAAGTTCTAAGCACTTCACAATCCACACTCGTTTACACAACAGGCTGTCTACCTGGGTAGTGCCAACTGAAGAGCTGCCAGCTGGCGCTTCATTCATACGTTTCCCGTGTCATCCAGTCAATATTGTTCAATATTGTTCACTCAGTTTCCTTACTTACTTCATTCTTTCCATTTCACACCCAGGGTGCATGCTATGCGCAATGTGTCATCCATACCAACGGCTGAACAGGCCTTCTCTTCCAAAAGCTGGTAATGGGATTTTTTGTGTGCGCAAGATGTTACGCATGCGTTCACACACTGAACCTCAGTTAATAGTCTCATTCAAAGGACCGTATGGGAAATGGAGTCAGAACCAATGTTAACTCAGATGGAAAAATCCCCCTGGCCGTTAAACGGCCCAGCAGAGATTCGAACCCACAACCCCAGGATCATCAAGATTACAAGTCCGACGCTCCACCACTGAGCTATTCCAGCCCCCAAAGGATACCCCCCCTTACTTCATTCACTCTTCATTTCAACAACTTCTATACACAAAACAGCGAGACTGTGAGGGAAGTGTGTGTGTGTTTGTGTGTATGTGTGTGTGTGTTGTGGAGGGGTTGGTGTCACGCCACCATTTTCAGAATGTGACAAAAACAATGTCAAGACACAGTTCAACGTTTACAACGCAAGGCTGAGAAAACCTCCAGTCAGCTCGAAAAGCAGCAACCACTTTTCCCCGACTGGAAAGCACCCCTGACCCCATCCCTCCATGGAAGAAATACGCGGAAGATAGTAATTTGTTTAGGAATTCCATCTCCTCATTCCTCTTCCAAACCTTGGAATATCATTATGTTTTGACACTGAAACTGGGACGTGGAAGACATTGTAATATTCGTTACTCTGCGATGTACATGTCTGTCTTTCAACAACTCAGAATTCTCTAGGTTTCCAAGCGAGAGGGCAGGATGCACTGGTGGGAGCTCGGAGGTCGATCTCCTTTCTTTGCCCCAAGAAGCATGTAGCGGGCGACAGGCCCTGCAGCCCTAACATGTTTACCTTTGTCAGCGAGCGGAAGGCAAGGAGAGGTCTGCCTGTATCCGTCGCTTCTTGCCTGCAGTCTGGACAGAAAAGAAGGAACGTAGAGGCAAACACGCCGAACCCACTGCGCAGCGCCCAGCGAGCTGATAGGAGCTGCAAAAACAGCAGCCGTCAACACTGAAATAACAAGGCAGCTTCTTTAGGAAAACACAGCCATGTCGGCCTGAGCCCAATCCATTAGCTGAGGGATGAGACGTTCGCCTGGATACCGCTACAGGGTAAAGGCTGGTTCGAGCCCCCCCCCCCCCCTCTCTCTCTCTCTCTCTCTCTCTCTCTCCCATCCCCCACCCCTACATACACAGGTGCATGAGTGGAGGGGAAGGAGGAGGAGGATCAGAGGAGAGGGGAGAGATAGACAGAGACAGAGAGAGAGAAGTGTGAGGCATCCATCCCTCCACCATCATATCAAAAAGATCCAGATTTATCGTTCAAACAAATAAACAAAAACAGAGTATGGGAACCTACTAGCACCTGAAGGCCGTTTACCTTGGGAAAACACCAATGATTTTCTAGCAAAAAAGTAAAAGGGAGGCAAACAGTCATTATACTCGGATCACAACTATTTTCCATGAGATCACAACTGTTTTCCCTGAGGATCACAACTGTTTTCCCTGAGGATCCCAATCGCTTTTAATGGGATCACAATTGTTTTCCCTCAGGGTCACAACTGTTTTCCCTGAGGATCACAACTGATTTCCCTGACGATCACAATTGTTTCCATGTTTTCCCTGAGGATCACAACTGTTTTCCTTGAATTTCACGATTGTTTTCCACATTTCCCTGAGGATCACAATTGTTTTCCCTCAGGATCACAAAGATCACAACTGTTCTCCCTGAGGATCACAATTGTTTTCCACGTTTTCCCCGAGGATCACAACTGTTTTCCTCGAGTTTCACGATTGTTTTCCACATTTTCCCTGAGGATCACAATTGTTTTCCACGTTTTCCCTGAGGATCACAATTGTTTTCCTTGAGTTTTACAATTGTTTTCCACATTTTCCCTGAGGATCACAATTATTTTCCACGTTTTCCCTGAGGATCACAATTGTTTTCCTTGAGTTTCACGATTGTTTTCCACATTTTCCCTGAGGATCACAATTCTTTTTCCTTGAGTTTCACGATTGTTTTCCACGTTTTCCCTGAGGATCACAATTGTTTTCCAGTTTTCCCTGAGGATCACAAATGTTTTCCTTGAGTTCTACAATTTTTTTCCACATTTTCCTTGAGGATCACAACTGTTTTCCCTGACGATCACAACTGTTTTCCCTGAGGATCACAGCCGCTTTTAATGGGATCACAACTGTTTTCCCTGGGGATCACAATTGTTTTCCTTGAGGATCACAATTGTTTTCCCTGAGGATCACAATTCTTTTCCCTGAGAATCACAACTGTTTTTCTTGAGGATCACAATTGTTTTCCCTGAAAATCACAACTGCTTTCCACTTTTTCTATGAGGATCACAACGGTTTTCCTTGAAGATCACAATTGTTTTTTTTCACTGAGGATCACAACTGTTTTACCTGCGGATCACAATTGTTTTCCCTGAGGATTACAATCGTTTCCCCTGAGAATCACAACTGTTTTCCGCATTCTCCCTGAGAATCACAACTGTTTTCCATATATTTTCCCCTGAGGATCACAACTGTTTCCCTGAGGATCACAACTGTTTCCCTGAGGATCACAATTAATTCCCTGAGGATCACAATTGTTTCCCATACTTTCCCTGAGGATCACAATTGTTTTCCTAGTTTTCCCTGAGGATCACAATTGTTTTCCTAGTTTTCCATGAAGATCATAATTGTTTTCCATGAGCTTCACAACTGTTTTCCTGAGGATCACAATGTTTTCCTAGTTTTCCCTGAGGATCACAATTTGTTTTCCTAGTTTTCCCTGAGGATCACAACTGTTTCCCATGCTTTCCCTGGCGATTCACAATTGTTTTCCTAGTTTTTCCCTGTCAGGGATCACAATTGTTTCTTCCCTGAGGATCACCAATGATCACAATTTTTTTCCCTGAGGATCACAATTGTTTCCTGGTCCATGTTTTCCCTGAGGATCACAATTGTTTTCCTTCCTTTTTCTTTTTCCTTACGGTAATAACTGTCATCCCTGTTATCCCGAGGAAAACAGGAATCACCCTGAGCAAAACTTTGTTAACACGGAACGCAATTCTTGTCACTGTTTACCGAGACGAGCACAAATGGGGTCGGCAAAACTGGGAAAATAGTTGTGATCCTGAAGATTATAACTTGTTTCCTATTTTCTTTGCTTTCCTTATGGACAATAACTGTTTGCCCTCGCAAATTGCGACAATAGTCATAAACTATCATTGTTTTCCTTGGGAAAATTGGGGAAACACTTATGATCTTAAGGAAAAACTGGGAAAACTATTAAGATCCTTTGGAAAACAGCTGTGATCCAGAGATAATGGTTTAACCCTGAGGGAAAAAAAATTCCTCAGAAAACATCTATTATCAGCATATGAAGCAAGTATGCTCCTATACAATAGGTATCTTGGTGCGCGCGCATGTGTACATGTGTGTGTGTGTGTGCGTGTGTGTGTGTGTGTGTGTGTGTGTGTGTGTGTGTGTGTGTGTGTGTGGTGTGCATACACGCACACACACATGCGTGCATGTATACATGCACGTTCCTTTCAGTGTGCAATGGGATGGAAATAGCTACAACCCCCCCCCCCCCCCCCCCCCCCCACCCCCCCCCCCGAGGTTCTGTTGACGGAAAGCGGACCGACACACGAAGGGGAGACTTGTCGGAACGGAGCCAAAGGAGCGCAGTGCTGTGTGTGAGATGTACACACATCCCTCCACCTGCCACAGGAAAGCCTGGACACTGGCATAGCAAAGCCTTTTCACCTCCGGCCTGAAGACATGCCTCATTCATCACACGTGCCATCACACGCCACGCCAAAGGCCAAAAGGAATTCACTTATCTACCACAGTGTTTGTAACACCTACATGGCCTTACGACATCACACAATTGCGTATCTCCATGTACACTTGAAATGTATGTTGGTGCCACTAACACATGCGCAGGCACGCACGCACACACCTCTAAGACAAAAACCTAACCTAATATCTCTACCATATTACAAAACACCACCACCACCACCCCTTTTCAAATGACACATATCTCTCTGCCATATTACAAAGCAACCCCCTTTCCTAGTGGATCAGGTGTCTGTCATATTACTCAAACAACCCCCCCCCCCCCCCCCCCCCTTTTTTTTTTTTAATCAATCATATATTTCTGCCAACTTCTAAAACAACCTTCCTTTTTCTACCGATAATCCGCCCCCCCTCCCCCCCTCCTCTCTCTCTCTCTCTCTCTCTCTCTCTCTCTCTCTCTCTCTCTCTCTCTCTCTCCTGATGACACAGACATCTCTGCCATATTACAAAAAAAAAAAAAAAAAAAAACCCACCTTTCCTGATGACATATCTCTGCCATATTACAACCACTCACCCCTCTAACGACACTGATATTTCAGCCGAATTACAAAATAATGTCCTTTTTCTGATGAATCAATATCTCTGCTACTATTACAAAACGACCCCTTTTTCAAACGACACAAATACCCATTACCTTCCCCCCCCCCCCTCCCTTTTCTCATGACACAGATGTCATTGCCATATTAAGACACAACCCCTTTTTCTCATTACAAAACATCTCTGCCATATTACACCCCAACCCCTTTTTCTATTTCCTCATGACACAGAGAGCTCTGCCATATCACTTAACAGACCCTTTTCTCATGACACAATATCTCTGCCGTCTTACAAAACAACCCTTTTTCTCATAACAACTATCTCTGCCATATCACTTAACAGACCCTTTTTCTCATAACAACTATCTCTGCCATATCACTTAACAGACCCTTTTTCTCATAACAACTATCTCTGCCATATCACTTAACAGACCCTTTTTCTCATAACAACTATCTCTGCCATATCACTTAACAGACCCTTTTTCTCATAACAACTATCTCTGCCATATCACTTAACAGACCCTTTTTACTCATAACAACTATCTCTGCCATATCACTTAACAGACCCTTTTTCTCATAACAACTATCTCTGCCATATCACTTAACAGACCCTTTTTCTCATAACTATCTCTGCCATATCACTTAACAGACCCTTTTTCTCATAACAACTATCTCTGCCATATCACTTAACAGACCCTTTTTCTCATAACAACTATCTCTGCCATATCACTTAACAGACCCTTTTTCTCATAACAACTATCTCTGCCATATCACTTAACAGACCCTTTTTCTCATAACAACTATCTCTGCCATATCACTTAACAGACCCTTTTTCTCATAACAACTATCTCTGCCATATCACTTAACAGACCCTTTTTCTCATAACAACTATCTCTGCCATATCACTTAACAGACCCTTTTTCTCATAACAACTATCTCTGCCATATCACTTAACAGACCCTTTTTCTCATAACAACTATCTCTGCCATATCACTTAACAGACCCTTTTTCTCATAACAACTATCTCTGCCATATCACTTAACAGACCCTTTTTCTCATAACAACTATCTCTGCCATATCACTTAACAGACCCTTTTCTCATGACACAGATATCTCTCCATATTACTTAACAACCTCCGCAACCACCCACCTTTTTTTCCCCTTTTCTCCAAATAACACAGAACCTCTGCTATTTCAATCACTGAGTTCTGGTCACTGCCCGCACATTACTTACAAATGACAATCACTGGTAGTTTCTGGTCACTGCAGCACGTTACACACAACAGTGGACCAATCACTGGCAGTTCTTGTCACTGCGGCACGTTACTCACAACAGTGGACCAATCACTGGTAGTTCTGGTCACTGCGGCATGTTACTTACAACAGTGGACCAATCACTGACAGTTCTGGTCACTGCGGTATGTTACTTACAACAGTGGACCAACCACTGGTAGTTCTGGTCACTGCGGCACGTTACTCACAACAGTGGACCAATCACTGGTAGTTCTGGTCACTGTGGGACCTTACTCACAACAGTGGACCAATCACTGGCAGTTCTGGTCACTGCAGGACCTTAGTCACAACAGTGGACCAATCACTGGCAGTTCTGGTCACTGCGGCATGTTACTCACAACCGTGGACCAATCACTGGCAGTTCTGGTCACTGCGGCATGTTACTCACAACAGTGGACCAATCACTGGCAGTTTTGTCACAGCGCTAACAGCAGGCAGCAAGAATCCTGACAGGCACCATTCTGACAGCAGGATGAGCAAAGGCAATGGAAGGCGGCGGGGAGGGGAGGGGGAGGGAGACGGGAGGGGAGGGAGAGGGGGCGGGATGGAAGTGGATGGTGGGAGGGGGGAGGGAGGGGGAGAAAAGAGTATAAATGGTCTATCAACATCACGTTTCCGTCTGTGCCAGACTGCCTTGCTCCCCTCCAAGCAGAGGCAGGCTTGACTGTCAGCTGATTCACTGCACTAACCAATCACCCTCAGCTGATTCACTGCACTAACCTATCACCCTCAGCTGATTCACTGCACTGACCAATCACCCTCAGCTGATTCACTGCACTAAACTATCACCCTCAGCTGATTCACTGCACTGACCAATCACCCTCAGCTGATTCACTGCACTAAACTATCACCCTCAGCTGATTCACTGCACTAACCAATCACCCTCAGCTGATTCACTGCACTGACCAATCACCCTCAGCTGATTCACTGCACTGACCAATCACCCTCAGCTGATTCACTGCACTAAACTATCACCCTCCACTGATTCACTGCACTAACCTATCACCCTCAGCTGATTCACTGCACTAACCAATCACCCTCAGCTGATTCACTGCACTACACTATCACCCTCCACCGATTCACTGCACTGACCAATCACCCTCAGCTGATTCACTGCACTGACCAATCACCCTCAGCTGATTCACTGCACTGACCAATCACCTTCAGCTGATTCACTGCACTGACCAATCACCCTCAGCTGATTCACTGCACTGACCAATCACCCTCAGCTGATTCACTGCACTGACCAATCACCTTCAGCTGATTCATTGCACTGACCAATCACCCTCAGCTGATTCACTGCACTGACCAATCACCCTCAGCTGATTCATTGCACTAACCTGTCATCCTCCACTGATTCACTGCACTGACCAATCACCTTCAGCTGATTCACTGCACTGACCAGTCACCCTCAGCTGATTCACTGCACTGACCAATCACCCTCCACTGATTCACTGCACTGACCAATCACCCTCAGCTGATTCACTGCACTAACCTGTCACCCTCAGCTGATTCACTGCACTAACCAATCACCCTCCACTGATTCACTGCACTGACCAATCACCCTCAGCTGATTCACTGCACTAACCTGTCACCCTCAGCTGATTCACTGCACTAACCAATCACCCTCAGCTGATTCACTGCACTAACCTATCACCCTCAGCTGATTCACTGCACTAACCAATCACCCTCAGCTGATTCACTGCACTAACCTATCACCCTCAGCTGATTCATTGCACTGACCAATCACCCTCAGCTGATACACTGCACTGACCTGTCACCCTCCACTGATTCACTGCACTGACCAATCACCTTCCACTGATTCACTGCACTGACCAATCACCTTCAGCTGATTCACTCCACTGACCAGTCACCATCCGCTGATTCACTGCACTGACCAGTCACCTTCAGCTGATTCACTGCACTGACCAATCACCTTCAGCTGATTCGCGGCACTGACCAATCAACTTCAGCTGATTCACTCCACTGACCAGTCACCATCCGCTGATTCACTGCATTAACCAGTAACCAGTCACCCTCAGCTGATTCACAGCACTGACCAATAATCCAGCCACCCTCCCTGATAGCTGGCTTCTGCTGTCTTCCATAGAGGTAATGTTATTGCAACCCAGGCCTTCGTGCTCTTTCTGCTTGGAGCCCGGGTAACATAAAGTGGACAGCTAGAAGCTGATGGATTTTACTTTTGCTGGAGACTCGGCACACAGCTCCACCTCTCAACATGCACTTCTGTCCCCAATGTGTCAGCCCCAATCTCATGAAGTGGAGCTAATCGCAGCAAAAGAGCTTGAAACATCTCGTCCACATCATAATCTCTGTTTAGCAGACGGGTGGAGAGAGACTGCACAGAAGCCAGTTTTCAGTTAAAACCAGCATGCAGATGCCAGGAGATGTGGGGGAAAAGGGGGAGACAATGACAGACTCGGAGCTGGTAATCCAACACTCTTGTGTTGCCGGGGTGGAAACGAGAGAAGTAGCCTGCATCTGATCCCTCCCCAATCCCTGTCTGAAATCAAACTGACAGCTCAATAATCCCTCGGCAGCCCAACGCAGACAGACTAAGCCTGGGGTCAGGAGCTGGGAAATAATGTGTGACGCGGTTTGGCCTTGGAAATAAAGGTTAGGCCCTCCCTGCCTGCTACCACTGCTGCCAAGCCACAATCCTCGAAGAGCATGGCCATCGCTGTCAAAATCATTCATACTGTGTAGATGGGACAGTTCCTGTCCACCTACTAAACACCGTTTTTAGTGTAGATTTCAATTCAATGCAGCTTTTAGGACTACCCCAGCTCTAGAAAAACATCCCACACTACACAAACTGCTAGCCAGGCAAAAGCATGCGAATAGGAAATGCAAATGACCTCCTTTCCAACGCATCACACTACAAACCAGCCATTAAAGCCTTAACAGTCTTCCTGACCAGTGTAAGTGGGTGGAAATCATGTAACCATTATTCATTCACATCACCTCCTACTTAAATGCATTTGCATTCCCTATTGAACTCATAACAAACATGATTTATGAAAGCTGACACAGTAATGCATGCGCGCGTTTGTTGTGAGTGTGAGAGAGACAGGAGAGAGAGAGAGAGAGAGAGAGAGAGAGAGAGAAGAGAGAGAGAGAGAATGTGTGTGTGTGTGTGTGTGTGTGTGTGTGTGTGTGTGTGTCTGTGTGCGTACGTGTACGTGTTGTGTGTTTTGGTGTGTGTGTGTGTGTGTGTGTGTGTGTGTGTGTGTGTGTACGTGTGTGTGTGTGTGTGTGTGTGTAGTGTGTGTGTGTGTGTGAGAGAGAGAGAGAGAGAGGAGAGAGAGAGAGAGAGTGTGTGTGTGTGTGTGTGTGGTGTGGTGTGTGTGTGTGTGTGTGTGCACATGTGCAAGCATAATTATGTGCCCGTTAATGTGTGTGTGTGTGTGTGTGTGTGTGTGTGTGTGTGTGTGTGTGTGTGTGTGTGTGTTGTGCGTGTGCACAAGCATATGTGCCCGTTAATGTGTACTTCTACTCGTGTGTGTGGTTGTGTGTGGGGTGTGGTTTTGTGGGTAGAGAGAGAGAGAGAGAGAGAGAGAGAGAGAGAGAGAGAGAGAGAGAGAGAGACTGTGCTCATGCTTCCACATTATACGCTAAGGCATTGGCATTATGTGGGGAAATTTATATTTTAAATGGCACGTCAATAATTAACAAAATTAAATCTCTTCACATTAGTCAGCACCAAGCTTTACGGCACTGGACAAAACAAACTGAAACAATGACCCAACTGATTACAGTGGGCTGGGTGGACTGGGGGAGGGAGTGGAACTGTTAATACAATTAAATCTGGATTCTCAAACATGAGCCATCTTTTTAGCCCATACCTTTTAACTCTCTCCTTCCATTAAATGGATTAAATCTCCTTCAATCTTGGGCTCCCTCAGCACGCATGGGGTGTCAATTGTCCATCTTTTAAATGTACCCCTCTCTCTTTCTCGCTGTGTGTGTGTGTGTGTGTGTGTGTGTGTGTGTGTGTGTGTGTGTGTGTGTGTGTGTTGTGTGTGACCAGTTCACAAGAACCGTGAACGACAAGGGCAACACAAACATTCCTTCCTCCTGTGTTTTGCTTTCAATGCTCTCATTCACTCTGAACTTGTTTTACATATCACCCGTGTCCTTCCCGTCTTTCAAAGCAGGCGCCTAGTTCAGACTGCCTGCCGCACCACAACACAGTGACCCTAGTACAGCGACCTACTGTGCGTTGACACAGCATCAACTGCAGACTGTGGCCTGGATGGTAGCCACCAGACTTACTTTGGAAACAACTACCCAAACCTTCCTCTAACTGACCGCCGAAAGGACATGGCTCTCTCTGATCAGACCAAAGTGATGCACTCTGCCAAACCTCCCCTATCACATGAATGTCATGCACTCTGCCAAACCTCCCCCATCAGATGAATGTGACGCACTCTGCCAAACCTCCCCTATCAGATGAATGTGATGCACTCTGCCAAACCTCCCCCATCAGATGAATGTGATGCACTCTGCCAAACCTCCCCTATCAGATGAATGTCATGCACTCTGCCAAACCTCCCCTATCAGACGAATGTCATGCTCTCTGCCAAACCTCCCCTATCAGATGAATGTCATGCACCCTGCCAAACCTCCCCTAGCAGATGAATGAGATGCACTCTGCCAAACCTCCCCTATCAGATGAATGTCATGCACCCTGCCAAACCTCCCCTAGCAGATGAATGTCATGCACTCTGCCAAACCTCCCCTATCAGATGAATGTCATGCACTCTGCCAAACCTCCCCCATCAGATGAATGTCATGCACTCTGCCAAACCTCCCCTATCAGATGAATGTCATGCACTCTGCCAAACCTCCCCTATCAGATGAATGTGATGCACTCTGCCAAACCTCCCCTATCAGAATGAATGTGATGCACTCTGCCAAACCTCCCCCATCAGATGAATGTGATGCACTCTGCCAAACCTCCCCATCAATGAATGTGATGCACTCTGCCAAACCTCCCCTATCAATGAATGTGGTGCACTCTGCCAAACCTCCCCTATCAGATGAATGTGATGCACTCTGCCAAACCTCCCCTATCAGATGAATGTGATGCACTCTGCCAAACCTCCCCTATCAGAGCAAACCTCCCCTATCAGATGAAAGTGATGCACTCTGCCAAACCTCCCCTCCCTATCAGATGAATGTGATGCACTCGGCCAAACAACAAAGCTACTTTTACGTACCAAACAACAGATTCCTGTTTAGGATAACGTTTCCCTAAAGGCCTCAGGCCAATACGACGTTAAACTCCCATTCGTCAGCATCAGCATCATACACCAGCGGATAACAAATCTGCTCCTCGGTTTGCCTAGTGCTAACACCACTCTGGTACCACGCGCTCCTGACTCTGGCCTCTCACTGTGCTGCAATGTCTTCTCCTTCATCTTCCTCCATTTACCCTCGTCCTAGACTCTTGCCCCATTCTATCTACTTCTCTCCGTAGTTTGCCCTCACCCTTCCACCCAGTCTGTATCCACTGAAATGATGTGAGCAAGCTGACCGTTCCATGCCAGTCTTCCCGTTCTCTATTCTGCTTTTACCACTCCTTATCCTTCGGTCTGTCGCATTTTGGCGCTGCACGCATATATATGAAGGTTTCTACATCCAACTCTCATTTGCACTGGTTTATGTTTCAGTCTCCAGTTGATTACACGTGATCTTCTGAGCCCGCTTAGGTTTTAAACTAACTGTCTGAGCGTTTACATGCTCCGAAGGTTGAATCATTAGTTCATTAATCTGAGCAAACTACCGCCTTTCAAGTTAAAGAACGATAACCCTGGCCCTTCATCACAGCAGCCAATCACTCACAGCCCTCTCCGCAAACCCACCATCACTGTTCGTGTCTGCTCCGAACTGACTCCCATGCTGCGTCAATCTTTTTCTTTCTCTTTACACGCAAAGGAAAGGGGAAGGGAGACTGAGAGGAGAGTGGGGAACACCGGCCAAATACGAAAGGGGAGGTGGGGAGAGAAGTTATGTCCAGTGGTTGTGTCGCACTTGGGGTAGCAGCGACTCTGACAATGTTCATTATAGTAGGCGAACAAAACAACAACAAAAAAGGAGAAAAAAAAAGAAAAAGAAAAGAAAAATGAATAAAAGAAAAGAAAAAAAGAAAAATGAAAAAAAGAAAAGAAAAAAAAAGAAGAAAATTGAAAAGAAAAAAAGCTCCAATGCCCGAATCAACATGACAGTTTATCAATATACTTTCTTGACGTAAGTTCGCTTGTTTGTGCTCTCTCTCTCTCTGTGTGTGTGTGTGTGTGTGTGTGTGTGTGTGTGTGTGTGTGTGGTGTGTGTGTGACAGAAAGAGAGATGTCTATTTTTCATACAAAACCCCGAATGGGTGATGCGTGTGAGAGGGAAGGAGAATGAGGGGGATGTAGGATGGGGTGGAGACGGGGTGGAAGGACCGGCGTAGGAGAGGGGGGAGGGGAGAGCAAGAAAGCGAGAGAGCACTCTATTGTTTTACGCAAGACCCAGACGTCAATTCCCCCCCCCCCCCCCCCCCACCCTACCCCACCCCGTCCTTCTTCCCTCTCTCCATCCCTCCCTACATCCTCCTTTCTCCTTCTCACTCACTGACATCACCCATTCCTTCAATTCCTCCTTCTCTCTATCCACTCACCCCCACACCCCCACCTTCTTTACCATCCTCTTTCATCTTTAGTCTTTAAGACTGCCCCCACCCCCACCCCCTCTCTCTCTCTCTTTCTCTTGCGTATGTGTGTGTGGTGAGTGTGTGTGTGAGAGAGAGAGAGAGAGAGAGTGTGTGTGTGTGTGTGTGTGTGTGTGTGAGAGAGAGAGAGAGAGAGAGAGAGAGAGAGAGAGAGAGAGAGAGAGACTGCGGACAAAGAAAGACAGACCGAGGGCTGGGAGTACAATCTGGAAGGAGGCGGATGATGATGATGCTGGCTGAGGAGGCAGGGGCAGGGGGAAGGAAGATGGTAGAGCTTGCGGACAAAACACACAGAGAGTATCTGCACATACAGACTGACCGACAGACAGACAGATAGATAGACTGATTCAGATTTAGGTAGACTGATAGACAAGACAGTGTGTGTGGTGTGTGGGGGGGGGGGGGGGGGGGGGGGGTCCTATACACTATGAGACTCTGTGTGTGTGTGTGTGTGTGTGTGTGTGTGTGTGTTTTGTGTGTGTGTGTGTGTGTGTGTGTGGGGGGGGGGGGGGGTTCCTATTCACTTTTGAGACTAAAATTCAAGGACCTTCCCGGAGCTTTTCACGGCCATTTTGTGAAAATGAAAGACTGTATTGCAGAAAACAGCACTTGATCAACATCGGATCGCTTGCAAGATTGCAAATAGATACTAGAAACTCAAACTTACCTGAGTTTGTTCATATCTGGATGCTCTGTATCACGTTCAACTGACTCTGACGATGCTACATTTCATTTGTTTTCAGCCACATGAACGCATTTGATCTTTCATTAGCAATTATCATTATTATAAATGTTGTTATTGTTGCTACTACCACTACTACTACTACCACCACTACTATTACTACTATTTTCATTTCACAAACATTGGCGTCCCTCTCCCCTCCCCCTGCTCCCCCCTCTCCTCCTTTGATTTACTGGCTCTAATTCCAACTTCAACTGGAGTTACACAATCAATTCAAACTGTCATAAATATCAAGGGTATTTAGGCCTCACAGAAAAAGGCAATTCAAAACTCCAGGGTTTTTCAAGTAGCCTAGGAACCCTGTAAAAGTCGATTGCAGTGGTCAGCACTACAATGTCAATTGCAGTTGTCAGCACCACAATGTCAATTGCAGTTGTCAGCACTACAATGTCAATTACAGTTGTCAGCACTACAATGTCAATTACAGTTGTCAGCACCACAATGTCAATTGCAGTTGTCAGCACTACAATGTCAATTGCAGTTGTCAGCACTACAATGTCAATTGCAGTGGTCAGCACCACAATGTCAATTGCAGTGGTCAGCACCACAATGTCAATTGCAGTGGTCAGCACCACAATGTCAATTGCAGTAGTCAGCACCACAATGTCAATTGCAGTGGTCAGCACCACAATGTCAATTACAGCTGTCAGCACTACAATGTCAATTGCAGCTGTCAGCACTACAATGTCAATTCAGTGTCAGCACTACAATGTCAATTGCAGCTGTCAGCACCACAATGTCAATTACAGTTGTCAGCACCACAATGTCAATTACAGTGTCAGCACCACAATGTCAATTGCAGTTGTCAGCACTACAATGTCAATCTGCAGTTGTCAGCACCACAATGTCAATTCAGCTGTCAGCACTACAATGTCAACTGCAGTTGTCAGCACTACAATGTCAATTGCAGTTGTCAGCACTACAATGTCAACTGCAGTTGTCAGCACTACAATGTCAATTACAGTCTCAGCACTACAATGTCAACTGCAGTTGTCAGCACTACAATGTCAATTGCAGTTGTCAGCACTACAATGTCAACTGCAGTTGTCAGCACTACAATGTCAACTGCAGTTGTCAGCACTACAATGTCAACTGCAGTTGTCAGCACCACAATGTCAATTGCAGTTGTCAGCACTACAATGTCAATGCAGTTGTCAGCACTACAATGTCAACTGCAGTGGTCAGCACTACAATGTCAATTGCAGTTGTCAGCACTACAATGTCAACTGCAGTTGTCAGCACTACAATGTCAATGCAGTTGTCAGCACCACAATGTCAACTGCAGTTGTCAGCACACAATGTCAACTGCAGTTGTCAGCACCACAATGTCAATTGCAGTTGTCAGCACCACAATGTCAACTGCAGTTGTCAGCACCACAATGTCAATTGCAGTTGTCAGCACTACAATGTCAATGCAGTTGTCAGCACTACAATGTCAATTGCAGTTGTCAGCACACAATGTCAACTGCAGTTGTCAGCACCACAATGTCAACTGCAGTTGTCAGCACCACAATGTCAACTGCAGTTGGTCAGCACTACAATGTCAATTGCAGTTGTCAGCACTACAATGTCAACTGCAGTTGTCAGCACTACAATGTCAACTGCAGTTGTCAGCACCACAATGTCAATTGCAGTTGTCAGCACTACAATGTCAATTGCAGTTGTCAGCACTACAATGTCAATTGCAGTTGTCAGCACTACAATGTCAATTACAGTTGTCAGCACTACAATGTCAATTGCAGTTGTCAGCACTACAATGTCAATTGCAGTTGTCAGCACCACAATGTCAACTGCAGTTGTCAGCACTACAATGTCAATTGCAGTTGTCAGCACCACAATGTCAATGCAGTTGTCAGCACTACAATGTCAACTTGCAGTGTCAGCACTACAATGTCAACTTGCAGTTGTCAGCACTACAATGTCAACTGCAGTTGTCAGCACTACAATGTCAATTGCAGTTGTCAGCACTACAATGTCAATGCAGTTGTCAGCACTACAATGACAATTGCAGTTGTCAGCACCACAATGTCAACTGCAGTTGTCAGCACCACAATGTCAACTGCAGTTGTCAGCACTACAATGTCAATTGCAGTTGTCAGCACTACAATGTCAATTGCAGTTGTCAGCACACAATGTCAACTGCAGTTGTCAGCACCACAATGTCAATTGCAGTTGTCAGCACACAATGTCAACTGCAGTTGGTCAGCACTACAATGTCAATTGCAGTTGTCAGCACCACAATGTCAACTGCAGTGTCAGCACACAATGTCAATGCAGTTGTCAGCACTACAATGTCAATTGCAGTTGTCAGCACTACAATGTCAATTGCAGTTGTCAGCACTACAATGTCAATTGCAGTTGTCAGCACCACAATGTCAATTGCAGTTGTCAGCACACAATGTCAACTGCAGTTGTCAGCACTACAATGACAATTGCAGTTGTCAGCACCACAATGTCAACTGCAGTTGTCAGCACTACAATGTCAATTGCAGTTGTCAGC
Source organism: Conus canariensis (assembly GCA_033310375.1). Lineage (NCBI taxonomy): Eukaryota > Metazoa > Mollusca > Gastropoda > Neogastropoda > Conidae > Conus > Conus canariensis. The sequence goes on along the minus strand of CM065736.1, from coordinate 48,674,021 downwards.
ACCACAATGTCAACTGCAGTTGTCAGCACCACAATGTCAATTGCAGTTGTCAGAACCACAATGTCAATTGCAGTTGTCAGCACCACAATGTCAACTTGCAGTTGTCAGCACTACAATGTCAATTGCAGTTGTCAGCACTACAATGTCAATTGCAGTTGTCAGCACTACAATGTCAATTGCAGTTGTCAGCACTACAATGTCAATTGCAGTTGTCAGCACTACAATGTCAATTGCAGTTGTCAGCACTACAATGACAATTGCAGTTGTCAGCACTATTTTCCATAACAGCAGTGAAGCAGTACTGCCAACAGGCGATTGGCTCCTTTGTTCTTCAGAAGGCTTTACTGCAAGATCAGCTGTAAGTGTAAGCATGCTGTTAAACCTTGTGAAGCTTTAGCGAGATGAGAGGCCAACTTTTATGATGTCCTGCAGTAGTAAGTCACCCGAACATTTTCATCTCCAAACTACAGCCAGCCAATCAAGATTGCCTCAATCATCACTCACTGCTACGCTTTGCTCCACATTTGTCTACACTTTAATTCAGGAGTCAAAGGGGAATACAAAGGCAAGGAGTGTCTGATGTTGCCCGCAATGAGAGGTCTGTGCGCACGGTTTGCATTCTCCTTCCAGAACTTGGCGCTTTGTTTTTAGCAGTGTAATCAGTATCCGTTTCCCTGGCTTCTTCCCAGCACGAGGTGTGCACTGTCGAGAGTAATGAGAGTGATGTAAGTTGCTTGGCACCATTAGTCCCCGCCGAGAGCAACGCTAACGCCGCAGTTACCTCACACATTTATCATGGCCTCCACTCCTTGTCTGCTTAACGATCAACTCAAATACGTCAGGCTTTCACGGTTTGCAGGACATCAACTTCCACAATCAGGCCCTGGGACTGCAATAACAAAATGCGATAAAACTGGAGTAACTGATCCTAATTGCAGCCCACGTCACTTGACAATGGCGCATTGTGGGCCAGGCCATCTGCACGTGGAGCCACATGGTGTCGGCAAACAGTGGGTAACAGGCGGGCAGGCCAGGGGGAAATGGGCACGGGCTTCCTCCATTTCCCTCGTGTTAATCAGGTCCGGCAGCTCTTCAACCTCACTCTGTCCCCGCTCATCGCTCGCCTCTTTTCTTCTGCCATTACCCAACACATGCTCAAACATGCCTTGCTTCACATCCACCAAGCCGTCAGTAGAGCACCAACAACGCCATGTCCTTTCAAATCTTCCATACAAACAGGAACTTGACAACAAGGACCGTAAAGAAAAGAGTTGAAGACCAATGTGAAGGTGCACAAAAATACTCTTCAATACTGATTTTTATTTTACTACGGTTCAACAACAATGCAAAATCCTATCAGTATTGTCTTAGTTCCTCATAATCACTATCACCACTGTCATCACCTACAACAGTATGCCAATTAAATAAACACACAAAAGTCTATCTCACACACACACACACACACACACACACACACACACACACACACACACACACACACACCTAATACACTCTACAAGTCCTCCCTAGCATCAGGAAATGTTCCATCCTACTAGCGGGTGTCTAATATTGCACCATCTGTATGAAGAGATAACATTTTAATCCACTAAACTACCGCCCGATCTCACCGACAAGCCTCCCATGCGAGACCCTGGAACAATTCATATACGGAAAACGTTCTTCCCGGAACAGCGTCAGTTTAAGAAGTTCAAGTCATGTGAGATCCAACTCTTGGACCTCACTGACGAACTCTTTAGCAACATGGAGCACGGGGATCAAAGACACACCATTATCATGGACTTTGCTACAGCCTTGAACAAGTGAGCCATAGTCCCCTGTCCTCAAGCTACACCACTACGGGATACACGGACAAGTAAACCAGTGGAGCAGGGCTTCTCTGCAAGGTAGACAGTCGGCAGTGGAAGGGAATGAAGCAGCATCCAGACATCAGACTACATTGTATCTTTCTTTTTTTTTTCCTGAGAAGTTAAAGAATACCCTACAAATCTGAGAGCTGATGATGTCTGTGCTGGTAACTTTCACATACTTATGACATTAAAGCTTCTGTGAGGACATAATTATACTTCTATAGGTATTCTGAAATCCGATGCTTGGAGGTTTCTCAATATTATCAAATTCATTTCGTTCAAAAACAAAATCACTAAAAATTTGCACCAACTCCATCAGGCAAGCAAACTTCAGTCATTTCCACATACAATGCATGTCAGTTTATGAATTTCAAACTTCACCTGCCATCATTACTTAGATCAGAATTAAGACCATGAACCGATTTCAGCTGTGGACTCCATTTTCTGCTTCGGACAACATGCAAAACCTTAGAATTCAGCATTTTGTTTACAACTTTTCTTCACAAACATCATTAATACATTACTAATTAGTAAAAACGCATTTCAGGTCGAAAAAGCACAAACCAATCAACTTAAGTGAAGTTTTAATGTGTGTGAAAGAAGAAAAAAAAAAGGATCTTGTGATACAATTGTTGCCCTGTAGTACACAGGTTTTGTTGGTTTTTTTTTTTCACTTTATTTTCAAAACAACAAAAACTATGGTATTTGGTTTGAAAAGGACACACTTTACAATTTAAGTCATGTAGACGACTGGTAGTGTCACTATGCAGTTGCCAGGAGTTACCAGTACGAATACACAGAAGCTATCGCCGGGGACACAGCGGCTGTGAAACCATTAGCATCTGTATCGATCCCCTGCCCTCCTCCCCCCTGGGCGAGAGGAAGTCATCAGCTGACACATCGCCTGTTAGGGCCATGGTCCACCGCTCTCCCACTTCACCGGCCACCTTGTCTGCAGGTAGCACAGACAGGGACGCCGACAGGGAGGGCGGTGAAAGAGATCAGAACAAATGGGGACGGCTAAACGATCACAATGACTGTCTGCCACACACTCCCCCTTTGACTGGCCGCCTGCCGACTGATGGCATGGAGAGGAGTGGCTGCACAACGCCTGCCTCCCCCCCCCCCCCCCCCCCCCCCACGGTCTGTGTGTGCGGGCGCGCGCGCGCGCGTGTGTGTATGTGTGTGTGTGTTTGGTGAGGGGGTGGGGGGTGGGGATATCATGGTGAAAGCCAAGATGAGGCCAGCTCCCTTGTCCCCCTGCTCTTTGTCATTAACCGTATCTGTGTTCTCACGGCTCCCCTGATGATGGACTGCTCTTTGTCATTAACTGTCTCTGTGTTCTCACGGCTCCCCTGATGATGGACTGCTCTTGTCATTAACCTTCTCTGTGTTCTCACGGCTCCCCTGATAATGGACTGCTCTCTGTCATTAACTGTCTCTGTGTTCTCACGGCTCCCCTGATAATGGACTGCTCTTTGTCATTAACTGTCTCTGTGTTCTCACGGCTCCCCTGATAATGGACTGCTCTTTGTCATTAACTGTCTCTGTGTTCTCACGGCTCCCCTGATAATGGACTGCTCTTGTCATTAACCTTCTCTGTGTTCTCACGGCTCCCCTGATAATGGACTGCTGTTGTCATTAACCTTCTCTGTGTTCTCACGGCTCCCCTGATAATGGACTGCTCTTGTCATTAACCTTCTGTGTGTTCTCACGGCTCCCCTGATAATGGACTGCTCTTTGTCATTAACCTTCTCTGTGTTCTCAAGGCTCCCCTGATGATAGACAGCTCTTTGTTCTCACGGCTCCCCTGATAATGGACTGCTCTTTGTCATTAACCTTCTTTCTGTTCTCATGGCTCCCCTGATGATGGACTGCTCTTGTCATTAACCTCTCTGTGTTCTCACGGCTCCCCTGATGATGGACTGCTCTTTGTCATTAACCGTCTCTGTGTTCTCACGGCTCCCCTGATGATGGACTGCTCTTTGTCATTAACCTTCTCTGTGTTCTCACGGCTCCCCTGATGATGGACTGCTCTTTGTCATTAACCTTCTCTGTGTTCTCACGGCTCCCCTGATGATGGACTGCTCTTTGTCATTAACCGTCTCTGTGTTCTCTGCTCTTTGTCATTAACCATTTCTGTGTTCTCTGCTCTTTGTCATTAACCGTCTCTGTGTTCTCTGCTCTTTGTCATTAACCGTCTCTGTGTTCTCTGCTCTTTGTCATTAACCATCTCTGTGTTCTCTGCTCTTTGTCATTACCCGTCTCTGTGTTCTCTGCCCTTTGTCATTAACGTCTCTGTGTTCTCACGGCTCCCCTGATAATGGACTGCTCTTTGTTATTAACCATCTCTGTGTTCTCTGCTCTTTGTCATTAACCGTCTCTGTGTTCTCTGATTTTGTCATTAACCGTCTCTGTGTTCTCTCTGCCCTTTGTCGTTAACCGTCTCTGTGTTCTCACGGCTCCCCTGATAATGGACTGCTCTTTGTCATTAACCGTCTCTGTGTTCTCTGCTCTCTGTCAATTAACCGTCTCTGTGTTCTCACGGCTCCCCTGATGATGGACTGCCCGTTGTCATTAACCGTCTCTGTGTTCTCTGCTATTTGTCATTAACTGTCTCTGTGTTCTCTGCTCTTTGTCATTAACCGTCTCTGTGTTCTCTGCCCTTTATCATTAACCGTCTCTGTGTTCTCACGGCTCCCCTGATAATGGACTGCTCTTTGTCATTAACCGTCTCTGTGTTCTCTGCTCTTTATCATTAACCGTCCTCGTGTTCTCTGCTCTTTGTCACTAACCATCTCTGTGCTTTCTGCTCTTTGTCATTAACTGTCTCTGTGTTCTCACGGCTCCCCTGATAATGGACTGCTCTTTGTCATTAACTGTCTCTGTGTTCTCTGCTCTTTGTCATTAACCGTCTCTGTGTTCTCTCGGCTCCCTTGATAATGGACTGCACTTTGTCATTAACCGTCTATGTGTTATCTGCTCTGTGTCATTACCCGTCTCTGTGTTCTCTGCTCTTTGTCATTAACAGTCTCTGTGTTCTCACGGCTCCCCTGATAATGGACTGCTCTTTGTCATTAACCGTTTCTGTGTTCCTGCTTTTTGTCATTAACTGTCTCTGTGTTCTCTCGGCTCCCTTGATAATGGACTGCTCTTTGTCATTAACCTTCTCTGTGTTCTCTGCTCTTTGTCATTAACCGTCTCTGTGTTCTCTGCTCTGTGTCATTACCCATCTCTGTGTTCTCTGCTCTTTGTCATTAACTATCTCTGTGTTCTCACGGCTCCCCTGATAATGGACTGCTCTTTGTCATTAACTGTCTCTGTGTTCTCTGCTCTTTGTCATTAACCTTCTCTGTGTTCTCAAGGCTCCCTTGGCCCCCTGCCCTTTGTCATTAACCGTCCCTGTGTTCTCACGCTCCCCTGATGATGGACTGCTCTTTGTCATTAACCGTCGCTGTGGTCTCACAGCTCCCCTGATAATGGACTGCTCTTTGTCATTAACCATCTCTGTGTTCTCTACTCTCTGTCAATTAACCGTCTCTGTGTTGTCACGGCTCCCCTGATAATGGACTGCTCTGCTTACGCCTGTCATTGAAGCTGTCTTTGTTCTCTCCTGTGTCTCTGCTCTTGTCATTAACCGTCTCTGTGTTCTCTGCTCTGTGGTCATTACCGGTCTCTGTGTTCTCTGCTCTTGTCATTAACCGTCTCTGTGTTCTCACGGCTCCCCTGATAATGGACTGCTCTTTGTCATTAACCATCTCTGTGTTCTCTGCTCTTTGTCATTAACCGTCTCTGTGTTCTCATGGCTCCCTTGGCCCCCTGCTCTTTGTCATTAACCGTCTCTGTGTTCTCACAGCTCCCCTGATAATGGACTGCTCTTTGTCATTAACCATCTCTGTGTTCTCTGCTCTTTGTCATTAACCGTCTCTGTGTGTTCATGGCTCCCTTGGCCCCCTCTCTTTGTCATTAACCGTCTCTGTGTTCTCCACAGCTCCCCTGATAATGGACTGCTCTTTGTCATTAACCGTCTCTGTGTTCTCACGGCTCCCCTGATAATGGACTGCTCTTTGTCATTAACCGTCTCTGTGTTCTCACGGCTCCCCTGATAATGGACTGCTCTTTGTCATTAACCGTCTCTGTGTTCTCTGCTCTTTGTCATTACCCGTCCTGTGTTCTCTGCTCTTTGTCATTAACCGTCTCTGTGTTCTCACGGCTCCCCTGATAATGGACTGCTCTTGTCATTAACCGTCTCTGTGGTCTCTGCTCTTTGTCATTAACCGTCTCTGTGTTCTCACGGCTCCCCTGATAATGGACTGCTCTTTGTCATTAACCGTCTCTGTGGTCTCTGCTCTTTGTCATTAACCATCTCTGTGTTCTCACGGCTCCCCTGATGATGGACTGCTCTTTGTCATTAACCATCTCTGTGTTCTCTGCTCTTTGTCATTAACCCTCTCTGTGTTCTCACGGCTCCCCTGATGATGGACTGCTCTTTGTCATTAACTGTCTCTGTGTTCTCACGGCTCCCCTGATGATGGACTCTCTTTGTCATTAACCGTCTCTTGTGTTCTCATGGCTCCCCTGATGATGGACTGCTCTTTGTCATTAACCTTCTCTGTGTTCTCATGGCTCCCCTGATAATGGACTGCTCTTTGTCATTAACCGTCCCTGTGTTCTCACAGCTCCCCTGATAATGGACTGCTCTTTGTCATTAACCATCTCTGTGTTCTCATGGCTCCCCTGATAATGGACTGCTCTTTGTCATTAACCGTCTCTGTGTTCTCATGGCTCCCCTGATAATGGACTGCTCTTTGTCATTAACTGTGTCTTGTGTTCTCATGGCTCCCCTGATAATGGACTGCTCTTTGTCATTAACCGTCTCTGTGTTCTCACAGCTCCCCTGATAATGGACTTCAGTGACACCCAGTGAAGCATCAAACCGAAGAGGGAGCCCATCCCTGACTCGGCCTAATCCTCCACTCCAACTGGCATGCACAGATCTTCATCTCTCTCTTACACACACACATTAAACAGTTCCCTCACCACCACTGAAACTTCCAGTCACACTAATCAGAGGAATGAGGTCCACACTGACCCACTACCACCAACAGCAGGACATTAGACTGCAGCATCACCCCTCTAAGTAAGAAAGGACATTTCTACACACTGATCACTGCTCATCAAAACTGCATGCACGTCCAACCTCTGCCTCTGTGTGTGTGTGTGTGTGTGTGTGTGTGTGTGTGTGGGCGTGGGCGTGTGCGCATGCACACACACACATGCGCATGTTGTGTGTGTGTGGTGTGTGTGTGTGTGTGTGTGTGTGTGTGTTGAGAGAGAGAGAGAGAGAGAGAGACACACACACACACACACACACACACACGCATGAAGTGGAAAGGGGAGGGTGATAGGTAGCAAGGGGGAGGGTGACAGGTAGCTAATTGTGTGTTGAAGGGAAACAACATAATTAGGCTGTTCTTATTCTGTCCATCTTCAAACTCTGCAATTGCGATCTAGTGTCTCCTTGTAAATTACTATAAATACACTCTTTTACATCAAGACTGGTGATTTATCTCCTTAACACCTGTCATTGTTATTTAGTCTGCATTTGAAGTAAATTACTAAATTCTTCAAAATTATAATTTGGTGGTTTTATCCTTCATCATCTCTGTATGTGACTATGTAAAGAGAGTGTGCACACACACAGACACACACAACCATTCGCAAATGGCGCGCTCACATACAAGCGCACTCACATACATCCAACAATTACTTCAAACTCTTTCATTCAGTAGTTAACAATATATTATGAAGTGCAACAATTGCATCGGTTTAATTAAGCAAAGAAAAAAAAAGTCACATTCAAGTCTTCTCACAAGGTAACAAAACATTGTGTAACACGTTTGCAATTTCAATAAACTTGGCAAAGAGAAAACTTAGCAACTGATTATGAGGAATTCACCGGACACCAGCTCTTCCCTGAACAAACAGTACAGGGCAATTCTTCACTCTCCCAGCAACCCAGGACTGGGGGGGTGTACCTCCGCTGAATTTTCCTCAGCCTTGCTTTTCAAGCTCAACATCACCCACCCTCAATACAAGCTGCCAGGTACCTCCCCATTAGAAAACAAACATAACCAAAACTACTACCGGAGGAAGCAAAAGTTGGATAAACTTCCCAGTGAAATATCTTGAGGCTTAAAAAAAAAACTTCAACTACGTTTGCACTGGGGGGTGGATTCTGGGTAACATTCTAGACAGAAACATGTCTCTAACCCTGTGAGTTCCCTCCAGATTGACGGTGGGCAAGAGACCACATTCTGGTGCTGCGTTGGTGAGATGCTCATGACTGTCTGTCTAGCACTAGTGGTACTACAGTCCTTCTGGTACAATACCAAATATACATTCATTTATAAATAAGATAGTGTGAACTACAAAGAGAGAGAAGGTAAAGTGTGGAAAATGAATGTGACACCAACTACCAACTAAACTGAGCTCAAACAGCTGGTAAGTGAGGCCTTGTACTGTTGTGGGGTGGACAGACAAACAGCAAACAACATATTCATGACAACATGGGCAGTTCCAATCATTCCATAGTGCCATCAATATCATGTATTCAGCCAGGCCATCTACTGTCAGAGTGATGACAAGTCAGTCTACCAGTCAGGCCCTCTCAGGCTGTTGGCCATGACCCCAGGCTGCCCTATGAAGCAACTCACAAAGAAAGACCATCTGGAAAGACAGTAACCCACAAACCCAGACCTACTGGAAACAGCTGCAAGACCTATTGGGTGACAGCAACCACAAACACAGACCTAACTGGGAACAGCAACCTCCAAAACATAACCTATCTGGAAGACAGCACCACAAACAGACCTATCTGGAAGACAGCAACCCACAAAACAGACCTATCTAGGGAGCCAACCCACAAAACAGACCTATCTGGAAGACAGCAACCCACAAAACAGACCTATCTGGGAAGACAGCAACCCACAAAACAGACCTATCTGGGAAGACAGCAACCCACAAAACAGACCTATCTGGAAGACAGCAACCCACAAAACAGACCTATCTGGGAAGACAGCAACCCACAAAACAGACCTATCTGGGAAGACAGCAACCCACAAAACAGACCTATCTGGGAAGACAGCAACCCACAAAACAGACCTATCTGGAAGACAGCAACCCACAAAACAGACCTATCTAGGAAGACAGCAACCCACAAAACAGACCTATCTAGGAAGACAGCAACCCACAAAACAGACCTATCTAGGAAGACAAGCAACCCACAAAACAGACCTATCTGAAGAAGCAACCACAAACACCACAAAACAGAACCTATTAGGAAGACAGCAACCCACAAAACAGACCTATCTAGGAAGACAGCAACCCACAAAACAGACCTATTAGGAAGACAGCAACCCACAAAACAGACCTATTAGGAAGACAGCAACCCACAAAACAGACCTATCTAGGAAGACAGCAACCCACAAAACAGACCTACATAGGAAGTCAGCAACCCACAAAACAGACCTACATAGGAAGAAAGCAACCCACAAAACAGACCTAATAGGAAGAAGCAACCCACAAAACAGACCTATCTAGGAAGACAACAAACCCACAAAAACAACCCACATCTATGGAAGAAAGCAACCCACAAAACAGACCTACATAGGAAGAAGCAACCCACAAAACAGACCTAGTAGGAAGAAAGCAACCCACAAAACAGACCTATGTAGGAAGAAAGCAACCCACAAAACAGACCTATCTAGGAAGACAGCAACCCACAAAACAGACCTATCTAGGAAGACAGCAACCCACAAAACAGACCTATGTAGGAAGAAAGCAACCACAAAAACAGACCTATTAGGGAAGAAGCAACCCACAAAACAGACCTATGTAGGAAGAACAGCAACCCACAAAACAGACCTATCTAGGAAGACAGCAACCCACAAAACAGACCTATCTAGGAAGACAGCAACCCACAAAACAGACCTATCTAGGAAGACAGCAACCCACAAAACAGACCTATGTAGGAAGAACAGCACCCACAAAACAGACCTATGTAGGAAGACAGCAACCCACAAAACAGACCATTGGAAGACAGCAACCCACAGAAACAGACCTATTAGGAAGAAACAACCACAAAACAGACCTATCTAGGAAGACAGCAACCCACAAAACAGACCCATCTAGGAAGACAGCAACCCACAAAGACAGACCTATCTAGGAAGACAGCAACCCACAAAACAGACCTATGTAGGAAGTGCAGCAGTTCAGAGCAGAATCAGTACAGTGCTAATGACATCCTCCATGGAGGGGAATCTTACAGGAGGCAGGGAGAGTAACAGCACACAAACAATATGCAGGGCAACACTTGCTCCCGCCATGACATAATTACACGCTCATACAACTGCTGTTTATGACATCAAGCAACTGTCGCTTCTGACATCAAACTGCCTAGCAGAAATGCAACACAGAGCACACAGAACAAACACACAGACATCCTCAAAAAAGGATACACACTGTACCCGACACAAAAACACAGCAAAAACAACTGGAAAAATGAACACGAATCAACATTTACTCAAGACCAACACAAGAACTCAAACTATGCCATGGGAGGACATTGGCCACTCTGCTTACTGACCACCTCCACATATAGGAAACATCTATACAACATACACTGCTACCACCAAAATTCATTTTAAAAAAACCCACTATGGGAAAACAGACATTGCAAAATAGGCAGCTAAAGAGCGTTTCAATGTCAGTAACTAGCAGTTCGATTTATAACAGAAACAGGCTGACATATAAACTACAACACCACAACAAAACACAACAAAAAGAGGTAAGACTTTGCTGGTCTTGTGGCAACCACCAATTCCCCCATCCACCAACCCCCATCTCTCTCTCTCTCTCTCTCTCTCTCTCTTGTATTATAAATTCCTTAGCATTATCAGTTTATTGTTGTTGTTGTTGACTGTTTGTATGGTTTTTGTTTGTTTTGCTTTTTAACACCAGTATTCATCCCCTCTCCACCCCCCTCCCGCTCTTTTCACTCTCCACCTCCTCTACCCCCCAACCCACCTCCCTCTTTTCACTCTCTCCCTCCTCTACCCCCCAACCCACCTCCCTCTTTTCACTCTCTCCCTCCTCTACCCCCCAACCCACCTCCCTCTTTTCACTCTCTCCCTCTCTCCCCCCACCCCCCTCCCTCTTTTCACTCTCCACCTCTCTACCCCCCAACCCACCTCCCTCTTTTCACTCTCTCCCTCCTCTACCCCCCACCCACCTCCTCTTTTCACTCTCTCCCTCCTCTACCCCCCAACCCACCTCCCTCTTTTCACTCTCTCCCTCCTCTACCCCCAACCCACCCCCTCTTTTCACTCTCTCCCTCCTCTACCCCCCAACCACCCCTCTTTTCACTCTCTCCCTCCTCTACCCCCACCCCTCTTTTCACTCTTCCCTCCTCTACCCCCACCCCCCTCTTTTCACTCTCCTCCTCTCACCTTTTACTCTCTCCCTCCTCTACCCCCTCCCCCCTGTTTCACTCTCCTCTCTACCCCCCCCCCTCTTTTCACTCCCTCCTCTATCCCACCCATTTTTATACTGTTCCATGCTCATCTATCACCCACCCTCTTTTCCTCTCTGCCTTTACCACACCATACATCCATCTTCACTCTCCCTCTCCTATCCCCCCCATCCTCTTTTACTCTGCTGCCATCACTCTACATCACGTCCCTCTTTCCTCTCCCATCCGTTCTCCCCACCCTCTTGTTCTTGTCCCACATTGCCTATCAGTTTGTTACCTAATTCCGTGAACACGGCCAGGTTTCCTTGCCTTACATGTCTGCATAATGTACCCAACATTTCCTATCAGTTTTGTTACCTAAATGCTCCGTGGAAACAGCGCCAGTTTTCCTTGCCATCATGTCTGTCTAATTGTCGCAACATTCCTATCAGTTTGTTACCTAAATCCCGTGAACAGCGGCCAGGTTTCCTTGCCATTCATGTCTGCATAATGTCGCAACATTCCTATCAGTTTGTTACCTAAATCCCGTGAACAGCGGCCAGGTTTCCTTGCCATTCATGTCTGCATAATGTCGCAACATTCCTATCAGTTTGTTACCTAAATCCCGTGAACAGCGGCCAGGTTTCCTTGCCATTCATGTCTGCATAATGTCGCAACATTCCTATCAGTTTGTTACCTAAATCCCGTGAACAGCGGCCAGGTTTCCTTGCCATTCATGTCTGCATAATGTCGCAACATTCCTATCAGTTTGTTACCTAAATCCCGTGAACAGCGGCCAGGTTTCCTTGCCATTCATGTCTGCATAATGTCGCAACATTCCTATCAGTTTGTTACCTAAATCCCGTGAACAGCGGCCAGGTTTCCTTGCCATTCATGTCTGCATAATGTCGCAACATTCCTATCAGTTTGTTACCTAAATCCCGTGAACAGCGGCCAGGTTTCCTTGCCATTCATGTCTGCATAATGTCGCAACATTCCTATCAGTTTGTTACCTAAATCCTGTGAACAGCGGCCAGGTTTCCTTGCCATTCATGTCTGCATAATGTCGCAACATTCCTATCAGTTTGTTACCTAAATCCCGTGAACAGCGGCCTGGTTTCCTTGCCATTCATGTCTGCATAATGTCGCAACATTCCTATCAGTTTGTTACCTAAATCCCGTGAACAGCGGCCTGGTTTCCTTGCCATTCATGTCTGCATAATGTCGCAACATTCCTATCAGTTTGTTACCTAAATCCTGTGAACAGCGGCCAGGTTTCCTTGCCATTCATGTCTGCATAATGTCGCAACATTCCTATCAGTTTGTTACCTAAATCCTGTGAACAGCGGCCAGGTTTCCTTGCCATTCATGTCTGCATAATGTCGCAACATTCCTATCAGTTTGTTACCTAAATCCCGTGAACAGCGGCCAGGTTTCCTTGCCATTCATGTCTGCATAATGTCGCAACATTCCTATCAGTTTGTTACCTAAATCCTGTGAACAGCGGCCAGGTTTCCTTGCCATTCATGTCTGCATAATGTCGCAACATTCCTATCAGTTTGTTACCTAAATCCTGTGAACAGTGGCCAGGTTTCCTTGCCATTCATGTCTGCATAAGTGACACACCTGGTGAGCCACCCAACCCACCATTTCGGTGTTAAAGGCTGGTGGTCTGTAATATGTTCACGTTTCATCCAAACTGCATTATGTTGCAGTGCATGTGTTGAGAAGTCTCCATCTCCTTTCAAACATGGCCTGTCAACTCTCTCCTATTCTTCACTTTGACTAGATGTCATGTTCCTCTGACAACCTGTCTATCAGACAAACCCCAGAAACATGACATCAGGTCATCCTCTAAAAGGAGAGAACCAGCCCTAAATCCACAGACTCACCACAAGCCATAAATGACTGCAAACAGTCAATTCCAGAGTGCAAAACTCAACACCAAGGTATGCCAGAGAGGTGAATATTTCTATACAGGCAAGTTTCTGGTTAGCAACAAGGTTGAAATCACCCAGATTTTCCATGCAGAGATATGTTGCCACGGAGATCTTAAAAGTGGGCCATTTTCTTGACCTGAGCCCAGCAAGAAGTCGTCGTATGAAGTAACCATGTGAAACACTGTGTGCTATGATGTAAGCATGCACTACATGTGAGTGTGTGCATGCGCATGATTTGGAGTGTGTGTACTAAAGTGTGTGTGAGTGTGTGCATGCATATGTGTGTAGAGGGGGGTGGGGGAGTGTGTGGGAGTGCGTGTATGCATACACGCGCATGTGTGCATGAGTGTGTGTGTGTGTGTGTGTGTGTGTGTGTGTGTGTGTGTGTGTGTGTGTGTGTGTGCTGATGGTGCATGGATTATTTTGGGTACATCTTTTTATGAAAGGGGTGAATTAAATGCTCAGTGAATTAAGTATGCAAAAAGTTTACTCATGTGCCCCAACACCATGCGCTTTATGATATAAAAATGACAAAGTCTCTCTCTCACTCTCTCTCTCTCTCTGTCAGACACACACATACACGCACACACAGAGTCTAAAATTTCAGAGAAGCAGACTTCACACCCACAGCATGGCCACAAATACAACATACGATTAATAAAACAGTTACATCTCCCAAGACATCTCCAAACAACCAGATACATTCGTAAATCCCTCTCTCTGTTCCCTACCTAACACTTTCCCAAACAGCTTCCTCCCCAACCCGCCCCCAACCACCACCACTGATCCCCGCCCCATCACATCACCCACCCCCTCTCTATGCCCCTGCCCCCCACCTCACACCCTCTGCACCGCCCCACCTGTCCCTTTCTGCACTGGCTGCACTAATGGGAGGATAACCACCACAGTTGTAACACACAGCTCCCCGCCCCATCACATCACCCACCCCCTCCTGCACCGCCCCACCTGTCCCTTTCTGCACTGGCTGCACTAATGGGGGGATAACCACCACAGTTGTAACACACAGCTCCCCGCCCATCACATCACCCACCCCCTCCTGCACCGCCCCACCTGTCCCTTTCTGCACTGGCTGCACTAATGGGAGGATAACCACCACAGTTGTAACACACAGCTCCCCGCCCCATCACATCACCCACCCCCTCCTGCACCGCCCCACCTGTCCCTTTCTGCACTGGCTGCACTAATGGGGGGATAACCACCACAGTTGTAACACACAGCTCCCCGCCCCATCACATCACCCACCCCCTCCTGCACCGCCCCACCTGTCCCTTTCTGCACTGGCTGCACTAATGGGAGGATAACCACCACAGTTGTAACACACAGCTCCCCGCCCCATCACATCACCCACCCCCTCCTGCACCGCCCCACCTGTCCCTTTCTGCACTGGCTGCACTAATGGGAGGATAACCACCACAGTTGTAACACACAGCTCCCCGCCCCATCACATCACCCACCCCCTCCTGCACCGCCCCACCTGTCCCTTTCTGCACTGGCTGCACTAATGGGAGGATAACCACCACAGTTGTAACACACAGCTCCCCGCCCCATCACATCACCCACCCCCTCCTGCACTGCCCCACCTGTCCCTTTCTGCACTGGCTGCACTAATGGGAGGATAACCACCACAGTTGTAACACACAGCTCCCCGCCCCATCACATCACCCACCCCCTCCTGCACTGCCCCACCTGTCCCTTTCTGCACTGGCTGCACTAATGGGAGGATAACCACCACAGTTGTAACACACAGCTCTCATCACCGCCCCACCTGTCCCTTTCTGCACTGGTTGCACTAATGGGGGGATAACCACCACAGTTGTAACACACAGCTCTCATCACTGCCACCCGGCCTGACAGACCTCCTAGGAACCCCTCCCTTCACTGCCTGGGGAATTCCACGGGAATGAGGTTCTTACTTTTCATCCTTTCATTGTCTCTGTCACACGTCATATTTGGCCATGCGGATGAGAAGAAAGCAAAGCCAGAAGCTCCCCCTCCCTCCCCCCCCCCCCCCCCTTTTTTTTTTTTTTTTTAATCTGTCCACATTATAGTTTCAGCTACAATCATACCAAACAGTGAAAGTGTGCATGGGAGGATAGGTTGGCAGGCGGGCTGCATGCACATAACTGTATTCACGTGTGAACATACACACATATGCCTGGACGTGCTTCCAATATATGTGCAAATGCGCACACGCATGTGTGTGTGCGCACACACACATACACTTGCATGGACCTGGGTGTGTGCATTTGACATAATCTGATCAGGTAACTAACTGCATTACCTGCTAACTTATTCTTTGTACAGCTGAAAAGGGCCAGCCTGTGGACCCTGGCAAGAGAGCGAAGGCGGGGCAGAAACTGTGAATCTGACATCCTTCACTATACTTTGACAAACCACCGGTACAGGGAGGAAAAACCCCTCCCCACCTGGGCTTACATACCAGACTATTTGAACTGCAGCAGAATCAAGGCAAATTCACAGCAAAAAGTGGTCACTGCTCCAATGGTTGATGTGGGCTGGTCTACAGGCTGCCCCAGACATGTAAGCTGCAATAGGCACTGTACACACAACATTTAACACATGCACTGAAGATAAAGCATGCACTGAAAATAATGCAGATTATCTTTAACATGTGCAATGTATGGGATGATGTTGTGCTTGAACCAAAGGGAAATGCACACTCTGGGTGAAAGAGGAAAACATGCATGCTGAGGGACACTTGTGTCAGTGCACAAAGAAGGTGTGTGAGCCATAAGACAAAGACTGACCCACAAGACAAAGACTGACCTATAAGTCAAAGACTCCCAGGACTCAAGGCCATGCCTATATGTACTAAGAAGACAGCACATGTGTGCAAAGGGAAGGCAGCCTGAACACATGCATGCTAAAAGGGGAGGCATCAAATGGACACGCACCATGAAGTAAGGGACGCACCATGAAGTAAGGGACGCACCATGAAGGGACGCACCATGAAGTAAGGGACGCACCATGAAGTAAGGGACGCACCATGAAGTAAGGGACGCAAGCCACAGGGCAAGATGTACTGGTAACAGTACATTCATGTGTGCTAAGACCCCAAAAGCATGCAATACAGGGGTTAAGGAAACATGCTCGCACAGAGTTGAACGTTGAACGGTGAGCACTACCTGGCCTAACTGAGAACTGAACGGTGAGCACTACCTGGCCTAACTGAGAACTGAACGGTGAGCACTACCTGGCCTAACTGAGAACTGAACGGTGAGCACTACCTGGCCTAACTGAGAACTGAACGGTGAGCACTACCTGGCCTAACTGAGAACTGAACGGTGAGCACTACCTGGCCTAACTGAGAACTGAACGGTGAGCACTACCTGGCCTAACTGAGAACTGAACGGTGAGCACTACCTGGCCTAACTGAGAACTGAACGGTGAGCACTACCTGGCCTAACTGAGAACTGAACGGTGAGCACTACCTGGCCTAACTGAGAACTGAACGGTGAGCACTACCTGGCCTAACTGAGAACTGAACGGTGAGCACTACCTGGCCTAACTGAGAACTGAACGGTGAGCACTACCTGGCCTAACTGAGAACTGAACGGTGAGCACTACCTGGCCTAACTGAGAACTGAACGGTGAGCACTACCTGGCCTAACTGAGAACTGAACGGTGAGCACTACCTGGCCTAACTGAGAACTCAGGAACCAGGCATCCCTTGCCAACATGCCTGCCACATACAGGGGTACAGAAAGTGTGTACACACTCTAAAGTAATGAAAAGCCAGGAAACCAAGGGCAAGTGTCAAGATGCTCTATAAAGCAATCATCTGTAAACAGATGATCCCCACTCTTCAGAATTACTTCAGTAAAGGGTAAGAGTTCATTCCAGAAAGAAAGAAAACATGCAACACCACTGAAGCTGAAAAAGATGAAGCCAGACAAACTATAAAGCTGGTAGTGAGTTGTGACTGTGAAACCTTTGGCCACAGAATGGCAGTACGTGGGAAAAAGCTGCACTGACTGCTTCAGGGATAAGATGGCAGGGTGGGTCTTTATTCCAAACATTATCAACAGACACTTCAGCCAAGCACAGCTAGGAAATTAGACACAGCTGTCTAATGCTTGACATGGTTACTATGTTAAGCAAACTGATAATCCATCTCCTTCAAGTCTGTGTTATGATTTAAATAATCCTTACCCACCAAGACATGGGTAAAGATGTCCCAACGTCCCTCCTGACCACAGTCCACTGTAGTATCCAACAGCACAGTGGTTGTCATACTAGGGCAAGGACCAAACACACCCCACCAAGCTGGACACATGAACTAACCAGCCGCTCACAATTACCACAACTGTCATTGTGATAGACAATGTATCATGCATCCACGATTTAGTTTTTTCTGTGTTGACAATACATCACCAGAAAACTTTTCAGCTGTTTGTACACTCTTTCCCTCCCTCCTCCCCCTCCACCATACAAATTGCATGTATGCACACATACATGTATATGTGCACAAATGCCCACATGCACGCCCCTGTATGCACAGCCATTCTCCTCTGCGTGTGTGCGTGTGTGTGTGTCTGTCTGTCTGTCTGTGTGTGTGAGTGCACATGCATGCATGCATGTGCATGTATGTGTGTGCATGGGGGTGGGGGGGGGGGGGTGGTTGTTACCAATTGTGTGCAAATGACAGCATAGCCAGGTGTATGTGGCGACCTCATCACTGGCCCAGGATACATGAAGAGAGAGAGAAGCCACTGGGACAGAGTCTATGATTCATACAACATTCCTGACAAAAACAATGCAAATCTAGCCTGTAATGCTCCCGCAATACTGCTGACTGAAATGTTAATAACCCCTTACAAACACGCGGTGACTTCATCTGCATTCAGGCTGTTGTCACTGTAGTCTACAATTAGGATCACCACTCAGTTACTGCTGGTTGCCTGTGAACTTTATCTGCATTCAGGCTGTTGTCACTGTAGTCTACAATCTGGATCACCACTCAGTTACTGCTGGTTGCCTGTGAACTTTATCTGCATTCAGGCTGTTGTCACTGTAGTCTACAATCTGGATTACCACTCAGTTACTGCTGGTTGCCTGTGAACTTTATCTGCATTCAGGCTGTTGTCACTGTAGTCTACAATCTGGATCACCACTCAGTTACTGCTGGTTGCCTGCGAACTTCATCTGCATTCAGGCTGTTGTCACTGTAGTCTACAATTTGGATCACCACTCAGTTACTGCTGGCTGCCTGTGACACTGCAGTGACCACAGTCTGAGTGCTCATGTTACCATCAAAGGTTCAACTACCTTACATCCTCAATCATTCTTACAACCAGTGCTGAATGTAAATGTCAGACTGCTCAGATTCTAACATTGGTCCAAACAGTGAATGAAACACAAACAACAGAAAAGGGCATTGCACCACACAGTGTAAACAAAAGCACTTGTAAATGATGGCTCCCATCCAAATGTACAATGAGCACAGTGAATGACACCATGCTTGCTAGAACCTGTTCAACACCAAGCAGTCATCATTCGCATGATGGTAACCTTCCAGCGGGCAAGGAAAGGTGCTGAGGTGAGGAGGGCAGCACAGCACACTGTGATCTGCCTACCAGTTTTGGTCCCCATGCAGTCCACACTGTGATCTGCCTATCAGGCTTGGTCCCCAAGCAGTCCACACTGTGATCTGCCTACCAGTTTTGGTCCCCATGCAGTCCACACTGTGATCTGCCTATCAGGCTTGGTCCCCAAGCAGTCCACACTGTGATCTGCCTATCAGGCTTGGTCCCCAAGCAGTCCACACTGTGATCTGCCTATCAGTCCTGGTCCCCATGCAGTCCACACTGTGATCTGCCTATCAGGTTTGGTCCCCAAGCAGTCCACACAGTGATCTGCCTATCAGGCCTGGTCCCCATGCAGTCCACACTGTGATCTGCCTATCAGTCCTGGTCCCCATGCAGTCCACACTGTGATCTGCCTATCAGGCTTGGTCCCCAAGCAGTCCACACAGTGATCTGCCTATGAGGCCTGGTCCCCAAGCAGTCCACACTGTGATCTGCCTATCAGGCCTGGTCCCCATGCAGTCCACACTGTGATCTGCCTATCAGGCCTGGTCCCCATGCAGTCCACACTGTGATCTGCCTATCAGGCCTGGTCCCCATGCAGTCCACACGGTGATCTGCCTATCAGTCCTGGTCCCCAAGCAGTCCACACGGTGATCTGCCTATCAGGCCTGGTCCCCATGCAGTCCACACTGTGATCTGCCTATCAGTCCTGGTCCCCATGCAGTCCACACTGTGATCTGCCTATCAGTCCTGGTCCCCATGCAGTCCACACGGTGATCTGCCTATCAGTCCTGGTCCCCAAGCAGTCCACACGGTGATCTGCCTATCAGGCCTGGTCCCCATGCAGTCCACACTGTGATCTGCCTATCAGTCCTGGTCCCCATGCAGTCCACATGGTGATCTGCCTATCAGTCCTGGTCCCCATGCAGTCCACACGGTGATCTGCCTATCAGGCCTGGTCCCCACGCAGGCCCTGATCTCAGAGCTCTGTGGTTACAACCCTCCACTGACCTGCAGCACCAAGGCAAAGGGAACTCACTCTAAATCCCTGCCCTGCTACCTGCCCCTTGGTGCTCATCATGGGCTGTTTTCGTTCTGGACACTCTTCACTGGCTTTGTCCTCCAACACAACAGAAGGGTACTTTACAGTCTGACACCAACACCATCAACGCTCCTCACTTCTTCAACGTCTGTCTAAACATGCACACACAAACTTACCACACCAGGTGTGTTACCTGACACTACTGGTAAAGAAGATGTTGCTTTACATGGTTACTTTTAGCAATTGAAATCCCAGTTTAACTCCCCACCTCCACCCCCTTCCCCTTTCATCAATATCATTGACTGGCACTCTCACTGACAGTTTCTCTTCATGAGCGCGCAAATTAATGAGATCAACACACTGAGGGGCCTTTAAACTGTTCCTTGCTAGGCCAAGGCCAAGGAATCTGCCCACAGTTTTTGTAAGATCTCATACAACGATGAAGGTTTACTTAAAGAAAAATAATGCATGAACTGACAATTTATTATACACACATGTGTGACATAACACTTTCCCTTCACATGAAACTTATCCAAACACTAAATCAGATTCGACCGTCTTGTTTTCACAGTGTAAAATCATCGGATAACAGTTAAAACTAAAACAACAGATCCGCCAACAGGAGCAAAGAGGAAAGTGACACTGAGTCAACAAGGATGTAGGACTGCACTGGAATGGTGGGACAGACAATTAACCAGACTTGACCTTGTGTATATGCAGCAGGCTTAGTGCCTTGAACTACAGAAACAGGGGGTCAAACATCTAGCTAGAGACCAACAATTCCATCTGCCCTGAAGATCCATTTTCTCTTCTAATATTTGTTATCATCATCATCTTCTTCATCATCATCATGTGAATATAATACCATTTTTATCATTTTCCCTTTTTTTTTTTAAATTGAATTTTCAACCCGCATTATCTTCTCCCCTCCACACCCCTCCTTCCCCTCTCCTGCATCCCTTCAGTCTTACTCCAGTTTCCATGGTCTTGACCCATGCTACACAGTTGGCACCCAGACTGAACTTTAGGAAGAGACAAGTGACTGTCCGTCTTTTGTTTCCACTGTGCTGAGGGTTTCTTGTCCTGCCTGGAGAAGACCCAACACTCCAAACACCTTGCATCATTTCTCATTTGTTTGTTCCTTCATCTGGTCCTCAGCAAGTCTATTTTTGTTTCGATAATTTCTGTCTGTCTCTCTGAAAGATACAGTTCTTATCCACTGCACAAGTATGAACAGAACACTCTTCCTCTGGTGCTGCTGATAAAACTGACTGTCACACTGTCTGTCCTATTCCCTCCACAAATTATTCACATCAGCTGTGACCAATGATATGTTCGGTTTAATAAAGACACTTGTTTGGTGTGTTGGTCATTTTTAATACATCTGTGCATGCATGTGCATTTGTGAATGTGAATAATCTCATCTGTGCTGTGCATGCATAGATGAGTGTGAAAGTAAAATGTGTGTGTGTGTGTGTGTGTGTGTGTGTGTGTGTGTGTGTGTGTGTGTGTGTGTGTGTATGTATGTGTGTGTGTGTGTGTGTGTGTGAGAGAGAGAGAGAGAGAGAGAGAGAGAGAGAGAGAGAGAGAGAGAGAGAGAGAGAGAGCGAGTCCGTCCCACCAACACTAAAGTTTCTTTTCCTTCAACTGATGATCAGGAAAACTCTCTCCACTTTCTCACAGTCAGAGCTGTGCAAACCCTCTCTCCTGACAACCCAGACTTGAAGGATCATCTTTTCAACTGGCCAGTTGTGAGAGAGGGGAAAGACAGCCAGACCCTCCCTCCTGATGTGGTGCGCCCTGTGCCCACTGCAAGATGTTCCCTGCTGCACCAATATTGATCTGGGCTTCAGTGCAGGGAGGACAGA
Source organism: Conus canariensis (assembly GCA_033310375.1). NCBI lineage: Eukaryota > Metazoa > Mollusca > Gastropoda > Neogastropoda > Conidae > Conus > Conus canariensis. The sequence continues at coordinate 48,652,222 of CM065736.1, read as the reverse complement.
CCAGCAGGGCTGCATGGCAGATTAATACCACATGAAGGCTGCTTGCTTTTCATTCTACTAGCTTGCTGGGATGAGAAAACGAAGCCCCTTTGGAAAAACCACAACTGCATTTCTGCTGGTATGTGGAAACACGGCCTTGTTTTGTTTCTCATGTCAACACAAATATTCCAGCTTTCATCCAATAATAAATAACAGCAATGGGACAAAAACAATACAGATATGCTTACTGTTTTCATTTTTAAACAATAATGACAAATCAAACTACAATTTTGACGGGAGGAGCAGATCAGTTTCCTTACAGTTTTACATGTTACAGACATTGCACATAAAGTCAATGAGGTACAATAACATCAATTTCCTGGGGTGTTTTTCATTGATGAATACAGCATGATGCTTACACCCATCATACACACATGAAGGCACTTCATTTTACATAACCCACCCCCCCCCCCCCCCCCCCCCCCCTGATCTCTCCTAGTTCTTACCCATCCCTATGTCAATCATGAAATGTTGATTCAAACAATTCTGTTGTGGTCAGCTGCAACACTAGAGGCTACATCCCAGATCTACAGACCAGCTACAACACTAGAGGCTACATCCCAGATCTACAGACCAGCTACAACACTAGAGGCTACATCCCAGATCTACAGGTCACCTACAACACTAGAGGCTACATCTCAGATCTACAGACCAGCTACAACACTAGAGGCTACATCCCACATCTACAGGCCAGCTACAACACTAGAGGCTACATCCCAGATCTACAGGCCAGCTACAACACTAGAGGCTACATCCCAGATCTACAGGCCAGCTACAACACTAGCGGCTACATCCCAGATCTACAGGCCAGCTACAACACTAGAGGCTACATCCCAGATCTACAGGCCAGCTGCAACACTAGAGGCTACATCCCAGATCTACAGGCATCACAAGCAATCCCTTCTCTTTTTTTCTCTCTTTTTTTCTTATTTTTGTTTGTAACCAGCAGTTACCATGTCTACAGCAGGAACCTGCTCACCTCAGCATTTCACACAGTACAAGCCACCTCTTTTCTTTTAATTTTGATACAGTCCTCTAGATAAGATTATAAATAACTAACGAATATACTTCCTAGATCATACTTTTGTAGCCAAGGAGCTGACCACTATGAAACCAATCACCACAACTGTCCACTATGAAACCAATCATCACAACTGACCACTATGAAACCAATCACCACAACTGACCACTATGAAACCAATCATCACAACTGACCACTATGAAACCAATCACCACAACTGACCACTATGAAACCAATCACAACTGACCAGTATGAAACCAATCATCACAACTGACCAGTATGAAACCAATCGCCACCAGCTGACCACTATGAAACCAAATCTATTAATCAATTTATTTTATTGTTATCAATATTACATATGAAATTCCCATTATAAGGGAAAAAAAAAAGAAACCTCCTTGGATATTCATGAGATCAGTACCTGCTGTTTTCACTACAGGCAACGTTTAGGCCAGAAGTTGGATGGTGTTTACTATGCTGTTTAGAATTCAAAGCATTTTCGTAAAATTTTGCTGCAAGATCTGTTAAAAAAAATATATCAGTTTCATACCATAAAAAATGTCCAACCAACACAGGTACTTAATTACTTACCATCAAAAATCATTACATACAGCATGTGACAATTACTTACCATTAAAAATCATTACATACAGCATGTGACAATTACTTACCATTAAAAATCATTACATACAGCATGTGACAATTACTTACCATTAAAAATCATTACATACAGCATGTGACAATTACTTACCATTAAAAATCATTACATACAGCATGTGACAATTACTTACCATTAAAAATCATTACATACAGCATGTGACAATTACTTACCATTAAAAATCATTACATACAGCATGTGACTCTACTTTTGCGCCATTTCACACAAAACTTGAGAGAGAGAGAGAGAGAGAGAGAGAGAGGGGGGGGGGGAGACTATATCCAAAAAATGTATATTCTAATTTTGAACATTATTTTCCACACTATACTCAAGTAATGATTAAACTCTACAGCTATAAACTGAAATCTTATTTGCACACTGTTCGTTTGTACCCAAATAATATTTGTATTCTATAAAAAACCTGAACATTATTTTCCACACTATACTCAAGTAGAGGTTACTCTCTATAGCTCTATAAACTGAAACATTGCTTTGCACTCTGCACCCAAATAATACTTACATTCTGTACAAAGTTTAAACATTACTTTGCACACTATATGGTTATATTCTACAGCTATAAACTGAAACCTTACTCAGTACACTATTCTCAATCTATCATTGAGCACTGAGTACAAAACTGAAATTACACATCTGAACCAGGGCTGGGATGTCCCACCGCACTTCTTGAGGAACAGCCGGAAAAACTGACGATTCAAAAGGAATGAGAACAAAAATTGTAATACAGAACACCATTTCAAAAACTATGTTTGGAATAACTTGTGTTGTCCCACCCCACCCACCTTCCCCACCCCCAAAGCATGAAAAAGGGGATGGGAAAAAAATGGTGACCTTCCTCATGTGCAGTCCCTAAATTGATATGAACATAACAAAAAGTGGGTCATAGAGTTAAAATTCATTGATAAACCAACTGGTTTAACAGGTACTCAAACAAGGTCAGTTTTCATTAGCAAGAGAAGAAACAGATGAGGTAACAAAGGAGAAGGTGGGTCACACCACGTGCTTTCTGGTCATTCATGCTGTGCCTATACAACACTTTCTCTGCTGTTCATCACTCAGTCACAGACATACTCTCCTGTCACCTGCATGAAAACTGATCATTTTCAATATATGAGAAAGCTTTGACCTGGTGAAATAGTACCATCAAAAAGAGTATCATTTACTGATTACACACAAATGATGATCCTCCCTCACAATTCTGGCAGAACTCAACTTTGCTACCAAGTGTGTCAGCGCGTAAATATTCACGCATGCGTGAAACAAAAGTTGAACTCGAATACGACTTCAGGCTTGCTGTTGCTGTTGTGCTAACTGAGAACGACTTTGGGAATACAGCAGAAGAAAAAAGAACAGCTATTCTGAGTGTTCACGTTCCTCAGCAGTCAGGGCTATCTTATCTGATTTTTCATGCATGTCAGGCCAGATTATTTTCCCTTTTATCAGAGGCAACTTAAATTCCCATACAAAACCTCACGTTGAAGTTTTAGATGTCACAAATAGCTTGGTAAACAAGCCCCCTTTTGAAATGACTCATTTACTGGCAGTGACATACAGCTTTCTTCCCTTCCAGCTTCCACAGCCTTGAGATGAAACCTACAGTTTACTAGTCGTCCACATCACAGAGATCAGTGTCCCATCTATGCAAGGCCACCATCACAAACATGAACTTGCACTCAAAATGGAGCAATTTCCCCCCTCTCCTAACTTAAAAGAAAACAAAAAGAAGAAGAGGTCCAGGGCTTGAGAAGGGAGCGCATACAAGAACAAATGCAGAAGAGAACAGTGGCTGCTTTCACAATGTAAATTGTAATTCAGGGGAACAGTGGCTGCTTTCACAATGCAAGTCAGGGAGACCCTAAAACACAGCTTCCTCTTCAAAGGCATGGTCTTCCTGTGGGAAAAAAAGGGCCAGGCCTGGCAATGAATGTCACAGGACCAACTACCCAAAAGGAAGAGGTCTCAGCAGCCAGGCTTCCTGGATATGAAGGCCACCAACACAATGGCAACAGTATTAGTCCCCTGCTTGAGACAGCCCAGCCAGCCACCCCTCCTCCTCTCTCTCCCCTCTACCAACCCTCCTGCCCCTTCCCCTGCCAGGATGAACAGGCAATTTATAGGCAGGGCACACTGCACAGGGCTAGGCGCTGACAGACAAAAGACCAGTGAATCTGATTTATGTGGCCCCAACCTGAGGAGATGGCAACATAACTTGTGGCTGCTGTCTTCAATACATCAATGGCTTTTTTCACCATCCATTTGTCTTGAGGCAGCAGCAGGACATCTCCATTCCCAACTACCCTGGAGGTCTGGGACAGGCAGTGGAGGGAGTGGCAGGAAGGGTTTCAAGTCAAACTGGAACAGCCATGAAAACATCCCCCGCCCCTACCCCCTCACACACATTCCGCTGTGTCTATTCATAGGTGTTTGAGAGAGAGAGAGAGAGAGAGAGAGAGTGTGTGTGTGTGTGTGTGTGTGTGCGCGCGCATGCGTGCGTGTGCGCACATGCACACATGTGCGCATGCAAGCATGCATGGTGTGTATGAGAATATGAGAAAATTTGTATGAGAATAAACAAAGAAACATATGGACCTGAACATTTTGATTTTTTTTTTTTTTATCCATCTTGACTGATCAATGCTGAGCAAATTAATTAGAAAGCGAAAACAAATGCAGGCAAATAATTCATCTGTTCATATGAAAATGACCAGGCAAAAATTTACAAGAAAAGGATGAGATGGGGTAGAAGGAAAACAAGGATGAAGAAGAAGGCGCTGAAGTTTTTACATCTTTCACAATCAGCACAGGGGACATCAAAGTCTACCTCCTTCACAATCAGCACAGGGGACATCAAAGTCTGTCTCTTTCACAATCAGTACAGGGGACATCAAAATCTGTCTCACAATCAGCACAGGGGACATCAAAGTCTACCTCCTTCACAATCAGCACAGGGGACATCAAAGTCTGTCTCTTTCACAATCAGCACAGGGAACACCAAAGTCTGACTCCTTCGCAATCAGCACAGGGGACACCAAAGTCTGTCTCTCTCACAATCAGCACAGGGGACACCAAAGTCTGTCTCCTTCACAATCAGCACAGGGGACATCAAAGTCTGTCTCTTTCACAATCAGCACAGGGGACATCAAAGTCTGTCTCCTTCACAATCAGCACAGGGGACATCAAAGTCTGTCTGTCTCACAATCAGCACAGGGGACACCAAAGTCTGTCTGTCTCACAATCAGCACAGGGGACACCAAAGTCTGTCTGTCTCACAATCAGCACAGGGGACACCAAAGTCTGTCTGCCTCACAATCAGCACAGGGGACACCAAAGTCTGTCTGTCTCACAATCAGCACAGGGGACACCAAAGTCTGTCTGTCTCACAATCAGCACAGGGGACACCAAAGTCTGTCTCACAATCAGCACAGGGGACATCAAAGTCTGTCTGTCTCACAATCAGCACAGGGGACATCAAAGTCTGTCTGTCTCACAATCAGCACAGGGGACATCAAAGTCTGTCTCTTTCACAATCAGCACAGGGGACATCAAAGTCTGTCTATCTCACAATCAGCACAGGGGACACCAAAGTCTGTCTGTCTCACAATCAGCACAGGGGACACCAAAGTCTGTCTCCTTCACAATCAGCACAGGGGACATCAAAGTCAGTCTGTCTCACAATCAGCACAGGGGACACCAAAGTCTGTCTGTCTCACAATCACCAGAGGGAACATCAAAGTCTGTCTGTCTCACAATCAGCACAGGGGACATCAAAGTCTGTCTCACAATCAGCACAGGGGACACCAAACTCTGTCTCACAATCAGCACAGGGGACACCAAAGTCTGTCTCCTTCACAATCAGCACAGGGGACATCAAAGTCTGTCTGTCTCACAATCAGCACAGGGAACACCAAAGTCTGTCTCCTTCACAATCAGTACAGGGGACATCAAAGTCTGTCTGTCTCACAATCAGCACAGGGGACATCAAAGTCTGTCTCTTTCACAATCAGCACAGGGGACATCAAAGTCTGTCTCTCTCACAATCAGCACAGGGGACACCAAAGTCTGTCTCACAATCAGCACAGGGGACATCAAAGTCTGTCTCCTTCACAATCAGCACAGGGGACACCAAAGTCTGTCTCCTTCACAATCAGCACAGGGGACACCAAAGTCTGTCTGTCTCACAATCAGCACTGGGGACATCAAAGTCTGTCTGTCTCACAATCAGCACAGGGGACATCAAAGTCTGTCTCACTATCAGCACAGGGGACACCAAAGTCTGTCTCACAATCAGCACAGGGGACACCAAAGTCTGTCTCACAATCAGCACAGGGGACACCAAAGTCTGTCTCACAATCAGCACAGGGGACACCAAAGTCCGTCTTGAAAGCACCACCATTTGTAGCACCTGTCCTAACCATGGCCTCAACACCACCATTTGTAGCACCTGTCCTAACCATGGCCTCAACACCATTTGTAGCACCTGTCCTAACCATGGCCTCAATACCACCATTTGTAGCACCTGTCCTAACCATGGCCTCAACACCATTTGTAGCACCTGTCCTAACCATGGCCTCAACACCATTTGTAGCACCTGCCCTGACCAGCCACGTTCATCTCCTGAGTGACAGTGACACTCATGCACTTTGACTGGGGTGAATCTCTTCAATAAAGATGTTTCTTCCTGTTCTAACTTTTTGATCAGGGTGAATCTCTTCAATAAAGATGTTTCTTCCTGTTCTAACTTTTTAATCAGGGTGAATCCCTTCAATAAAATTGTTTATTCCTGCTCTAACTTTTTTCTTTTATTCCGAACTGTCCATATTGTAAAGTTAGTTTATAGGCAACACATACAGCATGACATTGTTACTGTCCTAAACAATTCCCAGGTCTGGGACCACTCCAATGGGTCACAGTTTTGTGTTCACATGGATTTATTGCAGAACTTTTCAGTCAGCCACATTATCTCTTTCTGTCTATGTATCAACATTTTAAGTATCAATCTTGACTGATAATGAAAGTCACAGTACATACAGTGTTGCATATAATGATGAAGATAAACCGCAAAACACTTCAGTTCAAGAAAGAAGTTTTGGAATAAGCAATAAATCTATACAATACATAATGGTAAGTGTGACAAAACTGTCCAACACTTCAGTTCAAGAAAAAAAAATTGCAATTAGAAATGAATTCATTAAATACATAACGGTGCATGTGACAAAATTGTGCAAATATACTATGCTTGTGATGGTCAAAGAGCACATGTGACAAACTAACCTTCTTGACCTTTTTCTTATTGCATTCTTCTGTGTTCCTGTCTCCATCCTCTGATGGTGAAGATCGTCTGCTTTCAGCTTTACCTTGCCCAGACTTACTGTTCTTGTGTTTGACGGCATTCTGCAAATTACAACACGCATCAGTTCAACTTTCTAAATTGTAGTATTCGCATTCATCAATTACAATCTCTAGAAACAAAACTGGTATGAGCGAATCAATGCAGAAAATCAAAACAAAGAAAACTGAAACTAAAAATCAATGCCAATTCTGATCAGGAAGCCCACACAAAAATGATAATTCACATAATCACATGCACGTCCACACTTTCCTGTTCAAATGTTTGGGGGGAAGCATAAAACTCTTCTTTTTTCACCCCCAGGGCAACGGATTGCTTTACATTACGCCTCCTTTCAAAGCCAGCTGAATGTCCTCTATAATTCTGTCTTTCATGGGGAGAAATCTGATCTGCCCCTGAAAGGTGGCCTCAAATTCTGCATGAAATGGTGTCCAGTTCTGTGACATTGCACATTCATTTTCTAGTCTGTAACTGAACTGTACTACTGACCGTTTCAAATCCAGGAGACTGAAGGCAGAAAATGAAGCAAAATTTAAATGGAACAGGGGGTAGTTACCACCACAGATACAAGATACAAGAATACTTTATTATCTGAATTCTGAGAAATTACAATCATGCTGCTGACTAACTATACATTAGTGACATAAATAAACATGAAAAACAATGAACAATAAACAAGTAGGGTAACTCAGCAACAATAAACAATAAACAAGTAGGGTAACTCAACAACAACAACCCAACAAAATCAAGTTAGTTATAATGTAAAACCTCATACGAACTGATGACAGGACAAAACAGTATCCCTAGTATCCCTCCTCTTAGTTTTCATCATCGCCACTATTATCACTATTATTGCCATTACTGCCATTACTACCACGGTCATCACTACTATTTCAATTTCCTGGTCCCCTCCTTAACCGCCTCGTTTTCATCCAACAACCATTTTGCGCCCAATATGAGAAGATAAGTGGTTTCTCATTCTTCTTTTTTATTGTCCTAAATGCTGTTTGTTTTTGCCTGAAGAAGAACAAGAAGTCGAAGTGCACAGTGTTTTGTCCTGTGATCTGTTTGTATCTGTGGCGGTAACTAACCCCTGTTCTTTTTAAATTGTTCTATTGACAGGTACACTGATTTCACACTAAAACAAAGGCTAGTGTAAAGACCCATTTCTGTTTTTTTTTTTTTTACTCCATAATTTGAACATGAAATTCAACATGTGTTCATTATGTCACACAAAAACATAAATCAAAACTAAGAGTTTCTCAATTTATAACCACATCTGATCAGTTCATCTGGGTCAGTGAACTGTATTCTTGCTCTCTTTATTGGAAGTGGCTGCTTTTCTCTTTAGGTAAAGCAATACACATCGAAAGGAAATGTCGTAACAGTCATAACTTCACGCTTCCTTTCATTTCCTAACACATTATACTGCTTAAATGACACAAATGCCTACTTGATGTTATTTCCTTTTGAAAGGGCTACACAGTTATTCATTTTTAATTAAAAAGCAGCTCTCATCTTTTTTCAAATAAGAGTTCATCCATTGATCTTGTCTTGCGTTTCAAAATTATGGAGTAAAAAAAAAATACAGCCAAATACCTCATTTTGCTCCATCTTTAATTAAAATTAGTGCTCTTTCTTTGCAAATCATAATACAGAGAAGCAAGCACTTTCTTACGTGTTATATAAGAGAGAAAAAAAATCTTTGAAAAAATAATTTTAAAAGACAGTCTGAATCCCCCTTTCTGTTCGTCACTTCACACTGTCACACTGATCAAAAATGCTCTCATTGAGTACATAATAAGATTTCAGATGTCAAGTTCTTTTCCCACTGCAAAGTCTGACTCCAAGTGTATAGCAGTGTGCACATATCCAAATTACTCCCCCTGAAACATAGGAAACATGGAGTTTGTGATTTTGTTTATATCTTCAGAAGAATATGAGGTCATTTCACCACGTTAAACTATTTCTCCCATCCCAAACATTTACTGTGGGTGCTGAAAACACCATTAAGGGACAGGAAGCTTTGTGCACTGGTCTTGATTTCTACTGTGAAGTAGTGCTGAAATAACATTTTTATCCAAGGTGTTAAATAACATCACAGTATACAATACAGCCCACACAAAATGCGAGGTAACCTATCCCACACCTTTTTTTGTTGTTTTTTTTTTTTCCAGATTTCATCATTTACAGTGGTAATATAAAAGGAATAGATGCTATGCTGGCTGATTTTCACAGAAAAAGCATAGCAAACAGAATAACTTCTGTTACTGAACTAATGATTTTAAATTCAAAATCTTTACTTCTTATCATTAGAAACTGAAGTGAAACCATAATGAACACACTTGAAAAATGTCAAACTGAATATTTTTTAGAAAGAGAGGGGGTTAGTTACCGCCAAGGACATTGACAAATTTCTAAATTTTGCTTCGTTCTCCGCCATCAGTCACTCCATTTTGAATATTTTTTGTTTCTCTACCCTGTTCAGATAATGCTCATTCAAGATTTTACTAAAGCAAAAAGTTTAAAAACTAGCTTGATAACTTAATCACTCATGCAGATTTGAATTCTGAAGGAGTATCTGTGTTGGCAACTTTAATGAATCAATCTCATGCAAATCTTTTCTAAGACTTCAAATTGTGTGAGACACTGATACCCAAGGCTTCGGACATTTCTCCTAGCTATTATCTGATTATCATTCTTATTTTAAAAACAAAAACAAAACAAAAAAACAGAATGACTAAAGAAATTCTGCAGCATTTATTCCTCCTATGCAACATTTAACTATGGCTAGTGAACCAATTACTGCATTAATGACTGTCTTCATGACTGTTTTTGAAGTGTATTCACAACAAATGTTTAATTTCACTTCCTCACTTCTCTATA
>CM065736.1:48634753-48637253 GCA_033310375.1 Conus canariensis | reverse complement strand
ACCCCTCAGTACAGCAACTTCTACCTTACCCCTCAGTACAGCAACTTCTACCTTACCCCTCAGTACAGCAACTTCCTTACCCCTCAGTACAGCCACTTCTACCTTACCCCTCAGTACAGCCATTTCTATCTTCCCCCTCAGTACAGCCTTTCTACCTTACCCCTCAGTACAGCAACTTCTACCTTACCCCTCAGTACAGCAACTTCTACCTTACCCCTCAGTACAGCAACTTCCTTATCCCTCAGTACAGCCACTTCTACCTTACCCCTCAGTACAGCCATTTCTATCTTCCCCCTCAGTACAGCAACTTCCTTACCCCTCAGTACAGCCACTTCTACCTTACCCCCTCAGTACAGCCTTTCTACCTTACCCCTCAGTACAGCAACTTCCTTACCCCTCAGTACAGCAACTTCTTACATTACCCCTCAGTACAGCAACTTCCTTACCCCTCAGTACAGCAACTTCCTTACCCCTCAGTACAGCAACTTCCTTACCCCTCAGTACAGCGACTTCCTTACCCCTCAGTACAGGAACTTCCTTACCCCTCAGTACAGCAACTTCTACCTTACCCCTCAGTACAGCAACTTCTACCTTACCCCTCAGTACAGCAACTTCCTTAACCCTCAGTACAGCAACTTCCTTACCCCTCAGTACAGCCACTTCTACCTTACCCCTCAGTATAGCATGTCAGACGGCACTGCATCCGTACTGAATATGTACTGCAGACGTATAAGCCATCAATGGATTTTAGCTTAGGATTTAACAAAACAAAAAACAAAGCAAAAAAATCCAATGTTGGTACTGCTAGGTTAATCACAAAAGATTATTTGTGACATCATAAATTTACATACTGATTACACTCTGCGAGTGCCTCCTCCTGCCACAATGTTCTTAAACTGGGTGGTATCCTTGAAAACGCAGTCAGAACAGAAGAAATCTTTTTTCTTTCTAATTGTTCGTATGATCTTAGATTTTAAGATGGCATAAAATTAAGCCTTTTCCTAAGATGACCATGATCTCACAGACTTTTCTACTGCCCTTTTTATGTTCTACCTTCACCACATCAACAAATTCCTCGACTTCTAACACAAAGGTTTTTTTGGAACGAGAAACCAACCATTTTCTTATAACTGTGTCAAGTGCAGTCACTATCTACATTCCATCTCCCTTCTAGCTCCCATGTGGAGATGAGCAGTCAGGCATATATTTGGACTTACAACACCCACAAGACTACCACATGTGCCTGCTGAGGAGGGGAGGGGTAGGAGTGAGGCCCAAAGCAGTGTATAAACATGCACCACATAGAGAGAGAGAGAGAGAGAGAGAGAGAGGGGGGGGGGGGCAGGCAGGCAGGCAGACAGACAGACCTATAACAGTTAGTTACCAAGGAAGCCAGCAAACTGTTTGTCGGTGGTCTATACAAATAAAACCAGCAGTGGAAATGCAGCTGAAGGAGAACATGACAGGCTGTTGCAGGCTGATGATCTATCACACACACTGCTAAGGCTGTGTTGGGCTGCATACGGCAGCCTTGGCAGGGCTGTGTACACAGATGATGCTTGCTGCTGGCCTTCATCCTAGCCTTTGTTTCCAACAGTCAGTTCTGCATGATCCTGTCCCTCCATCTTTGATGTCTCACTTGTGTTCTTCATCTCACTCTCTCTCTCCCAATCCCCACCCCCCCCCCCCCCCACCCCCAGTATTCACATTTGTGAGTGCATGCATGAGTTACTTAGACATGTCAGGTATGACACAATTTACAATACTCTCTCTCTCTCTCTCTCTCTCACACACACACACACACACACACAACACACACACGCATGCAAGCATGCACGCACGCACACACACACCTTTCAAGTCAACAAAGCATTTATTTGTAGACCTGTGTACATTCACATATAAATGTTCTCTCTCTCTCTCTCTCTCTCTCTCTCTCTCTCTCTCTCTCTCTTGTCTGTGTGTCTGTTCCGTCAATAGCCTTTCCCCTGTTCACACAGCCTTCCCCCACACCCCTGTTCACACAGCCCTTCCCCACACCTCTGTTCACACAGCCTTTCCCCACACCTCTGTTCACACAGCCTTTCCCCACACCTCTGTTCACACAGCCTTCCCCCACACCCTGTTCACACAGTCTTCCCCCACACCCCTGTTCACACAGCCTTCCCCACACCCCTGTTCACACAGCCTTTCCCCACACCTCTGTTCACACAGCCTTTCCCCACACCCCTGTTCACACAGCCTTTCCCCACACCTCTGTTCACACAGCCTTTCCCCACACCTCTGTTCACACAGGCTTTCCTTACTCACACCTCTGTTCACACAGCCTTTCCCCACATCCCTGTTCACACAGCCTTTCCCCACACCTCTGTTCACACAGCCTTTCCCCACACCCCTGTTCACACAGCCTTTCCCCACACCTCTGTTCACACAGCCTTTCCCCACACCTCTGTTCACACAGCCTTTATCCCCAAACACACACCTGTTCACACAGCCTTTC
>CM065736.1:48564753-48629753 GCA_033310375.1 Conus canariensis | reverse complement strand
GAGGACACCAGCAGCCATGACACTCTATCAGAGGACACCAGCAGCCATGACACTCTTTGCCACCCTCCCCACTAGAGAGGACACCAGCAGCTATGACACTCTATCAGAGGACGCCAGCAGCTAATGACACTCTTTGCCACCCTCCCCACTAGAGAGGACGCCAGCAGCCATGACACTCTATCAGAGGACGCCAGCAGCCATGATACTCTATCAGAGGACGCCAGCAGCTATGACACACTTGCCACCCTCCCCACATAGAGAGGACGCCAGCAGCCATGACACTCTATCAGAGGACGCCAGCAGCCATGATACTCTATCAGAGGACGCCAGCAGCCATGACACTCTATCAGAGGATGCCAGCAGCTATGACACTCTATCAGAGGACGCCACAGCTATGACACTCTTGCCACCCTCCCCACTAGAGAGGACGCCAGCAGCCATGACACTCTATCAGAGGACGCCAGCAGCCATGACACTCTGTCAGAGGACGCCAGCAGCTATGACACTCTTGCCACCCTCCCCACTAGAAGGACGCCAGCAGCCATGACACTCTATCAGAGGACGCCAGCAGCTATGACACTCTATCAGAGGACGCCAGCAGCTATGACACTCTATCAGAGGACGCCAGCAGCCATGACACTCTATCAGAGGACGCCAGCAGCTATGACACTCTATCAGAGGACGCCAGCAGCTATGACACTCTATCAGAGGACGCCAGCAGCCATGACACTCTATCAGAGGACGCCAGCAGCCATGACACTCTATCAGAGGATGCCAGCAGCTATGACACTCTATCAGAGGACGCCAGCAGCTATGACACTCTATCAGAGGACGCCAGCAGCTATGACACTCTTTGCCACCCTCCCCACTAGAGAGGACGCCAGCAGCCATGACACTCTATCAGAGGACGCTAGCAGCTATGACACTCTATCAGAGGACGCCAGCAGCTATGACACTCTATCAGAGGACGCGCCAGCAGCTATGACACTCTTTGCACCCCTCCCCACTAGAGAGGACGCCAGCAGCTATGACACTCTATCAGAGGACGCCAGCAGCCATGATACTCTATCAGAGGATGCCAGCAGCTTCTATCAGAGGACGCTAGCAGCTATGACACTCTATCAGAGGACGCCAGCAGCTTCTATCAGAGGACGCTAGCAGCTATGACACTCTATCAGAGGACGCCAGCAGCTTCTATCAGAGGACGCTAGCAGCTATGACACTCTATCAGAGGACGCCAGCAGCTTCTATCAGAGGATGCTAGCAGCTATGACACTCTATCAGAGGACGCCAGCAGCCATGACACTATCAGAGGACGCCAGCAGCTATGACACTCTATTAGAGGACGCCAGCAGCTTTGCCACTCTTTGCCACCCTCCCCACTAGAGAGGACACCAGCAGCCATGACACTCTATCACCCATTTCCTGGGATCACATGTCATGCACTTGGTGAACCATGTTACACTATGATGTAGCTTCACACATCAGCATCAAAGGCTGAGACTGCCAAGGTCTGAGAGGTTGTCATGTTTATGTCACACTGCACTTGTTGGAAAGTCTCTGCTCCTCTTGGATGACTAAAAACACACTTTTCATTTAAAAAAAAAGTTTCACTGGCTATCATGTTCCTTTGACAACATCTCAATCAGACAGACATCAGAAAAGTGAAGAACTCTTTTGAGACAGAAAATGTTTGTCTCTGTGCTCTCCTTTCACCAGCTGATATGACATTTCCCTGACGGTTCAGAAGGCCAGTGTGAGAGCTTGTCAAGCTAGAATCCTAGCCATTCTTCCACAAACCAAGTTCTGTCATCTCCACAGAGCCTGGAACTTTGTCCTCCATGACAACTGGCCTAGGACAGGACCAAGAATGGCAAGATATCATGCTACCACATGACCAGGTGGGCAACTAACCAGCAAGCCTACATCTCAGTGCTGACAACAACAACAGGCCGAATCTCTCCTACCAGGCAATCCTGACGTAGCCAACTACTGCAAGTCTTGGAACTCCTACAGGATTGAAACACATTAAAGCTTAACTCTCAACAGTTTTTGAGATCTTTGCATTTTGCATGACAGATGTTCTTTGTTTCGTAACATTCTGCGCATTATTTCTAAAATAATAATATTTTTGTGATGAATGTGTTTATTTCTGGTTTTTTAGGTAATATATTGCTTCAGATAACAAAATGTTGTTTTAAATACCCTAATTCCGGAAAGGAAACCGTCGATCACCAGTGATTGAAATTCAAAGGAAAGAACTGAAGAGAGTTAAGGCCAAAACAAGTCCCAAGCCCATACTGGATGAGGGCCAAACACTGAGGACATGCCAGCCATGTGAGGCCAGACTGACCATTGGAGAGAAACCTGACTATTTGGAATACCTTCATATTGTATACAACAGTAAAGCTGTGTGTGTCAAACTGCCTTTTACTGCAGTCAATCTACTTGTTGTCCACAGATCATTCTGATCATGGGCCCTCCTTCTTTTCCTCACCTGAAGCACAAACACTTGTAACTTCACAGCCTACGGTAAATTATACCTGAGCCTTTTTCAGTATCTTTTTTTAGTCCTGAGAAAAATGAAAAGTTTCTTTTGATGACAAGCGCTGAACACTTGCTCCTTCTGCCGCAAGTAAGAGAGGATGAAGGTGAATTTTCATATAAAAACTGAGATGACTTCAACGGAGAACAAATTCTGAGCCTGGCCCCAAGAAACCAGCTCTTCCACTCCTTTCCATCCCCCTCCCCCGCTCCATCCCACTCACCAACCTGCCCCTGCCCCCACCCCACTTCTTGATCAGTTCTTTTTTTCCAGGCATCTTTGGTGAATTTACCTTACTCATGTGTAAATCAACTCCTCTACAAAGGCACAGATCTGTCCACAAGCATTTTCTGTGGGGCCGCCTTGTTGGCTACTTGATGGAAAAGAAGCCTTTTATCACCCAGAGAGAGAGAGATGAGAGCTCTAGCACATATGATACATGATTGTATGCTTATGAATGCAGTGTGAGCGTCCTGAACTGAAGAATGTAGTTGTGCTAAACGATTAATGATTAATGAATAATGAAAGGAGAAAGCACACACTTCATCATCTCAGCCGAGTCTGACAGAGGTAATTTAAAAACAGTGAACAGCCAATCCTTCAATGAGTCAGCAACACAATTTTATAGTGCCTGCTCTCTCAAGTGTAGACACGCTGTGGTGACAAGTCTTGCGCTTTACACATCTGTGCAGAAAAATGTGCAATTTATTCACATTCATACTTTTTAAGTCCTGAAAGCTTGAGATAACATTTATCATCACAAATTCTCATTTTTCAAAACGTGTGTGTGTGTGTGTGTGTGTGTGTGTGTGTGTGTGTGTGTGTGTGAGGGGGGAAGGGGCGGGCGCGAGCGTGCACATGCATGTGTGTGGTGTGTTAAGTATAGACCTCATTCTCATCCTGAAATAATCTGCACTCTAGTCATGGTGAGCACCTATAAAATATGGATATGCTGAGGCATGTGTGCTGTGGTGTGGTGTGATGTGGCATGGCTTGGCAAGGCGTGACATGGCAGGGTATTGAGTGGCGTGGCATGGCATGGCATGGTATGGTGAAGTGAATGATGCATGTGTACGAGTAAGTGAGAATTGAGAGAGAGCAAGAGAGAGAAAGAGAGAGAGAGAGAGAGAGGGAGGGGGGGGGTGGGGAGGCCCAGGTGACCACAGAGGGCTATATGGGGGCTATCACCTTGTTAGGTCAACTCTCAAACAGATTTTTTTTCATCTAAATCGCATATATAGTGCATGCTCAAGTATATATGGAGTTTTTAACAATGACACTGAAAGATGGCACTGTACTTCGCTTCATATACTTGGGATTTTGAAAAAGCTTTTGATGCAGTATCACATGAAAAGTTACTCTTGATAATGAACGCTTATGGAATCAGTACATTCTAAAATGGAAAAAAGTATTTTTCACTGGCAAAAAACAAAGGGTTTGAGTTGGATCAGCACTTTCAACGAAAATTGACGCACTGAGTGGAATCCCTCAGAGCAGCATCCCTACGCCACTTTTATCTACTACTATGAAAAATTATCTACCAAATAATTACAAAAGCACATATACAAAACATTTGCTGATCACATAAAGACAATATGCTGATCGCATGAAGACTGTATACTACAGAGTCCGAAAATAACATCATCCAAAATCTACTTGAATAATCTGTACAGAAGTGGTCAAATGACTGGAACATATATTTTGACATACCTAAATGCAAGGTAATACATATAGGTAAAAACAATCCCAAACGCAAGTACTCAATGAAGTTAGATGTGGATGCATTTCAAAAAATCTCATCTGCATGAAGAAAAAGAGAAAGACAGTGTTATTATTTGATAATCTAATGACCTTTGACAATTGTATTGAAAAGCAGTTAAATCTATAAAGCACATCAGATACTGGGTACATTTAAACTGACATATATTTCTTTTGACAAGAAAACATTTTTATTACAAGTCAACTGTTGGCCCACATTTAGAATATGCGATTATAATATGGTATGTCAATCATAATGTTTTGAATGTGTGCAGACATTTAGAATATCAATATGGGATTATAATATGTATTTCAATCATAATGTTTTGAATGTGTGCAGACATTTAGAATATCAATATGGGATTATAATATGCATGTCAATCATAATGTTTTGAATGTGTGCAGACATTTTGAATATCAATATGGGATTATAATATGGTATGTCAATCATAATGTTTTGAATGTGTACTGAGAAGAGCAACCAAACTGGTCAAAGAACATAAAGGTATGAACTAAAAAGACAGACTACGGTTGCTGACTATACACCCATTAAAGGCAAGGCATAAAAGAGATGATTGGATAGAGACACATCAAATATTTAATGACTTAGAAGACATGAGCTTCCTGTCATTCTTTTCATCATCATTATATGAAAAAAAAACCAACTACAAATCAAGACAGTAAGGTACATATTTAGCTTTTAAATAGTACATTTTTTGCTTTTCAATACTAACAACTTAAGTGCATATAATGTTTTGAAGATTGCGCTGCTAATCTATAGAACTCACTGTCACCTATCTTAAAACAGCACCATCTACTTACAGAACTACACATTAAAAAATTTTCTGAACACATCTTTAGAGTTATCACTACATTCTTTGATTCTGTTGGTAAGTGACTTATCATCATTTAGTATGCACCATGAAACTTGCAAACCTTTTAAGCAGAGCTCCGAAAGACACACAGCACACAGGCTTGAGCCAGTCCCATTATACTACTACTACTACTACAATGACTACTACTAGTGCTACTAATACACACATATATATAATGACACAAATACTCATTCGCAGGCCTAACCTTGTTATAATCTATTCTATGAAATTTTCTATGCCTTATCCATATTCTTTACTTTTAACACAGTGCTATTCATGGTGATGAGATCTCCAGGAAGCAGTCAGGAAGGCATTAACCCTCATCTTTTGGGAGGTGCTCCACGGTGAAATCTACCCTAGGCAGAGGGAAATGTAAATCCTCCTATCATTTATGTTGTGCATGGGTGACCTCATTCAAATCAGAACCGCAAGTTGTGTACTCCTCACACATTTAAGCAAACTATATCACTGGAACCAGCAATGATTCAGCAACATTTCTATATGAAATGAACCCGCATTTCAAGTGAAAATTAATCTGATTGGATTACTTTTAGGAAAATTAGAGACAATTGCAAATGGTAAATGCCAAAGTTTTGAGCAGAGACAGCTGCATGACCAACAGAAGTTTCACAGAATGAGCTGACTAATTAAGAACTTGTGACAAAGTCAAAAGTATTTCATGATGCCTTCATGCGGAAACGAATTCATTGCCAATACTGTGAGAGATCGACATTGACAACACCAACCTGATCCAGTTGAAAATCGGTTAGTTGCCAACTGAAAGTTTGTGACAAAACCAAATCGATTCAAGTGTAAAACTGCTGTCCAACAAAAATTAAGACACACTGAAAAGGCAAGATTTTTGTTGTTTGAACAGACATTTTACTAGACTAAAATCATGGTCTGAGATCAGAGGTACCAAATGCAAATCGAGATCATGTAGATCAATCTGCAGAATTTGTCGGACTATTGGTTTTGATTCGAATGCCAATAAATTTAATATAACAAGTGAACCTTCAAAATCTGTGTTAGATATGAAATTTGTATGATTCAAGAGCCTGTATTTCATTAACCCCCTTGCTTGATGCTAGTGGTAAAGTCAAAATGGTGGCATCACTCAAGGGCATATTTCAGTGCAATGATAACACTGTCAATTTAAGTCACACATGTTAATAATGGATCATTTCATTCCTCTTTAATGTATTCATTTACAATTTATTCATTTTTCTATTTTACTTCACATCTGTAGTCTGTGAAGTTGCAATATGTGCAGACTCCTTTATATATCAACAAACTGGGCTTTTTGTTGTTGTTGTTGTTGGTGACCAACTTGGTTCATAAAATCTAATACAATTCTTAATTGAGCTAAGATCAAGAATTTTTGTTTTGCTAATGAAAGGAACTTATTACGAATTTGCATTTTATAAGCATGCATTGCACTAAAAATCACTCCTCAACAGTAAATGGTAACTGTCAACAAGACACTGTCACTTATACTGGCAATTTTTCACTTCTTTGTAAATGTAATGGTATTTTGACTGAATAATTAGAATTTTCGTATTTTGTAGATTTTTTTTTTTTTTTAATTATTTTGGAGACCAGTCATACACAATATGTATAACCATGCAACAATGAAGCAAATCATTGAAAAACATTTAATGTAAGGGACCTGAAACTAGCCAGCACACTGGAGAAGACCGATCAGGAGAGTGAGAAGCACCTAGAACTGGCTCTCAGCTAAGTGGCTGGACTTTATATGATAAAGTTGCCTCTGATGGGAACGGGTTAAAATAAATCCAATCGGGAGTGAGTATGGTAAAACGCGCTGGGCACGTGCTCCATTGGAGGGTGGGTGGTCTGCTGATGCCGCCGAAAAAGGAGTGAAGCCCACTTTCAGCGCCAGTGCTGGAGACACCGAGTGCGAGCGCCCTTTGTTCCGATCACTGGGTCGACCGTGCAGACAGCTTTCAATCCAACGTCAACGCCCGCAGGCCATGCACAGCAAATCCCCGCCAGCCGCCAGCCTGTCACTGTACACACCAGTCCACCCATACAGCACACCGCCACCGGCGGAGAGGACTCGGCGCCTGGCCAACTCTTTTAAGGGGCCCGTCTACTACCCAAGTCTTGCGCTGGGTGAGCGAGTCGGCTCGGCCAGAGCGGAAGGAGTTATCTCTCACCGGCATGCAACAGTTCTCGTATTGATCGAGAGGCTGGCAGCGCCAGATGAGAGTGCTTGTCAACAAGGGGAGTATTGTTTAACGTGGCTTCCACTGATAGTGCCGCTTGCTTCCTTGCTTCACTGCAGCAGTCAACGCCGGCAGCCAGGTGGAGGAGGTGTCGTCGGCCTCCTCCATTATTCAGCCCTGTCCTTTCCTGTCAATCCCCCCCCCCCCCCCCCCCCCCCCCCCCCCCCCCGCCACCAGGGTGTGTTTGGACCCAATGACCTGGCCACCTGCTTCGGCCTCCATGCACCTTCAACCAGTTACAAAACGACCTCAGTTTATTCCAGTTACTGTGAGAGTCGTCACTGACCTAAGCAGTCTCACTACAATGCAATGCCACGAACATCTGTCCGAGGTCAGCACAACCACGACTATTCTCTGAGTCAGCGTGATTACTGCCCAGCCGACCAAGCAGGGTCTTTTGGAAATAGCCCTGGCACATCTGATCATAAAAGCCTTATCCTGAAAGTGACTCACACAACACAAAAATTATCTCCTAGAGCATCAACTCACAAGGATCAAACTACGCTGGCTGTGGGCGCCAGCCAAATTGCTAAACTTGTCGCACTATGATTACGAACCCCGCCCCCCCCCCTCCCCCCTCTCTCTCTGTCTCTCTCTCTAACTAACTAACTAATAAAGTAGCGGTGCCACAAATCTACATAACCTAGGCCATCATAGTATCGCTCGAAATACCCTTCTGACAGGCTGTGTCAACTAAAACCTTAGGACTGTGGCAGACGAAGGGGAAGAGCTCTCTTCACTTGTCCGTTGAGCTATGTTTACCTGAATCAATGATAGACTAAGCGGTTAGTTTGAATCAATGATAGCCTAACTAAGCGGTTAGTTTGACTGAATCAATGATAGGCTAACTGAGCGGTTAGTTTGACTGAATCAATGATAGGCTAACTATGCGGTTAGTTTGACTGAATCAATGATAGGCTAACTAAGCGGTTAGTTTGACTGAATCAATGATAGCCTAACTGAGCGGTTAGTTTGACTGAATCAATGATAGGCTAACTAAGCGGTTAGTTTGACTGAATCAATGATAGGCTAACTGAGCGGTTAGTTTGACTGAATCAATGACAGGCTAACTGAGCGGTTAGTTTGAATCAATGACAGGCTAACTAAGCGGTTAGTTTGACTGAATCAATGATAGGCTAACTGAGCGGTTAGTTTGACTGAATCAATGATAGGCTAACTGAGCGGTTAGTTTGAATCAATGACAGGCTAACTAAGCGGTTAGTTTGACTGAATCAATGATAGGCTAACTATGCGGTTAGTTTCACTAAATCAATGATAGGCTAACTAAGCGGTTAGTTTGACTGAATCAATGATAGGCTAACTAAGCGGTTAGTTTGACTGAATCAATGATAGGCTAACTAAGCGGTTAGTTTCACTGAATCAATGATAGGCTAACTAAGTGGTTAGTTTGACTGAATCAATGGCAGGCTAACTATGTGGTTAGTTTGACTGAATCAATGATAGGCTAACTATGTGGTTAGTTTGACTGAATCAATGACAGGCTAACTATGTGGTTAGTTTGACTGCATCAATGATAGGCTAACTATGCAGTTAGTTTCAATGCAGACCGATCACACCTCCCTCATCATCTTTTCACACCAGCAACCTTCAACCTCCGGTCCATAATTCCCACCTTCCCTACATCCCATCCCACCCATCCTCCCAGAACCAGCCCCTGCCGAGTGGCGTCTCACTGAGACAAAGCATGTTTTATTCAAACAAACCATCAAACTAACAAAATATTTCAGCAACATGCAGGTCTCATGCTTTGTCCCTTTTTTATATGAACAATCTATTTTCCAGTGCATGCGTGGTAATGAGAGAGAGAGAGAGAGAGAGAGAGAGAGAGAGAGAGAGAGAGAGAGAGATTACATAATTTTGATTTAGTCCAGGAATGTATGAATGGTTGAAGCATGACAATTTCTTTTCTATACACTTCTATATATACATAAAAGGACAAACTTTCTTTTTCCATTAGTACTCTCTATGAATAGTGGAAGACTGAACTTCCCTTTGTCTCATTACTACTTCCTTGTTCTCAAGCCTTCATCACAAGCATGTTTGGCATCCCATGTGGAATTACGTCAGCTGACTTGTCAATGCACTTCTAATACTTCCTTTAACTGAGTAAAAATTTGATGGGACAAGACATTATTCACTTGTCCCAAGGGCAACCAAAACATGTTGTAGGAAATTCTGGCTGTGCATTCATGGGACATTGTTATACACACTGCACAATGGGAGGGTTCACTGAGGCTGGTATACAATGACAAGCGCCTGTTTCACAAAACCAGAGGTTAAATATTTTTTCTGCATCTTTTTAACGACACCTTTTACAGAACAATCTTTCTCATCGATAAAACACAATATCACATACAACAGTAGAAATTACATAAGCTTCAGGTTTTTTTTTTTAGTCCCCATGGGACACATGTCCCCTGGTAGTTTAGAGTGAGGGGACCAAAAGCAAAAGCATGAGACAAACTTCAGCCAGTACTTCTGAGCTCTCATGCTATTGGGACAAGTCATTAACAGTAAAGTAAGCATCATGAATGGCTGCTCTGACTGTACTTCACCCTGTGGACATTGTGAGAGAGAGAGAGAGAGAGAGAGAGAGAGAGAGAGTGAGAGAGAGAGAGAGAGTGTTGCACTGACCTAGAGATGCAAATAGACAGCAACAGTTACAAGATGGGACTGGGAATTGGTGGTCCCTCTCTCTCCTCGATCTTGAGGAACATCAGAGTCAACAGAGAGTGCCTGTCCACATCACTGTAGTTCAGTCCCACACATGATCGATTTGTAATCAATCAATCAATCGATTTGTAGTCAAAACAAGTAACACCTGTGTAATGGGCTTTGCGAAAAACGTTTCCAAAGGCAAAGCAGAAACTGGCAGAATCATAAACCAAACATCCCTTCCTCTACGAGCACATACTGTCTCATCTTACCTCACAGCCTGCTCATGCAGTTTTTGTTTACAAGGCTTATTTTCATATTCATTAGTGTCTCTGGACTAGCTTATCATACAGCTGACACAGTCATTTAGCTGCAATTTTCTTTGAGATATTTCCCATGTTGGTCAATGGTCCCATGATAACGAAAAATCACACACACACACACACACACACACACACACACACACACACACACACACGCACACACACACACACAACACACACCCCTTTATTAATTACAAGGCATTCTGTGAAGTGAGCTATCCGGATGGAGCACTGTCCCTTTCCTGTGTACCATTCACTTCTCTGTGTTCCATACCTATGGAGATACGTGTGAATTGATGACCAAAGGAATGATGTTAGATGAAGAGACAGCCCTAAAGTATCAGGTCCACACGTCCAGCTACAAGAAAGAAACAGCAACTGTCACCCTGACACTCTTGTCACAAGTACACTTAGCCCAGCCAATGTCATGCCACACTGGCCAGTGCTCTTCAGCCTTTTGGCACACCAGGCATAGTGCACAGCTGTCATGTCAGATATGCCAATGGCCAAGAATGGCAGTGGTAGACCACATACTGAGTGGCATGCACTCTGACATCCCCCTCCCCCCCCCCCCCTACCCCCCAGCAACTCTACCAACCCCCCTCTCCTCCCAACAACCAGCACCACCCCACCCCTGGGACTGCTGCCTGTCATAGCTGTAACCCAACAGCCATCAGCACAGACCCACAAGTCCAGCAGTCAATGACTGCCATCAGCACAGACCCACATGTCCAGCAGTCAATGACTGCCATCAGCACAGACCCACAATCAGCAGTCAATGACTGCCATCAGCACGGACCCAAAAGCCCAGCAGTCACTGACAAAGACAGTCCTTGGTGCAATGCTTCAGACCAGCATGCCTGTTGGGGACGTGGTCTGCACCCCTGTCATAAATGATTAACTGGATGGAAGAACTAGACAAGAACTCGACACTTCAAAAACTCAAGGACACACACTTTGCCTCAAGCATGCACACACTTCATACCATACTCAGTCTTATTATAGTTTATACACACACTTTCTCTGCAATATCTAACACATGTATAGCAAACCTCTTTCTTTTCCACCAGTCAAGCTAATACCAGTCACTTCCTACCCACTGTATGATATTCTCTCTCTCTCTCTCTCTCTCTCTCTCTCTCTCTCTCTCTCTCTCTCACACACACACACACACACACACACACACACACACACACAGTCACACACACACGCTCACTCGCTCGCTCACTCACTAACACACACACACACACACTCTCTCTCTCTCTCTCTCATGCACACACTCACACACATGCTCACTCACTCACTCACTCAATCACACACACACACACACACACACACACACACACACACACAAGAGATAGACAGGCATGAGTTCATTACAGTATCTGTGTAAATGATTATTTCTATATTTAGCATTGCTGTTAACTTGTGCATAATTACTACATTCACATTCAGTAAAGAAAAGAAAGGAAGCAAATATAACACAGAAGAAAGAAAGCGAGAGAGAACACTACAGATGGAGAGAACCATGGAAATGACAAGAGCTGGCAAGCAAGCCGACTGGAAAACATTCAGCAGGCAGAAGAGCAGGGAACAGCAGTTGTGAGGTCATAGTGCAGGCCATAGTAGAAACCCCGACTTCCCAAGTCCGGGCAGGAAGACAACTCCAGTGGGTAAGAGGCGGGCACAGTGGGTGGGGAGGGGGAGGGGGGGGGGGGCAGGAGAGAAAGCAGCCAGCCTGTGTAGTGCGCCAGGCCTGACGCCTGGCAGACCCAATCGATGGCTGGTCTTTCTGCTGGCTGCACCAAAGACCCACCTCATTTCGGCCCACAATCACTAATTCATCCCCAGCACTCCATTACTGCCCATTGTGCCGTCTGATGAGGGAAGGGGTCAGCACTGGGGAGGGTCTTACCTGGGGCCCTCCTATCGCCCTCTTAGCAATTAATATCATGATGATTCCTAACATCATTCAAACAACACATTCACTGCTCTGCATGCATGGACATACCTCTTAGCAATTAATATCATGATGATTCCTAACATCATTCAAACAACACATTCACTGCTCTGCATGCATGGACATAATACTTCATGTGACTGCAGTCAATGTGTGTGTCACTATCACCCTTACAAATCCTGTGCGTTCAAGTAACCCTGTGAAAGTGCAGCCAGTGCGTCTAGTTTACTACACCTAAAGGAGCAGCAAAGGTGGAAGTTCCTGTCATCGGCCAGAGACTTCCTGATTTTGCCTGATACCAGCATGCAAACTTGACAGCTACATCAATGCTACAGTCACAGTGACGCTGTGCTGAAAATCTTCATCAGAGAAGAACCCATTAATCTGTATTTTGTTATGTACGGCAATACGATTTGGGAGTTGGAAAACCACTGGTAAACTAAGCCAAATGAAGGCTTTTTGTTTAACATGGTCTTTTCCTTGTGATGATGCAAAAGAAGAGAGAATGGAGACGGTGGTGGGGGGTGGTCAAAATAGGCCATATTATGAAGGCATGTGTGAATGCTATCTAAGCAATCAATCCAGAATACAAGCAAGCATACACAAACAAGAAATTACGAACACACACACACACACGCACACACACACACACACACACACACACACACACACACACACACGCACGCACGCATGCACACAAAGTTCATCATATGAATATCCCTGGAATGTTGCAAGTTCTTGTAACCTGAATTACTGTTTATAAAAACTGTGAGAAGTTTTGCACATCATTAAGACATGTGAGGATTAAGTTTGCATATATGAATGTAACTAAGGTTTCATGTTTTCAAAAATACTTTTCACTGCTGGAGAAAGATAAACAAAATAACACCATGCACCATCAAATCGGATATTCCTAATCTGAATCACATGTGTGTGTGTGTGTGTGTGTGTGTGTGTGTGTGTGTGTGTGTGTGTGTGTGTGTGTGAGCATTTTTCCCACAACACTACCCAGCTGACCACCTTGCCTTCCACTCATAACCTTCTTGCCCCTGTTTCATGGAATCTGTAATAATGCAAGGGAATGAAGTTGCACTCCCATGGTTCAGGAAAAGAGTCAATCAAATACCACCCCCAATGTCAACCTAGACAGGCTGCTGGCCACTGCCTACCCCTTCTGTCCTCAAGTTGGTTCACATCTAGGTTCACACCATTCTGTACACAACAACAAAATTAAAGGACTTTTCACAACTTTTTAAGACCCTTGCTGAATGTTAAAAGGATGTTATTGATGTAAAGACAAGAGAAACACTGCATTAATATTACAATGAAGTACAAAGCATGTTACTGATGTAAAGACAAGAGAAACACTACATACAATGAAGAACAAAGGATGTTACTGATGTAAAGACAAGAGAAACACTCCATACATACAATGAAGAACAAAGGATGTCACTGATGTAAAGACAAGAGAAACACTCCCTACATACAATGAAGTACAAAGGATGTTACTGATGTAAAGACAAGAGAAACACTCCATACAAACAATGAAGAACAAAGGATGTTACTGATGTAAAGACAAGAGAAACACTACATACAATGAAGAACAAAGGATGTTACTGATGTAAAGACAAGAGAAACACTACATACAATGAAGAACAAAGGATGTCACTGACGTAAAGACAAAGAAACACTACATACATACAATGAAGTACAAAGGATGTTACTGATGTAAAGACAAGAGAAACATTACATACAATGAAGAACAAAGGATGTCACTGATGTAAAGACAAGAGAAACACTACATACATACAATGAAGAACAAAGGATGTTACTGATGTAAAGACAAGAGAAACACTACATACATACAATGAAGAACAAAGGATGTTAGAACTGATGTAAAGACAAGAGAAACACTCCATACATACAATGAAGAACAAAGGATGTCACTGACGTAAAGACAAGAGAAAACTACATACATACAATGAAGAACAAAGGATGTCACTGATGTAAAGACAAGAGAAACACTACATACATACAATGAAGTACAAAGGATGTCACTGATGTAAAGACAAGAGAAACACTACATACAATGAAGAACAAAGGATGTCACTGATGTAAAGACAGAGAAAACTACATACATACAATGAAGTACAGAGGATGTCACTGATGTAAGACAAGAGAAACACTACATACAATGAAGAACAAAGGATGTCACTGATGTAAAGACAAGAGAAACACTACATACATACAATGAAGTACAAGGATGTCACTGATGTAAAGACAAGAGAAACACTACATACAATGAAGAACAAAGGATGTCACTGATGTAAAGACAAGAGAAACACTACATACATACAATGAAGAACAAAGGATGTCACTGATGTAAAGACAAGAGAAATACTACATACATACAATGAAGAACAAAGGAGTTACTGATGTAAAGACAAGAGAAACACTACATACATACAATGAAGTACAAAGGATGTCACTATGTAAAGACAAGAGAAACACTACATACAATGAAGAACAAAGGATGTTAGAACTGATGTAAAGACAAGAGAAACACTACATACATACAATGAAGTACAAAGGATGTCACTGATGTAAAGACAAGAGAAACACACTACATACAATGAAGAACAAAGGATGTTATGATGTAAAGACAGAGAAACACTACATACAATGAGAACAAGATGTTACTGATGTAAAGACAAGAGAAACACTACATACATACAATGAAGAACAAAGGATGTTACTGATGTAAAGACAAGAGAAAACACTACATACATACAATGAAGAACAAAGGATGTTACTGATGTAAAGACAAGAGAAACACTACATACATACAATGAAGAACAAAGGATGTTACTGATGTAAAGACAAGAGAAACACTACATACATACAATGAAGAACAAAGGATGTTACTGATGTAAAGACAAGAGAAACACTACATACATACAATGAAGAACAAAGGATGTTACTGATGTAAAGACAAGAGAAACACTCCATACATACAATGAAGAACAAAGGATGTTACTGATGTAAAGACAAGAGAAACACTACATACATACAATGAAGAACAAAGGATGTTACTGATGTAAAGACAAGAGAAACACTACATACATACAATGAAGAACAAAGGATGTTACTGATGTAAAGACAAGAGAAACACTCATACATACAATGAAGATACAAAGGATGTTACTGATGTAAAGACAAGAGAAACACTACATACATACAATGAAGAACAAAGGATGTTACTGATGTAAAGACAAGAGAAACACTACATACATACAATGAAGAACAAAGGATGTTACTGATGTAAAGACAAGAGAAACACTACATACATACAATGAAGAACAAAGGATGTTACTGATGTAAAGACAAGAGAAACACTACATACATACAATGAAGAACAAAGGATGTCACTGATGTAAAGACAAGAGAAACACTACATAATACAATGAAGAACAAAGGATGTCACTGATGTAAAGACAAGAGAAACACTACATACATACAATGAAGAACAAAGGATGTTATGATGTAAAGACAAGAGAAACACTACATACATACAATGAAGATACAAAGGATGTTAAACTGATTTTAAAGACAAGAGAAACACTACATACATACAATGAAGAACAAAGGATGTCACTGATGTAAAGACAAGAGAAACACTACATACATACAATGAAGAACAAAGGATGTACTGATGTAAAGACAAGAGAAACACTATCATACAATGAAGAACAAAGGATGTCACTGATGTAAAAGACAAAGAAAACACTACATACATACAATGAAGAACAAAGGATGTTACTGATGTAAAGACAAGAGAAACACTACATACATACAATGAAGAACAAAGGATGTTAACTGATGTAAAGACAAGAGAAACACTAATACAATGAAGAACAAAGGATGTCACTGATGTAAAGACAAGAGAAACACTACATACTAAATGAAGAACAAAGGATGTCACTGATGTAAAGACAAGAGAAACACTACATACATACAATGAAGAACAAAGGATGTTACTGATGTAAAGACAAGAGAAACACTACATACAATGAAGAACAAAGGATGTTAGAACTGATGTAAAGACAAGAGAAACACTACATACATACAATGAAGAACAAAGGATGTCACTGATGTAAAGACAAGAGAAACACTACATACATACAATGAAGAACAAAGGATGTTACTGATGTAAAGACAAGAGAAACACATACATACAATGAAGAACAAAGGATGTTAGAACTGATGTAAAGACAAGAGAAACACTACATACATACAATGAAGAACAAAGGATGTTACTGATGTAAAGACAAGAGAAACACTACATACATACAATGAAGAACAAAGGATGTTACTGATGTAAAGACAAGAGAAACACTACATACATACAATGAAGAACAAAGGATGTTACTGATGTAAAGACAAGAGAAACACTACATACATACAATGAAGAACAAAGGATGTTACTGATGTAAAGACAAGAGAAACACTACTAATACAATGAAGAACAAAGGATGTCACTGATGTAAAGACAAGAGAAACACTACATACATACAATGAAGAACAAAGGATGTTACTGATGTAAAGACAAGAGAAACACTACATACATACAATGAAGAACAAAGGATGTACTGATGTAAAGACAAGAGAAACACTACATACATACAATGAAGAACAAAGGATGTTACTGATGTAAAGACAAGAGAAACACTACTATACAATGAAGAACAAAGGATGTTACTGATGTAAAGACAAGAGAAAACTACTACATACAATGAAGAACAAAGGATGTACTGATGTAAAGACAAGAGAAACACTCCATACATACAATGAAGAACAAAGGATGTACTGATGTAAAGACAAGAGAAACACTACAATACAATGAAGAACAAAGGATGTCACTGATGTAAAGACAAGAGAAACACTACATACATACAATGAAGAACAAAGGATGTTACTGATGTAAAGACAAGAGAAACACTACATACATACAATGAAGAACAAAGGATGTTACTGATGTAAAGACAAGAGAAACACTAATACATACAATGAAGAACAAAGGATGTTACTGATGTAAAGACAAGAGAAACACTACATACATACAATGAAGAACAAAGGATGTCACTGATGTAAAGACAAGAGAAACACTCATACATACAATGAAGAACAAAGGATGTACTGATGTAAAGACAAGAGAAACACTACATACAATGAAGAACAAAGGATGTTACTGATGTAAAGACAAGAGAAACACTACATACATACAATGAAGAAAAAGGATGTTACTGATGTAAAGACAAGAGAAACACTACATACATACAATGAAGAACAAAGGATGTTACTGATGTAAAGACAAGAGAAACACTACATACATACAATGAAGTACAAAGGATGTTACTGATGTAAAGACAAGAGAAACACTACATAATACAATGAAGAACAAAGGATGTCACTGATGTAAAGACAAGAGAAACACTACATACACAATGAAGAACAAAGGATGTTACTGATGTAAAGACAAGAGAAACACTACATACATACAATGAAGAACAAAGGATGTTACTGATGTAAAGACAAGAGAAACACTACTACATACAATAAGAACAAAGGATGTTACTGATGTAAGACAAGAGAAACACTACTACATCAATAAGACAAAGGATTACTGATGTAAAGACAAGAGAAACACTCATACATACAATGAAGAACAAAGGATGTTACTGATGTAAAGACAAGAGAAACACTACATACAATGAAGAACAAAGGATGTCACTGATGTAAAGACAAGAGAAACACTACATACATACAATGAAGAACAAAGGATGTTACTGATGTAAAGACAAGAGAAACACTACATACATACAATGAAGACAAAGGATGTTACTGATGTAAAGACAAGAGAAACACTTACATATACAATGAAGAACAAAGGATGTTACTGATTAAGACAAGAGAAACACTAATACAACATGAAGAACAAAGATGTTACTGATGTAAAGACAAGAAAACACTACATCAAACATACAATGGAACAGACTAAAGGAAATGGTGTACTGATGGTGACAATGACTAAGATGTAAACATCACCATACATACAATGAGAATCCAAAGGAATCGTTCTGAATGTAAAGACAAGAGAAACACTACACTTACATGAAGAACAAAGGATGTCACTGATGTAAGACAAGAGAACACTACATACATCAATGAAGTGATGACTAAAGAGTCAGTGAACTGATGTAAAGCAAGAGAAACACACTTACATCAAGAGAAGCAAAGGATGTAACTGATGTAAGACAAGAGAAACCTACATACATACATGAAGAACAAAGATGTTTACTTGTAAGACATAGAAAACACTACATACATACAATGAAGTATCAAAGATGTTACTGATGTAAAGACAGAGAACACTATCATTAAACTGGTAACAAAGTTGGTAACATGAAAGGCAAAGCATGACAATGAGAAAATACTCATTTTAAACATCCCTCAAAATTCTAGCCATACTGAGCTTAACATGTACACACACATTAGTTTTCTAAAAATATGCCAGAATTCCTTTAAAATCTTTCTTCCATAAAATCTTAGATCTGATGAAACACGTTCATCTCTTTGAGAATTTTTTAAAAATCATATGGGTGGGGTGGGGGGGTGGGTGGGGGGAGGGGCATCTCTGGTTCTGTTTGACTCCCCACTATGCTCGTTTCATCACCATTCTCATACACTGGAACTCATGCTCAAAGGAAAATACCTTTCTGAATTCAACTGAGCTGATGAAGGTACTTCAGCTCTCTTCTTTACATCACATAGTTATGCAATGCATGCCCAGCTGTTTTGAACTCATACATAGTTACTATTCCTGATCCAGTGATGACTAAAGCAGTCAGTGAACACATTGTGTTAGGAAGCAGAAGGCAGCAACTTACACTTCCAAGAGAGGATGATCTAAACAGGTCACCAATCTAATCTTACAGTAATATGCTGTGCATTATGTTGACAGACCACAGTTTACCTTGGGTAGCTTGAAGCACTGATTACTGTATAATGCTGTTGAATCTTCTACGTGAACATGTTGGGCCCTCTCATTAAACTGTAACTAATGGAATGTCCTTGAGACAGTCCAACACATACGCAAAAGGACAAAGGTTTTACCCGAACTGGACCTTGGAAATGAATTAAATCCCTCCATCCTACCCCACCTTCTTTCAAATCTGTCATCCCCATCTGCCTAAGCCATCCCCCTCCACACACACACACACCTGTTTTTCCTAACTCTTCTCCTTTAAGGACAGAGTGGAAAATCAGACTATGAATTGGTGAAATAAATTGGAGTTCCCCCATCTTTCTGGTTCAAAACCAACCTTCAATCGACCACCAATGGAATATACTACATCATCATTGGTGTTGGAGAGCCCAGAGCACATTGGCCAGTACAAGGTCATGTGCATCTTCCACCAAGTGACTGACCAGATCCTACTGCCAGCAGTGAGTGGATTCAACATCGGTTCCAGTTTCTCCAGCAGAACCTCAAACCTGAAGGGCAACACAGTACAGACGCTCAGTCTTCCAGGTCTGGGGAGATGGGCCAACTGAGCTAGCATTTACATGAAATCAACTGCAGGCTCTAATCCCCAGACAGGTTATTTGATCACGGGTTAGAGGGGCCCTGCCCAAACCAAAGGACTGCAGCGTGAGGTGAGTGGGCACTGGGGGATGGGGAGGATAGGGAGGGCTTAACTCAAACAGAAATGTGCCTGGTCACTGTACTGTCACAATGAGGAAAGACTGGGGGTAAAAGCAAGGTCTGTACGTCAGAGGTCTAACATCACTGCTTCTGGCACAGTCACAGCACGTCTGTGTGGCATGTGGTCAGAGCTGTCCCAATTAATCCCTCACACAACTGAAGCTATTAATCAATCCATTTCTAAAATAATTGAGTTATGTAGTTATCTTGTGAGAGAGAGAGAAACAGATTAATGTACATTAACGCCCAACCCTGTAGCACAAGCAAGAATGATACAGCCTGCCAAAGAAAAGTTTTCTTTTTTTTCGTTTAACTGGGTTCAGTTGAAAGGAAGCTTGCCCTCAGCCCACCACTCCTCCCCCCACCCCCCACCCCCTTCCCTTCCCAATGACTGGCAGTGTGCTGATTGTGTCTCTGTCAGGCTGATCTCAAGCCATGTTGACACAGGGGCCATTTTCCTCTACAGCTGGCTCCCAGTCCTTCCTATCCTCTGCCTGGATCAGCCCAAAAGGGCTTTCCATCCACCACCTCTAGTTCCCCTCCAGTCTGTCCCCCCCCCCCCCCCCCCCCCCCCCCCATCCTTCCTATCCTCAGCCTGGATCAGCTCAAAGGGCTTTCCATCCACCACCTCTAGTTCCCCTCCAGTCTGTCCTTGCCCGCCCCCCCCCCCCCCCCTCCCATCCTTCCTATCCTCAGCCTGGATCAGCTCAAAAGGGCTTTCCATCCATGTCATCCACCACCTCTAGTTCCCATCCAATCTGTCTTCCTTGGACCCCCACCCCCCCCCCCCCCCCCCCCCCCCCCCCCATGTGATGTGAGGGGCCAAACCCCTCAGTGGGTATCAGAGGGTGAAGGGTGGTGTGCCAGCCTCAGCATCAACATCCCCCCCCCCCCCCCCCCCCCACACACACACACAGCCATGTGACCATCAGTCCTGTTCTGACCCCTGTCAATCACCTCTCCTTCACAGGCACAAGTCCTCACCCGCCACCACACCTCCATTACAACTGCATTTTACTCAGATCCTTCTCTCTCTCTCTCTCTCTCTCTCTCTCTCTCTCTCTCTCTCTCAAAGGTCAAGGAAGATTTATTACATGAGCTTGTATAATTGTAAAATTATTTATACTGACATTTTGAAGCAAATTACTAAGTATACATGTATCTCCAGTGTCCTTGGCCACCTATGTACTGTACTACACACACACACACACACACACACACACACACACACACACACACACACGTGTGTGTATACATATATATATATATATATATATATACATACACAATAGAGCACACACACACACACACACACACACACACACACACACACACACACACACACACACACACACAACAGAACACACACACACACACACACATATATATATATATATATATATATATATATATATATGTGTGTGTGTGTGTGTGTGTGTATCTCACACACACACACACATGTATAAATATGTACAAACATTTGAGGTACAGGACAGCAAGTCCGGATGCTCATTTCTTCACATGCCACACCGTCCTTGGGATATAATGACTGTAAACAGCTCATGTTATAAAACAGTGCATCCGAGTTGCTGTGTTGGTAGCGTTCAGAGAACTCGCCAGTGGATTTCACTTTCAGTGATACATGGTCTTATAACAATTACTGATTCCACCATTGGGCCCTTTGTGCAACTGTGTATGTGGCTAAGCTGAGGTAGGGAGGGAATTTTATCCAGACCAGGTGAGGGCAATTATCCACCCTTGTTTTACCACTCCCTTCCTGCTCACCACCAACCTCACATGCAACACACCTGTGTCCTCATCACTCAACTACTGTGGTAGTTTCCATTAAAAAAAAAAATCACAGATTTCTTTTTTTTTTTTTTCTTTTTTTCTTTTTTAACCTTCCCCTTGCATAGTTTTAGACCCTGATGAGGCTGATGGGGAAGATATGAGCTCCAAGGATTCATGGCAGTGAAGTTTCATCTAAGTCAGTCTTGAGCTTGTTCACACACACACACACACACACACACACACACACACACAATCATGCAAAAACTCTTCTGACACACAACTAAGGTCAAAGTTGAAATACTTCAAATACTCATATTTTGAGGTTATTGTGAGAAGCAGGGACAGCACATGTGATCCTCTAAGAGACCTCAGAATATATCCTCTACTGAAATTAGAGGCTAGTTTTTATATCAAAATTCACCTCCATCTTCTCTCCTGCTAGATCTAGTAGCAGTGGAAGGAGCGACTTTTCGTTACTAGTGATAGAAAACTATTTTTAAATTTTTCTGGGACTGCTAAAAAATACTCCAGAATAGCTCTGGTGCAGAATGGTGCGATCTCACATATATATCATCTATAAAAATGTCAAATCTGCCAGACTAGCCAGAAACTTCAAGAAATCTGGTTTCCATGCCAAATTTATCATCATACAGCCTAGAGCAAGGAGGTTTATAAGCTGGTCATCCTATAAGTATTATCCCACGAAACAACTCGGGATTTCTGTTAAGAAGAGGACCAGAACCCTAAAGGCAATGGCAGAGGCAGCTGAAAAAAGATCCAGCAGGATCTAATCAAGGAAGAACAAATGTGAACTTCATAAGGCTTTAAATTTCCCAACTTAGAACAGGTGTCTAATAGCAAAGAGGGTAAGACATCTGTCTAAAAAGACACACTTTGCAACACCCACTCATCCAAAAGCTGCAGGTTCCAATCCTGGCAGCACCAGAAGAAAAAAAAAATGAGGCAACAGAAGGGCATCTGGGAGTGATGACCTGGATGTGGTCCTGTGCCCTTAGTCTGTAAATGTCAGGAGTCTGGGGCCAAAACACTTGTCTGAGGAAGCTTTCTTCTTTGAAGACCTGCTAATGAGCTGTCCTTAGTCTGTAAATGTCAGGAGTCTGGGGCCAAAACACTTGTCTGAGGAAGCTTTCTTCTTTGAAGACCTGCTAATGAGCTGTCCCTAGATGCTTAGATTTTCTTCCTATTCTTTCACAATATCCTAGGTGGACATTTTGGTCTCACTACGCAACCTATGTACTCCACCCCACCCCACCGCAATCACTCACTCACTCACTCACACTCTCTCTCTTCAAAACATGAATATCAACAAACATGACCTCGTCCCCTAGACAACAGTCGAAAGTGTAGATCTCTTTGCTGCCTGAAGTTTCTTGTTGTCACATGGCTCATTTGGTGTGAAGAGCACCTGACAAAGCCCCCCCCCCCCCTCACCCCCCTCCAGGTTGTGCAGGGAGAGGGCCCTGTGTTTGGCAGAGAGCAGCCTCCTGTAAACAGAGCAACTTCATGGCCGGCAGATAACAGCAGGCAGTCCCTCCTGCAGACAAGGCCTTTATGTGCAAAGCGCCAGCATGGCGGAAAGAAAAAGCTGCCAACACTAAATAACTGTCTGCTGCCCATAAACCATTACACCAGAACTTTCAATACCGAATTCCCAGCTTGCCTTTTGCAAACACTGCCCTGCCCCCCCCCCCCCCCCCCACCCCCCACCTTCTTCATATCACTCACTCTCTCACTGTGTGTGCATGCACGCATGCCAATTTCATAAAACTGATGAACAGAGCCCTATCAACTGAAATTCTGATAAATACAAAAATACACAGTCCTCCCCCTACCCCCCATCCTGCCTCCACCCTTCACCTCTCCTCTGTCTTTCTGTAAGGTATGGGTACCCGCCTCCACCCTTCACCTCTCCTCTGTCTTTCTGTAAGGTATGGGTACCCGCCTCCACCCTTCACCTCTCCTCTGTCTTTCTGTAAGGTATGGGTACCCGCCTCCACCCTTCACCTCTCCTCTGTCTTTCTGTAAGGTATGGGTACCCGCCTCCACCCTTCACCTCTCCTCTGTCTTTCTGTAAGGTATGGGTACCCGCCTCCACCCTTCACCTCTCCTCTGTCTTTCTGTAAGGTATGGGTACCCGCCTCCACCCTTTACCTCTCCTCTGTCTTTCTGTAAGGTATGGACAAGGGTAATGTTGCTTATAGCCCAGCCAACCACAAAGGGCCATATCAGGGCTGTCACCACGTTGAAGTCATCTCAGAAGTCACTATTCAAACCATAAGAAAAAAATAAACAAATACATAAAACTCTTCAAAAAACACCTTCCAAAAAAACACACCGAAAATATTGTTAAAAATCTCTCCTCTGTAAAATCTTAGATCAGATGAAAAACGTTTATCTCCCTCAGAAATTCGAAGATCACATCAGGTGGAACATCTCTGAACAAGCTTTTCATGGACTCGATGGACAGACCACACACAGTCCAGGACCAGCAAGGGGTCACATATTGACAAATCTGAACATGAAAGAGTACCTGTGGAAGAATGGACATCAGTTGGAGACCCATCATGCACACAACACATGTCCAACTCTGAAAAGAAGAAGCAGAAGCAGACCTCTGGATGAAGAATTCACACTACCCCAAAGGGGATTATGGCCATTAAAGTCACCAAAGAGCAAACAGGGGTGAGGAAGTTCTTCAATCAGACTGACAAGGTCCTGACGACAAACCGAGACAGAAGGTGGTAGATATAACAAGCAAACTGTCATGGTTTTATGGAGAGTGACTCTTGCAGCTACTGCCTGAAGAGGGGTGGCAAGAGCAACAGGGCTAAACAGCAAAACTTTGTGGATAAGAAGAGCAACGCCGCCTGTAAATCCCAACGTGGAAGGTTGTGCAGGTTTGGAAAGAATATTGAAGCCAGAAAGAGTGAAGGTCTTCTGGCTTTGAATTTGTGTTTCCTGAAGAGCTACTACATGGGGTTTTAGTGTTTGACACAAACACTGCAGCTCCTCAAAGTTAGAGTTTAAACCACGTATACTCCAATGGATTAATGTACTATTCATGGTGCAGAGGACAAACAGGAGAGAAATCAGTTATCTCCAAGTCATCGTCTGCATCAAATGAAGCGTATCTGTTTTGAAGATGGTCAGATTTGATTCTAGACCTGCTGGCGGACTTATATGCAGGCGGAGACAGCTTAGCTTTTGGAGATGATGGAGGTCACCTTTTAATCTCCAGCATCTCCACACTTGGTTGGACTCCCTTGCCTGCATGGGCACCGCTCTTGAAAGTTTGAGGCAGGAGGGCTGGTTTTTCATTCTGCCCAGCAGCAGATGGATTAGACGACTGCTGGGCAGTCTGAGAAGTGGTGGATTTAGCACCTCCGCCAGAGGCATCCACTCTGGATTGGGAGGTGGTGGATTTGCCTCCTGGGGGCTTGACACTTTTCCTTGCAATGTTTTGGAAAAAATAAAGACATCAGTTTGAAAGCAAACAGAACCTAGGGAAACTTTCTTCACAGCCAAAGCGTACAAAGAAATAGAAACCGGCTGACTACCAAGGACCTGCTTCCACGCCTTGAAAAATGAAATTTTATTTTCCGTTTTTACCTTTTGGATGTTTGCTTCCTGGATCCAAACTGGGCAGTTAAGTGAAGAGGAGGGGTGGTCACCATTGCAGTTTGCACGATGAGCCGCATCTTCACATGGCCCATCATGGGTTGCTTTGCAGCAAACACCACACACCTCCTCCCCAGAACAGCGATCTTTGATGTGCCCAAACTTCTGGCACTTGAAGCACGGCATGTGAGACGGAATATAAAGCTGAACGCGCACATTCAGCTAACCCACTTTGATGACTTTTGACAATGAAGGGGTACAGAATGTCAGGAAGAGGGTGCTGGTGGGCACTCTTTCTGTACCTTTAGGAATGGTTACCCAATGCACGTCAGTGACACCTTGTGAAGCCAGTTCAGTTCTAATCTTGGTCTTCAAAACGCCTCTCAGATCCGGGCATTGAATGACTCCCATGGAGGAATTCAGGTGTTTATGGGGAGCCATCCGGATCTCTCTGTCCACTAGCCTTGTGGCCCTCAGCAGCTGTTCAGACTGAACATTTCGACTTGCACTGGACAAGGAATGGATCATAGTCTTCTCACCAACTGAGGGTCGCATGCGATTCCTTGGATAGCGAAAGAGCTCAGAGCAGAAATCAGCTTTTCCTGCTCTATTCCTTCAACCACAAGCCAGGAAGACCAGAATCCTGTCCTCTTTCTTGTCTCCACGTCACAGTCATCTGTATCCAAATCCTTCGTTATAGGGGTTATTACTTTCCTTTTCTTTAGGGGAATGGTTTTTTTTAAAGAAGCCATATTTCATGTGTTTTAATTGCATCTCTCCCTTTCCCACCCACTATGGAGTCCAACGAAGGGCCAGGGCCAAGAAGTCACTGTCTTGACCCCTCCCAGGCTTCGGGAGAGATACACGACAGAGCACCACTAACCCTATCCCCCCTGATCATGCTCAACTCCCAGGGGGACAGAGAGCTGAGCACTGCAGGGGTTACCCTGGCCAGTCGGAGAACTGCCTGTCTTGACCCAGCCCCATGCAGGGGAAGCCGATTGATACACCTGGGCCAGAGTGTACCTCCTGTCTAGGAGAGGTCCGAGCCAAAGTGATGTGTTGAGGGCACCTGCCCTCTCAATCACCAGGATCTCATTCCCCTCCATCACAGGTTGCACCGCAAGGCAAACACGGCGGATCTTAAGAAGACCACAGAGAAAAGAAGAATGTGGAAAAGAAGACTTGAAGGGGAGACAAAAAACTTGAAGGGGAGACAAAAAACTTGAAGGGGAGACAAAAAACTTGAAGGGGAGACAAAGAACTTGAAGGGGAGACAAAAAACTTGAAGGGGAGACAAAAAACTTGAAGGGGAGACAAAGATAAAGATCCATAAAGAAGGCAGAAGATAAAATACGAACAACGCAGTTTACTATTTGTCAGGTCCCTCACCCTTAACCTGTCTGACGTGGGAGACCCTACCAGGGCATTACCTCCAACCCTGTTGCGCTTAGGCCAGTCAGCAACTTGACTTTCCAGGCCTAGAAGCATTTTCAAAAACTAGCCCGTCATCCCGTCATCCTTGCAATGTTTTGGAAAAAATAAAGACATCAGTTTGAAAGCAAACAGAACCTAGGGAAACAGCACAGCCTAAGGGATCACTGGACCACGCAAGCCCTCCGACCACAGCAAGGTTGCAACTCCCGGACGTAAGGTAAAGGGAAAGGAAAAAAAAAGAAGAAAAGAATAGCTGGACTTTTGTAAGGTAAAGGAAAAGAAAAAAAAAAGAAGAAAAGAATGGCTGGACGTAAGGTACAGGAAAAGAAAAAAAAGAAGAAAAGAATGGCTGGACGTAAGGTACAGGAAAAGAAAAAAAAGAAGAAAAGAATGGCTGGACGTAAGGTACAGGAAAAGAAAAAAAAGAAGAAAAGAATGGCTGGACTCTTGTAAGGTAAAGGAAAAGAAGAAAAAAAAGAAGAAAAGAATGGCTGGATGTAAGGTAAAGGAAAAGAAAAAAAAAAGAAAAGAATGGCTGGATGTAAGGTAAAGGAAAAGAAGAAAAAAAAGAAAAGAATGGCTGGATGTAAGGTAAAGGAAAAGAAAAAAAAAGAAAAGAAAAGAATGGCTGGATGTAAGGTAAAGGGAAAAAAAAAAGAAAAGAATGGCTGGATGTAAGGTAAAGAAAAAAAAAAGAAAAGAATGGCTGGATGTAAGGTAAAGGAAAAGAAAAAAAAAAAAAAAGAATGGCTGGATGTAAGGTAAAGGAAAAGAAAAAAAAAGAAAAGAAAAGAATGGCTGGATGTAAGGTAAAGGAAAAGAAAAAAAAAGAAAAGAAAAGAATGGCTGGATGTAAGGTAAAGGAAAAAAAAAAGAAAAGAAAAGAATGGCTGGATGTAAGGTAAAGGAAAAAAAAAAGAAAAGAAAAGAATGGCTGGATGTAAGGTAAAGGAAAAAAAAAAGAAAAGAAAAGAATGGCTGGATGTAAGGTAAAGGAAAAAAAAAAGAAAAGAATGGCTGGATGTAAGGTAAAGGAAAAGAAAAAAAAAGAAAAGAAAAGAATGGCTGGATGTAAGGTAAAGGAAAAAAAAAAGAAAAGAAAAGAATGGCTGGACTTTTGTAAGGTAAAGGGCAGGAAACAAGATGCAAAGCATGTATTTATTTTAAACGTACTCCCTGTTTATCTTGAATAGAAGTACTTAGATATTCCATAAAGAAAAAAAAAACATTTTGGGCCATTATAACCGTTAGTAACGGCTATTCTGGTAAAATAAAACATGGGGCATCATCCGTGACCCGTAATAAACATACCTAAAATTTTCAGAAAGATCGGCCCAGATGTTTTGTCTGGAGCGAGTGGAACACATTTTGACCACGGACAGGCAGACAGACAGACACACTGACAGCATTTCTTCATGACCGTTGTAAAGTACTCCCTGTTCTATAAGAACTGGGATCACAAAAAGGAAGAAAAGAATGGCTGGACTTTTGTTAGGTAAAGGGAAGGAAAAAAAAAAGAAGAAAAAACTGGCTGGACTTTTGTAAGGCAAAGGGAAGGGAAAAAAGGAGAAAAGAATGGATGGACTTTTGTAAGACAAAGGAGAGGGAAAAAAGAAGAAAAGAATGGCTGGGTGACAATGCTTCAAATTCTTCATCACACTCCAACCCACAGCCCAACAGTGTGAGAGGAGGTGTTCTAGGACGTGGGAAGGATGATCCATCCCTTTCTGAGGGAGCAGCCATCAATCAACACATCCAGCTAAGCCCTGGCTAAGCTGAAACATGGCCATCCTTCACTCCACAGCATGCACAGCCCTCTCCACTGCCTCCAGCACACACACACACTGCACACATAGGGATGACAGCATCGCAATGCTAGCAATGATAATGTGATCATTTCAACTGTAACAACTATATGTCACCGCTTCTTTCAACAACAACAACAAAAAGAGGGGAGAGAACATTCATACTGAGGCTGAAGGTAAGGTAAGGTAATGTTGCTTATAACCCAGCCGACTGCAAAGGGCCATATCAGTGCTGCCACCATGTTAAAATCAACTCACGTCATCAAAAAAAAAAAAAAATTTTTTAAGACTTTTCACACATCTCTTTAAAATACATCTTCTAAAAGCGCACCAGAAACTTCTTTGAAAATGGGCAACTGATATTACTTACAGACCTGGGAGCAAGAAAAATACCAGAGCAGAACAGAGATTCTGGTGTCTGTCATTAACTCAATGATGCACCAATTTGAAATGACTAATGTGACAATGACTATTTTATAGCCCACTCAAAACATCTTGTATTTGTTTGTTTGTTTCTTTTACTGTACACTTGTAAATTATCAGACAGAATTTTAAAAAATGCAGTGATCAACATTTAATCCTGGGTCCAATGCAAATAAACACTGAATACAGCAACTAAGTGTGTTGATCTCCAATGGGTGTAACATCAAAACGCCTTTCGTGTAGTAACTCTACCAATGTTACATTTTGCCAGACTGCCGACAGAAATCAGTGGACGAGCCAGTTTTGTGTGTATACCAAGAGTGCACTCCAGTTCTATTCATGTGGTCAAACTACTATTTCTCTTCAAATACAGTGTTGCGAGAAGTACATTTGCCAAGAAATAACTTGTATTTCGCATGTATACACAAAAGATACTATACAATCTTTGCACATCCAGCTTATTAATCTATCATATGACGCACAGACATACACATCACACTGCCGATGATGTTGTCTGTCATCGAGATGGTCCAAATCAACCACCTTGTTAAAATTTTATCCACTTAGTACCATTTCCATCATCAAATTTTACAACCCGACTGAGGAGTGCTGCAAAGAACCTTTACACACTTTCATGCCTGCCTGATAAAGCAGATTTTCACCATGATCAGGCCTTTCCCCATGTGGTGTTATTCTGCACCCCTTCACACAATCTTCACACACAAACACCCTGCTTTCCCTTCCTACTCCTCTCCCTCCCTCCTTCAACAGTGAGAGAACATTCATACACAAATCCCACCCAAGTCATCACGATGATGAAACCTGATGAGTCTACATTGCAAGTGACTGTCATTAAGGTGATACTCACTCACTATTATTACCAACACCTGTCTCTGAATTCACTGGTTTTTATCTATATCAGTATATGAAACCCTTTTGTATCCTTGAATAGCCCTCTGACACCCAGCCCACCAATACCACAGTAAGCAAGTAAATTAGAGTGAAAGTGTACAAGTGCGCACCTGTACGTGTGTGCGCAAATGTGTAGAACTAGAAGTGACCTACTCAGTGTGTGTGTGTGTGTGTGTGTGTGTGTGTGTGTGTGTGTGTATGAAGAGAGAGACACTGACAGACAGAGAAAGAATTTTCATATATTGTGCTCAAAATTACTTTTTTTAATGAATCATTGTCCCATCCTCCCCCTATGCCCCATTCATTCTTCTTCTCTCTCTCTTTCTCTTCAAAACACACACACACAAAAGCAAGCACACACACACACACACACACACACACACACACACACACACACACACACATGCGCCATGCCCCACATGTGCACACCC
Source organism: Conus canariensis (assembly GCA_033310375.1). NCBI lineage: Eukaryota > Metazoa > Mollusca > Gastropoda > Neogastropoda > Conidae > Conus > Conus canariensis. The sequence continues at coordinate 48,599,164 of CM065736.1, read as the reverse complement.
ACACACATACACGCATACATACATTCACAGGCATATGTTGGGATACATGTACACATGTGCACACAAACACACACACACACGCACACGCACGCATGCACACACGCACATGCGTGCACGCACGCACACACACATACACGCGCACACACACACACGCACACACACACTCACACATGCCCCACACTTGCATGCCCATTTGCATGTTTGCATGCACACACACACACACACACACACACACACATACACACACACACACACACACACACACATGTACACATTCACAGGCATGTGTTGAGATACATGTACTCATGTGCATGCACCCACGCACACATGCACACACACACACACACACACACACACACACACACACACACACATACACACACTTATAGACAGAGAGAAAGCAGACTGAGACAGGCAGATAGACAGACAGAGCTCTGGAGTTTTAAAACACAAAATGCAACTCAAAAGTACATCAGCCAATATTATGTTCATGTGCACATTCTGTTGGCACAAGCACTCACTCAAGTGCACCTGTCTTTTTTTGCAAAGTTGTTACCATATGTCCTGACTCATCCCTGTCACCCTCAACTAAGGCTCGCCTTTCTTGTGCTTCAGCACATGTTGTTTGGCGTATACTGTCTTGTCTGCAAAGAGTGACCTGCATGAGGACTATTTCTAATGATAAATTTTGGTAAGTCTGTAGTAGTAGCAACGCTTCCTCAGTTGTTTAAATGATTGACATACACTACTTCAGTTGTCTATGACCAAAAACACACGGGGCCTCACAAATTAATATGAATCAGGAAAAAAAAAAAAAGAGCTGTACTGATCTCCTCCAGAAGGGCAGATCAGGTGTGTTTGCTATTCAATACTCCACCACAACATGCCAAAAATGACCAAACCAACCGAATTTCATGACTCCAGATGCTAACACACTGTCAGGCCTGCTTACCTTCAACATTGCTAAGGATACACTGTTGGACTAAAATGAGCCTGTTTTTCACCAAGTGTGTGCATACCTTCCAAAGGTTTGTAAAGGCAGGGAAGGTGGGGATGGACTAAAATGAGCCTGTTTTTCACCAAGTGTGTGCATACCTTCCAAAGGTTTGTAAAGGCAGGGAAGGTGGGGATGGACTAAAATGAGCCTGTTTTTCACCAAGTGTGTGCATACCTTCCAAAGGTTTGTAAAGGCAGGGAAGGTGGGGATGGACTAAAATGAGCCTGTTTTTCACCAAGTGTGTGCATACCTTCCAAAGGTTTGTAAAGGCAGGGAAGGTGGGGAACTGGGCAGGTGTTGGGGATTTCCTGATTTCGTTTTCATCTACCATCACACAGCAGAGGGTAGTGGGGGGAGGATTTTCATCTACCATGAAACAGCAGAGGGTAGACAGGAGGGGATTTTCATTTTAATCTACCATTAAACAGCAGAGGGTAGTGTGGAGGGGATTTTCATCTGCTCCAGAGGGTAGTGGGGGGGAGGGAAGGGGGGGGGGGGGGATTTTTCATTTTCATCTACCATTAAACAGCAGAGGGTATTCAGGAGGGGGTTTTCATCTGCTCCAGAGGCAGTGGGGAGGGGATTTTCATTTACCATTAACAGCAGAGGGGAGGTGGGGGGGGGGGGGGGGGGGGATTTTCATTACCATTAACAGCAGAGGGTAGTCGGGGGGTTGGGGGGGGGGGGGGATTTTCATTTCCATCTACCATTAAACAGCAGAGGGTAGTCAGGAGGGGATTTTCATCTACTCCAGAGGGTAGTGGGGAGGGGATTTTCATTCTCATCTACCATTAAACAGCAGAGGGTAGCATGGAGGGGATTTTCATCTACATTAAACAGCAGAGGGTAGTGGGGAGGGGATTTTCATTTTCATCTACCATTAAACAGCAGAGGGTAGTCAGGAGGGGATTTTCATCTGCTCCAAGATAGTGGGGAGGGGATTTTACTTCATCTACCATTAAACAGCACAGTGTAGTGGGAGGGGATTTGTTCATCTATCACCCTACAGGCAGAGGGAGAGGCTGGGAAGGGTCTGGGAACGATGTTTTCATCTGCCTTCACTTTGTCAGGTAAAAGGATACTTGCCATATCCACCGTAAAAATAGTTTCTCCTAATACAATTACTGTCAAACTTGATTCGTCAGCACACTTTGCACAAATTCCTCCCCCTCCCCCCCCCCCCCCCCCCCCCCCCCCCCCCCCCCCCCAAATCTCTTAGAGCCTGTAGTCCCTGCTATCAACTTATCAGCATGTCGTCGAAAACACAAGACACTGGTAGATGCGTTGTTACTCTTTTCAAGGTTTTTTTTCTTTTTCATTTCATTTTATTCATTGTATTTTGGCCAAAGGTGTACAAACTACAGCGAAATGGTGTGAGTAAACCTGTCTGCACTGTCCCATATCAAAAGTTTTTACGTTCCATGATTGGACCCATTTCACTACAGCAATACATTTCATTAAAGCACAAACCATGCCAAGAGCAAATTTACTTGTTAGCACTTTATTTGAAAGGTATGGCATCTCCTCCTTAATCCAAGATCACCTATGAGGAAACACTGGATGACAATGTTTCTATACCCCAGTGTCAGTGAGCCGCTCCTGTTCCCTTGTTCCAGGATACAGATTACAACTGGCATGAGCGCTCTCTGCAGCCCATCAATCAATCTGTCAAACGCATCAGTGGCTGGTGCCTTCGTGATTCATCTCACGGCCCTCTGTTACAGCAAGCAGCTCCTGAGAATTATCTTTCCCTCTCGAAGCAGAATCTATGTTTGCATGATGATTAAGTGTCCTCCTTCCAAAATTTTACTATTTCTGCACTGTGCTTTAATTGCTCTGTGGTGGGTGTGTGTGTATGTGTGTGTGTGTGTGTGTGTGTGTGTGTGTGTGTGTGTGTGTGTGTATGTGTGTGTGTGTGTGTGTGTGGAGGGGGGGGGGGGTGTAAAACCTCTGATTATATCTAACTTTCAGTTTTATAGGAAAACATACAATTCATTCTCTCGCTCAGACAGCCTCCTCTGTCCTTTCCTTACAAATAAGGTAGGCTCTGCTATGGTGTTTTGATTGATTACAGCATTCTGTATTGTACTGACACAACCACTCCATTGTTACAGCATTCTGTAATGTACTGACACAACCACTCCATTGTTACAGCATTCTGTATTGCACTGACACACTGTTACAGCATTCTGTATTGCGCTGACACAACCACTCCATTGTTACAGCATTACAAATAAGGTAGGCTCTGCTATGGTGTTTTGAATGATTACAGCATTCTGTATTGTACTGACACAACCACTCCATTGTTACAGCATTCTGTACTGTACTGACACAACCACTACATTGTTAAGCATTCTGTATTGTGCTGACACAACCACTCCATTGTTACAGCATTCTGTACTGTACTGACACCACTCCATTGTTACAGCATTCTGTACTGTACTGACACAACCACTCCATTGTTACAGCATTCTGTACTGTACTGACACAACCACTCCATTGTTACAGCATTCTGTACTGTACTGACACAACCACTCCATTGTTACAGCATTCTGTACTGTACTGACACAACCACTCCATTGTTACAGCATTCTGTACTGTACTGACACAACCACTCCACTGTTACAGCATTCTGTACTGTACTGACACAACCACTCCATTGTTACAGCATTCTGTACTGTACTGACACAACCACTCCATTGTTACAGCATTCTGTACTGTACTGACACAACCACTCCATTGTTACAGCATTCTGTACTGTACTGACACAACCACTCCATTGTTCAGGGCTCAAAACAGGAGGAGGAAAAAACCACTGAAACTAGGGAGGTCCGGGGGCATGCTTCCTCGGGAAAATTTTTTTTTAAACTGGTGTAAATCTATGCCATTTCGCACTTTCTGGACATAATTTCAAGAGATATTTAGTGCATAAAAATTGCTTTTTTTTTTTTTTTTTTTAACACACTTCCCTTGAGCACAGTTTGCACCAAGCTAAACCTGGTGCAGCGACTTTGCGAAGAAAGTCTCCAATGACTTCTTCGTCAACTTTCTGAAGCGTCACTCCCATTTCCACTTGTTTTTAATTGAAAGGTCGTCAAAAGTCTGACCCGCTTGAACAATGTCTGCGCGCTCCGCCATTTTGATTTTTCCAAGAAGTCCGACCGGAAACTTCTTCCAAGAAAAATCAGGGGCCATAACTTGCGCGCCGTTGCTATGAACGCTTGCAAGCCAATCACAGATGCCTTGCTCCTTTCGGGTTTTTTTTGTTTGTTTGTTTGTTTTTTTTTAGACAAACCAAGATCGCGGAATTCGACCCAGACGCGGAACGTTTTAAGCCCTGATTGTTACAGCATTCTGTACTGTACTGACACAACCACTCCATTGTTACAGCATTCTGTACTGTACTGACACAACCACTCCATTGTTACAGCATTCTGTACTGTACTGACACAACCACTCCATTGTTACAGCATTCTGTAATGTACTGACACAACCACTCCATTGTTACAGCATTCTGTAATGTACTGACACAACCACTCCATTGTTACAGCATTCTGTATTGTACTGACACAACCACTCCATTGTTACAGCATTCTGTACTGTACTGACACATTGTTACAGCATTCTGTAATGTACTGACACAACCACTCTATACACTGATTTGCATAATGCAGGAAGGGGAGAGAAGAGAGGAGGAGAAAGAAAAAACAAAACCAAGGAGAAAGCGAGAGGAAGCGATGAAATGTTTCGTCAAGTGAGTAAATTAGTTCTGGAGCACATGGGCTGAGAGTGACATCACCAACTTGCTTGAAGGAGTGAAAGGTGCAGAGGGTGCTGAAAGGAGTGATGACTGGGCTACTTTGTGGCAATGGGCTGGCAGTTGGCCGGGTGAGGGGGCTGTACCCTCACTAGCCTGCTGTTCACTGTCCCTCTGCCCACATACCCCTGCTCCCTTCTTCCACCTCTGTATCCCAACCCTGAAACCCCCTCCTGTCTTGCACCAGCCCCTCAAAGAACTCCCTGTCCCCTCTTCCACTGCACACCCATCACAGCTCAGAGGGAAAACAGAGGGCAGAAAGGTCACCTTGAAATGAGGGAATTCAGTGATCATCATCACCATAACGCCGTTATCAAATGTCCATCAGGCAACGCCGTCCCACTCTGCTTTTTTACTGAAAATTAAGGAACCTGGCTGTTCCAGCCAACACATCTTGATGCTGACACAACATTTTGTTTCAATGAAACACATCATGTAGATCTGATCTTAATTAATAGACACTAAAGGGTCCAAACACACACACACACACACACACACACACTCACTCACACTGGCACACACACCACATGGCCTCCAGTCTCACTGAGCCAGCAGCTAAAAGGAAGATCTATTGATCGGTGCCCCAGGCCAGCAGATGTTGTTCACAAATGGCCTGTAAACTTCATCCTGTGCCTAGACAAAACACAACTGGCCACTCAGTGTCCATGCACTTACTGTCTGGTGGGGATCTAGCGTGACGTGTTGCAGGCCACTATAGCCTATAGACCAGCATAGCGATGCCTTTCCCCTGACTTGTAGCAGGCCACTATAGTCTATAGCCTATATAGGCCAGCATAGTGACACCTTTCCCCTGACATGCTGCAGGCCACTACATGCCAGTATAATGACACATTTCCCCTGACTTGTAGCAGGCCACTACACGCCAGTATGACACCTTTCCCCTGACTTGTAGCAGGCCACTATAGCCTATAGACCAGCATAGTGACACCTTTCCCCTGACATGTTGCAGGCCACTACACGCCAGTGTAACTATAATGACACATTTCCCCTGACTTGTAGCAGGCCACTATAGCTTATAGTCCAACATAGTGACACCTTTCCCGTGATGTGCTGCAGACCACTATAGCCTATAGGCCAGCATAGTGACACCTTTCCCCTGACATGTTGCAGGCCAGCATAGTGACACCTTTCCCTGACATGTTGCAGGCCAGCATAGTGACACCTTTCCCCTGACATGTTGCAGGCCAGCATAGTGACGCCTTTCCCCTGACATGTTGCAGGCCAGCATAGTGACGCCTTTCCCCTGACATGTTGCAGGCCAGCATAGTGACGCCTTTCCCCTGACATGTTGCAGGCCAGCATAGTGACGCCTTTCCTTGACTGAAACTTGGTTGTACGATCGTGGTGACGAGTCCTACATCGCTGCTATGACTCCCTGTGATTATGATTTCCACTCGTTTCCTCGTGTTGGATCACGAGGTGGTGGATTAGCCTTCATGATTCGAAAAACACTCTCATGCTGTATTTCTTTCACTCCTGTGAAATTTTGTTCGTTTGAGTGTGTTGAAATGAAACTACGAGGCACTGCTGCTACTGTTTCTTTGGTTTGTGTTTACAGACCTCCGCCAAGTAAGTCCAATATGCTGTCTAACTCTGCCTTCCTACGGGAGTTTCCAGATCTGTTATCCTCTTATGCAGCTACACGTAATACTGTTTGTTATCTTGGTGACTTTAATTTTCATTATGATGACTATTCAGATCGCCAAGTGATTCATCTAAAGACTCTACTGACTGATCACAACCTGTCTCAGTTTGTTCAAACACCAACACACAAACATGGCCATATCCTTGATTGGGTGGTGGGAAACATTGAAGACAGCGTTCTCTCTGTGGATGAAGTTCGTGACTATGCTGGTCTTTCAGACCATTTTGTTGTTGTGTGTAGTTTGAAGATCTCCAGACCCCTCCTCGGAAAAGACTTGTTACGTCTAGGAACATGAAAGCATTGTGTGTGGCTGTTTTTGACCAAGAGGTCAAGAGTTTTGCTCAGGGCATGCGTAAGCAGCAAAGCAATGCAGATGTCACACAATTAGTTGAAGTGCTTAACGATGGCCTTCAGGAAATCCTGGACCGACACGCGCCTGCAGTGACTAGGTGTGTTACTGACCGTCCCTCAGCTCCTTGGCTCTCCGAGGACGTGAGAGCTGCTCGACGTCAACGCCGGCGCAGCGAGAGACGCTGGAGAAAGAGCCGATTGACCATCCACCGCCAGATCTTTGCAGCGAACAGGTGTGAGGCAGGGGACTGCCTCCAGGATGCCAGAGAGTCATACTATCGTGATAAAATTGACTCTTGTTCTTCATCAAAGCAGTTGTTTTCTCTTTCAAGTGAACTACTTGGCAAACAAAAGAAATTAAGTTTGCCCACGAACATTCCTCCTTCTCAAATCTCTCAACAATTTAGTGAATTCTTTGTTGATAAAATCAAAACCATCCGTGACAATCTTGATGCAAATCCTTCCAAACCAATTCTTTACGATAAATACTGTGGACCACCTTTTTGTACTTTTAATCCTGTGGATGAAAAACTGATCGGCGATCTCATAAGTGAATCCTCCAGCAAAAGTTGTGTCCTTGACCCCATCCCTACTTCCCTCCTTAAACGGTGTGCCTCTCATTTGATTCCCGTGATTACAAACATTGTAAACAAATCTCTCTTGTCAGGCATAGTGCCTCCTCAGTTTAAGCAGGCAATGGTTACCCCTCTCTTGAAAAAGCCAGGACTGGACCTTAATAAGTTAAAGAACTATAGACCGGTGTCCAACCTCCCATTCCTCTCAAAAATCCTTGAAAGAGTTGTGCTGAAGCAGCTTCAGACTCATCTTTCAGACCATGGTCTTCTTGAGGCCTGTCAGTCTGCTTATAGGAAGAATCATAGCACTGAGACTGCTGTATTGAGCGTACTGGACTGTTTACTGTGCAAATCCGACAGTAAACTTGTTTCTCTCGTAGCCTTGCTTGATCTGAGTGCTGCCTTTGATACGCTAGATCACACTACTTTACTTGAAAGGCTTAGGGTCACTTTTGGTGTTGATGGGATAGTTCTCCAGTGGTTCGAATCGTACATCAGAGATAGGTCACAGGCGGTGGTTGTGGGTGGTGTAAGGTCTACTTTGTCACCTCTTTTGTATGGAGTACCACAGGGGTCAGTATTGGGCCCAGTGTTGTTTACATTGTACTCACAGCCCTTGTCAGATGTTATCTCGGACCATGATTGTGATTTTCACAAGTATGCTGATGACACTGAGCTTTCTAAGAGTGGCACACCTGATGAGTTTGTTTCTGTTCAATCTGGGGTGTCTCGGTGTATCAGCAGTGTGCAGGAATGGATGACAAGTAATAAGCTTAAATTAAATTGTGAAAAGACTGAAGTCATGCCCGTTGGAACCTCCTCCTGCCTCAAACTCGTTGAGTCAGAGTCAATGGTTGTTGATGGTACTGAATTGCCTTTCAGTAACTCTGTCAAATACCTTGGTGTTACCATTGATCAGTGTCTGACCATGCAGAATCAAATATCTGTAGTCTGTCGCTCATCCTTTTTAGAGCTGAGACGTATTGCTTCCATCCGACGCTTTATGTCCAGGGAAGTAGCTGTCAGGCTAGTCTGTGCCACGGTGATGTCAAGATTGGACTACTGCAACTCTGTTTATGCTGGGCTTCCCGCAGAACAGATTGCTCGGCTGCAGAGAGTCCAAAATAGCGCTGCACGACTTGTTTTGAAGAGGAGGAGGTGTGAGCACATCACTCCCATGCTGATCGAACTGCACTGGCTTCCCATACGGTAATCGGTGGCAATTTAAACTGGCAGTTCTTGCTTTCCGCCACTTCAATGAATCTCTTCCTCACTATCTCTCTTCTTCTCTCTGCACCTACCAAAGCTCTCGTACCCTTCGCTCTTCTTCACAAAAACTTTTGAAAATCCCTAAGCGTTCTCTGAAATCTGTAGGCGAAAGAGCCTTCAGTTTTAGAGCACCTTCTATTTGGAACTCCCTCCCTGAAGACCTTCGTAATCAGCCTACTCTTTCTTCTTTTAAATCTCAGCTCAAAACTTACCTCTTCAAAAAAGCCTATTCTCTTCTGTAGATGACTAGATCTCTCTTAAATTCCTCCATAACTAGTTCGGTGAGACAGTTTATGCATGTAGGTGCGTCTGCCATTGTGTATTTTCTTTTTGCTGTGTGCATGAATATTGTATGAATAAGTGCAAATGGTGGATGTAAGCGCATTGAGTTGTACAACAAGAAATGCGCTATATAAGTATTATACATTATTATTATTATTATTATTATGTTGCAGGCCAGCATAGTGACACCTTTCCCCTGACATGTTGCAGGCCAGCATAGTGACACCTTTCCCCTGACATGTTGCAGGCCAGCATAGTGACACCTTTCCCCTGACATGTTGCAGGCCAGCATAGTGACGCCTTTCCCCTGACATGTTGCAGGCCAGCATAGTGACGCCTTTCCCCTGACATGTTGCAGGCCAGCATAGTGACACCTTTCCCCTGACATGTTGCAGGCCAGCATAGTGACGCCTTTCCCCTGACATGTTGCAGGCCAGCATAGTGACGCCTTTCCCCTGACATGTTGCAGGCCAGCATAGTGACACCCTTCCCCTGACATGTTGCAGGCCACTATAGCCCATAGGCCAGCATAGTGACACCTTTCCCCTGACATGTTGCAGGCCACTATAGCCCATAGGCCAGCATAGTGACGCCTTTCCCCTGACATGTTGCAGGCCAGCATAGTGACACCTTTCCCCTGACATGTTGCAGGCCACTATAGCCCATAGGCCAGCATAGTGACGCCTTTCTCCTGACATGTTGCAGGCCAGCATAGTGACGCCTTTCCCCTGACATGTTGCAGACCACTATAGCCTATAGGCCAGCACAGTGACGCCTTTCCCCTGACATGTTGCAGACCACTATAGCCTATAGGCCAGCATAGTGACGCCTTTCCCTGACATGTTGCAGACCACTATAGCCTATAGGCCAGCATAGTGACACCTTTCCCCTGACATGTTGCAGATCACTATAGCCTGTAGGCCAGCATAGTGACACCTTTCCCCTGACATGTTGCAGACCACTATAGCCCATAGGCCAGTATAGTGACACCTTTCCCCTGACGTGCTGCAGACCACTATAGCCTATAGGCCAGTATAGTGACACCTTTCCCCTGACGTGCTGCAGACCACTATAGCCCATAGGCCAGCATAGTGACGCCTTTCCCCTGACATGTTGCAGGCCACTATAGGCCAGCATGGTTGGCTTCAGGCTAATATGGGTCAGCCTGCTGATTGTCAAGGGAACTGGGACTCACAAAAGGTGTAAGGGCTCTAAACCACAACAGTTTACAACCTGACAGGATAAGAGGATACCAGGTCAACTGGCACAGAAGGCATTAGGGACATTACCTGTGCAGCCCCTCAAGCTGCGTGAAGATGGAATGCATCGAGGAGCTATACACAGGTGACCAAAAGAACATCAGCATGAACATGAAAAATTCCCAAGTTCAAACAATAGGTGTTCAACAGTCAAGAAGGCAAACTGACCAGTCTGACTGGCAATACAACGTGGCTGTGTCCCTCATGCCAGACTGAAGAGGAATTCATGTACAAAAGGTGGGACAGAGCTGGCCCTGAGGACCTCAAACTTGCAGAAATCGTCCCCCAGTAGTCCCCCTTTGTCCTAACTTGCTGTGGAGTGCTGAGCTGATGTTAAGTGTCCAGCTGGTTTGGATGTGAGTGGACAATGCAGTTGTGGCTGAAGACAATAATCATCGCACAGGGATGTCTTTATAGTTTATGAGCAGTACTGTGTGTGGCACCAAATCCAATGCGATGGCCTGGTCAGTTCATTTTGCATGAATAAGGTATCCCCATCTTCACTATCATCTATACCTTTTATGCTGAAACAAAAAAAAGCTGTACTGTGGCCCTTATAACATTTGTTGATATATGGTATCCCCATCTTCACTATCATCTATACCCTTTATGCTGAAACAAAAAAAAGCTGTACTGTGGCCCTTATAACATTTGTTGATATATGGTATCCCCATCTTCACTATCATCTAAACCTTTTATGCTGAAACAAGAAAAAGCAGTACTGTGGCCCTTATAACATTTGTTGATATATGGTATCCCCATCTTCACTATCACCTTTTACTCTGAAACAAGAAAAAGCTGTACTGTGGCTCTTACAACATTTGTTGATACATTTAATCATGTAATCTGGTTATCAAGGATGAAAAATTCTAAGATTTTGCAAGCAAAGATTGTCAGGTATTCCGTTTTGATATCACCAGCTTTCCATTATTTCATTTCGTCAAATGGGAAGAAATCCAGCCAAGTTTTTTTTTTTACAAAATCATCATTGAGCAATTCTCCTGCCTCTACAAACAGACCTTTCCATCAACATCCTCAAATGTCATTAATGTTAGGCTCCTTTTTTAACCACTCAAAACACACATTAAGTGCCTGGGATTCTTAGTAATCTTACCCATCTATGTGGTGAGATCTGATATCAGATTAAGGCTGGACTGGACAGTTAGCCAGCAAACCAAACATGAATGTAAGTAGCCACAAGCAATAAACCCATGCACACTTCAACAGCAAAACAAGATGTCCTACGTAAGTCCAGCAACTAGTAAACTGAATAAAACTAAAAGTACAGCAACAAGAACCAAAAATGCATATTCTGTGCTTGCAAAGTATACAAAGAATCCATCATTTTTGTGTTCTTTTGCTAACAACTAAGAAAACCAACCAACAGACGCGACTGAGAACAGAAACTCCTTGACAGAAGCTAGAGCTTTTCAACTGTTTGTCTTCCATGGCGTAAATCAAAACAACACAGCTGCTCTGTCCATCTCATGATCCATACTTAAGCTACAACGTACTAAGTAACACCTTCACACACACACACACACACACACACACTCACACTCACACACACTTGCAGAGAGACAGAGAGTAAGACCTGGGGCACAGAGGTCAGTGTCATGGATTCCTAGCTGAGAGGTCATGGATTTGATTCCCATCAGACCTATTTATAAATATTCACGGGATTTTTGATCTCATGACCACCTCCTACTCGGAGTTCAGTCTGCTATTTGCTCAACTGGGAAGACTAGAACACACCCAAGTTTCATCCTCTAATGGAAGCATATAGATCTCTGAGTGTGATAAGATTTCCTGACCAATGCTGACCTGCCCAGAGCTAGGTTTCATAGAAGTTTCTACGTTTTTACCTCCTAGATTACCACACCATGGTCATGTAATAAAAAAAAAAAAAAAAGCAGTAATCTTGCCCTCCCTGAAACCTAGGATTTTGTTTCCCACTGATTCAGTAGCAGACGTGTCTTCTCTCATGTACAGTGACACTGATTCAGTAGCAGACGTGTCTTCTCTCATGTACAGTGACACTGATTCAGTAGCAGACGTGTCTTCTCTCATGTACAGTGACACTGATTCAGTAGCAGACGTGTCTTCTCTCATCAGTAGCAGACGTGTCTTCTCTCATCAGTAGCAGACGTATCTTCTCTCATCAGTAGCAGACGTGTCTTCTCTCATCAGTAGCAGACGTGTCTTCTCTCATCAGTAGCAGACGTGTCTTCTCTCATCAGTAGCAGACGTGTCTCCTCTCATCAGTAGCAGACGTGTCTTCTCTCATGCAGTACAGTGACAGTAAAAGGGGCACTGCCAAACTTGTTCTGAATCAGATGCCACCCATGAAAAACAAAGCCAGATAAAACTGCTCACCAACATCACCGCTAAAAGCAAGAAAACAGAAACATCAGCAGCTGCCAGTCAACAACATGTGTCAAAGTACAAGAAAGACAAACAGCCTTTGCTGAAGACAAGTACAGTGACTGAGCGAGTTGTGTCTGACAGAACCACAGCTTGACTGAGAGAGAGGGAGATGTGGGCATGTGATGATGATAGTTCAAGTTTATTTTCACTGTTAAGCATGTATGATTCCAAAATGTCCATACTCCAAATAATGTGCACCTGCTGACTACCATCCTTTATATCCAAAGCATTGTAGGCTGGTGCTTCTGTTAGGTCTTTTCCATTTTTTCCAACTACCCATCTTGGTTTTATGCTTTGAAATTATTAAATTTCACAATTATAATCTAACTCACTGATACTGATATTCCCAGACTGGACCACATTCACAAAATATCCATCAAATCACTTGTGACCTGGCTTCATTTCTAATGATGTACATACATTCACATCTTAGTTCATTAAACATCCTGTCTGGCTTACTACAAGTAAATGAAGACCAGGAGTTCATTTGTGGAAATGCAGCTATGTTCATGTTACTGAAAGCATCCATTAATACTGGAATGGGGTTTCTACCACAGAAACCATGGCAGGTCTGCCAATACTGCACGTTTCTGACTAACGCCGACCTAGTTGACACTGGGATGAATTTTGATAGTAACAGTAACATACAGCGCTATGATGCAGGAGGGACATCGCACAAGGGAACTGATGGTTTAAAGTGCAAGAAGTGTTACTGATCTATGATCTTTGCTGCCATATCAGCACTGACTGTTCACAGTGTAAACTCTGTGCTCATTAGCGCCTTTTACAGAGGAAATGCCAGGGAATGGACAGCCAGCTGATGAGCGTCCCAGCTAACTTGGGAGCAAACAAAAGAGCAGGAGAGGCACCAGGGGAAGGGTGGCCGGGAAAGCTCCTAATGATCAAGCAAAAGTAGCAGATGTGATATATTATAACTGACCTCATTTCTAGTACTATAGTTAAAAAACAAAACAAAACAAAAAATCAACATGAGTGTAAACATTTGCTTAAAGCTGCAGTGTGAATGTATTTTCAATCTGTATGCAAAAATCAGACTTATCAACTTAGACTTGGTGACTAGCGGGGTGTGAGGGTGAGGGTGAGTGTGTGTGTGTGTGTGTGTGTGTGTGTGTGTGTGTGTGTGTGTGTGTGTGTGTGTGTGTGTGTGAAAGCGATAAATTTCACACAATGATTAGAACCAGCTGCTTGCAGAAAGAATTAGTCCACAAAAGAAGGACGAGCTAACACATTTGCTAAGTCTGTTTGTAATTCTGTTTGTAATATTACAAAGGTTTGCTGCTTCAACTCATCATGCTGAAGAACCATAGGAGAACACTGGCTTATGTCCAGAGTCACTTTAAGCATTTTTGCACCAGACAGAACCTGTTCCTGCTTGCAAGGTACAGCATGTTTTCATGATTTTCCCTGACAACGTCACTGCATATATCAAAATTTCCTCAGCATTGATAAGGACACTGTATGGATTGGACGCAGCCTACACGTTGATATATCTCTTTAGAAAGACCCACAATGTAGAAATGAGAAGTCTCAACTTTCTTCTTTTTTCAAAGTGAGGGCGAGACCTACTATCTGTGGATACTGCCTGCTAAAAACTATTTAAAAAAAAAAAAAAAATGTTAAGCTATACTACTTATTTATTAATGAATAAAACAAAGGATTTTGTGCATACATAACTGTCAAACACTGCAGTTGAGGCAGACCTACAATTTGGGGTCACTTTGATGGAGATATGGGAAGTTTGTTCTTACATCTTGTTGGGGTAATGTACGTATACTGCTACACTGATAAAAGTAACGACCAACAGGTTTCCCCAGCCAGCCTTCTTCTTCTGCAGCTAAGTCAAGAGGCACAAGACAACAGCCCTGCCCATCTGCTAGCCAATCGGTGCGCTTCTCTCCATCCCTGGCTTAACTGATGCCTATTCCCTCATTCCTATGGAAGTTAGAAACCCATGGGCACTGCAATCCAATCCATCACCTAATACCCTCACCCTCTTCCCTTCCTGTCCACTTCTTTTCCTTTTCTTTTCTTTCATTCTCTCACTGTGGATGCCGTGCAAGGAATTATTTCTCTTTGCAACAGATGCTTTTTTTTCACTTAAATTTTACAGCTCTTTTAGTCTTCATGCAAATGTGAAAGCCTATTGCCTATCAAGGGAAAGGGTAAAAACATGAACAGTTCGCTCCATATGCTTTCAGTTTCAAATATCTTTTAGCTAAAACCAAAACACTGTTGTGACAATAAAAAAAAATATTAAAAAAAAAAAAAGGGGGGGGGGGGGGGGGGGGAGAAAATTTTGACTGCCTGACCTCAAAATGTCCAATACTCGATCAACAACAACAAAATTTTCCAAAAGCCAACATCTAAAATTCAATTTGAAATGTGATAACATCTCTTCATTGGTAGAAGGAAAATGGCAACGATTTTTTTTTTCAACCACCATCACCTACCCATGCCTGCTGACCTTACCATCACCTACCCATGTCTGCTGACCTTACCATCACCTACCCATGTCTGCTGACCTTACCATCACCTACCCACGTCCACGTCTGCTGACCTTACCATCACCTACCCATGCCTGCTGACCTTACCATCACCTACCCATGTCCATGTCTGCTGACCTTACCATCACCTACCCATGTCTGCTGACCTTACCATCACCTACCCATGTCCATGTCTGCTGACCTTACCATCACCTACCCATGTCTGCTGACCTTACCATCACCTACCCATGTCTGCTGACCTTACCATCACCTACCCACGTCCATGTCTGCTGACCTTACCATCACCTGCCCATGTCTGCTGACCTTACCATCACCTACCCATGTCTGCTGACCTTACCATCACCTGCCCATGTTTGCTGACCTTACCATCACCTACCCACGTCCATGTCTGCTGACCTTGCCATCACCTACCCACGCCCATGTCTGCTGACCTTACCATCATCTACCTACGTCCATGTCTGCTGACCTTACCATCACCTACCCATGTCTTCTGACCTTACCATCACCTACCCATGTCTGCTGACCTTACCATCACCTACCCACGTCTGCTGACCTTACCATCACCTACCCACGTCCATGTCTGCTGACCTTACCATCACCTGCCCATGTCTGCTGACCTTACCATCACCTGCCCATGTTTGCTGACCTTACCATCACCTGCCCACATCTGCTGACCTTACCATCACCTACCCACGTCTGCTGACCTTACCATCACCTACCCACGTCTGCTGACCTTACCATCACCTACCCACGTCCATGTCTGCTGACCTTACCATCACCTACCCACGTCCATGTCTGCTGACCTTACCATCACCTGCCCATGTCTGCTGACCTTACCATCACCTACCCATGTCTGCTGACCTTACCATCACCTACCCATGTCTGCTGACCTTACCATCACCTACCCATGTCTGCTGACCTTACCATCACCTACCCATGTCTAGTGACCTTACCATCACCTACCCACGTCCACGTCTGCTGACCTTACCATCACCTACCCATGTCTGCTGACCTTACCATCACCTACCCACGTCCATGTCTGCTGACCTTACCATCACCTACCCATGTCTGCTGACCTTACCATCACCTACCCATGTCCATGTCTGCTGACCTTACCATCACCTGCCCATGTCTGCTGACCTTACCATCACCTACGCATGTCTGCTGACCTTACCATCACCTACCCACGTCCATGTCTGCTGACCTTACCATCACCTACCCACGTCCATGTCTGCTGACCTTACCATCATCTACCCATGTCCATGTCTGCTGACCTTACCATCACCTACCCATGTCTGCTGACCTTACCATCACCTACCCATGTCTGCTGACCTTACCATCACCTACCCATGTCTGCTGACCTAACCATCACCTACCCACGTCCATGTCTGCTGACCTGACCATCACCTACCCATGTCTGCTGACCTGACCATCACCTACCCATGTCTGCTGACCTTACCATCACCTACCCATGTCTGCTGACCTTACCATCACCTACCCATGTCTGCTGACCTGACCATCACCTACCCATGTCTAGTGACCTTACCATCACCTACACAAGGCATGTCGCAAAAACTTTATGTCCAAATTATTATCCTCAGTCAGCAAGACTAGAAGACAAAGCATTTATAATCATAAGGGTCCATCCATCCAGAAAACCGAGTCAGCAAGTGACACTGTTGGTGCTTGCATCTGGTGGTTCATGATGATGAATACCAAGTTGCCCTCTGCGTGGGAGAGAAAAGTAGCCAAGTCTGGTAGTTTATGATGAATACCAAGTTGCCCTTTGGTGGGAGAGAAAAGTAGCCAAGTCTGGTAGTTTATGATGAATACCAAGTTGCCCTTTGGGTGGGAGAGAAAAATAACCGAGTCTGGTAGTTTATGATGAATACCAAGTTGCCCTCTGCGTCCAGAGAGAAAAGTAGCCAAGTCTGGCAGTTTATGATGAATACCAAGTTGCGATTTGGGTGGGAGAGAAAAACAGCCGAGTCTGGTAGTTTATGATGAATACCAAGTTGCCCTTTGGGTGGGAGAGAAAAGTAGCCAAGTCTGGCAGTTTATGATGAATACCAAGTTGCCCTTTGGGTGGGAGAGAAAAATAGCGGAGTCTGGTAGTTTATGATGAATACCAAGTTGCCCTTTGGGTGGGAGAGAAAAATAGCGGAGTCTGGTAGTTTATGATGAATACCAAGTTGCCCTTTGGGTGGGAGAGAAAAGTAGTGAAGTTGCCTAGCTGTCAAACTTGCCACTCACTGACAGTTCCTCTCTGGCCACCTGATAGTGCCTTCACTACAATGAATCGTTTACACACAAGTTCCTTATAAATATATAGTGCCTTCACTACAATCAATCATTTGTTCCCTATATATAGTGCCTTCACTAGAATGAATCACTTGTTCCCTATATATAGTGCCTTCACTACAATGAATCACTTGTTCCCTAGATACACAGTGCCTTCACTAGAATGAATCACTTGATCCCCATAGTGCCTTCACTAGAATGAATCATTTGTTCCCTGTTCTTGTAGCTGGGTCTCTATTTAGGCAGTCAAGAATGCTCTATCATACATAATGATCTCAAAACACAATTATATCTCCAAGAGTGTTGGATAAAATGTCAGTAGTAAGCAAACAAAGCCTCCCCTCCAGTGCCAGTTTCTCCCGGGGGCCTGGTCCACCCTTTCACTCAGGGAAAACTATGAGGAATGGAATGTAGTGGCCTGTAAAATTATCACACTCCACTCAGTTCAGGTTGAACGCCACTGCTCTTTTCTATTCATCTGTCTGCATGCCTGAGTGGCCACACCGGGGCCAGCGTCAATGGAGGGCATGACTCTGCTCTCCACCTGGGGGACCCTGAGGAGCGGCAATGCAACACCTGTCTGTACCCTGGTCCCAAGACAAGTTGTCAGTCAAGCTGAGGTCATCTATCTGGTTTACAACATCACTAGAAACTGCCAGATTGTTGCTGCTGTGCATACCATCCGCTTATCTCTCCATCTCCCCCCCCCCCCCCCCCAAAAAAAAAAACAAAACAAAAAAAACCATGGCATGCATGCCAGAGGAATGGGTGTGTGAAGTTCTAGGGGAAGGGGGGGGGGGGGGAGGGGGAGTGGGAGAGCTAGACAGACAGATAGGCAGAGACAGAGATGATTTCACATCTAGCAATTTGTTCTCTAAAAAAAACGTGGGTTTGGGTGAAGGTTTTTTTCTTTGTTTTGTTTTGCTTTGTTTTAGTTTTGTTCTTGTTTTTTGTTTGTCAGTTTTCTTTTTTAAATAATCATCAGGAAACAAGTTCAAGGTGGGCAGGAAAAAATGGAGTCGGCCATAACAACAACAAACTTTGGGGCAGGGGCAGGAGGGGGAGGGAGTTTGAGGGGGATCCCCCTTAATAACAAATTGAAATGATTTGATCTTAAATCTGGAAATAAACTTCACATTACCGCCTACACCCTGACTCTGTACTATCTGTACTGACACTAGTGACAGTCAAACCATGTCCTACACCCTGACACTGTACTATCTGTAGTGACAGTCTAACCATGTCCTACACCCTGACACTGTACTATCTGTACTGAGTCAAACCATGTCCTACACCCTGACACTGTACTATCTGTAGTGACAGTCTAACCATGTCCTACACCCTGACACTGTACTATCTGTACTGAGTCAAACCATGTCCTACACCCTGACTCTGTACTATCTGTACTGACAGTCTAACCATGTCCTACACCCTGACACTGTACTATCTGTAGTGACAGTCAAACCATGTCCTACACCCTGACTCTGTACTATCTGTACTGACAGTCAAACCATGTCCTACACCCTGACACTGTACTATCTGTACTGACAGTCAAACCATGTCCTACACCCTGACACTGTACTATCTGTACTGACAGTCTAACCATGTCCTACACCCTGACACTGTACTATCTGTAGTAACAGTCAAACCATGTCCTACACCCTGACACTGTACTGTCTGAAGTGACAGTCAAACCATGTCCTACACCCTGACTCTGTACTATCTGTACTGACAGTCTAACTATGTCATAAATTTCACAGTACTGCCTACATCCTGACTCTGTACTGTCTGAAGTGACAGTCAAACCATGTCCTACACCCCAACTCTGTACTATCTGTACCGACAGTCTAACCATGTCATAAATTTAACATTACTGCCAACACGCTGACTCTGTACTGTCTGTAGTGACAGTAAAACCACGTCCATACCATTCATCTTTCTTCTTTGTACAGGAAGCCCTCATAAATTTCCTCTTCCTTTTGCAACACAGGCAACTTGTTTTTCCAAATAAGCCCGGGGAGGGGGGGGGGGGGGGGGGAAGAGAGAGAGAGAGAGAGAGAGAGAAAGAGACAGACAGACAGACAGACAGACAGAGAGGCAGACAGATATACAGATAGGCAGGCAGGCATGCAGAGACAGTGACAGACAGACAAACATCAAGAAGATATGTCTGCATGCACACCATCTTTATTATCTCTTGAAATTTCTAAACTATCCACCTGTGACCCCTCTTCCCTCCCCAGCCGACAACCTGACATACCAGAAAAAGGGTAAACATATTAATAAAAACAGCAACTCAATATGATGTAATGAGACTGACATGAAGTTGTATCTTGGACAGGAGGCTGGAAGCAATTCCCCTCCCTCCCTTACCATCTGGTAAGGCATTCACCACCCCCCAGTCTGCAGCTATCAAGGGCCAATCTAACAACCCCTACCCCTAGCCACTGTGTGGTCCTCACTGTGGGACAAATCACTGTACACAATCTCTCTTCTCTGGACTGCCAGTCAACATGAACAAGGCTCCAGTCTAGGTCCCAGCTATCCAGTCTCCTGCACACCATTCCCCCCCCCCCCCCCCCCACTCCTTTTTTTTTTTTTCTTCGGCAGTCTGGGCAGGGACTCAGTGGGAGCCTGTGGGTTTGAACAAGTCCTAACTCCTGTCAATGGTTCACACCATGGAGGCACAGCTCTCATCGATGAACTATATTCCTGCCTGTTGACCACACATCCTCTCTGCCATCACCATGCGAACCGTGGCCCCTCACTCCATACACTATCATTAGGATTCTTTCCATGGCCCCTCACTCCATACACTATCATTAGGATTCTTTCCATGGCCCCTCACTCCATACACTATCATTAGGATGCTTTCCACAGACCCTCACTCCATACACTATCATTAGGATGCTTTCCATGGCCCCTCACTCCATACACTATCATTAGGATGCTTTCCATGGCCCCTCACTCCATACACTATCATTAGGATGCTTTCCACAGACCCTCACTCCATACACTATCATTAGGATGCTTTCCATGGCCCCTCACTCCATACACTATCATTAGGATGCTTTCCATGGCCCCTCACTCCATACACTATCATTAGGATGCTTTCCATGGACCTGCTGATGGCCTGACAATCTGCCAGTGCTGTTGTAGCAGCTGACACTTCAATCTGTTCTCTTTCTGCAGGCAAACACACGCACTACACAAATACAAGTCTTTGCATGCCGTGTGTGTATATGTCACACGTGTGTGTGTGTGTGTGTGTGTGTGTGTGTGTGTGTGTGTGTGTGTGTGTGTGTGTGTGTGTGTGTATGTGTGTGTATAAACACTGCATACATATACCTCTATGTGTGTGTTGCATGCACACACTAATGTGCATAAATGTGTCCTTGCATGTATATATATGTGTGTGTGCGTGCGTGCGTAAGTGCATGCGTGCATGCATGCATGTGTGTGTTTGTGCATGCATGCCACCCACACTCCCCTTCTGTTTTTTCTTTCTTTGTTTTGTTCCTACAAGCAGCCAGGTGGTGCTGGCCATGTACAGGCAGGTCTGCCTGCCTTTTGGCTTGCTCCTGGAAGAGGAGGAGTTGGACAGCTTGCATTTCTACGACTTTGGAGTGCTTCTTTCTTACCCCCCCCCCCCCCTCCCCCTCCCTTTTTTTTGTCTTTTAACAATCTTTAATACAAAATATGCAAAAATTAAATTGTATAACTAATACAGACAGTGGACTTTTTTTTATCAGCTTCTTAAGGCCAAGGTACAAAATAATAGTTTTGTCAAACAATGATGTCTTTTACACATTTGAGAGAGAGAGAGAGAGAGAGAGAGAGAGAGAGAGAGAGAGAGAGAGATAGGCTGGCCACCAGTCAATACAAAAAATGGACATTTCACACATGAGATCCTTCAGCATTGGGCACAGTTTCCATGTCAATTCTGTTGGGGTGACAACAATGGTAAGTTGAAAGCAATGAAGCTGCCACAAGTTGTTCCAACAGATCTGCAGTCGTGCAGAAGTCCTTCGAAAATTATTTTTTATATTTCATTTGTAAAAACACTTTAAAAAGTGATTTAAATGAGGGCAGTTTTCTTTTTATCTTACAGAGCTCTGTAAATTAGCTAGCAAGATCGAAATGCCAGTAACTTCCTCTATGGGTGTTTTTTTTTTTTTTTCTCTCTCATAACACAATATACCCATACCTTCACTAAAGCTGATCACCAGCCAACATACATCTCTGAGTAAAAAAAATTTTTCAAGTCGGCTGAAAATCCAAACAAAAACTCTGAATGAACTGACAATTCCAAAAGATATGCTGAATATTTTCTTTGGTCAATTTTGCAGAAAGAACAGTTATTTGGTTTCAATTCATTCCATGATTTGTAATGCAGCATTTTTACCTTATGTCTAAAATTCTGTGAACTATACAGATTTGAACCCACTTTAGTTTTGTGTGTGTTCCTGAACATGACCTTTAACAGTACACTCACGGCTAATCTCCGATCCCAATTCAGCAACATTTCTGTTCTACATTACTTTTTGTCAAGTAGTCAGAATTGTCTTGCATCTTTCAGACCAGAGGATATTTACCAGAAATGCTTAGCCAGTCTTGTGTGTTAGGAAAGTTCCATTACTCAGCAGCAATTCGCTTACACTGCAAATATAATGGTACACAGAATTAATGATTCCCAATGTATTCATGAATGATAAAATTCATGTGGTTGCCATATCTCCCATTAAAGTATTGAAAGACAGGAAATTTCCTTTCTCATTCAGTAAATCACCAGTTTGGTAGACCTTTTTTTCAATCCACTCCCTGCAAAGAGATTTTTTTTTGCCATCAGAACACTAGGATTAAAAACAATGGTTGGGCTATCATTTCTTTCCCAGTTTCAATCTTTATTTTGTTCCCTATTTTTTCATGTTTTCAAAACGTCACACCAATACACATTCTTCTTTTTACTGAAAGTTTGCCTTTGTATCAACTTCTTTTTTTCAAAAACACAACGGCTAAGAACGCGCATTTTCAAATCTTCTATACCACCCTCACACTGTAGGGGTGGGGGATGACCAAACCTCCCTCCTCCCCTTTTGTCTTTAGTGACACAATGCAACCGGAACAGGAAATGACATATGTGGCTTAGCCTACAAAAAGGGGAAAGTCACAGGGAGCAAATCACTGCCAGATACTTTTTAATAAAATCTAGAATTTCAGCACCATTTACATCTCTTTCTACACACACAGTCCTAAAAACAAAAATAGCATTGACCTCTAAACCTATCCCTCTTTATTTTGTTACAATTGTATCTGTTTTGCATCTTTCCCATCAAATTTTAAAACTTTTAGTTTCAAATTTATCCCTTCTAACAAGCCACAGCCTATGAAAACGAAACATCTGAAACTAAATCTCTCTCTCTGTCTCTGTCTCTCTCTCCCCCTCCCTCCCTCCCTCCAAACTGGGCTAGTGGAGCCCAAGGACCAAATGCTTCAGGTCAGAGGGCAAAGCAGATCAAAAAGCAGAAGGGCAAGCTCTATAGTCAGATGTCATTGATCACCCCAAGTCTTTCCTGACAGCAATCCTACAGCCTCAAAACCACTCAACTGTGGAAGTGGGTTACCCAGGTCACATGCTGACCTTACACCTCCAGTGAATCAACCAGGATCAGCCAGTCAGTGAGGCTGGTCTACTCAGCCACATCAATGGACACTCAGGGTTCCCAAACAACAGGAAGTTGAACACACCACAGCAGGCATACAACAAGCCTGCAGCAAACCATGAATTCAGTCAACTGTAGCCAGCTTAGGACAGGCAAGTCTGCTGGAGGCCTAGGGAGGAGGCTTGACTGTACAGGAAACACAAACAACAGGCTTGGCCTCCACAGACAGCACATGGACAGGTCAACCAGACTGCTGCACTGATATTGATACACACACTCACACAAACGACCACAACAACTCAAATACAAAAGCATACACACATAATTCTAACACTCATGAGTCATGACATAACAAAACCTGCAATTCTGAAGTTTTGTAAATTTAGTTTGGAAAACTGGGGGTTTAACAGGGAAATGACTGGGTCATGACTTTGCTGCTGACACTGCACTGTTTGACATGTGTTACTTCTTTGAGACTTTCATGTGTCCTTCATTTCATTTTAGAGTTCATTTTGATGACTTTTCTGTTTTAAATGCACACGTGATCAAACTTTTGAGGATGGTCAGGGGCTCTGGATATCTGATAAGAATGGACAAAGTCTTGAGTTCATTTAATGTCACTGATATTGTCAGAAGTCAAGGCACAAGCTGATGATAAATTACATCTTCATTCGTTGTGAGAAAGCTTCAATGTTTCTGAATACAATCATCCTGTATGAACCCCATATATTACAGAAGAAAACAGAATGACTGTACAGTGGATGAACTTGAAAACGTTTTGTTATATCTTAAAGGCTTGGGTAAAGCCGTCTTTATTATCGGAGGAGATATGAATGCCATAATCTGTAAATGGTGTCTTGAAGATGGTGACATTTGAGTATGCTATACTATTTAACCATGGTCCCTTGTTTCTTGGAAAATCTGAGGATTTAGTGGTTAATGGTTTTGGTAAGCATCTTTAACAATTTTGTACAGCTTTCCAAGTCTTGCCACTGAATGTTCTCAACTATAAATGTTTTGATGTATCTCTTATTCTAATTTCATACTATCAACATTATTGTTATTATGTGTTCTCCTGAATTATTGTCTTTACAATGGATTAATCACTCCGACATGTACGATATATACAGAAAAAAAAAAATCAAACCAATGGAACTTAAAATGAGAGGGGAAAATACCTGTAATTTATTTTTTAAAAAAATAAAAAAAAAAGAAGAAGAAGAAGAAGAAGAAGAAAGAAAGAAAAGAAAAGAAAAAAAAAGAAAAAGAGATCTACAGTAAATAAAGTGGGCTCTGATCAAAGACAATGTTTTCATGACAATTAAACATTGGTCAAATGTCTGAACATACTTCAGTAGATCAAGGCACTAAGCTTACAAGACAGCAATACCAAGGGGATCTTAACCATTCTTCACCAAAAATCCACTTCTTCTTCTTCCTAAAAGGCTGGTTCACTCAAAAAAGAGTAGGTCACCAGCACACTTGGAGTGCCACCTTAGGTAGTCAGGACTAAAATCATACCACCCCATTTGATTTCTGTTAGCTGCACATCTGGCTTCAGAGCATTTTCGTTTGTCTGTTTGTTTTGTTTACAAAAAGAAAACAATCATCATGAAATGTAATTTCCTTGCTTGCTTGTTTTGTTTATGAACTGGAAACAGTCCAAAGAAAACATTTTGTACCTATGTTCATACCCATGTTATTTTGTTAACGAACAAAAAACAGTCGTATGCAAACAAAGTACTCTAACAATTTGAAATTTCCTTTCTTTTTCTCTTTTTCAACAAGAGCAGTGTCGGCCAACTAGTAACTCATCTTAAAATAATCAATTTTGGATTTTTTCCACTAAATTCAGGATTTCAGGAATAATTTCTAAATCAAGGAAATTCAAGAAAAATTCAGGAAAGTTGGCAGATACATTATACATCACAGCCACCATGACTAACAACAAATTACAGTGTGCACTTCCCCTTGCAGACTGCACAAACAGAAGTATTTCCCTTTCTGTCCATGTATTTCAGGGCACCTGATTCAAATGCCCATGTGAGGGATGAGCTTTCCCTTTCTGTGACATAGACCGAGTGTTTTTACTCTTCACTCTTAAGGGTACCAAGAATTGGGAAGTTTTCCCCAAATTTCAGATCAATGGTAGATTTTGAGGTGACCATCCACGTTGTTCTTCCTTTCTTTCTCTCTCTGTCTCCTCTTACACACACACACACACACACACACACACACACACACACACACACACACACACAATCTGCAGACCAAGATTATCAAGTGAAGTTTTAAATTTCTCTCTCTCTCTCTCCCCCCCCCCCCCCCTTTCTTACACACACACACATTATATGAGACACACACACACACACACACACACACACACACACACACACACACACACACAGTGAGTGAGAGCTGATCAAATCTGTCACATAAAAGAACTGTTTTGATAATTAATGCAGCATTCTGACGTTGTTAAAAGTTTGATACTGTTTTAACTCCAGAACAGAAAAAGGCTTTCAATTGTCTTTCCAGCCCTGAACTCTGCGGTGATCCTCAGTTTCTTCACGGCCAGTCAGTGCCAGCCTTTGACATTCTGGGGCTGTCAACTAGCAAGTTCTTCATCTTACATCTCAACATCACAATTAAGGTCTTCCGATTCAGTTGGCTCTGGCGCACAAACAGGACCTCACAGCCTGGCTCTCATCATCAAAGTAGAGCCAACAACTTGGCACAGGCTGCACACTCCTGACACTGCAGTGACCTTGATGCTCTTTTTCTCTATGGAAGAACCCTGTTCCTTTACTTCCTTTGTTCATTTAGTGGCAGTGGAAAGTCGTTCATTTAGTGGCAGTGGAAAGTCAGACCCTGTAAGTTGGCTAAAGTCACAATTTGTGACAAAGCAGGAAACCCGGCTTAGAAGAATCTACCTTATTTAGTGCCAGCTCCTCGTAATAATTCTTAGGCTCCCGGACAAGATTTGTGGTCAGTCATCTGCTATGAGGCAATGACAGGTGAATACCACTACCAGACAAAAGGAGGAAATCCACGCAATTTGGGTCAAATGCTACATGGGCGTGATACAGTGCACCTGGGGCAGCTGTAATGTGGACAACTGATATTCCGATTGTTATTCTGGTATGCACTTCAAATATTTGACTCTACTGATCTATTAATATTACACTGACCTATAAACTGAGAAAAGGTATACAATCCTATTTGCAATGGAAAGATAGTTATCTTCCTCTGATTTTTTCAGGTACAGGTCTATTCGGTCTCCTCTACTGCCTATTATGTACTGAAGCCCATATATGTTTAAGTGTTCATGCTACAACTTCCCCTCTGCCTTCAAGTTTGTCCTACCAGTGAGACATGGGGCTCCCATTTATTTACAGAGGATTGCCCCCCCCCCCCCCCCTCCTTTCCCCCTCCCCCTTTCCTTTCCTCTTCCAGTGACATATGATCTGCAAGTATCACCCAGGTGACCACCACTGACTTTTTTACTCTTTTTTTTTTCTAGTATCACCCAGGTGACCACCATTGACTTTTTAACTTTTTTTTTTTTTCTAGTATCACCCAGGTGACCACCACTGACTTTTTTACTTTTTTTTTTCCTTAACATGTACAGCTGTTCCAGTACTGTAGACATCACTGGACATGGTGAAGCCAAGATAAAGATAAAAATGCTAATGGTATCATTCTGCTTCTATTCTGCACATTCATACAGCTGTCACACTTCAACACTTTGCTGTGCACTACTTGAGGGTGTAGATATTCAGCTCAATTCCTGCTCCTCATCTTCACTTCCCAGTGCATGACTTTGTCAGCACCTGTATCACTCCTCACCCCCTCCTCTTGCCCTCCCTCCCTTTCTTATTTTCTTTCATTCCTGGCTCATGTTCTCTGGTTCCGAGTGTTCTCACTTCCCCGCTTCTATCTACATCTGCATAGTGCTTCCATCTACATCTGCATAGTGCTTCCGTCTACATCTGCATAGTGCTTCTGTCTACATCTGCATAGAGCTGCTGCCACATGGGGAGGACTGTCTGGAGCATTTGCAATTTCATGCACATTATTTGTGACATCTGATGAAAACAAACTGGTTGAAACTTCATTTATGTCCATAAATTTTGTATTGTGTATTAAACAGGCTTTCTTTTGCACCTTGTTTTTATTTAATGTACTTGTTTGAAGTTTGCCTGGCTTTCATTCTAAGAAAGGCTGCAGTCGGTTCACTTTTCTGTAACGGTAATTAAAAAAATTTAAAAAAAACCTCAAAGGATGTTGCTTCAAGTGATGTGACGAAGCAACTGAACTTTGGGAAAACAAGACATCAACATTTAAAAGAACATGTGGTGTTCCCCTCATAACTTTCTGGGTTTGGAAGAAAAAAAAGGACTTTTTAGTGACTGAAAATGGTTTGTGAGGCCATTTACTGTTTAGCCTTCATATGTAGGCCTTTTTTTTTTTTTATCTCACACTGTACAGTTACAAGGCTATGGTAAAATTCCATTTTGAACCAGCTGGGAGCTGGACATAAGCCAAAAGTGTTCATCATCGACTCTTAATTGACTTAGACTGCTCCAGGATTTCACAGGATTTGTTTTCCCCCTCTGGAATTTGGCTCATCATCACTCCTGTTTAGAAAAAGTTAGGCAATTCAATGGAAAAAAAACAAAACATGTATTCTTTCCCTTGGAGAAGCCTTCTTCATCCCCTTGGAAGCATTGTGATTCTGGAGAAGAAGACCCCCCCCCCCCTCCCCCTCCCACTATTTTATGGTAAAGGCACACACTGGCACACACACATGGCCATGCCCACACACACACACACACACACACACACACACACACACACACACACACACACACACAATAACAGCACAGCCAACATTAAGTAGGTACTCCAGGTCTGCCCAGCCCATTGGGCTAATGCATAGGTCAGACATCTGCAAAGTTGTAGCCACGAAACCCTCTTCTTGAATTCTCTCATCTTAATCATTAATTCATTAATCCATCAGCTTTAAATCATGCCCAGTGTAGCGTATACATGGACTAGGCTGCACACAGCAACACCTCCTTAATGAAACTGAAACTTATGGTGAAGGAGTTTGTTCATTGTTGTGTGTGTATTTTGATTTCAGGAGTGCAGTACACCATTCCCCCGCTCATCAGGCATGGTTTTATCCAGCTAATGACCTAGCTTTTGAGTATTCCCCATTGTACAACAAATACAGAGTAACAGTACTAACACCTTCCAGGACACTTAACTTTGGGGGGCCTTTCTCCTCACTGCTGTGACTGAATGAGTGTTAGAAGGTTCACTGATCTAACTTTTATGTTGAATCTGTGCTGTTAAGTTTACCCGTGTTCTGTGTCCTGCTGTCTGTTGAGAAGGAGGTGATCAGTCAGTGATTATGTGTTTGAGGTCTCTCCCTTGCTTCCCAGATCACCTCATCTCCACAAACACACACGCACACACACGCGCACGCGCGCACACACACACACACACCACATATAAATATATATCCAGCGAGCATGTGACATCCTTCATGACCTGCTCTCATGGTGACGTAAATTTTGATTACCTCTCCATCCATGTCCATGCCTTCGGTTTGATTCTGTCAGGGTTACTAGTATCAGCTAATTCATAAGGACTGTCACTGGAGAGGTGTGGTGGTCCAGAGGGCGAATTCACTCACACTGGCTCCACAACTATGTAATCATTGCTGTCCGTATGATCTCAGTAACTGGTTTCCTGCATATGTTGGATCAGAACAGCCACCACTGAACACTACTGAAGTGACTCAGCAGTAGCGCAGTGTCTCCTTCAGTGGGCTGCCTCAAGTCAAAATCACATATTTTGACTGCCTCTTGTGGTTTGCCAGTGCTGGGGTTGTGGTGCAGCAGGCCAAGCTATGGCTCTGGAATACTGGAGCGAGCAGCATGAGTGCAATGCCATTGAAGTCGCTCTGGTCTAAAAATATGACTGCAAAGAAAAAAATATTGGAGTCTTGGTTGATAATATCCATTATCTGCTTTTTGACCAGCAGTTACTGAAAGTGAGACTGTTAAAAAGGTACACTAAATTTCTTGGTTGATTACACTGAAGCTGATATCCAATTTCATTCAGTTCAGAACCAAAGACATAATGGTACCGGTCTCAAAAATTTTTCAAACTTTAGACTTAGTTCAGCCAATTTTGTGGTTTGGTCTCCAAATTTTAAGAAGTTCATAACTTTTACAGAAAATGTGCAAAAATTCAAAAAACAAATTATTGGATTGTGCCATTTCAGTTATGAAGAAAGGTTGAAATTCATGGAATACTGAACAGTATGTGGTGACATGACTAAACCTTTTAAAATGTTACATGACTACAAGGATAGCCAAAGTACACGCGATTTATTTTTGCTTAATAATTCCAACACTTCATCCTATGAGGTTTGAAAAAACTTTTTTTTAATCTGTTAAACTCTTTCACATGCTTTTTTAGTGACTGGATTATTAACATATGGAACTCTTTTCGTCCCCTGTTGTACCTGCAGGAACACTCACTCAATACCTAAAAAACTCGTGCTTGACTGCACTGGGATGAACACTGCTTCCAAACAAATTGAGCCTAAAATGAAAGACAGTTTGCCAGTTCCAAGCTGCAATGTACCATGCAGTAAATCAGTAACTTACATTAAAAACAACAAACAAATAAACCTGAGCAGCCTAAAAACTTTTTTAAGCCTGTATCCCATATTATATTATAATAGGAACACTGACATAATTTATTTTTCAATCGATCTTTTACCTGGGTACTTTTTGGGGAAACGCACTGTATGATCTGAGTACGTTACAGTGAAGTGTTTATTACACACAAGTTTGCATCTCAGCCTGAACTTAACCGCTTAAATACTTCAGCCCAATTGGTCTTGCTGCCCCGAAGCTGCCTGAATTCTTCAAACAAGTTGATACCGATAACGAATACCACGACCTCTCTCGCCAAGGCCCATACAGACTCGAGGAATCTGTGTAGCAACACCGAAGTACTTGTCACCTTTCTACCACCCTGTGTCTACTCCCTGTCTTGACAGACTACCCGCTTTGTTCTTCGTGTGCTGGGCTTTCACTGCTGTATCAGCGGCCGCCGCACTGTTCCCTCGCCGCCTAATTCACACTAACGCAAACAAAGAGACCGGGTGCTGCGCCCAGCCTGGCTGCGCCCCATAAAGGTCAGGGAGAAACGACAGGCGAATTCACGCTGTTTGGCGAAGCTGGCTAATAAATTTGTACGGCTGTCATAATAGGTAGGGTGCTGCACTGAGCAGCCACCGCCAACTGACGGAAGCCCCTAAGTCACATACTCCCGTTTCAGCTCCTTGTGACGACTGCAAAATTAAATTTAAACTAAAGACCTGGAATCGAAAACAAACGTACAAGTCACACGGACATGTGCACAGCTCTCTCTCTCTCTCTCTCTCTCTCTCTCTCTCTCTCTCTCACACACACACACACACACACACACACACATTATGTACATAAGTACAAATCATGCATACTACAAATCATAAGCACATGTATGATGACAAGCACATTCACGCTTTGGCAGGTCAATCATACTCTTTTCACCATATTTTCGGGGCTGTGAGAAATGTAATTCCCATAGTAATTCTAGAAATCTATCGCCTTTCTAATTTTACTACCCTGAGCAAACTTGGTAGAAACGAGTCATTCACTCAGAATAAACAATCCTTGCATCCTTTAATATAATAATCAATCTTACTAAACAGCCAATTTTTTTATGCTCTGTCAAGCTACTAATAATAATCCAACAGCAAACAGTATTAAAATTCATTTCATCTTCAAATTGTATAAATATACAATTCATATAATGTAGACAATTAAAGTTGAGACAGAGTCAAATCAAGAGTTAGATCTAAGACCCAAAGCGCTAAACTCGCTTCCAAATTTTGAGGAGATTCACCAGGAATTTTTGGTCAATAATTATCTTTCATCCACAACATGAAAGCATGATTTTATTATGATGTCACATGAAACCATATAATACAGACAGAATCACACCGTCAGATGTCTGGATCATTAAATGTTTAACTGAAGTGGACCTTTTTCCAATTCGTTCCAACTGGCCAAGGCAGACTGTCACACCATCTTGAACACACTTTCAATCTAGATATGAAAGATGTGAACACAGATTCTAATAATATTCATTCCTTGTGGCCACCCACTGACAACTTCTACAGTTCAGTGCTAAAAACAACAATTGCAAAAAAGAAAAGCAAATCCGTGTATACTGCTTTGCCAGCACTAATAAGGACACAGTGAGTGAATGACAGCATTAAGAACCCCGGCATCTGCCTGTCAAACTTTATCATCAGCCTATCTATCTTGTAATATGTATGCTACTGTTCGTTTGGACTGCATTTGACAGCATAAGCTTGGGCTTGGGCCAAAGAAAGGCTTTCTCTTTCTGCTATGTAATACACTGTTACATCTCAGAACTGACAATTCTCCTTTTCAATTAATTAACAGGTCACAATTGTTCTTTTCAGTTAAAAGGTCGCTGATTTAACACACCTGTTGTTTCATGCCTTCTCTCTCTCTCTCTCTCTCTCTCTCTCTCTCTCTCTCTCTCTCTCTCTCTCTCCCTTCTGTATCCATGATTTTTTCTTTGAGGGCATAGTGTAAAGAAATTTTCAGCTTTATCTATTTACCGTCATTAAAAGATTCATCATATTCATACTCACACACACTCACTCTCTCTCTCTCTCTCTCTCTCTCTCTCTCTCTCTCTCTCCCTCTCCCTCTTTCTTAGTTTTATGCTGCTTTCCACATAAGGAAATCAACTTCAACTGACAAAAATAAAAAGTACTTTATGACATAACTGTGTTCAATACATGGAAAAAATGCAGATCTACGATTTTACAAACAGCAAGAAAACTGAAAAGCCAGTTATGGCTTACTTTCCAGGTACAGTGCCAGATCACAGATGCATACATCTGTTTATCTGTAATTTCATTCCAACTAAACCAAGTCAATACCAACAACAAAAAAAAATGTTATTTTATGAATCTTACCTAGACAATTTCAGTTTTGATTTAAAAGGGTTTTTGTCTGAATAAAGAATAAAACACATAAATCCCATTAGGCCCTAAAAAAATATTGTGGTTCAATGGTTAAAAAAATGTATTGAACAAAATCACTTAGTGATGGGTCACACTCCTGAAAACACTCACTCCCCCAAAATCAGGGCTTCCCTTTTCCTCAACTCTGCACAAGATGCAATTTCAGAGAAATGTAGCAAGAAATGGCAACAAATTATATACCAATGGGAAAAAACTGAATGTTGATGGAGTAGGGAGGGTGGAAAAAGGCAGTAAACATAGCAGAGTGCTGGTTGCGTTTTCAGTTTGTTAGCAGACAACAGACAATAGCATTTCAGATTACAATACTTCTTTGCCTGAGTAGATGCCAAGCTTTGACAGCAAGACAACACTGAAGTGAAAGAGAGCTATGACAGTAATTAATACATAACTATAATAATAATAATAATGAATACTTATATATACTTACATAACTATTCATCCTGTTCGTGGCTGGACTAAAAAGTGGACAACTAATCGCTTGATGCTTTGATTTACTGCTCCATTATTGGTGCAAGTGTCCCTAGACCCAACCCAACACAACCCACCTGCCCTTCCCTCAAAATCTCAGTTTTTGTTTTTCTCACACGGAATAGATTAGATAATGCACACAGTTCACTTTCACATCTGGATCTTTACTCTCCGGCCACCACATCCACTGTCTTTACATGTTGTGCATGCAGCTATATCCACTTGTCTTGAGGCAAGACATGCCTTTTTGCCAGTTCAGCGCACTAAGCTACAGGAGATTGCATAAAAATTACCTCCACTGTCAGCAGTCAATGGTGCATTCAGAAGATACAGCACACAATTCATTCTCTACGAGAGTGTGTGTGCGTGTGTGCGTGCATGTGTGTGTGTGTGTGTGCATGCATGCACAAACGCGCACGCACCTGCACAGACACAGGTGCCCCCACTTCTTTTCCTTTTTTTCTTTATGGTCAAAAAAAAAAAAAAAAAAAATTCTGGGTCAGCAGTAAAAAAAAAATAAAAAAAAAACCCAGCTGGTTCAACCTTGACCTCAACTATATTTTGGGGAAGTTTTATCATTTTAGAATCATAAATTGTTACCCATTTAAATTTGAATGCAAGGCAATAGGAAGACAAGTCAACTGGTTTAAAAGAAAAAAAAAAAAAGACAACCCCCCCCCCCCCCCCCCCCCAAAACAGACACTAGAGATAAAACCAAAGAAGTGAAAGAAGAGAGTACACTACAAGATCTTTAACTTGTGAATAGGTCTTTTTTTTCCAAAAAGCATACATTAGAACTTATCATGTTATCTAGATCTATACAAACATGATCACACACGCATGCAGGCACACACACACACACACACACACACTGATGATATATATACACAGAGGCATTCACACACACACACACACACACACACACACACACACACACACACACACACACACACAGATGGCATACACACAGACAGATGCATTCACACACACACACACACACACACACACACACAGTATACAAAACATGTGTCTCACTCTCACATATCTATAGTACACACACACACAGTATACACGCGCATGCATGCACACGTGCATATGTACACAAATACACACACACATACACCGCAGTCACTAATTCAGTGATGCATACACACAAAAAAGCCACAGAGATGGGGCTTGAAAGGGACTCAAGCCCACAGGACTGTAATTCTCCCAGCATTAAGCACATCTTTACTTTGCACAAAAAAAAATATCATCCTAGAGCAACAATACAATCTGTAACAAAGCTACAGTTGTTAAAAGTTGAAACAAAGCTCTTAACTGGGGTGGGACGGTGCTACTTCTGTTATGCTACTAAAGCAGGAGTCATTCTTGCACAATTAGTGAATTACTTTACATTTTCGCTAACCCCTTGTTTGGGAACTGGAAAAGTAAACAGGTCTTGATGGCTTTGCCAAAGCTAACCAAACATTAGGAAGTCACAGTGCATGATAACTGATGTCACATGTCTGATAATATGGCACACAGTTTGATTATGGACATGGTTCATCCCCTAATACGATAACAATCCACATTAGGCCCAAAAGCTGCCTTATCAACTGTGTTTTCTTACCGGTGCATTGTTATCACAATCCCAATTTTTCTTATTTTTGGACCC